>JANCRA010000003.1:10874016-11474016 GCA_024362935.1 Setophaga petechia
TGATTGTTGTGGTTTCCTGCAGAGGATTAACAAAAAAGGTTCTCTCTCTCTCTCCCTCCCCCCCCACCCCATTCCTTACCCCAATATATTTTCCAAGGAAAGGAAAACATTCAGTAAAAGGATAATTTCCCAAAAGTATCTTGCTTATGAGGAAAAACTCCACATTTTTAAATAACATGTGTACTTAACATGTCAGGCTTTTGATTTTAATAGTCTAAGATAATCAAACAGGAGAAGGATGTCCCACCTTCCATGATCACAACAAGATAAGCTTAAGGAAGAAAAGTCTGTCTGTTTATTTGTGTGTTTATTTTATGTGACCTGAAGTGTCTTCTTAGAGGGGAGTTTCAACATGCTGTTCTATACATATCAATACAAATATGGCTAGGCAAAGATGTTATTTCAAGTGATCCTACTGTTTCATAAGAAAGTGTCAAATAGAAACCTAAAAACACAGAGGCAGAGAGCTGATCACATATTACCACTGATTACATAAATATCTTCTTTTATTTTGATTTCCTTTTGTGTGCTACAGCAAATTCACTCTGAAGAGGGCTGTGCATAGTAAGGCTTTTGTTCCCATAATTGTTGTACAAGTACAAAAGAATACTATTACTTGTATAATGTCACAGAAAAAAAAAATATATATATACTTGGCTTGACAAATAATCTTTCTTGTTAGGAAAAAAACAGGTATACAGCCTGAATGCTGTAATGCCTTTGACAAGAAGACTAGACCTGAAAAGAAGTTGTATGTTGTGCTTTCTCCTGAACCACTATTAAATACTCATAACTGGGACCAATATATACATGAGAGATATTTGTGTCCTGCATGGCAGAAGAAAACATAAGAAGCCTTAGGAACAAAATTTGCAGCATAATGGAAAAACACCTGTTTCCCTCAGCCTCCTAACCTGAATCCCTTTTTCCTTTCTAGATTAAAAAGTAAGAGGGTATGTTCTTCCAACTATATTCAGTAAAGTAGCTTTGATTAGATTTCCAGTAGCATATCAACTGCATTAGAGAATTTTAAACAGAACTTGTGGTTTTGGTTGCTTGACAAGTATAAAAAAAATCTCCATAGTTCTACCACACAGAGAACATTGGGAGAAATAACAGCAATGAAGTATTATTCCCTCTATATGTGTCAGCTGAATAATCAGATCTTCAACTGTATTAGTACAATTCTTGGATTTGTGGAGCTCTCTTTCCTTATATCTACACCAGGAAAAGTAAAGCACTGCCAATTTGTCCATTTAGAGCAGTCAAGGTAACTAAGAAACAGTCTCAATATTTTTAATTTCAAATTACACTGACATTACATGAAACCAACCAAGACCATCAAACTCCATCAGCTTCTAGCAATGATAATCTGCTAAAGGTAAAATTCTAATAACAAACTGGAGATAGTTGGAAAGAAATTGCCTTTAATAAGGAAGGGGGGAAAGGAAGAACAGAAAGGGAAGAAAAGACAGGAGAGTTGTGTTAACGTATCAGTTTCTTGGATATAGCTGATAGGGACTTTTCATAATGTACATGAAGCTTGTAGTGAAGTTTGGAGCACTGTGATTTAAGAAAATCTCAGAGAACATCATCCTTTTATATGTCTTGTTCTTATCGTATCAGCATGATTGATGCTTCAGTGCATTGTACATAACACAATGCTTCCAAAAATCAAAGACTAACTGTAATTCTTTTAGATTTTTTCCTTTTACCTTGATCATAGGGTACAAAAAAATTCTGAAATGCACAAAAATGTGCAAAACTATAACTGTGGAAAAATAGCACAGTGCTCTTTGCCACTGTTTACTTTTGAAGTTTTCCCAAACAAGCACGGAAATTTAGCAGTCAACTTCAGTTAATAAAGCTACTTATAAACAGCATAAAACATGCAGCTATGGATTTGTGCATGCAAGGATAATCTATGACATCCATCCTGATTTTGCTTAGAGTAGTAGTCAAAACATTTTTGCTTCTTGCAGGTCATGCTGATCTGTGGCATAATTTGAATTCTCAAGCTGTTATCCATACATCATTCCCAACAACTTTCCAAAATAGAAAATAATTTCCACTTCTTTAATTAAAACAGGGAGCTGCAGTGTGCATTTGGCTGGGTCCTGAGTTACTGCTGGGGGGAGCCTTGAGTTTAGGAGTAAGATCCTCAGCTGAGATAAACTGGTGAGGCTCAGCAGGATTTAATAGGGCTATCCCAGTTTACCTTAGTGAGGATTTAGTCGTTCTGTATTTCTAGCATCAAGCACTGCCAACTGTTTTCAAATACACCTGAAGTGCCTGAATGTCATTATTGCTAATTGGTATCTATACAGCACCTTTGATGCAGATGGCTATAAAGCTCTTTACATATTTTTTATGCCAGATTCCACCCACAGGAAAACTAGATTAAATCAGGAGGAATGCCACCAAAAAAAAGCAGAGTGAAGAGAGGGAGCAGCACATCTTGAAACAGAAAGTGCATCTGGCTGTTAGCAGAGTGATTTTTTGCACACTGTTTGCAAATATAACCAGTTCTAGGGTAGAACAAGGCAGCAGTTCAACTGTATCCATGTACAACTAAACAAGTTGTGCATGGTAATAATTCCTTGATTTTACTTATGACAAACAGCAATTAGCTCATGATTATGTAAATATATTCTTATCCAGGTAACATTTTTCACTGCTTGTATTGCAGACAGGAGCTCTGCAGCTAAGGAATGTGCACAATTAGTAGGGAAAAAAGTTTATAAATTATGATAAAGAGCTTCTAAGATTTACAGTGTCACAAAACCTCCCAGTGTTTCTCCCAGTTTTTCGATGCCTGTAAAGTTAATCAAGCAATAATTGATCTGTAAAAAGCACAAGGCATGCTGCAGTGGGATCAGAGTGAGACTTTCTGCTGAGGAAGACTGTTCTGTCCTGGGATAGAGGTTCTTCATCATAACCCAGAATGGTTATGTCCATTTCCCACTCAATTCATCCAGGGAGCAGTTGGCTATATGAGTGAAGAGTTGCATGGCTCTCACTGCCCCGGAGGTGCTTCTTCATATAGAGGACCATTAATCAGTTGAGGATTTACAGATCAAAGCCTGAGCTGATGCCAGCTGCAGTCCTAGAGAAAAGAGAGCCCTGTACAGAGCCCTGCTACATGTTCCACTTGTTCTGGTGGAGACCTGGCCACTGTACTCTGCAGTGCCACAATCTCTGTGCTGGTACTTCAGTCAGCTTTGCATGCAGTGAATCAAAGTAATCCCCTTCAGATTTGACAGACTAGTTTCAGTGGCAATATCCTCATCCATGGATGTGGATGTGGTGCATCCATGGAAGAGATGCAGCCTTTTGGCAATGTTTTGGGTATGTGTGTATGGCACATGTGCTAGTGCTGCTGCCCTGTGGGCACTCACATCAGCACAGTACTGCACATGAGCCAAGGGACTACAGCAGAGAATGCAGTATAATGTATGTGTGTGTACATATATATATGTATATGTATGTATGTATGTGTGCCAGGAATAGTTCAGAGCTGTAATCACAGGAGTCCATAGAAGCATTTGGTCAAACACCCTGCATGGAGGGTCTCGTCTTTCTTCCCATAATTGTTGTACAAGTACAAAAGAATACTATTACTTGTATAATGTCACAGAAAAAACTATATATATGTGGCTTCAGAAATAACCTGTCTTGTTAGGGAAAAAAAGCAGGTATACAACCTGAACACTGTAATGCCTTTGACAGGAAGACTAGACCTGAAAAGAAGTTGTTGGTTAACCCTCCAGAGTTCTTCCACCCCAGCTAGCTGCATGAACAGATTAGCAGCACTTTGTGGCCAGCTTGGCAGAAGTTGCAGAGATGGAGCAATGTAGTAGAAATATCTGAGAGTTGACATTTGTAGTACAGCTAGAAGACAGAGATCAAGAAGTGACAAACATGCAACAGTCAAGAAAAGCTTGGGACAAGAGCAGAGCAGAGAAGGAGCTGCAAGAGGTGGACTGAAAGTTATTTCAAAGCTGATATTTCCAGTGCTGTTTTATTTTTGTGAGGTATAAATGGAGCCTGGCATTTTAGAATACACTGTGACAGAGACAGGCTGTCAGAGTATGCAGCTGACTATTCTCAATCTATCAGACCCCTGCAGCATCTGTGACTAGTTTAAAAGGCCTGTTGTAGTGTGTAAATGTGGGACATTGTGATGAATGCGTGTCACTTATGAAATGGTGGACTAGCCCTGAGAAATTATTTCATAGCAGAGGCTTGTGCCAAAGAATCACTGATGAATAAAGGGTTGCTTTCTTTGTTGAGCTGTCACTTGCTCCAGCATGCTTCTGGGACACAGAGGCAAGTTTGCCTCCTTATGAAATAGCCTTTTTTCAAATACTTCCCAGAACTCATAAAGAGCATTACTTTTAACAAAATGCTCAATGATATTGAAAGTAGGAAGCCTGATTCTCCTTATGCTGGGTTGAGCCTTAGGACTAAAGCAACAACACAAAACAATTTGTCTGGTTTGTAAACTGAGAACATTTTCCATGTGACTGACTGGAACAGGAAGCACATGTTGAGAGCCCCCAAGTACCATTTCCGCAGAAGGATTCTGTTCACTGAAATGAGACCTTTAAAAAATATCCAAGATGTGAAAAGATATTTGAGAAATTTTCATGAAGAATTTTTAGTACCCTCTGCTGTAATAAGCAGAAGGTGTTTAATAAACATGATATGCAGCAGTTGCTAAGCAGAATCTGATTTATGTACAGTAGCAGCTAGAAGCATCTACACATCAGGGTTGTACACTTTATTTGACTGTGAATTCTGATTTTCTGATGGAAGCAATTCTGCTGAACTTTATTTATAATCAGCTTACAACATGGGTAGCAGTATTATAAATGCTTCTCAAATTACATAGCAAATCTTGTTGTCTTCTTGGGTAAATAATCATGAGCTTTAATTGTAATACAGGTCATTGTCAAGGGTATAACACTTTCCAAACCCTTCTGATAGTTGAAATCATGCAGCATTTTTAAACAGAATGCATGTCAACTCAGTGTACCTGAGATGGCATGACATCTGCTCAGTATACATATATTTCAAAACAAATTGTTCCTAATTTTTAATTCCTCCCATTAAATTAATTATTAAAATGTAATGGATTCCTGTATGGATCATTTGGGTTTGTGCAAGTGAAGAAGAGGGAGCCAGGAGCCCTGGTCTCTGCTCCATCAGTGTAAACAGAGCACAGTTTCCACACCAACATAAACCTGTTAGCTGTGCATCAGGGAAGCAGAGATCAGAGCCTGACCCAGAAAGAGAGCAAGGGACAGAAGTACAGGTTCAGTTTGTGGTGTTCAAGAAACAAACATGGGTTTTGTCTGCAGATAGAACAGAAATGAGGATGTAAGCTGTGCCTCATGTGGCATTATATGATTGCAGTGCTCTTTATCTTACTAGAAGTCAGTAAAATCAGTGGAATAATGTTTACTTGCATCAGATGAAAAACTTGACAAAGAGAAAGCACACATAATATAGGCAAGTCTCCAAACCTCTCTTCCCTTTCAACTTCTCTTTCCAATTCCCTTTTCCTTTCTCAATATATTAGAATTTTTTAAATGAAAGGAGACTTAATAGAGCCCCACAATGAATTTTCAGTGCCAGCAAGTGGATAATGACATTCATATCACTCAAGTCAAACAGATGAAAAAATCCTGCTTTAGAATCATTCCTAAACCCAGTGAAAACATTTCTGGGCATGAATCTGTCTGCCTATTGGAGGGAAAGAAGCAACAGCGCCCTGTCAAGGAATAAGCTTTACTTTTATCTGATTTAATTTGAAGTTATCAGATGGCTAGCATAATAATATTATATATAAGTATATATATACATGCTTTTTTACCCTTCTAGACAGTCTGATTTTTATTTTTTTTAATTCCTTTCCATTCATAAGATTCCCCAAAATTTCCAAGTAGGCCACTCCTGTAAACCATTTGATGCACAGACCCTAGCATGCCAAACTCCCCCACTGAGGGACTATTGAAAGAGCAATAGTTCTTTGCTCTATTCTGCAGCAGGACAGTGCACACTGCTATTTCTTGGGGTCACAACATCATATGCACAGAAATAAAAATGAAGGAGATTCAGGAGACAGAACAAGAGGGAGTGGAAAGGATTCTTGCCTGGAGTGAGGTAGGGTTGGATCTTATGTCCTTGGCCAATGTTCTGTTCTCCTTTGTAGATGCAGAAGCTTAAATGTTCCCTGCATTGTGCAGGTTCCAGGAAAATCTGTTGTAGTGCAGTGTCATGAATAAACACATCCACAGCCATGGGAGAAGAGCACTCCAGCCTAAACCCAGCCAGACCTAACTCTGGCACATGCAAAGGTATCACACAGCCCTGTCTGACAAAGCTACCTGAGCTACACCAGTGCTGCCACACTGAACAGGAGTCAGACAGGGATCTGGCCCCGTATTTTTCCTGAATTAGAGGATGTTTATTTCTAGGGAAAAAATTTTCCCATATCAAAATCTGCAGAATGACCATTGATGAAGACACCTCCTCCTTGCATATGCAGGGTGTGCTGGTGTTCCACCTGTGCACACACAGTGCAGGCCTCTCTGTTGGTGTCCCACACCAAGACAGATCCTGCACTACAGCACAATAACCTTCAAAGTCCACTTTGTTTACAGTCTTAATATGTTATGTCAAGCTAAGTTCTCACCCTTTTTCCTACCAACCTGGTCTGTGAGGTTTGTATTTCCCTCTCTCAATCAATAATTGCTTAAGTAGCAAATAGAGTTCCCATCCCCCAGCACTAATAGACTCTCTTGCAGTCAGGAAGCATCAAGATGAACCCTCAGTTACCACTGTGCACCCTGTTTAATGTATGCATTTTTATGGCCTCTGATGTATATGGTTCCATTACTGTCTGTGAATTCAGAGTGCTGGAGCTAGTTAATGTATTATTTATTTTATTACCCCTTTGTATAAGCTGGTACTTGCAATTTGGAATTTTATATACTTTGGTTCTATAATGGTTTCATAATGTGTACACAGCTCAATAATTAAAAAAATATATCTTACCACCTCACCTCCAGAGCCAAGTGTGTTTGTGCTGCTAACTGCACATTCTGGCCAGCACCAGTCCTGCATTGCCTGCCAGTCCCTCTGCTCCTGGCCCCAAAAACCTTGCCAGTCCCACAGTCAGGACACAGCCCTCACCCCACTCTGAGAAATGCAGCATAATTTTGTTCTTCCTCTTTGGGACCAGAGGGAAGTATTTCAGAATTTTAGAGTTTTCAGAATTTTAGACCTAATATGTGGTTTTGTGGCATGCCCCCTTCATTTCCAAGGATTGAGCCCCATGGGCACAAGGGCTGCCTCTGCCCCAGGCTCAGCCCATGCAGGATTTCACCTGAGCAGCAGCAGAGGCAGTTTCCCTCACCAACAAAGCAAGTTCCTGCCAGTGCAAGCCATCACTGGGCAGCAGGAGGGACTGAAAAGAAGAGGTGATTTCTCTCTCCTGACAGGGCAATCAGCATGTCCTACGTCCAGCTCCAGCTGCCCACTGCTAGCCTGGGTGTCCTGCAGCACTGCTGATTCTCCTGCCAGCTCGTGATGAGGAGCTTGTCACTCCTCCAATGGCTGGAAGTTCACTTTCAGAAGTTTACAGACACATCCCTTGAGATATCATGGCCTTGTTGCCCAGCTGTGGTTATGAATTTCATTAAGTACTTTTTGCCAAGCTAAACTCTGACCTGTCCAAACACATACATATAAGAAAGAAGAGCACATTGTTATTTTCTATCTTCCTCCTCATGGATGCCAGCCAAACCACATGGCACTTGCACAGAAACCCTTTGGCTTCAGTACGGGGTCTGCAAAATGCCACTCTGCCACCAAAAAGGGTCTCTACCAGTTCCTTGGCTGGTAAAGGTCCTGCCCTTAAACCAGCTTGTCCACTGGACAGGAAGAAAAATATTGGGGATTGTTTGATTATGGTCCTCTGCAGCAGCTCAAGCATATGTTGATTTTGGCTGAAAAGGCACCAGTAATTCAGTGTCTGCAGAGGATTGTGCCTTAATGCTGCTGGGAGGGATTGGAGACATTGTGAAGCTCTGTAACAACATATTTAGGAAGAGGAGAAAAGTAGAAGTTATTGCACAGAATTATTTTCCAGAGAAGAGAGGAGTAAGTATATATGAGAGGAATAGTTCTGCAGGCACTCAGGTCAATGAAGAAGCAGTGGGAGGAAGGGCTCCAGGTGCTGCAGTGGGCTTCCCCTGCAGTCCATGGTGAAGACCATGGTGAAGCAGCTGTGCCCCTACCGCTCATGAAGGTCCACAGAGATCCACCCACAGCCTCTGGAGGAGCCCCAGAGCATGTGGATGCCTTAAAGAAGGCTGTGATCCCAAGGGGAAGCCATGCTGGAGCAGCCTGTTCCTGCAGGACTGCACAGAGGGGGACAAAAGAGACCATGCTGAGGAACTGTAGCTTGTGGGAAAGACACTGGAGAAGTTTGTGGAGAACTGTCTCCTGTGTGAGGGACCCCACACTGGAGCACAGGAAAGACTCCTGAGGAGGAAGCAGCTGCAGAAAAAACAAGTGATGAGCTGACCATGACCTCTATTCCCCTGCACCACTGAGAGGGGAGAAGGTAGAGAATTGGGAATAAAGTTAACTCTGAGAAGGAGGGAAGAGCAGGGAGAAGGTGTTTTTAATAACCATTTTACTTCTCATTATCCTGCTCTGATTTGATTGGTAATAAATTCAATTAAATCAAGTCTGTTTTGTCCATGATGGTAATCAGTGAGTGATCCCTCCCTGTCCTTATCTCAGCCCATGAACCATTAATGAAATTTTCTCTCCCCTCTCTGGTTGAGGAGGGGAGTGGTAGAGCAGCTTTTGTGGGCAACAGGTCTCCAGCCCGGGTCCAACCACCACAGATGCAATCCTAAAAACACCAAACTGACACAGAAGGGATTAAGGCAGCCCAGCACAGGTCTTTTCACCCAGCTGTGGGAACCCAGGAAATTCCTCTGGCTGCCCTGGAGGACACGAGACTGTGTCAGGGGGCTTGGAGACCTTGGCACAGAGCCCAAGACCCCTGTGCCTTTGATTTAGCCCTTGGAAAAAACAATTACCAACCTTTATATGAAGAATTACAAGCACAAAAGTTTAAGTAGGATGATACTGAATTCATCACAGGGTGAAAAATAGATTTTTTGGGGTTTTTAGAATGAGGGTTCAAGGGGGCAAGATGGAGGAATCTGGGTGTGTCCAGCCTTTCTCCATCTTCTTCTTGGCCTCCATCTTCTGCTGTGATGTTGGCACTTACAGATTGGTTTAGAGTAGAAGCTCACTGTCTAACATAGGTGATAGGTATTGGAAAGTAATTGTAAATATTGTACACGTAATTTTTAGTATAAAAAGATAACACCACCCCAAGGCAAACAGAGTGCCTCTGACTGTCTTGCTGAGCTGACCTCAGCAGGCTAGAAGAAAGAATTTTATAGATAAGATACAATGAACAACCTTGAGACTGGGAAATGAAGAGCTCTGATTCCTTCTTCGACTGCCAGGCTGGGAAAGGAGACAATGTAACATATCTCAGGGTCACTCTGACCAGCGAGAGACCCCGAGACCCAGGGGCCACCTTGCCCCAACAAAGACATCTAGCCATGACCCTGTGCATGCAGACACGGGGAGCAGGGGCCAGAGGAGGGAGCTGAGGTGCTCAGAGCACAGTTCAAATCTGGGGCAGAGCTGTGGGCAAGTAATGAGACCTGGGAAAAATTGAAATTAAGCCTTAATCATGTCATGTTCAGCACACAAAGGAGTGAGAACACTCTCACTTTTTTCTCTCCATTAAATAAAATATCAAAGCTAACAGTGTGCATACAGAAATTAAAAAAAAAACCAAATCAAACTTAATTATGCAGGTGTTTAGGAGAAAGGAAAAACAAATATGGGGTGAGGAGAGTTCCAGACTATATGGCACCAAAATAGGGAAAGATATGGATCCAGACCCCACAGCCTATAGACAAAGACTTACAACACCTGGTAGAGAGGGTTAGACACCAGAAGGGATAATACTCTGCCATGACTATCAGCATTTGTATTCAAAATATTTGTGTCAGAGCATTAGATGGAAAGAGGACTGGATGAGTCGTGAACCCCTGGGTAGGAGATAGGGGTTCAGTTTCAGTCTCTTCTGTCACCTTCCTGTGTGAGCTGGCCATGTTCTCTCTCTGGCTTAGGTGCTGAGCACCACACCACAG
Organism: Setophaga petechia; assembly: GCA_024362935.1. Lineage (NCBI taxonomy): Eukaryota > Metazoa > Chordata > Aves > Passeriformes > Parulidae > Setophaga > Setophaga petechia. The sequence continues at coordinate 10,884,276 of JANCRA010000003.1, forward strand.
AGGTTGCCTTGCTGTGTGTGTTCAAGTCCTCCTGGCACAGCCCACTCTGCTTCCAGGTGGGGCCAGCAAGCACAACTCAAAGAACTATTGCCAGTCATAAATTGTTTTATACCAGTTTCTACCCCACAAAACTGAGCTGAAATAAATAACCAGTGCTAGTAACAGATGATAGAAGCAGCAGAGTGTTTCAGAAAGAAAGCAGCTTTCCCTGTTTAATTTAACCAAGTACACACACACACATGCAAACGAGACAGTTTTTCAAAAATGAGGATGCAGATGAGAGACTCAAGGACAGTTCTAACTTGCCCTCTGTCAATTTACAAGAGAATTTATTCCAGACTATTCATACATGAATATTTAGCATGGCAACAATTACATCCAATGACACCCATGAGATACATAGTACTGAAGACCCTCTCCAAGGAACATGCACATGCTTTAACTGGACTGAACATTTGATTTTTAAGAATTATTTTTCTTTAGACATTTCAATAATATTTCCTTTAATTATTATATTAATTTTGTATATATTGCTGCCATATTTTATAAATGAGAGGTATGATTGATTCACATGAGTAGAAATGGATACGTGACAGGAAGTAAAGGGGAGAGACAGTGGCTGCTGAGGCATGTTAAAATAGCCTGTGGTCAATCTTATTCTTAATGCAAAGACCTTGTTTTTGTTGTATAAAGGAAAAAGGAGGGGGAAGGGAGAGAGTCAGGAGCAATCACTCAGGGCTTAAATAGCACAAACCTAAAGACATATAAAAAAGAAAAGTCGCTTCAAGTCCATAAATAAGATTTAACACCAAAACCACAAAATAGCAAACATAAGGTCTATATATGGCTAGGCAGAATGCTTTTCTGTATGGATAATTCATTTATTCTCAATATGAAGCTCTCTGGTTATCATGCCCTATTATAAGCTCTTGCTGTGGAACACATTATTAGTTAGGGAGGAGAAAAAAAAAAGCAATGAATATTCATGCTAACATTCCAAATACAAACCTCTGACAATTCCAGTAAAATGGAAACCAGGGAATACTGAGGTCACAACACATGCAACTAGAGTTGTGGTGACTTATCTTGAGAGCTTATTTAAATCAGGGTCTACATTACACTGGACATCATTCCAAAGAGAATGTTTACCCAGGTTTGAGATGTCCTTTGCTGACCATGGAGCGTGCTTCCAAAGCAGGCAGTGCACTGTCTGTGGTCTTCAATTCACATGGATGCTGACTTCACTGCAGAAATAAATGCAACAGGCAAAGCACCAAACCAATGCCTGGAATCAGCTTTTTGGTTAAAGTAGAACCTTTCTCACTTCCAACAGCCTTCTAGTGCCTTCTAGCCCTAAAAGAGTTGTCCAGAGCCTGGATGACCACCCATCTCTTCTGCATTGTGCCAAGGAGAAAATCTTTTGCCAAAGTGGATTTAGCAGTGTTACTAAGTGTACTGTCATGCAGTGAAAGAGGCATCTTAGCAGGTTAGTCTTCTGCTGGCCCACATTACTCAGTTAAAGACATTTATGGTAGTCCACTTAAAGTTTTCCACAAAACACAGAAAACCATATAACAATAATCCTTGGTTTAGAACAATGAAATTTCATTAAACTGTAATGAGGTTTTACAGCCTTCTGAAGATGTGTTCTCGAGGGGAATGGCAGGTTGCTTTACCTAAAAAAGTGGTCCTGGAAATCTTTCACAAGTCATGGGAGTGTATCTGCATCTGTGGCCTGAGAAGTACAATCCTCAGAGAAATCCACCCCAAACTCCACCTGCCTGCTGTATGGTTGAATTTGATAGAATAAACCCCAGACACTATGGGACTTTCTTCTAGGCAAAAGTACTAAGTTGCAGCACATTATTCAGTGAGTTAGAAAAGAGCAAACATTTAATTACTGCAAATTTAAAAGCAAAATTCTGTAGGACTGGGATAAGGAGATAAATCATTAAGGGATTAGATACTGCTGAACAAAGTAATGCAACGAGGTCAGGAGATGAAACTAAGCCTTTGGCTCAGCAGCATTCCCCTAAAAAAGCAATGGCACTTCCTCTCTGAAATTAATTTAGCCCTGTCCACACCACCCCTTAGACATTGTGGGAGAAGTCAGATATTTGCCTCTGTTCACTCATTTCTAAAAGAGTTTGTTTGGTAAAAAGTCTGCATCTCTGTCCTGTCCACCTGAGAACTATGAAACTGGTGGCACCATTTACCAAAAATACACAGTAACATTTTCTTCACACATAGCAACCAGTTTCTTGTTTTCCCACTAATAGTCCAAATGGTGACTGCTCTTTGTAAGAGGACTGTTTCTTAGTTTTCTACAGGCAAAGGTTTCTTCTGTGGTGGACATTTAAATTTGGGACTATGCCTCCTGTAGACTGTTTACCACTTACAGTTTAGCCAAGGCAGCAGAGACAAACATGAATATTTCAGGATTAGATTTGTCTCCTGTCTTGAGCATAGGCCTCCCCAAAAACCTGACAACTTATCCTACTGTATGCAAGCCTTAATATCCTTAAAAATAATGCAGCAGTAATCAGGACCAGCTGAAGTCTCAGTTCTTATTGGGACAATGCCATGAAGTCATACCATGAGGCAAAGGAGCAGCTGATGCTGATTTGGACTCAGCAGCAGCACCACCACCCTTTCCCAATCAGGCTAATAAGAGTGTTGATAAGGTCAGAATTCAGAGATAGAAAATTGTATAAATTTAAGGAATTCCTATCTGAATGAGACTTATCCAATTCTGCTCACTTTCTGTAAGTTCTATCTTAAATAGTTGCTGTTTTCCTGAGTAGGCATTAATCTAAGATTGGAAAAAATACAAAATGAAGTTTATTTTTAATATGTATGTTTTTCTATCAGTCAAACAAGTTTCCTCTCAGGTGAGACTCTATCAACACTTGTAACTCTTTTTGAGATGCTGTGACCAGCCATGTGCATTATGGCTTCTGATATCCTGAAGGAGAGATTCCAGGGAGGATTAGGCACTTTGAGCCACTTTGAAGCTTTTACAGAGAAGCCTAAAATAAGACTAGAGCCTACGCCTGGCTCGCTCTGGGCTGTCATGGGAGGGAGAAACCCTCCCAAATGTAATTTATCCCTTGAGATCTCAGCCACTCTGTAGAAGTGTGTGTCTGTTTCCACTTGGTTACTTAGGGTGCCTTTGGCAATTAGGCTCTTTCTGTAACTCAGATGTGTAAATGTAGGGACCAACTCAAGGCTTTGTGCCTTAGGGAAGAAGGTTAATGTATGCAAATGAGATTTACTTGAACTGTTTTGTCATATATGGCCAGAATTTTCATTTGGGCAATCATAGTATAATAAGGTTTTACTGGGCACTTAAGTTACAATTCCAGGACGTTTACAACTGCTTGAATATAGAGAAATATTTATGTATTTGTGCTATTATGGCATACAGAAGCTTCTGATTTTGTTGCATAACCCTGACCCTGTGACACCATTTTCAGGTTTTATCTCTCTGCTCAGCATTTCCTCCTCTCATGGAGCGTTATCACTCTTGATTCATCGCCCTCAGTGACAGCTCACTCTGCTCAGTACAATCCCTGGTCTTGTACACTTTCTATTGCCTCTTCTTTCTTAACAGAAATTTTCTATTTATTTCTTATCCTAAATAAATTTGAAATAACTTAAGCTATCCTGGACAAATAAACAATGAAATCTTTAAAAATCAAATAAAACCTTCTTAATCTCTCCATCTATTACTGTAAGTAAATTGATATTATTTTACTTTAATTTTTGGAGCTGCAGTCTGAGGAGAAAATAATTTTGTGCTGTGCTGACAATCATCTTTTGCAATTATGTTTGAAATACTGATTTCCTTGACTATAATCTGTAAGCCACAGATTCAGATCCTATTGAATTCACTTAGAGGAGTGGCTGAGGGAACCATTTGGTGCAGTGCCTTTTGTGACTTATGCCAGGTCACCCTCCTTCCAAGTTGTAACCACAATCCTGCAACCACTTAGGCAAGCTCCTTAATCTTCATGAAAGCTCACTGAAGACCAGTTTTCAAATGAAGAATTTTCCTGTGCACTGCTGTTTGTAATATTGGGGCCACTGTGAAGCCCAGCAAGTCCTATTCCCTCTCTGTGCTTCAGAATTTCCTGGATTTATGTTATCAGATAGAGAACAGCTTCTCAAGTGTAGCTCTTGTATGTTGAAATTACACACATATACACAAAGCCATCACTCATACAATGGATCCAGGAAAATGATGATTTAAAAAAAAAAATCCTCTTGAAAACATTTTGAATATGCAACAAAATAACAATAGCACTGGTAAAAGAAAGGTCATAAAACAGGGCAGGGATTCAAGGCAAGAGTCAAGAAGAAATCGAACAGTTAAATTCAGAGGTTTACATTTATGCCTGTGAATGCAAAAATTTGCATCCAAATATTTTTTTTAAATACAGCATGCTGACGAGAACAGCTATTTCAAGGAGCACATCAGCCTCTTTCTCCTCCTTTTCTTAAGAAACCTTTCAATTCGGGGACGTTGCACAAGAGTTCTTACCCAGGAAAATAATCCACTCACACCCAAATAGCTGCTATGGAATCAGAAACGTAAGATAATTTTCCTTTGGCTCACCTCCCCCTGAAGCTCCTTCCATTCCCAAAAAAGGCCCCTTATTTTCCATCTCACTTCTCAGCAAATCCACATCCACAGTCACTCCAGTGCAGAACCATCCTGCCTTCATCCCTAGCATGAAGTTCCTGTCCAACTGCTGTAATTGGACAAACTCTCCCTCCCTTATCTCAGCATTAAAAAAAACCAAAAAAAAGCTCTCCAAAAGCACACACCCTCTGCTTTCTTTAGGTCAGGTGGACAATTGAAGGTTTGCTGATGATATTTCCAGCAATTCCCCCCCACTATACTGTGAAAACAATTACAAGTGAACAAGAGGTACCAACCAGCTCACACTGAAACCTGTGATTCATGCAAAGAGCATCCTTCCAGAAGTCTGTGGACTTTAAATGCACACGTGCAGTGATTCAATAGAGCCATGCTGTGAATAGCTGGCATTGTAAATATGGAATTTATGGCCTTTCTAGCTATGATTTTTCTAACAAGCCTTTAGCAATGGTTGCTCATTCTTTCTTTGCATTTTTTGGTCTGGATTTATCTCAATGGCAGAAAAAGGCTGAGGAAATTAAAATCTAGGGCAGTGCTAGACAGCCTCTTGTAAGACCACAGGTTGGAAATTCAGGTGCAAAGGCAGTGGGTGGAAGCATGTGCTGTGTGAGAGGAGAGAGGGATAAAGCATCTCAGCATGTCAGACGTGGGGATGTCCCCACTACCACAAGTGGCAAATATCCCAATAATGAGGAATGAGGCAGAGATACAGTGCTATTTCTTCCCCTGTCCTTTGTATGAGGCTGGTAGAAAAATTACTTCTTGCAGATATATTTGTGCCAAATCTGTTTCTCTGTAATGTCTTCTTTCTGGCAGGAGCCCTGGCAGTCATCAGCAAGAGGAATTCTCCTGGCTCAGAGGGGCAGCAAGCAGCAAACACTGCTCTGAGAGGCCTGGATGTGCTCCCTCTGCCTCCTTGCCTGCTGGAGACCTGGGTCAGGCAGGGTTCTGCTTTCCTGCACATCATCCTGCCCTGAGCTGGGAGCTTGGAGGACCCACCAGGAGTCTGGGCCACCTTCTTGTCATGTTCTGCCAGAGGTCGTGCTGTGTACAGCATGGCAGTATCCAGGCAGCATGTGGCACCTTCAGCTCCACCCCAGCCCCCTAGACACCTCCCCAAATCTCGATGCCCATTCAGTTCCCTGTTTGCCCAGCCCTTTGCTCTCTACCTTTTTTCACCAGCACTAATTTTGGTCCCATTTCTGCCAGATTTGTGTCAGAAAGGGAAGGAGACAAGATTTCTGAGCCCCTCAAATATCCCATTGATTGATGCTGCAAAAATCATATTAAAAATGAAAATGTGTATTGCACATACATTCCAAATATTGTCCAGCACTGGATCAATGTAAGTATATTTTTCCCTATTAAAATTATTGGAAAAAGAAGAACCTTTTATTGGAGCTATGATGATTTACACCAACTGATGTTCTGTCGCTTTATGCTCTTCTTATTTTCAGAACAGCAGGGAAAATTTCACTATTATAGAAAAACCCCACAGATGCTGTTATTAATTTCCTGTAAGTTTTGGAAGCTAGTAGTTGTGTTTGCTTCTCTTTTGCTCTCTCGCTCTCTCTCTCTCTCTCAAGAACAATCAGAATAATAGAAAAATACACAATGTTGTTATGATTACATCTTTTTTTCCTGCCTTGGTCTAATTTTTCCTACACTTTTGTTTATACTCTTCTGGAAGAAGGAATTCTTTGAGTAAGAATCCTTACAAAGAGAAATTATAGTCATCTTAGACCTAATGTATCACTGAAGAAGAAAGAGGATTTATTATCCTTCAAGTATCTTTTCATGAAGAATTTATCTCAGCAGGTGGACTCAATCTATGTAGGGCAGGTAAGCATAAAATATGGTCCACAGATTTTAGAACTCCTTTAAAACAGCTATTTATGCTGGTACCTTTACTAATAAGTGTTTCACTTTGTACTGAAAGAGATTAAATTGAAGTTCCTCCACTCCTTGATGAAGTATACAATGGCAAATAAGCGTTTATTCTGTGGCTGGAAAGGCTTATTTTCTTACACAAAACTAATAAATTAAAAAGAATTTATCTTTTTTGTGTTTCATTTTCTTCCTCTGTTTTTTCATCTTTCCTTTCCTTCCTCTTAAATTCTCCTGTGCCCTAATTTTCACACACACTCTATTAGCTTCACATTTTTTAGATAATCATCTATGAGCAGAAGTAGCTTACATGTTTGCAATACTGGTCAAGGATAACATTCATACCCTTGACAAGAGACTCTCTCAGCTATAATCTACTTCAATTCTAATTGCTGAGTTACTAAAGCCAGAGACCCTCTTGTGCTCTGTCAGTACCTACCTTGCTGCTGAAACACCAGCAGTGATGACAGTGCTGCTGCCAGCTTTGGGTTGCATCACATCTGCCTTGGAATTGTTTGGGAAGGGTCAGCAATTTCACATGAGCTTGAAGAGATTCCCTTTATTTGAACCAGTTAGGGGAAAAGTTCTACGTCTTCCAAACAGTAGGTCTGCTATGAAGCTGTTGCAAAATATTAAGTACTCTTCTGCTACTAAAAAAAAAAAAAAAAAACCTCTTATAAGGAAAATTGAGCTACCTACTTATTTGAGCTATTAAATAGCCTCCTTGTTGATTTGAAAGTGCCTGACAGTAAACATGACCATCTGAGGATAGACAGTGTCCTTCTCATATCCAAGCAATACTCAGGTGGGTGCAGAATTGCAGCCTCTGGGGCATGGTCAAACCTGGTTTTCATAACCAGAAGAGCCATTTCTTGTTGTGCTCTTGTACATGCCCTGGGGTAAAGCCAGGCTGGAAGGAAGCCAAGGGGCTGAGGTGGGCCATGGTTGCATGGGCCACTCCTGCTGCCTGCTTGTAAAGGCTGCTGCAAGAGCTCAGACTGAACAGCATCTCCATTGCTCTGTCTTCATCATTGGCAGCTGATCTAAAACAACTGAGACCAAACAGTGTCATTTGTTTGCCTGGTGCCTGACTTTCAGTCCCTTCTGGAGCCATTCATGGTAGCTGGAACAGTAGTGAAAGTTATCACAGTGTGTGTGGCATCACATCATCTGTAAGCATTGTAGGAACTGCATTTGTGCCATGGTATTATGTGGCAAGGGCATTCTCACCACCTTGGTGACCTTTTCAAGTGTAAATCAAAATCGCCTTAGTCTTAGCAAAGCCAATGTTGTTATTGCAAAGGCTGTTTTATGCTTATTGTTTCTATGTTTACGGGGCCTTTTTAAGGTTTTTTTTTTTTTTTGCTGGCCTTAGCACCAGAAAACACTTTTTTTTTTTTAATGAAACCTATAATTTGAGTCTAATTTGACCTGACAGAGTCAACTGACCATGCAGTTACTTGGCACCTGCTGAATGCCTCCCCGTTAAGCCAAATTTACATTAATAAACAGCAGTCATCACCATTCACTGTCACTGGCACAAATGAGTTACCTGAGACACCTCCCAATCAACATAAATCTTGACGAGGTACATTCCAGTTAAGAGCCAAATTCTCCATTCTCATCCCTTTGCACTGCTCACAGCTTTAAATCCGAGTGCCCAGCAGGCCCTGGGGGCTCTGTGGTTGCTCTCCCGGGGTGGCCAAGGGCAGGATGGGCTGTGTGCTGCTGGCACACCCTGACAGCAAGCAGGGGTGGCTTCCTGGCAACGTCCTCTGCGCTGCCCTGCAGGCTGGCAAGCAAACCTCAGGCTCTTATTTTTCCCATCCCCACCATGTGCAGAAGAAAAATGGGATCAATTGCAGACCTAGCTGAAGCCTTCCTTTTCCTTTTCCTTTTCCTTTTCCTTTTCCTTTTCCTTTTCCTTTTCCTTTTCCTTTTCCTTTTCCTGTGTTTTTAACCTTTTCTTATTTTGTATAGAAGCGTTTTGAGTTAATTTATGCTTCCAAAAGTTCTGAAACATACCTGCTTAGATTACTGTAACATTTTGTTTCATTTTAAGATTATTTTTGCATTACTTTAGGACATGCCAGAAGTGGAAATGCATAATATGATTTATACAGTTCAAAGCTCTTGTGGTGTATTCTGTCCTGACATGATACAATTGTTAAAATGTTAACATAATTTATTTTATAGTTTATTGGTTTTAGCTTACTGTAAGAATAATTAAGTCTAACTACTTCATAGTACAGTTTGCAATTCTGTCATTTGTAGATGAAGATGTGCCTTATTGGATGGCAATGACATTGTCTGACTATTTGCTCATATTTTGTTTTGGATGTGTTCTGTTTACATTGAAGTTAAATGAAGTTAAATGGTTTGGAGAATAAGTTAATGTAAAATGTTTATTTCCACACAAAATTTGATGTAGGAAAGAAATATTTATATAGGTATTATATAATTTAAGTTGCCTTAAATTATTTTAAAAATAAAATAGAGCAAAATATAATATAAAGCAGCAGAATGTTTCCGCTATCTGCAAGTTAATATTCTATCAGAATTAGCAAGGAACAACTATGACTTTACAAAGTGACACTAAATTTGAGTGGGTTTTTTTTTCCATAACACAAGGCCTGTAAGAGGAAAAAAAATTTAAAACCTTAATTTAGGTGCAAAACTTTGTTGAAAGTGATACTGCACACTCAGAAAATACATATGTTTTCAAAACATTTTTTCTTCCAATCGAAGTTTTACAGGCTCCTCCAAAACATTTCCCTTACATCATGATCTGGACAGCTCACATGGAGATAAAAAGAGACTTTTTACTCTTAGTCTTTACTGATAATAATCTTATATTTTGACACAGACATCCAGTGGTACAGGCCCACATCTCCCTCCTCCTAGGTGGAAAGTGTTGCAGTTTGCACCATCTATCCCTTTCAGCAACTCAATGAACTGGTTTGGGTTGAAAACACTCATTTTTCAATCACATACAGCTGGGGAGGTGGTTCACTGAGGTGGGAGAAAGCAGCTGAAGTCAAACACACATAAATTGGTCATGTGTGTGCAGGAGGGGCTCTGCTGGGTTATGGAGACACAGTGACAAGCATTCAGGATGTGGTCTCTGTTGCCAGGAGAAATCCTTGGAAAGAGTCACTGAATGCTTTGGACTGGAAGGAACCTTCAAAGGTCACCTAGTTCAATCCCCCTGATAGGGGCTGGGACACCTTTCATTAGATCATGTTTCTCAAAGTCCAATCCAATCTGATCTTGAGCACTTCCAGCCATGGGACATCCACAGAGTCTCTGGGCAACCCATCTCAGTGTCTCACCATCCTCATTGTAAAAAATTTTTTCCTTAAATCCAGTCTAAATCTACTCCCATTTTTAAACTGTTGTCCCTAGTGCCCTACAGGCAGCAGTATAAAATCCCTCTCCATCAGTCCTGTAAGCCTTCCTGAAGACTTGAAAGGTCACAAGAAATGCTCCACAGCATTTCACAAGGTGTTAAAGACCTCAGCTCTCTCAGCCTTTTCTTCACAGACAAGATGTTCCAGCCTTCTGACAGTCATCATTAAATCTGTATCTCTGCAAATTAGAGGCAAGAATGTGGGGAACCATGTCAAAGGCCCTGCAGAAGCCCAATTAGATGACATCAGTAGCCCTTCCTTTGTCCAATGATGCAGTCATTCAATTCCTATGCAAGGCATGGAAAAAACAAACCCCAAATTCTTTGTCTTTGTCAATATGGATTTTCAGATATGTGGGAGATTTTTTTTTTATCTTGAGTTTGAGGAGTTTTTCCCACCTATCCAAGAATTCCCATGGGCTAGCAGAGGCATAGGTGGTGTGCATTCACTAAAAAAAGTGCAACACCTCTCAGAAACACTGAACCTAATGATGTGGCATGGGCACATTTCATTCCCAAGAAATCTTTGATGTAAATAAGGAGGCCTTGGTACATGCAGGTTTCTAGTGTCAGTCATCATGTTTCTCCAGGTAACCAGGCAGTTTGAAATGACAGACTAAGCCTCTTCCCCAATGACCCAATTAGCACACAGGACCATAATAATCTTACAGCTAAACACATGCACCACTTGTATACACAAATTTAAATCCTTTCAATATTTGCAATAGTACCTGGTTCCTAGGACATCAGATCTCTGAATGCTTTACAAAGGAGCAGTATCCATCTCACAGCTTTTTAGATGGGGAAACAAAGGTATCTCAGGGCAAGATGACTTGTCCCAATTCACCCTCAAGGCCAGCAGCAGAGCTGGGAACAACAATTCAAGTCTTTCTGATGCTAAAATTCCCACCTTCTCAAATAAAGCAAATGACCTCATTGCCATTTGTGATGAATAACCCATTTATTGTATACAATGAATGGAGCATTACAGCAAGACAAATCTGTCATTTTCCTCTGTAGTGGATTCCTCTTGGGCTGTCATGAAGTGTCGCTTGAAACTGCTTTTTTTTTTTACCCAAATGCATACCCAGGGTTAAAATTCTCTGTATGCAGATGTTTATTTTCAGTAGCATCTGTATTGGTTGCTAGTGAATGCTTAACTTTCACAAAGGGTCAGAAAAGGTCATCACTGTAGTAAAGCTTTGTATAAACTAACAACAACTGTCTTGGTTTCTTATTTAAAGGGAATAATATATTGCACAAAAAATACTCTGAAAATGTTCTATTGCAAAAAGAGATGAAAAATCTATGTTCATTCAAGCCTGCAGCATGCCATAAAAATTTGGGGATTTTGAATATGCTGAATGACATGCACCCATATGATAAATCAGATGATTTATACAATATGTAATGGGAGCAATAATAATATCACATCCTCAGAGAAAAAGCTTTGTTAAAGCAAAGTTAAGTTCACGCATGCATCACAATTAAACTAAAGAGCAAACCTGGCTCTGGTTCTAAAAAGAAAACATTGTCATACTCAGAAATTCCCTGTTAATCCAAATTCAAATTTTTAATATTAGAAAGTCAGGGAGTTCATTCTTTAGGTTCTGCAATCAATGAGTGTCTTCCTAACTGGCACTGATCTCCAGCAGCCATTTAGCTCACTCCTTGACTTTGCAAATCCAGTGTATCACAATCCCATGTGAACTTGATTCCCAGTAACTGCCTGCTTGTTTCATGTTACCTGATATTCTTACAATCCCACCAACAGGATGTCTTGAACTGCTTGGGCCATTTTGTTACCATATCCTCTTCCAGCATGCTTGGAGAAGGACTTTACAACTTTCTTTAGAAAAGAAATGGAAATGCCATTTGTGAGCAGGCTTATTTGGTACCTGCAGGTCCTGAGTCTCTTCTTCTAGGAAGGGACCCTGTACTAACCTGGAGTCTTCTATTCTCTGCTCTTCTGTATGTGTTGATTGGGCTTTCTAGAGCATTCTGGATCTTGAGGTCATAGGTTTCAAGTTTCCAAATTACCTGCTCAGATATCGGTGCACACTGTAGCTGCATGCAGTGACATTCTGAAGGATAAAAAGTTAATTATTAGTAGCAGTTTAAGTCACAACAGCAACTAAAATATGTACCTGCTTTTGTGGTCCTTGTAAGAGATGAAGCAGGAGAGAATATGGTTCTGTGTTCTGGATGATAGTTATTTGGAATAAGTGGAAAAAAATCTTGCTGGTTCAGGATTAGGCAATCCCTGGAGTTCAGTCCTTTTATTATCAGGTTTAATACTGTTGTGCTTGTTCAGGGCATTGCTTTTGAAGAGGCTTGAATGATTAAGAAGTTCAGTTTGGGTGACATTTGGCTGAGCAGTGCTCTGTCAGCTTGGAAGGAACAGGGACAAAAGTACGGAAAGACAAACCAAGTCAACCATTTGGTGTAGGACACAATTTGAACTTGAGTTACTCAGATGGAAGGAACTTCTAGAATTATATCCAGTCCTATTCTAGTTCCTCAGATTTCCCCACTCAGAAGTGTTTTATACTGCTGCAGCTGAATGGTTTTCAGTGTAATCAGACAATTTTGGACAATTGGACAAAGTAATTTTCTGGTTTGTGATTCTGTACAAGAGTGCTTGGAATGTACATGACTTAGAAGAAGGCATTACCATTGTTCAGTATTCCCTTTGAGGAAGGGAGGAAGAAAAATAAACCTTATCAGAGCTGAGGATTTTAAAACACTTAGATTTGACTGGAAAAGGAAGTTATTTTTAAATGTTGCCTTTTGTGAAATCTCTAGTTTTTCTTCAAGCTGTGTCAAGTGGCATAATAAAGTTGCCTCAGACATGAGAGGTTGTAGCAATTTCCCCTAGCTTTTCTTTTCCTTTCTATGGCAGCCCTGGGCACTGTCAGTTGTGCTCATTTTGTAGCAAAGCTTCTTGCACTGGGAGGGAAATTGTGGGAGAGCACTTGTGGAACGAGAAAATTAAAATAACAATGGAGTCATGTTGTGAGGTGCAACCTTCTGGCACTGACTCAGCACGTTCTTGCACATGTGGGTGATGGTCTGCATGACCTAAACTGACCCAGCTAACTCAATCAAAAAATTTGGAATAAAATGGTACTAGCAACTTTGGGATTTCAAGGGTTATTTAAAGTGTCTACAAAAGTCTTGGGCACATGGGGCTGGAAAAGGAAGGAAATAAATGTAGAGGCAGGATGTGAAAGAGGGATTCAAGAGAGAATTGTAGAATAAGTGTGAATAATGTTTAGTATTTCTAATTTTAAAAAATTAGAAATACTGATTAAAACTAGACAAAAACAGGTTAGAACTCATCATTTTAGTATGGTTCAACGTGTGAAATTTTTTACTAAGGATTAGGTTCTTCAGTTGCCTTAAACTTTAGCAGAAAGAATGGGGCAATGGATACCTTTTCTCCACACCAGACAGAAAAAAAATTCGGGGGGACCATCTGAGATGCTGGGACTGCTAAGAAGGGATGTGTTATTAACAAAAGACATCAAGTAAGCACACAGTATAGGGAAAAACCCTCCATCAGTTTGAAAACATGGTGAAACAAAGGAGCAGGACACTATTGGTTTTGGAATGGTCTTCTTATCCTGCCTTTTTCAGCATTCAGATTTTGTCCCTGTCTCTCTCAGTCCTTACAGTGCTGTGTTGGTCTGGCCTTAGCAGGAGGCACAGAGAGAGGCAAAGAAGGGAGTTTACCCTGTTCTGTGAAACCAAACAGTCATCTGTCCCCAGTAGTCCAGAGAAACCCACAGTCCAGTGCACTGCAACAAACCTAAATTGTATTGGGAAAAAAAGATAGAAATGACCCTTCCCAAGTGTCCCAAAGTAAGTGGGGGTTGGCATGGCCATGCTGGCATTACTGGCAGAGGGATGCTCAGCCACCCTCCCATACAGGCCTATTTGGTGTTCTGGGAGAGAGGGCAGGGGCAGGAGGAGGGAGCAGAGTAACAGCTGTGAATTTTCCATCAGCTCTGCTCCTCTGCAGCCCTGGCTGTGTGAGCAGGAGGGCTGGGCCACAGCTGGAGGCACACAGAGAGCTGGGCAATCCTGCCCTTCCAAGTGCTGCCACACTGAGACCTGTCCCCCACCTGCCTTTGAGCAGCCCACCTCCTCATCCCATGGGCAAGATAATGCCAGGTCCTGCTGTGCCTCTGCTCACTGGGGGTGAGGGCTGAAATCCCCAGGCATTGCACAGGGCAGTGTTAGCCAAAAGAAGGAATTTTTAATTGCACCTGTCTTCCCAAAACTTCCTAGCTTGCCTTGAGGAAATTGTCTATAGAAGCATGCACAGTACACACATGCCTGTCTCCTTGTTCAGAGAGAATGTGTGGGGAAGGATGTAGCATTTGTGGGAAAGGGGAAGAAAACATCAGTATGACTTTATTAGCATGAGTGTAAAGGGAACAAATTTGTATTAAATACAAAAATTTTTGAGGTAAGGGAGAAATGTACCTTTCACCAAACTTAGACTGTTGTTAGCTGTGCTTAGACTCAATTCTTAGTTTGGTTGGCACATGTGAAAACACAAAGAGATAGAGGGGTGTGGCCTGAGTTCTGTTTTTAAGGTTTCATTGCAGCTACTAGGATCAGATGTTTAGATGTTTCTTTTTTTCTTTTTCTTTCTTTTTCTTTTTTTTTTTTTTTTTTTTTTGGGTAAGGAAAAGAGAAACACTGTGAAAATTACTAGGCTTCTAAGGAAGTGCAGTTGGTGGAATACAGTTATCAGCAGATTGCATGCTTTGATTTGGTCTGAATAAGTTAGGTGGATAAAAAAAGTGATTTACAGATTTCTCTGCAGTTTGCCTCTTTTGTGAGGTTGACTCACGTGCAGCAGATTAGATTGGTTTGGAATAATCACTTCAGAAAAACAAGTTGCATCTTTAAATGGTCTCCCTTTGAAAAAACACTGTACAATGTACAAGTTGGAACTGAACTAAATATTCATCCTGAGTAAATCATTCTTGATTAGATGTTTCCTTTAGCTTTGTGGATTAGTGACCCACAGAAGGCCATTTCTCTTCATACCGTTTTTTGTTAAGCTTCCCTTTTTTGCAAATGTATTTCAATCTTGATTTTACTTCACTGTGGTCATTGCTGTTAGGAAGCATTTCATATCTGCAACTCTAAATTCTAAATTGGGCTGTCAGAGACTCAGGCTGTTGTTTTTATTCTATGAATGTAAAACAGTGCATTTAAAGCTGACCTAGTATTCTGTAACATTCATAACCTTCCCTATTCTGCATCCTTGTATAAAATGGATTATTACTATATTCATGTATTTCAGACTCTTATACATCCTGTAGTACTTCCAGCCATTTGGCCCTCTGTTGAATGGCCAAACAATTGCATTTATTTTCCAATTATTTTTGTTGCAATGGCCAATTCTTAGAGACACCAAGAACTATAAACAGGGGCCTCCAGGACTAAATGAACTGGTTTAGCATATGGCTGAGAGCTCAGACCTTGCCAATTCCCATCCTCTACAGATCTCAACAAGGCATTCAATTCACCAGAGGGTTTCATTTTCTCTCATCCCACTTTCAATATCATTATTCTTGGATATATCTTCATTGTCTCTGGAAATACATGTGGTCTGTTTCTATTAACAGGAGCCTTGCACCACAGGTGCCTTCCACCACATCTGCCCTTGTGTATTTCTGTGCTGAATTGACCCTGGCTGCATGCCAGATGCCCACCAAAGCAACTCTGTCAGCTAGAAAGCTTCTTCTTCAGTTGGATAGGGAACAGAAAATATAAGGAAATTATGATGGTCGAGATAAGAACAGGGAGAGATCATTCACCACTTACTGTCACAGGCAAAGCAGACTCAACTCAGGGAAATCAGTCTAATTTACCAACAATCAAATCTGGATAAGGTAATGAGAAAACCAAATCTTTACAACAACTTATTCCCACCCCTTCCTTCTTCCTATGCTTAACTTCACTCCCAAATCCACTTCTTCCTCTGCACCAGTGGCTCAGGGGAGCCAGGACTGGGGGCTGTGGTCAGTTCATCACATGCTCTGTTCCTCAAATGGGACAGTCATGCTCCAGCATGGAACCTCTCCTACAGGAGACAATCCTCCACAAATTGGCACAGGTCCTTCCACAGGATGCAGTCCTTCAGGCTGCTCCATTGTGGTCCCTCCCACAGGATGCAGTCCTTCAGGCTACTCCAGCATGGTCCCTCCCACAGGATGAAGTCCTTCAGGCCCAGGCTGCTCCAGCTTGGGTCCCCCACGTGGTCCCAAGTCCGGGCACCAAAGCTGCTCTAGAGTGGGCTCCTCTCTCCATGGGTCTCCAGGTCCTGCCAGGAGCCTGCTCCAGTGTGGGCTTCCCATGGGGTCACAGCCTCCTTTAGACATCCACCTGCTCTTGTGTGGGGTCCTTCATAGGCTGCAGGTGGATCACTGCATCCTGTGGACTTCCATGGGCTGCAGGGGCACAGCTGCCTCACCATGGGCTGCAGGGGAATCTCAGCTCTGGTGCCTGAAGCAGCTCCTGCCTCTTTTGCTCCACTGACCTGAGTTCATGTTTCTCTCACAGATTCTCACTCCTCTCTTCTGCTGCACCTGTGCAATGTTCTTCCCCGTTTTTTAACTAAATTATCCCAGAGACACTACCAGTGTCACTGATGGGCTCAGCATTGACCTATGGCAGGTCCATCTTCTCTGGCACAGAAGTCACCTGCTACTAAAACTTTGTCATGCAAACCAAATAGAATTTGGCACGACAGGAATCTAATGAAGAATTTGAGCGTGGTTTGAGTCTGGGGTGCTGGTCAGCAGCAGCTGAACATGAGCCAGTGTGGGCCCAGGTGGCCTAACAGGCCAATACCACCCTGGCCTGTGTCAGCCATGGTGTGCCCAGCAGGACCCGGGCAGGGATCATGCCCTGTACTCAGCACTGGTGAGGCCACGCCTTGAGCCTCTGGGCACATTCTACTGTCCACCCTGGGCCGTGGAATGTGTCCAGAGAAGGGCAGTGGAGCTAGTGAAGAGTCTGGAGTTCCTTATGAGGAGCAGCTGAGGGAGCTGGGGGTGCTTCTCCTGGAGAAAAGGAGGCCCCAGGGGGGACCTTGTTGCTGTCCTCAACCACCTGAAGGCAGGCTGTAGCCAGACGGGCTTCGTCTCATCTCCCAGGGAACAAGCAATAGAAGAAGAGGAGATGGCCTCAGATTGCACCAGGGGAGGTTTAAATTGCATAATAAGAAAAAATTCTTCACTGAAAGGGTTGTCAAGCATTAGAGCAGGCTGCCCAGGGAAATGGTGGAATTACCATCCCTAGAGGCATTAGAAAAATGCACGGGTATTAGGGGCAAGGTGCTTGGAGACATTGTTAATGTTGGACTTGGCAGTGCTGGGTTAATGGTTACATTTGATGGTCCTAAAAAGTTCTTTTCCAATCTAAAAGATTCTATGAGTTTATTCTATATGTGATTTCATGATATCCTGGTTGTCTCTTAAAGAAGAGAAAATGATGAGACATTTTTCTAAGACAAGATTCACCCTTTGTGCCAGAAGGTGAAAGTTGACCTTTGGATGCTAGAAACTTCATCCACAAATAATATTCATATTGTATTTGCCCATGAGCAGGTTTTCCCTATTTGGAAAAAAATCTATCTGAGTATTTTCTGAATTTATACAGTTCTTTTGTTAATGTAAAAGCTTTAGCAGGGGCTCACACACTCTAGTGTAAGCACTCAGTGCAAGTGAGGACCAGAGGTGTATGCTTCTATGAAACTGCCCTCTTCAGTTTTCACTTTATCAAATAAATTAAAGGTGCTTCATCTATACTTATAAGTACATCATTACTTCTAAGTGCTATTTTATTATTATCGAAGTGTTCTTACACTGTCACAGGAAGACCTTGACATGCTGTAAATAACTTTGCCTCTCGCTTTGATACTGCACAGACTCCTGCAATTGTGTTTATTGTCTGCAGGCATTATGGAAACCTAATATGAAAGAACTGGAGAGCTCACACTCAAAATGAATGGATATACATTCTCTTTCTATTTAAGCTCATTTGCTACCTCAAGGAATGTTTGATACATCATCTTGGGCTTTGGGACTGAAAAGACAGAAAGGGAAAGGAAAAAACCCCATAAACTGAGACATTCAGAGCTTATTTTTCTTCACCACTCCTTCAGTAAAAGAAGGAGAGGCAAAGTATTATGGAGGTAGCAGTGCTGAACTTCAAAAGCTTCTTAGGTACAGGGTGGATGTTTAATTGTCCACTCTTGTGGACAAAACCCTCTGATCACTAAACTCTCATATGATTTTTGATAGTTGCTGTGTTAAGCTGGGGAAGACAACCTGCAAAAACATTTCAAATATAGCAGTAATTTAGAATTTTGTCATCCAGGAGCAGAGCAGAGAGACAAAGAAGCAGAAGGCACACCACACAAATGATACAATAGTGGATCAAACTGCAAGATACATTAAATATCAATTTTTAATCTGTGAATACGGTGTCTTTAGCTCTAAACAAAATCTCTGGTAGCAGAAGAAAGAATGCTCATAACCATGAGTGTCTAATTAGGGAATAAAATAAAGACTGGACAAATTCATAGCCACATCACCTTCCACAAAGGTCTGAAAACTTTTCTTGTTGAAAGAACTTCTTCCTAGCATTGAAACTTGCACCTGTTCACACAACTGCAGCCAGAGACTTGATGAAGTCTGTAAGGGCCTTTATTGTACTGCACAGTCTTTGCAAATGAGACAGATCTATGGGAGAACCATGACATCAAAGCCCTAGAAAGAGAGTTTGCATTATTTCCAGGAACCAGAAAATTTTTACAGGATATTCTATAATAACCTGTACATTAAAATGGAATCACTTTTCAGCTATGGACTAATCAGATATTTATACAGAGTGGCACAAAATCCTTGATCCTGTTTCTTTCACCAGTCATTGCAGCTATCTCTTCCTATTAATGGCTGTGTTTCTGTTATAACCATTCCTGTATTTCAGCTTCCATATAAACCAGATGTTGAGAGAAAAAGACTGAAAATAACAACAGCAATGGATGTAAGAGAAATACCCATTCTGGCTTTGTATATAAGGCCACCCTCCCCACTACATCAAGAAAAAGCTACATTTACAACTGGCTGTGATTTAAATACCCAAATGGATATATAAAGAATATGAAAGAAGTTGCTTATAGTGACTTCTAGCTGCCACCTCTAGAATAACTTTCCAGTATAAGAATCATGTACAAAACCTCCAGGCAATTAGTTTTCTAATGAAGCTTGATACATACAAGAACAGGATTATACAGCTTCACTGCTTGTAACTGGGGGCCTGTGGATGACCTGAAGGGTCCCTTCTGGTGCTGTATCCTAATTTGCAACTAGGTTTGTTTCTGCTCAGATAGCAGAGCCAACCCAGGGCTTGAAAAGTTGGCTGGTTCAGATCTGCTTTCCTTTATCAAACAGCAGTTGCAGAATTTTTGTTGTTACTGAGATGTGAGCCAGAAAGAAGTTCCCTTAGGAAAAAGAAAAAGGCCACTGTGCTTTTACTTCTGTTTTACTTACTGTGTCTGTGATCGAAAGCTGCTCCTAGAATATTCTTTATTGAAATGCACTGATTTATGAGATTATGTATTGGATTGAAGTTTAAGAAGCATAATTATTTTAATCCCTGTGTGTCCACCTTTAATGCTGTGCCCATCACAAGGGTATCTGCACACTTTGGTAACTGAGTTGCAAGACAGAAATCATCATGAAAAATTCTGATTTTGACTTGTCACTCCAAAAGATGCTGGCAGTTTAATAGGATGTTTTTCTGAGGAAAATCTGAGTGACGTCATTCAAATTTTTTATCTCTCCCACTGATTAATGCAGAGAACAAAACTTTATTTTTATGCAAGTAGAGGATCATTTGCTTTCAAAAGTAAATATGTCTGAGCTGCACTGAAAGTTGCTGTAGTTTGTGGCCACATCAGACAGAAAAAATTATGCTGCTCAGAGGTATATTGATCACACTAGACAAATATCTAAAATATTGCCTTTTTCAGAGCAAAAATTTTAATTTCATGCATTAATGAGGTACAAATCTCTGTTCCAAAAGACTGTAATGACTTCTTCTTCTTCTTCTTCTTTAATTCCTCCTGGGTGGTGGGTTTTTTCAGGGGATTGAACAAGGTAGAGTGCAAACCTCTGCATGGCCTTCATAGGTCTATGGAAAATAATTTCAAATTTCAATGGCAATGCACATTATATGATCACCACCACCTAGGCAATGACATTAGTTGCCATAGTAACCTCAGGTTGCATCACTAAGAATTTTAAATGTTGACAGTTGGGAAGCATAGCTTGAAACACTGGGAGAAGAGCAGGAAAGAGGCAGGTTTGACAGAAGTGTACAAAGCAATCAGGGGCATGAGTGCTTTCTGTTGTGCCAAGCCTGGATAGGGAACAGTGGAGTAAACCAATGGCATGGATATATCAAGTGTCTTCTCTCTTTCTTCCCAGATCATTGAAACTGAGGGGGGAAAAAAAGCTGTTTTCCATCTTTTTTATTCCTATCTCTAGAAAAAAAAAGAAAGGCCATGTGTCCATTTGAAACTGGTTTCTGATGATCTCATTTTGCATCTTAGACAAGCTAGAAGTACATGTGTGTCTGGCTGGGGAACTACATGTGGCTGCTCTGGACATGGTGTTGTGTTTTAGAACTTGGTTATACTGAGTCCCAGATCATTTGCTCTTGGTCTTGTTGTGTTGATTCTGATCACTAATGCATTAACGCTCCTTTAACCAGGGCATTTACACCATTGCCTTTGCCACAGCATAATGTGGGCTAGTAAGTGTCAGGAATATGCAACTATCATTTGTAATAAGCCATCTCTCCATCAAATCTCTCTTCAGCCACTAATTCACACAGGCAACTCAGCTTTTAGAATATATTCCATCTAAATTATAAGTGAGCAGATCCAAGGAATTAGTGATTTCTTTTCAGACATACTCCCATTTGATCTCTCATTCCAAAGCTCTGCTTTTCCCAGTGGTTTTGTGGTGAAAATAGGGGAATGCCAGGATGAGAGCCAGAGGAGCAGAATCAGGAGCTGATGTTGCACTGTTATATCCTTACTATATCCTGTCCTTCCTGGCTGTTTTTCCTGTAGAACTCAATAGCTGTTACTAACTGACTGACTTTGGAAAAGTATACTGGAACTTGAGTGTTTGTCCAGGAAAACCCTGAAAGAGGTCCAGTGCTGCAGGAAAGTTTCATATTTTCATTCCTGAGTTACTTGGCAAACATGATTGTGATTATATTTGATTGCTGTAATAAACATGTGAAGGAATGTCCAAGTTCCAAACACAATTTCTGGATGAAGTATGAACAGCTCTCATTTTCTGGGGCATGTCGTACAGAATGGACTTTAATTCTTCCTTTCCTTTTTTTTCTTTCTTTCCTTTTTTTTTTTTTTTAATTTCTCCACCTCTTTTTTCGATCTGTGTTCCAAGTATCTGTCTGTGCTGATGAGTAGGAACCTCTCCCCTACCTCTAAAACTTTCCACATGACAAGGGACAGCAGCGTCAACAGGTTCAAAAATCCCAGGCTCCACAGCTGTACTGGCTACAATAAAATAACTAGTACTCAAAATACATCAACAAAGTGTCTTCCATGAAGCCTCCTGGTATAACATTACCTTTTGTGTCAGAGAATGAAGTGCCTTGTTGTCAAGAACAGCTGTTTTGGGTGCAGATGTCAAACTCCCATGCTGTGTCCCCAGCTCACAGCAGAGGCAAAGCTCTGAGTGCATCAGTGTCTGGGTGCCTCCAGGAAGGTTTCAGCACTCTGCCAGCCTTGCTCAGAACTGACTCTAGCCCATTAAGGTGAACTAGTTTTAAGCATACTTTTGTCTTGGTTTGAGCAAACAGTGCTCACATTACCAACTCCTATAAAACTGGGCACTTCTGCTAAAGATTTATGGAGAAAGACTGACCCTCCTCTGAAATATCTGCACAAGTGCTCCCTGTAACTACCACCAGTCATTTGTAATCATTCACACAGCTCAAGTCACACTTTATTTTGATGCTTTAGGATTATAAAATATGAATTTCCACCCTTGATTTATCACTAATTTGTGATATCAGAATCCAAATGGGACATTAGACAAGCATATTAGTGCAATGCCTGGTTGCTATGAAATGGCTATTAGAGATTGCCTTTAAAATATATTTTACAGCAGCTATGCTCATCTTGTTGTTGAATAATCAATGGCTGCACCTCTGTGTTAAATTTATTAGCATATCTACAAGGTGCAAGTGAACTTTCATGATAGAAAAATGTACTGGATGGCTATTTTCAAATTAAGAATAATCACATGGTGAGATATATTAAGCAGAATGGAATTGATATCAGCACTAATGTGTCACATACACTGATATTGGGTTTTCCATTAGAAAGTATATTTCTTTGCTGTTGGTTGAGATTTTTTTTAAACACACTAAATTGGCTGGCAGGCATATGCATTTCCGTGAGTCCTAATAAATGATAAAATCTCCCCTAGTCAAAGTAATTCTTGACTTTGTTTGTTTGCAAAAAAACTATACACAACTGAAGCAGAAAATAAGGAACTTTGTGCTATTCCTGACAGACAAACATGTATTATGACTAAGTCAACATATTCTATCATAGGCACAAATGTGCAAGTTCACTTTAATAATTGAGGGCTTAATTGAGATTGTTCAGATTAAAGGCTAAGGAATAAAGCAATCCTGTCAATTGTTTGCTGTTAATAATGACTAATGTTTACCATGGAACATGCTGAATGAAGATGTGTTTCTCATCAGATTCTGCTTAAAAACTCTGCCAGTCTCTTGCAAGAAAGTGCTCATAAAGAATGGCCATACCAGTGTGTCTCTTGTCCCATTCCAGCAACCCCCTAGTGCACAGCATCCTTCTGTGAGCATTCCAAACCCCTTATGTCCAGGAGTTGGATAGTGTGGCTCACACACCAGCACTGTCCTAAGCATGGTTCCCGACAGCCATACCCAAAGGCCAGTTGGATGGGGTCCTTCAGCTGGTTGTGCTGAGCCCCCTGGCAGGGCAGGGCTCTGCACCTGAGTCCCAGGATCCATTGATCCACTTAACAGCCTGGCCATGGTGTCTAAGTTGCCTTGGTGGCCAGACAAGAACATGTCCTTTCTGGTCCCTTCAAGCAGCTAGGACAAGGAAGTATCCTAAAGGAACTCCCAGATACATTTTCACGTGAACAGGCAGGAGGTTTCTCAGTGGGCTTAGTAAGTAATGACTTTGTGATGTGTGTCAGAGCTGGGTCTGAAGGGATGCAAATAACTGTCAATGGTCAGATTCCTCATTCTCCAGTTTTGTTGCAAGGCAGTGGTTCTTCCACACTTTGAGGAAGTGTGGACTAGACCTCAGAGTCCACTCTCTGACAGCAACCTCTCTCCCTTGCTGCTTGCAAGTGACAACAGGAAAGCAGCAGGAAAGTAGTGGGATGTGGGATGGGTCTTCTTGGGGGGTGGGAGGATTTAGTGTGATATCTATATTAGTGCTATTCATGGGACCTCTAAAATCCATAAGAACACCCCTTCCAGGACCCTCTGTATGTGTTTCCTACTTGTGCAGATTAAAGATGTCTTTCTTTGGTGTTTTTACAGCACCTAGCATCATGAGGTTTCACCTCATGAGCCATGATCCCAGGTCTATGGACTTGTAACTCAAGGACACGTTGATCCTTGAGCTGAGGTTCATGCACAGTGTTGTCACTTGCACCATTTCCATTGCAGGGACCATGTCCTGAGAGCCTGAAGGCATTCCATCTAGAAAGACTCTGCTTGTCAGTCTTATGTGATGGCTACCATGACATTTTCTACTGTAGTCAGTGATGCCAAGCTGATCTTCTAAGTGTCACAAAAAGACCTTGAACTGAGAGCATTCAAAAGACACAGGAAGGGAGTTGAGAATGCAACTCCTTGTGGGCACTGTGGTTCCTGAGATAATGCTGGATACAGGATTCATCAGGAGGCAAGCTCTGCTGGCAATTTATCTGGCCTGTGGAGGTCAGTGTTATATAGTGAGGGGGAGAAAGGATGTCAACATGTCCCAAGGAACATTGAGAGGATGTCAAAATATCTCAAGAGACATTGCAGAAGACGGAAGCCTCATGCGCACACATGTCTCATGGCTGCATGAGTGGCAAGATCATGGAGAGTGACAAAGGAGAGCAAGGAGTGTTCATGGTGACCCATGCAATCAGGCTGAGGACCAGGAAGCACCTGTAGGGGAGCATCTCATGAAGCCATGCCCCATCAATGCACAGTGTAACAGAGCACAGTGTTCTGAAATCTGAGATGAAGTTTGGGGTAGAATGAATGATGTAGGAGAATGGTGGCTTTCCAGATCTTTTTGTACAGGCCACACTGTGGATGGTCTTGCAAAAGGCCATCACTGGGAGTGATCTAACAGAGAAGTATGGAGGCACCAGCAGCATCTGAGTTCTCTGAACAGACTTGGTGTTGGCCCTGACACAAGGACTGGAGAACTGGTTCAGTGCTCCAGTACAAAGGGCTCTAATATCAGTATAAAAATGCTGTGGTGGGAGAATAAATGTTATCTGAGGTGCATGGCTGACCCTGACCTGTCAGGCACTTCTGAAACCATCTTTCCAAGCAGAACTCTTGTACTTGGCTCTGCCTTGGGAAGACAGTTCAGTTCTCACACTATTTTTTTTTTTAGTCTGTTAATGAAAGTGCTTTCCTAGGGTGCAAAAAGTACAAGGCAACAGGACATAATAACATGTATTAGCAGTCTCTGATATTAATAGTACAGATTGTCACATGATATGACAGTGATTAAAGTGGGCATGGATGGAGGTCTCCCTTTCTTCTGGGAGGCACTGTTCCTCTTTGCAAACAGAAAATAAACACAGCCCTTCCAGAGCATAAATGCCAATAACTGTGAAATTTTGATTAAATAATAGATATGTGTTCAGGAGGACTTTTTATAGTATGTGATTAAGAAAGATAACTAGACATCCTTACAGCTATAATGATAATAATTACTGCAATGTATAAAGTGCAGAATATGACACTGAAAAGGCCACTATTAACCTTTCCAAGGGTTATTTTTGTTGTGGTTTTGACACCATGGACAGCAGTGTTCAGAGAACTAAATAAAACTATAGCTGTGACAGTTCTTTCCAGGCGTTCTCTGGTATGTTAAAAAGGAGGTGTAGAGGGGAGTGAAATACCTTCTATTCAAAACAGATGTTTGTTTAATATCTAACATCTTTGTAGTCTTAAAAAAACTGTTTTGCTGAGATTTCTGCAACTCTTGGTAGTTCGGGAAACTGACAAGACTATTTCCCTGTTTAAAATAAGCTATAAATAACAGCTCCATGCCCCAGACCAAAGGCTTTTTTACTCCTAGCAAGCAAATTTGCTGTCTCTAAAGTGTGATGTCACGTTGTCCAGCAGATCACATCCATTATCGGGTAATGCTAATCTGTGAATTCCATGTTATGACATCTCTGTGCCTTGCAGCTCTGGTGGAGAATTACAGGCCAAACACCACTGTTCATAAAAACTGAATTGCTATTTTAGATCTTACCAGAATTACTTGGTGTGGAAGGGCTGGGTAAGTAGGTTGGGAAAGGCAGAAGAGATTGTCTGCAATGGCATCAGGTTTTCCAGTAATAAAAGGGAGAGGGGATAAATTCCAGGAGTCTAAACATGAGTCAAAGCAGAACATGTGAATAGAATGAATAAGTAATATTGGTACAAAGCCCCTCAAAATTCTTGTAACTGAAAAAGGGGAGCTGCCTCTGGAGCTTTGTAATTCACCTGTCTGTAATAGAGTCTGGTCTCTGTACATCAGTTAAGCTTGCAAACACGTCACTGATGTTCAGTTCTGCTTTCTACATTATAAAAAAGTCCCTATTAGTCAGAGTCTCCACAGCTGCAAAAATTATTTTGTATGAAGGCAAGAGGATGCCATTATTTTAAATGATGGCATTGCAATGTAATAGAGGGTGTGAAGAGAGGCTGTAAATTCTGGGTCACTGCTCTCTGTAGAGGCCCGCAAATAACATGAGCAAGCCAGTGGTCCAAGCTGCTCAGGATGCTATTTTTTAAACACATTAATTAAATCATATTGAAATAAATTCAGCTAAGCCAAGATTTCTTCAACAATTTACTATTGAAAACACAATTAGCTGGAGGCATTTGAAGGAGTTTTGTGAAATCAAAGGCTGCACTGCAACTGAGAGTAAGTTCTCCAACCACCAAGTCATTAATAGCAGAAAATGGACATGCTACTGCAAGGCACCAAATCAGAAGTAAATATATGGAACTTATTTCTGTGATTTCAAGAACAAATTCTGTATGTTAGAATATTTCAAGCTGCTGTTACCACTTTCCTAACTTCATTCTTAAAGTTGAAACTCAGCCAAAATTGTTGGTCTTTGGGGTAGATTAAGGTGTTCATGGGTACAGTTATTGGGTTCAAATCTTTTTTGGCAACAGAACTGATTATTCAGAGCTGATTTTTCAGGATCAGTTTCCTGACTCTAATTTCTCTCAATTTCACTATGATTTCTCATGTTACTCACATTCTACATTTTGCTGGATGCACCAAAAATAACTGTTACTGGAATAAGAGCATGTTAGCCAAAGTCAGGCCATAAGAAAGAAACCTCCATGCCACCCTGGGAACCACGTACTCTGGCAGCACGACTTCTCTGTGAAAAGAGCTGAGAGTTCAGTCCACAATAGCTGCTGAAAGGAGCAAATAGCAAAGGCAGCAAAATGTTCTTTAACCAGCAGAGCAGGGCCTGACACTCTCTGCAGGAGAGACTAGCTGCATAGGCACAAAGGAAAAGCAATTTTGCATTAAATATCTGTGGGTTGTGAGGACTGAAGCCACCATTTCCATGTTAAGGCTGTAGGAGTGCTCCAAATATCCATAGTCCCATCAAACTTTTGTCCAATAGGAAAAAAATTTAAACTCAACTGATCCTTAGTATCCAAACCTAATTTCTTCCATTCATACAGTTGAGAATGTAAAGGAAATCTTGTCTATGTAGACATGGATCCTACTTAATTTAAAGTTGTGGATTCTCTTCTATGCTGCTTTCTTTCCTGTATTACATTGAAAACAGAGGTAACAGGATTAAGGAATTTTGCCTTCCCACCTTCAGAGGCTCTTAAATGAATCAACCCAGAAGAAAAACGTGTTCAGTACTTTACTTGTAAGTCCTACTGACTTTCACTGCTATTTCCTTTCAAAATAGATGTATAAATTCTAATGTAATCTAAGGAACTCATAAGACTGTCTCAAATGCCTGAGTAGGAAGTACTAGAAGTCACAGGCAAGGACTTATAAGGCTACATTTATTTAATTATTTTGTTGATGTGCTAAGTTCTGCTAGTGAATCCCAGCTTTGGGGTCATGGCATTGCAGGATTTATATTAGTCTGATTTGCCCAGGAAGTTTGAGTTAAAGTGTTCTCCAAATTTATGTTTGTAGGCTCATTCCTCTTTATGACATGGCAACTTAGTGGTCAGTTTCAAGAAAAATTACTTAAAAGATCCTATGGACTATACTAACTCTCAGTTACTTCTCTGGAAACAGTTGATCAGAGGGAGGAACAACACTTGCATATCCAATAGGACACACCTGGATAGTCCCCCCACCAAAGGACAGATACTTTCTGCCATGAGTTTGTGGACTCCCCTTGCTGGGTTATGCTGTGGGAATCTCTAACCCTCTCAGTTCTCAGGTTAGGTGGTTTATCACATTTAGCAGCCCCCTGCTACTGCCAAGGGCTCTAGGTACTTCCCTGCAATTTATACATGGCATCAGGATGAAGCAGGCAAAGACATCAAGAGATGAAAGTACAAATCCTGTTACCAAGCAGGAGAAAAGGATATATTAAACTTCAAAAGTCAAAAAAATATATATTATATAATTATTTTATATATATATATAAGTCCAAAAAGGATATATTAACCTTTAAAGTCCTGCAGAAACATGGGGTCCTATAGAATGCACCATGGATGTGGAAAGTTATGAATTACATATTTTAGCACACACACATACATGTGACTTATTTTGCAATCACTGATGGTGATAATTACATTAGGCACTTATGAAATGGACCTCACCAAACCATCCATGCCCATTTGCAGAGGTGCCTCACAGCCTTCAGACAATACCAGTCACATTTAGGAGCCAGCTGAAGTAAGCTGAACAAGCTGCATATATGGCAAGGTTTGGTTATGGAGCTCTTCTGAATTTCACTGCTCACACACCCATAAGGTGCCTGACAAAGCATTTTTTGATATTTCACAATGAATGCATCATTTTTCATAGGGATAATAAGCACATAGAAACTGCTCTGATCTCTGAGAGTGAAACATCCAATAAGCAGTTCAGAAACTTCTAAAAACACATATATAAACTTTAGGCAGCCCCATAAAAAGCAAAGCCTCAGCAATAAAGAGTAAAAATTAGCCTAGAATTATTTTCATGTCCTCACTGGTCTCAATTCTGACCCCCTGGAAGCTGCTAGGAATATTGTCACTGGCAGTGCTGAAACATGAGAAGACCTCCAGCTGCTCTTGAAATATTACTACTGATTTCCTGATGTGAACTCCCTGACTTCACAGACAGCAATGGAATTTGTTCATGTGTGTTTAAGATGCATTTAACATTTCTAAATGTGAGACATGTCTAGAAAAAACAATACATCCACATATGTACATACAGGTATGGATCTCAATAAGTAATGGAAAAATTTGCCTTCTGGCCAAGTTCAGCATGGTGGGACTTTTCTCTCTTCTTTATCAAATGCTAAAATGTCTACATAAAATACATCAGTTTATGCCAGGATGTGGCATTCCCAAGACATTATACAGGTGTTTTCCCTGGGCAGAAAATGGGGTGGAAGTGCAGCCTAGCCTTCTTTGCTACTCCCTGGGTCAAATTTCAACCCCTGAATGTGTTGTGTTGACAGCATTGTTATTGGAAAGATAGCTGTAACAGGATTTCCATGTTTAGTGGAAAAGTTTTCTGTTATCTAAGACCAAAAGTTTAAGACCTCAAGATCCAAATAACCAGATGAGCACTACTGTGTATGAAGCATGTATGCGATATGTAAAGTAATTTGGGCAATATTTTATAGCTAGAAAAGTGTTGTGGCTTAACCCCAACTGGCAAAAAAGGCATCACACAGCTGCTTGCTGACCTACCCTCATCCTGCTGGGAGGAAGAGTAAAAGTGAGAACACTCAGGGATTGAAATAACAGCAATTAAAGAATAGAAATAAATAATTATAATAGCAATAATAACAACATTACTATAATTATAAAAATTAATTATACAATATAATAAAATAATGATATCATGAATAATAAAATAATAGTAATGAGAAAGAAAATAAGACAGAGAGAAATAAAATCCAAGAAAGACAAGTGATGCAAATGAAAACAATTGGTCATCACCAACAGGCTGATGCCCAGACAGACCCTCAACAGTAGCCCCCAGCCAACCTTCCCAAAAGTTTTGCTACTGAGCATGGCATCATTTGGTGTGGGGCATTCCTTTGGTCAGTTTGGGTCAGCCATCCCAGCTGTGTCCCCTCCCAAATCCCTGTGTACCCCTAGCCCACTTGCTGGGAGGATAACAGGGAGAAAAGTCCTTGGGCCTGTGCCAGCTCTGCTCAGTGAGAACTAAAACATCTCCATATTATCAACAGTTTCCAGCACAAATCCATAGCACAGCCCCATGCCAGCATCTGTGAGGAAAATTAACTCTACCCCAGCCAAAACCATCACAAAAAGCAGCCTGAATTTCACAATTCCCTTTTGTGCACACTAACAAAATTGTTAAAACACTATATTGTTGTAAAAAAGGCTATAACTGTTCATGAGTTGTGAGCTTGCCAACCTCAGTCCCGAAGCCGTCGAGAGGACGCCTGTGCCCTGCGCACAGAAGCCACAGCACCCCGAGCTGCACAGCTGCCCTGGTACCCATGGCTTCCTTTCCACCTAACACACTCTGACAGGACACACAGCACAGGTGCTCAGAGGGGAGATTGATATTAGACAGGATTTCCTAATGTATGTACAGGGTATATTTCCTAATGTGTAGAGGAGAGTGAACACTCTCCCTTATGTTCATGGTTTGCATTTCTAATATCAGACAGTGAGCACCACCTGGGTGTATTGATGTAGCTTTTTAACAAAACTCAAACTGCAAACATTCAGTTCTGACAGAACTGAACTGAACAGAACTTGAGAACCACAGTTCTGAGTTAGTTTGGGTACAGGCAGACCCCCAGAGCACTTGGGTGTATGCTTAGAACAGTCCTGGACACTTGACTGTGTAACTCCAAAAATATCACATAGCATCAAACTGACTTAAAATTTCCATTGGGGACCTACTGCTCCCTTGTCTAAGATATTCATAACAAAACAACAACATCAACAACAACAAAACCCAACCCAAAAAGAGTCCTGCAGGGATGACTAAGTTGCATTACTTCTCCCAGAGGTATAACGTATACAAATCAAATCAAAATATAAATCATTCCACCCTGTTGTGGGGTTTATGCACAGTTTCTTTTAATAAAATATGCAAATATTTTGCAGTAAATTGATTTCCCAGTTTCAGTTCTCTTATCTCCATATTTATTATTCATGATTCTTCTACTTCCCTACTTGAGCAGATAAAAAAGAGAAAAAAAAAGGGGGGGAAAAATCTGTGTAGAGTTCACTTGCTTTTAGGAACTAGCTTTATTATTGTTATTATTAGCACAATTTTATACTCCTAGGAGTGAAAGATAAATGTAGATATTACTTCTAATCTCAACCAAAGCTAAGAGGTAATACAATGACACTCTTTAATGCAAATCACTGCAATAAATGACTACACAGCCCAAGTGTTCTGCTGCATTACAAATTGTAATGAAAGTTTGAATTGCTGAGCAAAATGACTGTTGTTTAACCTGTGACCAAGCTGGATGGTATCAGCTCTGTTGTTAAAGGTGTACACACCATGAGTATACGGGAAATAAATCCAAATATTTCAGATATCCAAAGTAGTTGCTACATAGGCTTTCTGGTTAAAAAAAAAGTGAATTGCTGGTCAGTTTTCTATTGCATTGGCTGCTGTATGCAATTGCTGTTTTCCATCACTCTGTGGTTAACAAGTTCTGCGGCACAGAATCAAAACTGATCAAACGTGGGTGCACCCCTCTGGGTGCTGGTGCTGGAGGGGATAAAGGACAGAGAGATGGGGAATCAGCAAAGTCAGGGCAGCAGAGCAGGCACAGCTCTTCTCATGCCCAGGGAAGGTCAAAGACAAAGTCAAACAAAGGAAGAATGAGACTCCAAAACCAAACAAATGTTGAGTTTCACTCCTGTACAGAGAAGATTCTGTCAGTACAGGTATAAATTATTACAAGCATATGCTCCAAGTAAGCTCCATTTTCCTGCTACTTTCAATTTAATTAGGTATAATGATTTCTTTCCATTAAGATCCTCAGTGGATTACAGGTCTCATTTTTAAAAATGTGTCTGAGATTTAGCAATCCAATTGCTTTTTGAAGGATTTAAAAGTTTTATTACTTTAGGAATGAAGAATCAGACCTGTAAATATTCCAATAAGAATTACCCTCAAGTAACAAGCCCTAGAGGAAAATAAAGATTTTTTTTTACATATATTCTAGGTTTGTTGGACTGGCTGAAGAATTAAACTACATTTTGTTCTGATAGTACATTGCTTTACAGGAGTTTGGGTGACTATAACCATGCATTCCGATCTTTGTAGAAACAACATATTCATCTCAAAATTCCTCAGAAGAAAAATTCCCAGCAAGACCCTAAGGTGGGCTATTTGTGAGAAGAGGGTTCTGCAAGGTTTGGCCCAAAGCGCTGAAGATCAAATTCCCTCTCAAGTCAAAGAAATTGTGTCAGCACAGAATCTGGCCTTAGGTACAAGCAGTGAAAAGAGACTGCATTGCAACTGCATTGGCATTGCAAATCAGATGGGAAAAGAAGGAAAATTCACAGAAAGACCTTAGATTTCTTTCTAATTAATCCATTTCTTCTCTGCTAAAAAAAAAAAAAAAAAAATTGGTTTGTCTCTGCACTTCAGAACCACTTTTCACCTGGCATAAATCGCTGCTTTAAATGGAATAACATCATTAAACTAATGTGATGACGTGAAAAGTTTCACTCCTGTCTCAAGAAAAGACTTGCAGGTTTATTCAACAGTAGAAAAATCCTCTTTGTAGGCTGAAAACAAGCTATTTTCTGTGGGCAGGTTTCTCAATGTTTACTTTCTTGACAAGGAAATAAGATGGTTTTTCATCAGAGAACCTGACACATTATTAGAAATTATGATTGGCCATCTGCTTGTTCTCTTCAGTCTCACTCACAATGCTCCCAAGGTTTGTCTTCTCTGCTTTGGTGCACGCCAGGACCCAAAGCAGAGGTCAGGCATGGCAATGGGTCAGGGTGGGAGGGGGCACAGACTGCTGGATTTCTTACTGCAGTCAGCTATTACTCACTGCTGCTTGGTTACACCCAGTTCAGTACTTTTTTATTATTATTTTATTAAGATGTAAATTAAATCTAAAAAACTCTGAGAAAGAAAAGTCTGCTTGAAAAAGTTTGTTCATGTTGCAGAGTATTATCTGTAAGTCCTCCAGCTAGGCTAAAAGCCTATCCCACTGCTCCTTGGGATTTCTAGTGAATTAATAATGTCACTGATGAATATTCAAAAGTAGGCAGCTATTGTGCCTCCAAGCACATAATTAATTATTCATTACACATTTTTATTCACTGAATTAAAAAACACAGGGTGCTCTGGGAAATGAAGTGTAGTTCACTGCAGGGGCATGAAATTCTACACTGCCCCTTTAAGGATTATTACTCTGTATTTATAGTTGCCAGGGCAACATAAATGCCGGGCAATTAGATCATGGGTTGTCCCCGAAGACTGATGGGATAATAAGCAGTAGTCAAGTATTAAGTTGACCCAGTAAATGTCCCACATGAATAAACCTGGGCTAGGACCACAGCTGGCATCTTTCAAATAAAACTTTTACATTAATATAGTTTAAAAGGTGCATTTATCCGGGAATTGAGCATACATCCACAGTGGGAAGGCTGCAGAGAGGACTAATACCACTTCCCAGTGGTGGTCCACAGGCTTTGTTCCTTGGGCTGGGCTTTGTGCAAAGTTAGGAGCATATTCAGCCTCTCAAAAGCTCAGGAGTGGGGAGAGCCCCACATTTACCCCCTAAGAGCCAATGTTCTGTGTTGGTGGAAGGTATTTTTTTCCTTACTTATTCTACAAAACTTACTAGCAGGGGAGAAAACCAGTTTGGTTCTGAGCTTTAAAAAACAGGTATTAAAATTTCATCCAAAAAAATCTGAAAAAACAACCCTACAACTATTTAACTGAGTATGATTTTGCCTTAAAAACAGTTTAACTGAAACATAGCATCAAGATAACCCCTGTAAATTATTACCTGTGAGATGTGTTACCAGGGGCATTTTCCAGACAGTAAAGAGCAAACTAAAAATATGAAATTAAAAGGATCAGAGAGATTCCCCTAAACTACTTTTTTTTTCCTTGTTTCTTCACAAATATAAGCTTCAAATTCTTGCTGGCTACTGGCCATCCTTTTTTTCACTGAATTAATTTTCTGCGAATCCTTCTCCACAAGCTCAGAAATTTATCTTTCTCTCAAAACTATTTTCAAGTTAAAAAAACCCCCATAAACGATGGAGAACTCACACACATATATTATTCAATTTTTTCCCCATTAATACTTGCTATATTAATATTTTTTTAAACTTAATTCTTTCCACTATTCCCACTGGTGACACAAGATGATGGTTTTATTGTGCTTTTAGATCACTAATTTTGTAGAGAAAAATGGGAAATCATAGCTTATCTCTGCCTGCAGACACTTGGCCATGCTAAAGCATGAAATAGTTCTCAGTTAGAGATACAGTAATGCTTTCTATACTTTTGTAATACAGGGGGAGGAAATTCCCAGGAAGTATTATACATCCCTCAGTGTAAGAGAAAAGACACATCTTATCAGTGTGTGTGTGTGTGCATAGATTTATCCTAACATATAGATACACATCACACTGCCCCAGAGAGCTGAATGCATTTGGTCATTCATTAAAATTATGGTTATATATAATGAAATGACTAGCTTTGTAGAGAAAATATTTTGAGGAAGAAAGTAAATGCTTAGACACAATTTTTCTATGATAGTATTATTTGCTATAGCTTTCAGCAGGCTAGACTTTTTTACACTTAATTACTTGGGGCATAATTCTGGCTGGCAAGAAGAGAAGGCAAAAGGATGACATCCTAAAGGAGAAAAGGATGGACACCATAAAGAGCTGAGGGGACAAACATGCACAGACTGCTTGGACAGACAGTGGGCAATGTGGGTTTGAGACAGTAGGCTTACACGGTTAAAATTAAGCATGTGCTTAATTATTTTTATGGCATCAGATCCTGAGAGCTGAACAGCTTATCAGATCCCTCAGCCTGGTCACAGGTGTGGGTCACCTCTGTCATTTGGGATGGGAACATCATTCTGGTGCTCAGGTGGGAATTAGTTCAGGAGATGTGGCAGGATTGCCCCCCATCACAGCCCAAACCCTGAGCTGCAGGTTCAGGACACTCGTTCAAGGACATTCACCCTGTCAGGGCTCCCCTTCAGCACATAACACATCTGTGGGGAGAGCAAACCCTGGGAGATCACCTCTGCTGCTTTTACTACTTACTGTTGAGTACTGAGTGCATTTCTCAATGACAAGTCAAAAGGTACGTGGGAATATTTCTAGGTACAAAATATATTCATTTTCATACTTATAAATATGGATGTGGTTATATTTTATATATATGTGTACAGACACTAAAATGGGAAATGTCTAGGGCAAATTAATTCTTTTGCATTTGTGGATTTGAAATATCAGCAAAATATCATTTCTAGCAATTATTTTTAACTACAGGTAAATGATAGAGGACTGGCTGCTTCAGCAGCTTGTATCTGTTTATTAATTACAATAATGCAAAAAATTGACAAAAACAATTGAGATTTCTTTCATGGCATTGTGAATCTCAGGACAATATCCTGCAGAATTAGTCAGTAATTCTCCACTTGGACGTAGCCCATGAGGAACCTGACAGAAATCAGCTACAATGGATGCTTCTGCATCATTCTGCTCTGGCCTGCCATTGCAGGGACATACTAAACAATAACAAGTTCATGGGAAATCTCTTACTTAATAGTTAGAAAAATTAAGAACTGTCCTATTCTGCAACACCTAGCAAGAAAAACAGCACGATCAAACAGAGATGTTGATTTTGCTAGAAGGAGCACATTATCTAAAGTTCAAAGTAGGCTAATGTGGGGATAACCAATCTATACTATACTAATAGGTGCACCAAAGAGACGTGATTTACAAGGCTGCAGCTTTGGCCAGAGAGGCTAAAACGAGTGATCTCCCAAAAGTTACATTTTAGCCTCATGACCTGGCAGATCTCACCACAAAGTCCCAACACGTTCAGTCCCAAACTAGGAGATGTTTTCACCACTATTTGTAGATCTCCTCAAAGAAGGGATGGGTTTTATAGATAACACTTCAATGCTGGTGAAACACATCGATGGACATTGAATTCCCTTGGTAACTTTCAGCTCAAGACAAATTCCTTGGCTTTCACACTTTCTGCATCAGAAAGAAAATCCTCTTTCAAGGCCAATATATCCATTCTTTGGTCCTCCTCCTACAGCAGTGCACCTGTATTTATGGCAAAGTAAATGTTTATAATGCAAAAAATATGACAAACTCATTGAGGAAACAAGGAGCCTCCTTTGTTTTACATTCCTGGCTTTCCTGGTGTTTTGTCACTAAGTTTGTCAGCTGTATAACACCTGGAGCAAAAGCTCCATAAGATAGTCAGGTTGTCTTTGATTTCTCTAGTAGTAGTACTGGGCAGTACTACTACTAGTAGTAGTACTGGAAGTACTGGGCACACATGAAGAGCTCTGTATCGGGGTTAAAAGGAGAAAAACAACTCTATCAAACTAACACACTAAATTGAAATTCCTAGTACTCAGGTTTTATTCATAGTAGAGGAAAATTACCAACACTAACTGGAAGTGTCTGTGTAGTAAGACATCAGGTCTTAAAGTCAACAAAAGTGACCAGCTTCTTAGCCACAGATATCACACAGACGCCAAAGGTACATTTACAGTGACAACACCAGCACTGCAGATGTGCCTCCTCCAGTTGTGACTCTTGTGCACTCAGTGATCAGAAGATCCACTTCAGTGGCACCAGCATCTGAACTCATTAGCTCTCAGTGGCTCAGTGCTAAGAGAGCTGGAGCCTTTGCAAGGTGCTGCAGTTCAGTGTGGACGCAGGAGCACACCTGGAGATACCAGCACCATGGGCCACTGCACAGCATCAACCACGACTCAAAGGATTCATCAAAGGTCATGGGGGAGAAAAGGGACAAAGCCAGGATGGGAAACACAGATTTCATAAATTCTGGTCCTGTATTTAATTCCTCTGTCCCTTTGAGGAGTTTGAGAATTTAACTGGACAGGTTATTGTGGGGTGATGTGTGGGCAGATTTGCTCCATTGAAGGCAATCTTGATTTACGAAGGAGGAGTTGACACTGAGAAAATCACATCCCACAGTCACTGTGTTATATGGGTTAAAGCAAAAATGGTTCTGGAGATGCATATTTGTCTTCTAGAGCATCCACAGGGCAGCATAAAGGGGGCAGAGGATGGAAGGAACAGGAGGAAAGGCTGACCTAAGAAACAGGTAAATTGCGCTCTACTAAAACAGCACTACAAAAATTATCAGGAAGGTATATCTATAGTCCAGGCAATGTAGAGCAGTCAACTTAGTTCATATAGTTGAACAGGATCACTTGATGAAATATCCTACTGATGTGTCTATTATATGATTTAACAGATCTGGTTATGTACAATCTTATATCTACATATATAGAGATATATGTGTGCATGTATCTCTACTGAGAGAATAATAAAAGAAATTTTTAACCATCTGTTTCGAGCAATGCATCTGTATTAGACACTAGCAAAATGAAGAGGAAGAGAAGAAAAGAATGGGAAAAGAAATTTTTATCTCCCTCAACTCCCAATCTTTAATTACAATACACAGGTAAATAAGGAGACAGGCAGACGAGCAGGCAGAAGGGCACAGATAAAAGGCCATGTATGTTCAAAGGAAACATAATTACCTGCTATTCCCTTGCTCTCTGGAAAAAAGTTCAGAGTTTCAATACTGACAGAAGCTAAAAATTGATCCACAGAAAAATGTTCACTTCACTAGAGGCTGCAAAAGAGCCTTAGCAACTGACACAGAGGAAAGTTGTTCTGAATTCCTTCAGGCAGGTTGGAAGGCAGCTCTGACTTGAATAACGCAAGAGGCCTTTGAGGCATACAGATGCCCTCCTTTCTGAAAAGTTTTTCTTGGAAAGCAAACTTCCTCCTCTCAACTCACACTTGGCAGAGAGGATTGCAGTCCAGACTTGCTGTGCACATTATTTCCTTCCAGTATCAGTGGACACAGCTCAACAAAAGTTAACAGCTCTTTCCTGCTTAGAGCTTTTTATACCAAACACAAGTAATCATCCAACCTGCCCCTTCTCCCCTTCCATTCTTCTTAATCTCTATTTTCTGGCCATGCTAACTAAATTCTCCTTTTCTACTCTGCCTTCAGACAAACTCAGCCTGGGAAAATCAAATATTTATTCCTTTCCAAGACCTCTCCCCTTGTAATGTGAAGGATGCAGTACATCTGGAGGTGAACAGACCACAAACTTTCATCTCTGCAGTGTAACATGTGATATTAATCCTTCTGTCCCCTCCCCTTAAATATCTCTATGGGGCAGGGAATAGCTATTTCCCCGTGTTTCAACAATGCCCAGCAAGATGAAATCCCAAGTGAGTGTTTGGGCATATTGATGGACCCAGGCTTGGTACAGAGCGTGCAGTCAGCAGGGCTCTGCTAGACTTGCATGTGTTCCTGCTGCTCCTCCTCTGCTCCAGCTCAGCACCAAGCTTCTCCTACTCATTTTCAATGTTCAGGGACAACTTCTACAAGGCACTATTAGAGATTTTTCTCCGTCATCATCTTCAGCCATGTCCATATTTTCTTTAGAGCAATAATTAAAACAACATATTCAGCAGCTGGGTTATTTTTTCCCTAGATTTAATCTGTTCAGGCTCTGATTTACATATTAAAAGCACTAATTAGCCCCTCAGAGTGTCTGAGCACGGATAGTGCAATAACTGGTCATGTAGTCACTAGAGACCACTCCCTAGTGCTTTTGGTAAGATTTCATGTATACAGCCTCAGTCTCTGGATGGCAGGAATGGCCATGTGTAGAGAGTTGTCTGCTTTGTTTCACAGCATTGAGGGACCGTAGTGCCGGATTGCTTCATTCTTGCATTTTTTCTTCTCTTTGAAGTGTTGTGTTTGATCTGTCTGCTTGTCTGTCAGGTTTTCCCCCTCCCCCATTCCCCGTTGCGTCATGTGCGGGAGCACGGACCGCCTTTGGCCAGTGCTGGTGCAGAAAATTCCAATCCAATCAAAGGCACAATGGCCTTTTCTATCTGCTCAGATGCAGCATTCAAATAAACAAGAACTGCGCATTCAAAAAGAAAAAAAAATTCAATAACCCTCTGAGCCATTCTTCTGGCTAAGGATATTCGAAGGAATCGTTTAATTTTCTTTGCATGTTTAGAAGTCACCTACAAAATTGCTCAGTGGTCTGGAAGCAATGTTGCATAGCCCCAGGTGAGAGGCCTGAGACTGAATCCTGATTGAGCTTGTTTCCAAAGCTGCCAGAAGCTATGAAGCCTCCAGGGTGGGAAGAAAGGCTCTCCAAACCCAACTAATAGAGTTTTGATACTCAGCTTCTTCCTGAAAACGTGTAAAGGCAAGAGGAGCACCTCACCCCCAGCAATGACTGTGAATAGCCCGTGTTTTGGGAGATGCAGAAGGTCCCATCACTCTGGAAAAGGTACAGGGCTTTTTCCTCACATGCAATGCCACGACATGAACATGAAGCTTTTTGTTTGGGCACTGGGAGCTGGTATAACCACACAGCACTGAACTGCCTTGCCTTGCAGCACCTGGCCCCTTGGAGGGATGTTTGCACCATGCTTCATCAGTAAATTCCTTTGGGAAACACAACAGAGCAATTGGGCACCAGGCTGGGGCACTTCCCCCTCATCTGGAGAAACTGTGCCATGCATCAAAGTGGTTTTTTGAACCAAAGCCAGGGAGGAAACAAGAATGAACTACCTAAAGCAGTGCCAAAGGGCTCAAGTGGAGATGAAATTCTCTCCATTGCTCCACTCACGCATCTTAAATAATCTTACATGAGTATCCTAACACCATCACCAGGCAAACCAGGCAAATGGTTTTCAGAGCAAGAAACACCTGAACAGCAGTTTGAACAAGACTCATAGAACCATTAAGGTTGCAAAAGACCTCCAAGATCATTGAGTGCAACTAGGAAAGGGATTACTGGACAATATTCTCCTTGCTCTCTTTGCTAGCTAACCAGAGAAAGCCAGTGTTACTGTTGTGGTCCCCTGAAGGAGTTCAGTCAATGTGAATGGGACTCTTGGGCACAAGAGTCACACTAGTACTCAGCACAGCAATTTAGGTAGATGGAAACAAGCCTGGGAAGAAGAGAAGAGGAAAAATGAGTATTCCTTTAAGTTGTTGTCCTGAATGAAACTTAGGGCTGTGATTCAAGTAATGATTTTTGTGCAGTTATGCTTCTTTGCCTAAAAGAACCTAAAGCCTAGGAGGAGTTGCAATACCATAGAGAAAAGATGCAGATGGCATCTGCATAAGTACCAGAGGGTTTGGCCAAAAACCAAAGGGAAATTGTCTTGGATATGCCACCATCTTTGCTAACTCTTTGCTCCATAACAGCACTATACTTTTCCAAGACTCCCATTTCAGAACAGTTTTTTTTAAAAGCTTGGATTCCAGTTACCAGGAGCCAAAGCTGCAAGAGAGCCCAGGAGACTGTAAAACTATAGCTTCTAAAACTGTTGACTTCTCTTCAAGTTAAAGATAGGAAACCACAGAGTGGGATGTAGGTCTGGTGACACAACTGTGTAAACCACCCCCTGCTTCCAGCAAAGGCAGATGCCTCTGACATATTTAGAAACTTCATGCAAAGAAAACGAGTCAACAAAATCCATTTGATTTAAACTACAGGCTCCCTGAGGCTGTCAGAACAGACCCTCTGTCTACTGAGGGGAGGGAGCTGCTTGACTAATGCCAGCTCTTGTGAGATGCCTCTCCAACCTTTAAATGGGTTGGGAATGCTCACAGACACACTGTTCTGATTAGTAGCTTTGAAATTATAACTGACTATGCCAACACCATCATCCACAGTGCGTGTCTCAGTGATTTTAAAGCATGGAAGTTGAGCAGCAGAAGAACCAGATAAAAAAGAAAGTGTAAGAAAGTCTCAGTCACAGCTGGCCATAGCCCACAAAGAAGAAGAGAATGACTGTACTTAGGAACTCCTTCCTCAGGACAGAACAAATATTGTCTTGGATAGATGAGAGCTGATAAGGGTTTTCCAAGAAAAACCTACAGTTTTGCTGTCAAGTCTTTGTAAAGCAGTAGCTCCGAGACCTCTAGAGGAGGGAAGACCTTCAGTCCTCAAAGGACGTAATTTCTTCTTCAAATTTCCTTTTAAAGAGTGTCTCAAGAATTGTTTGTCAGCTCCTCAGATAATCCAGGCAGCTAATTTTTCTCAGACTTCCCAATAACTGAAGCCATATGTTTTGCTTTGATGCAAGTTCTATCGAATAAAAAGATTTCTCAAGAAACATAATGATAGCCAATATTTACTGTTGACTAGAGAACAGCTCAAAGTCAGAGTTTTTAGTGTGTGCATTCAAGTTTGTCTAGGTCTGGTAGAGTAGTAGGTTGGAGTGCCCTGTGTAGCCAATGTCATTTGCGGGTACAAAAACTCCAGGAAGCAGAATCACAGAATCAGAGAACGGTTTGGGTAGGAAGGGACTTGAAAGATCATCAAGTTCCAATCCCACTGCCATAGGCAAGGACACCTTCCACTAGACAAGGTGTCTCGGGGCTCCATCCAATAAAAATTTCCTTTTTCTTAAAAAAAGCACCTTTGTGCTTCTCTGATGCACCTGCCTTAGAAGCTCATGGTCTTGTGCTTCCTCCTTATTCTCCCTAATCTCATGCTTTTATCACCTCCAGCTGTCAAATGAGATATCCCCTCAATTCACAGCCCACTTAAATAACTTCTCCACTGCTTCCTTGCTCTTTAGATCTTTTTACTGTCACTCTACCAATATCTTCTCTTCTTCTCTCTGATTTCACACATAGAACATATCTGGACTTCCTCCTGTTTCTCTGTTCCAAGTCTCCACAATCTCAGTGTTCATTTTCAGTGTCCAGATGCTTTGTGAGACTCAATGTTTTATGCCCAGCCTTTTTTTTTTTTCAGTCTTCATAAAAGCTGGACTTTAGGAGACAATAAAATAAACAAAAAGCACATTCTATTTTCCATTGCCAAGGTGTCACAGCAGGCTCTCCTTTAGTGCTATGCACCAGGTCATCATTCTTGGGGCACTGTTGTCTGTAGGCACATTATGGGTGTGTAACTTTGACAGGGGTAGGGAACAGAGGCTCACTAATGGCTTCTGTGCTTCTTGTGGCGCCCAGTACAGAAGTGGTGATCATCAAGTTTCATTTTATAGCCATCCTTTCAGTCTCCCTACACTGGCAAAGCAAAACTCAGCTGCCATCATCAAAATCACACAAATTCTTGCTTTAAAACACAATGGTGTAAATTCTCTGCTGACTCACAAACTGCTTCAATGAGACTTACTGCAAATATCCTCATCAGCCACCACTGTCTTGGCAGGGCTGGCCTGACTCTGATGTTTGTGGTTAAGTCAGACCAGCTGAGCAGCCTGTGATGTGAACTGTGCTGGGAATATTTACCCAACAAATCAGCTCTATGGTCTCACAATCTTCTCTAGATCTCCAGAACCATTTCTCCATGAAATTTTCTCTTTGCTGTGTTAATGGAAATCCATGTGCATCCAAAATTGGGATAAGTGAGACCTTAAATCCCACCACCTGTTTGTAGCCTCATCCTGAAGAATGCCAGGCTTTCCTTCAATTTCTTACTGCAGTTACACACAGCATATGTAGAATTTGCTTAACATAAAACTTCAGCTTAACCACTACCACTGCTAATTGCTGGTTGAGACAGTGCCTTGCTGAAGACCAGGGAAAGTGTCCTGCTCTCCATGCTGTGCAGGCCTGTTTCAAGGCCTGCAGTCTGGAGTGTGCTCCTCAGTGAGCTCACAGTGTATTTCTTACCAAGCAGGCCAAAGTCCACACTGACACATTTTGGTAACAGAAAGATGTTGCTGAAAATAATTGGGCCTGGCAGCACTTAATTGTTTTCCAAAACCAGTCCATTAGTTCCAAAGCTCACTGAGTGTTTGGTTGCTCTGTAAACCAGCCACATGCCTAGATATTGTGCCCAATTCATCTGGAATGAGTTTGATTTAATGATGTGTATTTGCAACAAGCTGCTTCTGTTAAAAAAAAAAAATCCTTTGTTTTATCCCAGTTACACCTTTTTCCATTTCTCTCAGCTGTGTGGCTGCCAGTGCCCACAGGTATTCCTCAGGGATGTGGCAGGAGACAACAGAACAACTGGCTTCTTGACAAGGGAGAGGTGGCTTGCCAACTGCTACCCATTGACTGGAGTGTGTGCTTGGCTCTGGGAGGCAAACACTGCTGCAATATGCTCTCCCTGGAGAAATCCATCCTCAAAAATCATGACTTTTTGCTGAAATATTCAGAGATCTCACTACACTTTTAAAGCATGGAAGTTGAGTAGCAGAAGAACCAGATAAAACGTGCGCATTTTAGTTGCTGGAAACAGTTATACTGTGCTTCCTCCCAACACCATTTCTGCAGGTTCTGAGTTGTTTTTCTCTGCATTGAATCCCCCATCACCAGAAACTGCACAGATAAGTCAAATCCAGAGTCCAGGTGAACGCTGTCTCCTCTCTTAAATCATACTCTCCTTGGAGGAATTAAGATTCTCCACTCAAACAAGTTTGCAGATATGCAGCCATGCAACCTTTTTACTGTTGCTTTGCTGGATGCCTTCTGCCCATAAGTTCAGTCACCTGTAAAACAGTTCTGTTAGCATTACACATCCACCCAGATTCAAGATGTGCAAACAGGCAAATCCTCTCTAACTTGGAACATGGAATTAATGATGTTAGAGATGTCTGATTTAGTCCAGTCACCACATTCATTAGGCTGTGGGTAGCACAGACACCTGATGTAACTGCAAGCTCACCACTTGACTGGATATACAGAATTCCAAGCTAGTTACTAATTTGAGTTGTTTCTCTAGAAGGACCTTATGGTTACAATGATCCCTAATAGCCTCCAGCGTTGAGACAGACAGAATCTACCCACATGAAAGGGGTTGAAGAATGCCAGAACACAAACACTGGGTAGCATTCTTGCATCTCAAGTGCACTATGTTTCAGCAGCAGGGATGCACAGGCTTTACTCATCGCCTCTGTGACCTTGAGAACAAAATAGAGGAAATGAGATTTAGTTTCTCACTCAAGAGGACACTAAATTCAGTCTCTATTTTTCCCTAGTCTACTTCACCTTGCACTTTTAGATGGAAGTATTGGTCAGAAAAAAGCAAGAATATTGCATTAGTGAGAGCATAAAAGAATTAAATTACTTAATGCGTTATGCCTCATGAGACATCAGCAACTTTTAATCAGCATGTGAGATATTTCTTTGCACTTGCTAACTAGCTGGGAGGGAGGAAGCTGGATTTAAATACAAGTGTCCAAGTTCAGCCTGCCCAGCCTTAACTTCTGAGCAGTGTTACCAACTCCTCAATGCTCAAGGAGTTTTGCTAAATTGGCTGCTTCCAAATCCTACATCCTCCAAACAGCCCCCACTTTCCTTCCAGCAGACAAAGTATGGAGTGGGGAGTTTGCTTCTGTCATTTGGCTTACACAGTAGCCAAAAGAGACAGTACAGAGCACACACCACCTCCAGGCAGCAAAAGTCCCCTTCTCTATGCAACATGGGACTGGAGAAGAAAGGGGTTGGCTTTTGCATGATTTCCAGACCAAAATTTCCTTGTGAGGGAGGGGGATGACAGTGCTGGCACACAGTTATCCTCTTGGAGCATTTTATCCTTTCACAAAGCCCTCCCCAAGCTGTGCATGATCCAGCCCTCCAGGACAGCTCACATTTCTGACCAGATTGTGCACAAGGTTCCAGCAACCGCCTGGAAAGTCACTCCAGCAATTAAGTGTTGGTAGATTTTTTTTTACTGCGAAGGATATGGCCCACTGTGCAGGGTATTGCAGCCACCCT
Source organism: Setophaga petechia (assembly GCA_024362935.1). Classification (NCBI taxonomy): domain Eukaryota; kingdom Metazoa; phylum Chordata; class Aves; order Passeriformes; family Parulidae; genus Setophaga; species Setophaga petechia. Next base: position 10,928,781 of record JANCRA010000003.1, read on the forward strand.
CCCTGTCAGGCCGTTTCACAGTAGTATTGTGGCGCCATGGAGAGGAGCTAATTGGATTTGTTGTCACCTCCCAAAGCTGCCAGGAGCTCACGTCTGCTCTGGTTACAGATGAAGACATCACGGTGACAGGCTTAGAGATGGCTCAGCTGGCATCCTAGGGCCACTAATAGAGCCATGTTGATTTAATGTCCGAGTGGAGAGGTGCAGACAAGCTGTTCAAGTTTTCTATTCCAAACAAAGCAGAGATCTGTTATCAGTTGTCTGTGGATCAGTAAATAAACTTCCATGTGGCTCTCACAGCACCTAACCATTGCTACAGAAGAATGACAAAGTATTTTAACATTGAGATGGTACTTTTAAATGAGAGCGCTGTCTCTATGGTTTATATTGCCCTCAGGGAAATCAGTTAATTCCTTCATACATAAATTTTACTTAACTATGTAATTATGGATGAATCCTATTAGTCTTTAAATTGCTCACTAGTTAAAAGGTGTGTGTGTGTTTTCTACAGCTCTCTTTTGTGGAATGTACAGATCATCTGCACTTATGAAGATTAAAAGTCTATTTAGGGATTTTTGTTTGGTTGGTTGGTTTTTCTGCTTTTAAGTAAAAGTATAAAATTTATTAGAAGACTCAAGCATAATTTTTTTGCCTTTTCTGTGTAGTACTATCTACTCAGAGCACAAAACTGGGCTCAGACAGCATTCCCTTTATCCTCAGCACTCCCAGTATCTCTGTCAGCACTCACCCTGGCCCCTGGCTGCCTTCACGTGGTATCACCCACCTCTCTGCTGTGCTCCATATTAAATGATCACTCGTGCCAGCGTGATGAGCGTGTGAAAGACAGCTCAGACACAACAGTGTCCTTTGATACCCATTTTCACAGCTCTGAGCCATGGCTGAAGTACAGCTCTGAGTCACATTCTCTACTTCTCAGCACCCAATGCCATATCAGGCTTTCTCCCAGCAGCACTCGGGTCCTATTCATACATTTCAGGCTTAGGTTTCTTGAGAGCACCAGAAGTCCTGCCCTTCCCACAGCCACATTTGCAGCCAGAGTTTCAAAGGAGCTCAGCATCTCCCATCTTAGTGCCAAAATGAGAACTTTTCCCTGATGACTTGAGGCTACTGGAACACTTTGAATAATCCACTCCTGCCTAAATCTGCAGGCATATATGAAACAGGTCTGTGGTTGTTAACATTTCTGGTACTTCCATTGGTCCTGCTCTTTCATTGCACAGCCCAAGGTCACTCAGGGTCTGAACAGGCCAGTCCCTGCCCACGTGATGACTGTCCTTAAGAACAGGAACCACAGTCCAGCAGGCAAGAGTGGGAAGTAGGGGATACCCCAGACAGCAGCCAAGCCCCACACAGCCACTCACTCATTCCCTCACCAGGGGCACTGGGTAAAAGGTAAGAAATTCATGGGTTGAGACAAAGACAGTTTAATAGGGAAAGCAAAAGCCATGCAGACAGTCAGAGCAAAACAAGGAATTAGGCAGGTGTTCAGCCATGTCCCTGAGAGCAGAGCCCCACCACATGTAAGGGTGAGGACAAACATCATCACTCCAAACGTCCCACCCTTCATCGCTCTTCCCCCACATTATGTACTGAGCATATTGTCATATGGAATATCCCTTTGGTCAGTTTGGGCCACCTGTCCTGGCTGTGTCCCCTCCCAGGCACCCCCAGTCTCCTCCCCAGCACCACAGTACAAAAAACAAAATAGGTCTTGGCCCTGTGTAAGCCCTGCTCAGCAATAACAAAAACAACTCTTTGTCATCAACCCCGTGTGCAGCACAAATTTGAAACACAGCCCCGTACCAGCCACCATGAAGAAAATTACTCCAGCCAAAACCAGCACAATATTTAATTTAGTGCTGCTCAGATCACATTCCACAGACCCCAGTCAGACTGAAGAGCCAGTGAGTGGTGGAAGATTGAAGAAGCTCAGAGAAACAAACACAGGGGAGGTAAATGGTCACCAAATGAGGGCAAGCACCTCTTGGTAGTGAGGATCTGCCTCTTTGCAGAAACAGCTGGGCAATTACTTGTCCAATAGATATGTGGAGATAATGGAGGAAAAGGACACTGGAAAATCATTCTTAAAATTTGCATCTGACCTTAAAACACAGTTGTTCTCTGCATTTTGTCTTCTGAGGTATGGATGGAGGTTCCACCATAGCACAATGAAGACAAAGGAAAGCCTTTGACAAACTGACTGTAAGTCCATGCCAGAAGTCATTTCAAGAATGGTTTTAAGGACATGAACACAAGTAGGCTTTGATGGCTTTGAAAAGTCAGCTGTGTTCCTTCATTTCTAAGGAATGCAGATTGAGATTTTCTGTGGAAATCTCACTTAAGATTTGGGTCATGAGGATAGGACAAGCTTAGACTGAATCCTCCTCACCCAGTGGGCAGCTGCTGTCTGAAAGCCTGTGGAAAGTCATCCCCTCCCTCCAGCTGATGTCTTACACTTCCAAACTGCCCTTTTCATGTAGTATTAGAGGCATCCTTTTTTATCCAGGCAATAAATTTTCATCTTGAACAGATCAGCATTTTTTTGGCACAGCAGAAATGGTATTTAGAGAAGTCATCCAAAGAAGGGACACCATTTCCTTTTTTTCTAAAGGGAAACTTCCTATGTAGTTACCATAATCAGTAATTTCCACTGACAGTGATAGTCTGGAGAATTTGGACAGATTTTCCTTCTCTTCCCTCTAGGCTCCAGTTCTAGTTCTTTTTGATAATCTCCCCCAAAGCTGTTAGGACAAATGATTCCAGCTTCCTCTACATTGCCTCATATTAAATGAGCTAATTTGTGTACTGTAGAGCCACTGAGTAGATTAAACAAAGCCACCCGGCTGGAGATGTGGTGTAGTACTCCAGATTTTTCAGCCTAACCATTTCTTTTGGAAAAATAATTCAAAAGGATTTGGACTGAGATCTGGACTAACTGAATTAAGATAATTCTGGCTCCCAAGGGCTCTATGGGATGTTTCCTTTTCTCTTCAGGTATAAGGCAAAAAAGAGTGTTAAAAAGAAAATGTTATGAAAACTACAATTCTAGACACAGTACACAGGAAGAAGAGCAACAGATAGGGCAGGTAAAATTACTATTTCAGCATCTGCCTGCTGGTCTCCACACCAGATGTAGACTTAGCTGAGAGAACAGTCAGCAGCATAAACCTTGGCTAAGAGGGCAATACACTCACAGCACTTGGTAAGTAGCAGACTTCAAATTCCCACATTTGGAATGGCCAGAAGCAGAGTGAAAAAACCTCACAAGCAATCTCTGAGAGCAGGTCTCTCATTACACCTGTGTGGGGGCTGCAATCACCTTTTCCAGGGCTGCAGTACACATCCCAGCTCTACACAAATGACCAGCACAGTCCCTCACCACAGGGCACCCCTTGCTCTCCTTTCACTTGTGTCCACTAAGCCCCAAAAATCTTAACAGGGAGCAATTAACACCTAGACAGTAACTGTTCCTATGTGTGTTGGCACAGACCACACTGGCTGTGACTGGAATTTGGTTTAAAGTTGAGTAACCAGAAGCCAACTTCATCAGTGAGAAGGCAGGACAAGAGGAACACTGAATGAACCAAAAATGATCCAAAATCTTTCCTCATGCTACAGGACAGCACTTCTACATATTGTTAAGGAAGGTGAACCCAGCTCATTTCCAGCCTCCCACCTTTCATTTTATTAATAAAGCAGTGAAACAAAAGACCATGTGGGGTCCTTTCTTAGCTATGCTGACTATTTCATGTTTATCTGGATTAATTTGCTTTTATTTCCAGTGATGTTTGGTTCCAGAGCTCTGCTGCATAATGCTGCACCATTATTCCTCCCTTCTCCTGAGGATTTATCACTCAGGGCTCTCCTAAATTTCTCTTTCCTGCTACCACAAAGGGCTGGCATGCTTTGCCAAAACCAGGAAAAGTCTAAAAAGAGACTGTTTCTTTTCTACACAGGTGGTTCAAACAAGCAGGTTAAGATTTAATCACAGGAATAGCCAATGATATTTCATGCATTTACTCCTGCAAGTTCACTCTAGAGCCAGAAGCAACAAAAAGCTGCTTCTCTTAAACAAAAAATAAGTTTTCACCTCCCTAAATTCTTTTTCTCAGATTTAGCAATTAATCCAATGTTCACTAGGATAAGGTCCCAGTAGATCCAGAACCACTGACTCATTGCTATCCAGCTGCCTCTCCAAAGAAGTCAGACCCTTCTGAAAGAGCCATAAATGAAATAACCAAGAGCTCACTGCAGCAGGCAGCACACCCAGCGTGCAGGAAGCAGGCTAGGGCAGCTGATCAAAGCACATCACTAAGTGTAAGTGATCATGTGCTGAAGTCTTGAATAACAATTACCAATATGAAAATCATGGGAAAAAGTATCCAAAAAGGCCTTAAAAGTGGTGGCAGAACACAACACAGTGTTGTGTTATGCACCCCATTACATTGTTCAAGTGTATGTTAGTAGATTTTCTTACAATAACAGGTGACATAAAAATTTCATCTTTAGCCAAACCATGCTCAGTAAAGTGAAGTTCAATTTTAAACACTTGCAATTCATCCATCACTGAAATGAAGTCATTAGTGCCAATGAGGATCAATGTCCAAACAAGGCAAAGCAACACAATACAGCAACATGCCACAGAGGCCAGGGAATGCTGCATGCAGGAGGAAAACAGGAGTGTGTTTTATACATGCTCAACACGGTTACCTCAATCAGTGGCCAGGAGGAGGAAGCAGAAAAAATCCCTGTTCTTACAAGTAATGCCATAAGCTGTCAGTGCCAAAGACCCTGGCTGTGCCTCACACAGACACCAGACACTGAGTCCTTTCTGCCATGAGGGAGAATTAGAGGCTTCTGAATGGGAAGAGTGCCCTTGTTAAGCACCAAAGCCAGTGTATATTGCCCTGGGAGCCTTCTTTTGTCTTGCCACAGGGATTTGATCAGGTCACAACCTGAGCTGTCACAGCACCAGTCAACTCCAGCTCAGATTTTCTGTGCCACAAATGCTCTAACCCTGCCATTGTTGATTACCATCTTTATAGAATGGCAGAAATATGCATATATTTTTCATATTTGGAGACATTAATTCTAAAATGAGTCATCAAATAGTTTATGGCTAAAATAAAAATGTTAGAGCCAGTAACACAGAAGGTGTAAAAGAAACTAGAATCCTAATCTAGCTGTTATTTATCTTTAAAGAACTTTTAAGCAAAGTTCATTCATGACATTTCATAGTCAGGACCTCTGTGCCAGAATTCACATGCTCGCCTCCAAGTCAGGAGTCATTTTGTGTCGGACCCAGCACTGACACTGCAGTGAATTAGAAAAATTCTGCACTTTACCTTCCCAGGCACAACCTGGGCCTTAGTAAGCCTCTCCCAAAAATCAGAAGCATTGTGTTTTTCTCTGCAGAGAAGGACACCTGTCTCCAAGCCCTGCTGCTCTGAGAGCACCTCAGTAACTTTGGGAAAGGGGTACAGCAAGGCCTTCTGTGGCTGGGAGAGATCTGGGTGTAGCAGCTCCAGCTGAGCTAAACTTTTATTGAAGAGAACAACACTGGGAAAGGGCAAGGGCAGCCTGGCTTTCCCTCCTGCTGACCAGCTGCTCATAGCTCTGATTTCCCAGCTCTGAGCAGCACTTGGGCCTTTTTGTCCAGCACAGACCTGCCCTTGGCCCTGGTGCTTCCCACCCAGTCTGTGCCCTGCTGGGAGCAGCAGGATAAGTTCCCAGGTGCCTTTGGCTGCACCAAGGCCACAGATGTGCCTGCACAGACCTCAGCACATCTCCTTTCACCACACCCAGCTTTGGGGAAGCTTGCAGAGACATGAAGGATATCATAATTACATTTTGTTTCTCAATCAAAACAGGTGAATTTCAGCTCCCTACCTCACAGTCTCACCCACTTGACTCATTTAATTGTTCTGCACCTCCAGAAGGGCAACAAACATCCCCTATTAAGTTGAAAAGGAAGCCCTAAGGAACTGCTCAGATTAGTCCTGGCCAGTGTGAGAGGCTGTTCTTGATGTGCAGGCTTTAAGACAAAATCTTTATACCTGATACTTGACCCAAATCTCCATCTAAATGTGACTATGACAGTGTCACTTCAGTAATGCCAGTGCCCTGAGCCTTCTGGTGGTTATTTTGAAGAAAATACGATAATACTTTTATAAATATATACATGTGTGTATATTTCCTAATATGTCCACTTTTTCTAAGTGCTAAAAAGAGAAACTTTTGAAACTCAGCTGTAACAACATGGCTATGTGAGGCCTAAAAGACAGACCCTGAATTCATATGCTGACATTTGTATCTGTAACTGCAGCCAGTTAGAAGTAACAGCACACACACAAAACACCATGCTGTTCTTTCATATCACCAAAGGCTCCCAGTAACCTCATTTACCTGAACTTTCATTTTACTACTCCTCTCATCCCCCCTTCATCCACAAGTGATGTGGCATCACACTGTTCAGTGCCTCCATTTCCCCTCTGCAATGTTGTAGTGTCCAGAGCAATCATTAGAAACCTTTGAGCTGTTGAGCAAACAAAGAGGAGTCCAATGCAAAAGCTTTCTGATGTCTTTACTCTTCAGTGGGTTTCCCTCAGCCCCAGAAAGTGAGTTTGCTTTCAGTAGTACAGATATCCCTGGCAAAGCTCCGTTTTCTGTGCTTTGCTGAACTCCTGAACACAGATGTCCCATTTGTGTTTCATTAGTACATCAGCCTCTCTGAGGCTTTCGACCTCTGCACCAGGCAATAATTACCTGGCACAGCCCCATTCCCTCGCCAGCTGGCCTGGGAGCTGCTCTGCTCAGACCAGGGCTCTCTCTGCTGTCAGCCCTTTCCAGTCAACTGGACAGCTCAATCAGCAGAAAATATCAAATATGGTTGTTGTTTAAGCCCAGCCAGTGTTATTTCTACTTGATCTGACAATGTCTCTCCAAAGGAAGATTACGCTTCCCAAGGTCTAGCCATGAGACAGCGGAGTTAAGATGTCTGACAGAGTTTGATGAGTTTAGAAGCTCTTTTGCCAGCAGTTTGGGCTGATCATGTCCTTCCTTTCCTGCAAGCAGGGCTGTAGATGCCTCCCTCTCCCAGGCTCAATGACTGTTTAATTATTTGTACAAAATGGAACAGGTCTGAAGAGAGCAAGAGGAGGTGGATGACCCAGACTTTAGTCTGGGGCTGAGGGCACTGCCTGGGGTGTAAATGGGCAGATTGCCTCTGCTCCATGTTTTTGTCCCCTCCCACATGGGTTTTCAGGGTGATGGGCATCATTTTGCTTTTTCAAGGGAGTTTCACTGCTTGCCTCATCACAGAAATAAAAATCTTGGAGTTGGTCCCAAGCAATTCTTGCCTGCACCAGAAACTACCCACCATAGCAAAGGGAAATCCTGAGCCCAAACCAGAGCATTGCTGGCCCAGTCATGCTCATAGCACAGCAGGCCTCATTTTAAGGATTCTGCTACATGTACCCAGGGACCTTGTAGGATTTAGGATTAAGGATCAGTTTTTATTCAACAGTCATCATGTTTTCTGCCACAGGATAGTGTAGATTAAGAGACAGGAACAGAAGAAAAGATGGAGTAGCTGAATACAGAGTCACAGACAAATCCACATTCCCAAGATATGTTCCCAGTACATTTTAGAGCATATGAGACTGAGCAGAACCCAAAACCAGAACGAGAACCATAGCTGAAAGGGGAAAAGGTAAACAAGAAAAAAAGCAGTGGGGCTGACTGGACACTCCTCAAAGAGTACAGTCATACAGATCACCAGTTCAGTTGAAAGGAATAACAAGGCATGGTACTTCCTGACTTTCACAATAGCAGCACTGCAGGAAGAGTTTCTGGGTGAGCTGAAATGTTCTGGGGAATTCCTACTTCTTGTTTCACTCAGCAAATCCACTGCCATCCATAGAAGCAAAAGAAAGTTTCATGGAATTGAAATAACTGCTAAAAGAAGGCAAAAAATATAGTTCATGATGGTGATCCAACAGGAGAGAGGTATTGGAGGCCAAGTGCTCAAGTGACTTCTGCTGAGGGTTCTGCTGTGTTCAGAAGGTAATGCCACAGACTTTAAAGAAGATTTTACTTCAGCTCAAGTATCAGGAACTATCAACTTGCTCAGAGACTGCTGAGTACTCTAAATTTTAATATCGAAAAAGATGGAAGCATTCTGAAACAAAAAGTGAATCCTTTATTTATAGGAATATATGGTGTTTATGTGTCTATTCTCAAAAGCAGGAACGTAGAAATAAGCCAGAGGAACAAGAGGTGGAGTGAGTGATGAATAAAATGATCTAGTCAAATTAATTGAAAAATGGTAGGGTAAGATTTATAATTGAAATACCGATATTGATGAGTTCAATCTGTACAGGATAAGAACAACAATAATATTTAGCAATGATGCAGCACTTTTCATCTTTAGAGCTCATTAACTAATTAATCTTCACAACACCCCTGAGAGGCAGGTAAGTATTATTATTATTAAACCATAAGAAAGATAAATCCACAACAGAAGCAGAGGAAAGTGGAATTAAGAGCTAGAAGTGACTTTGTAAGGGGGAGAGGGTGGAAAATAACACCCTTGCTCAGTCACAGCAAGGGGCAATTCCATTACCAGACAAAGGTGGCCTGGCACAGGAAATATTCATATAGGAGATCCATCCTTTATTCCACACCAGAGTAAAAGGCACAAAAGATGAGGCAGGAACTCAATCAGTGAAGTAAAATTCATAAGGGGAAAGTAAGGAGAGTCCAAAGGCAGCAGAATGAGTTAATGCAAGCTAAGAATGGCAGCCTTGAAACCTAACACCAAAGCAGTGCTATTTCATGCTGGAACTGAGCTATTGGACTGTATTTGAGTAGGAAAAATAATAACAAGGACTGTGTTTGTAGACGCTGAAGAATTAGCAAAGGCCTTGTTGATAAAGCCAGTGATAAAACACAGGAACTTGGCTATGCTGAATGGCAGGCTGGCAGCAGGCTCCCATCACAGAAATCCCACATATTAAAATGAGATAATTCTTGACATTTAATTCTTATTCTCTCCTCTCCTGTGTGAGAGGAAATAGAAATATTGAAGGGAAAAAAATAGGAAGAAGGCATAACATAATCTCCCAAAGAAGGTAGGAGCTTGTGTGGGGAAGATTGGAAGAGCCCTGGATCAAACTGTTTGAGATTTGTGTGATTTTTGTGTGTTGAGTGCCTTGTGTTTTAGAAGTCAGAGCAAGCACAGATACAGTTGGAAGTAACAAAAATGTGCCTGTAACAGAAAGATAACAGAAATTTTGCCTGAGATCTGCCCAATTTTGGCAGTTAAAAAAGCAAAAATTTAAAAAATCGCTAAATTGTTTCACCAATTTGAAGAAGTGAAGTTCTTCCTATTATTCCTCCGCACTTTTCTGTCAGTAAAATGGATATAGATCCAAATCTAACTTGAAGTTTAACTTCAAAATACGAAGTGTGAAGTGTTACTAAGGTGTTCCTGTGTGCCTACAAATTACCAGTCATATTATTTTAAAATACAGAGATTCTCAGACTTGCCAATGGGTATTTGCTGAGGCCAGGATTTCTGTCATGAACAAACCAGAGAGACTGAAGGCTAACAAATGACCATAATGATAAGAGGAAATCTAATGAGATAATAGCAGCTCTCTGCAAAGCTTGGCAGTATTTAGTCTGTAGGTCAAAACAAACTGTGTGATTCCTTAAGTTTTTCTGTCAAAGCAGGAAAAGATTGTGGCTGTGATGAGGAATTCCACAATTACTTATGGAGATAGGGGAGAGACCTGGGGCACTGCAGGTTCTCCTTCACATCAGCATCAGGAGTAGATTTTTCCACATCCTTTCTATAGGTTTTCCCTTTTAATCTTAGCTGAAGCCTTTATTTGGATTTTGAAAATGTGGTTAACAAAAAAGAGGAAAAACAATTTGCACTTTTTTCTCCAGAGAAAATCCTAGGCATAATTAATTGACATGCAAAACTTATATCTTGCCACTCTACTCCATGCACACAGGGTCCACCTAAGAATTTTTAAGAAAGCAAACACATCCCAAAGCAAAAGGCCTGGTTGGGACCAGAGGCACGTATAACATACAGCCTTGCAGCAGCCTGCTGGAAAAGGGAAACCCAGCAATTTTTTCCTTTAGATGTTAGAATGCAGCTCTTGCACTCCTTTAGCTTTTCCTATATATATATATATATATTTATTTTTATTTTTTTTTTTAAGGAAAAAGTGAGATACTGTTTTGTTTTGAAGTATTCCCCATACACGAGAAGAATCACAGCTGGGGCCAGCTGTGATTAGAGGCCTCCATGAAAGCTGGAGCCTTCTGCACCTTAAAGGTGTGCCACCAGGATGCCCACAGTGTGCTCTCAATCCACGTGTTTTCATGGCTCAGTCAGAGATGTTATAAACCTTGACATGTGACTTATGCAGCAATATCACAACTTCACACCGAGTCTGGTCACCCAGGGTGAGAAGCAGCACTCCTGCCCTCGAAATTGTGCTGTTTTAAAGGTTCATGGAACTCTCACCACTGCCTGCCTCTCCTGGGGGTGTCATTGTTCTGCCCTTGTTTCTTTGAAAGACAAAAAATGCTTCAAAGAAGGTTTGTGTTTTTCCTTGCAAGAGGCAGGCTGTGGAAGTGAATTTGCCATTAGGAGCACTTTGGCACCCTTGCTACAGGGCTGATCCCAGCAGCGTGCACGTTGCAGCCTCGCTGTGCCATGACACATGCAGAGCAGCTGGAATAGGTTTCTGCTACAGCAAGGAGCTGTACAACTCACAGAATATGTAATTTCCACAAAGCCTGCTTTTAAAGGGGGGAGAAAAAAAGGAAAAACACTATCCTGTGTGCTTTGGTCCTCTATGGGACATGGTTTGTCTATTCCTGAGCCCAGGATGGCAAAGAAATCTTTCTGCCTTATTCTGGAATTTCCATGTTTCTTACTCATTATGAGAATGACTTTTCATTTAATAAACTCTTTTGCCCTGCAAGAGAAATCTTTCTCCTAAAGAAGGAGTGGGGGGAGGCATTTTCTATGCTTTTTATTGAGTAAACCACACGTAAAAAGATCTGAATAATCTTTGGAGGGGAAAAAAAAAAAAACAGGACATGAATTTCAGAGCATGTGCTTTTGTGTTATTCAATATGACTGATAGAGAAGGATAAGGTTGAAGTTCAAGGCAAGTATGGAAAGTAATTTCTCTCTGCACAGTCACAAATAAAATGAGTCACAGCTCTATAGGATTAAATTAATTAAAGATGGATGTTGTGCTTGATGCTAGTTTGATAGAACTAGAGTTTGTAGTGGTTGTATCGTGAACATAAGTGGATATCTCTAGTGGCTAGCTAGTATTTTCTTTATGCTCACGAGTGTTTACTGTGGCACACAAATGCTAACCGGTTTTATCACACAGTCATTATCATATCTTCTTCCTTTCCTCTCTACTCTTCAGGTGTTGCTGCTACAAAATGATTTCATATCAATTAGGAATTCCATTTCCTTCAAGGGGCTACTGAAGGAACAGCCACCTGTAATGCTGTTAGACTTCAGGTGCTCTCTTTCTTTACATCAAGATCAGTGTTTTTAAAACCTGCGTTCCAAACTGCAAGCATTAACGGAGTATTTTTCCTAGTAAGAAGAAAAAGAAAAAAATTACACTTTCTTTGGAAAATTAAGTTATTAGGACACTCAGTATATGTAGCAAGAAACATCTAAAGTGATTTTAAAAATAAAAAGTTAAAAACATAACAGACTTTTCATTCAAAGCAAAACAATAGCAGTGAAGTACACCAAAGTTTCTGCATTGCTGTTGAAAGCGAAGGAATTTAATTAAGCACAGTGTAAAGATGATATCTAGGGGACAGTGAAAAGAAACCAAACCTAAACAAACAACTTTCAAACTATTTTTTAGGGGGGGACCTCTAGTTTCTGTGTAATTTTGTGGAAAAAAACCTATTTTTTTTTTTCTTCACAGACTTAAAAAAATCCACTTGAGAACAAGCATTTCAAGTGTACCTTAGCACCAATTCCTAAGTAACATTAAGGGGATCTGGCATTTGGAAGGTTAATTTTCTTATCAAAACTATACAAAATCCTAATTTTGCAGAGTAGCAATTTGGAAAAAAAATCAGCAATGGGAAAATGTTGGTTATGCAGCACTAGACATTCAGTACTCAGGGGATCAATTATAAAAACACTCATTCAGCTATTTCTATTCAAATGAACACCTGAAGAGGAGGTCTCAATGGTTTTAAAAGTGTGTGGATATTAGTGGATAAATGTTAGTCCAATAAAAGAGATCATCATCTGCTATTTGTGTGCATTTAAGTTGACACTAAAAAGATCTTTGTGGAATATTGCTGCTTCTTTTTCTTTTTGTGTGTGTGCATCTTTTATCTCATATTCCCTTAACACTTTGTGAACTGAAGAAAATAGACCAAATGAGCTGTTCTTTAAGATTAAAGGGGTAGCATTTAGTTGAACACACCTGAATGTGGAAGGAGTCTATTTTCCTCACACTTATGAATATGTAATGATGTGCTTGGAGGCACAGTCACGAACCCCTAATAAGAATGCACGAGTCTGTGTTTGAAAACAGACATTTGCATTTGCCCTCTGGTCACAGTACATGGGTCATTCTTATTCAAAAATTTATTTGCTTTATTTTTCTATTCCCCCTCCTTTTCCTGCCCACCTCAAAATATTTTTTCATTTCTAGGTTTTGTTTAGAGAAAAATTAAAAAGGGAGGGCTAAATCCCTCCAGAATGGTCATGATTCAATTAGAGTGAGTTTACTCAGTGATATATACATTTGTTTGTGCAACTGAAAAACTCCATTGTCTGCTTTGAGGAAGGAGTATTTTTCAGTCTCACAAATATGTTTGCTTTAGCAACAGATTTGGGCAGGATTTGAGACGAAACAAAAAACAAAAGAAATCCCACATAGATGTACAACATGACATTTTAAAAAGTGAAAATTGGGAATTAGGTAATAGAAAAAAAGTGATCTAGACAAAGGATATATTTCATAAATTGCATAAATACTTCAGGAAACCTACCACCAAGAAAGAAACAACAAAGCCTCGTAAATGTTAATACAGGGAGCAATCAATGTCATGCACCAGGCTACCAGGGTTGAAGGCAGGGTATCCAGGAGGGGAAGAACGGGCTGTGGAGATTGGTACTTAATGAGAATATTGCATTTGTCTTAAAATTTCGTTTAAAAAGCTATTGAGGAGCTACTCCAAAACACACTCAGAATTGTTGTGAGTTTTTTGTTGCTTTCTAAATAATACAGTAGCTTCAAATTAGGCACCAAAGAAGACTTTGCTAAGAGTTTATGACTCCCTTTCTTCAGTTCTTTCTCACTCTTTTTTTCTTCAGAGAAGAGCAAAGGAAAAAAAGGAAAACTAATTTAAAAAGAGAGAGTAAACTTGCAGCACTTTATTCATCACCTGAATAAAAATGTTGGAAAAATCAGGCCTGTTCACTCAAAAACAAAAAAGAAATAAGCTGACAAAACAATCCCCAAGAAGTCCAAGCAAATTCATTTGCAGAGAACGGAATTACTGAGCTACTGCAAATCACAGTAAACAATTTCAGCTGCTGGCTCTATTAAAGATTTCATCATCACTTTGCTAGGGGACAGAGAAGTTAAATACCCATCCTAAAGCACGGAAGGAGTTGCAAACACTCGGAACAGAAGTTGTGAGTGTCACTGGCAGGTGTTTGAGCTCGGGGCAGCCCAGCCGGCTGCGGGTGGGTGTCGGGGCAGCGCTGCCCTCCCGCCGGAGCCGGGCGGGGCCCTCGGCGCGCACACCGACACTCGCACCGAGCCGAGCCCATCGCACCTCCCTGCACATTTCCTGGGCTTTACACTGCTCTCACAAGTGTGACTTTGGTAAGAAAAGCCAGCCTATTGTGGCCGCAGCCGCCGAGCAGCCCATTATTTGAGATCTAACAGTGACACCTGCAGCTGAGCCCCGCACACTGACACAACCATCTCCCTCAGCGAAAACAGAGCCTGCTTTCGAACCGTACACATCTCCTGCTAATTATCCTCGTGTACCTCCAGTTTGCCTCTCCCACTGGCAGCACAATCAGCTTCCACACCAGCATGAATCAGCTTTTCCATTGAGAAAGCAAGCAGACTGCCATAAAGTACATAAATAGCCCACAAAATCTTCCTTGAGCTGCCTGGTGGGAGTAGAGCTGCCCATGCATACACACACGCAGAGATCTCTCCTCCACAAACAGGTGTTTCAGGAGAACCACCTGCATGTCTGAAAGGCTCACCTCCATGTTGCAAAGATTTAATCACTTTTCTGCTAACTGCAATATAAAACTTTACATTATATATGAATAAAGACAAGATAACCTGGCACTTTGGATAAATCCCCTTTGTTGTCACTGCTCCCTCCTTGGTTTTGGTTACCAGCTGGTGAGCATCTGTAAAATGGTCATTCTGTCTCCCTTCACTCCCTGATAATCCATGAGTTTTCAGTTTCATGACTATGTAAAGCACTTTGTTTTGTTCTGTTTGTTTGTTTGCTTTAAGAGAAGCAATGTTGTACTTTAACTGCTACTCTGAAGGCTACTTTGAGAGGCCTGACTCTCCAGTTAAAACAAATAATATGTAAAGTTCTGTATTTCATTTTTTCATTTCCACTATTCTCACAATTTATTGCTTCTTCACCTTCCTTCAATATACTAGAAAACAAACTCCTCTTTCTCTCTTAAAAGCAGAAACTACAAGGCCTTCTTTGCTGTAAAATGATTTTTTTGTATCACCAAATCTTTTGACTCAGTACAACTGTTTCTAACCAATATCAGTACTGGTATTTCATACAAGCACCATAAGAATTTGGTTTTAATTTACAACTCGTGGAGATACTTCTTTTGTCATGTAAGCTTTTAGACCTCAGATATAAACATGTGTTCACTTGAAAAAAAAGATTTCTTTATAACTTTTGTCAATATTCTGCTGATTGCTAGTTCAGTACCAGATGTGCTATGCTTAATGGTGCATATACAAGAAGCATTCCCTAATCCCTAAATGAACTTCTTATCTCTAAATATATACAGGATAAGCTATCTAAACTCAATTTAGCAACTATGCTATTAAATCTACCAGAACCAAAGAGTGAAAGAATATTGTCAAAGCCAAGTGCCTGTTAGCAAAAAACAAAAAAATCCTCCTGAAACAAAACATGGCTAACCATAGATCAAAATCAATCAGACATAGATTAATTTCTCCTATTAGGGCATCTTGAACCCCCACATCTTCATTTCACAAGTGCATACACCCAGTTTTAAATGCCTCCCATTTTGTTACTACCACACTCTGTCAGTCACAATTTGCTGCACAGAAATGAGTTGTCATCAGATCAGACTTTTTAACTGCATATGAATGCAGATGGATCCATTATAGGATTTAAGAGAAGTACACAAAAAAAAAAAAAAAAGTGTCATCTGCTGGCTGGATTACAGCACCTGGAAGCATTGCAACACCAATTCCCTTTGTGACCCTGGGACACAGGTTGATACAGCACCTGGATACCTTCATTGATGAAACTCTACAGCATTTTCATCTTCATTCAGAGCCAGACACTCCAGCCTGGCTCATCAACTCCTCAGCAATAACCCCTCCTGCCCCTGGACTGTGCAGAGGGGAAGGCAGGGGATGCTTTGCTAGGGGACAGAGAAGTTAAATACCCATCAAGAGGTACAAGAGGAAGAATGCCCATTTATAGTTCTGATGTCTCTGACACCCCTAATTTAATGATTTCCTGACCCCCAAAAAACTGGACACATCTATTTTATTCCACACAAGGTTTCTTAAAATAGTTCATTATCTGTGAAGGCGACAAAAGCAAGAAACTACACAGGAAGCAACAAGGGGCAAGTTACACTCAGGCCCACAAAGGAGATGACTCCTGATGTTTCCTGCCTATTGGATGTTATATGCTGTGGTGCATAACTCCATGATAGTCCACAGGGTTCTCTTCTACTTTCCCTGCATTATCTTAACCCCTCTTATTTCTCCTTCCCTCAGCATGAAAGGTGCCCACTACCAGTTGTATGCAAGAGACCTTAAAAATTCACTTTTTCAACCTTTGGGACTGAAAAGGAGCACAAGAACTTTAAGGTTTGCAGAGTTTGGTCTAATGTACAACAAAATGCTATGCAAAATGGTTGTCTGTCTTCTCAGAAAAAGTTGCATCTTTCCAGGTGCAACAGAGTAAGATTCTGTTCTGCAAGAATAGAATTCCACATCAGTACAAGAGGACAGTTCTGGGTTGGAATCAGAGAAATTGATGGAAAGTTGTCACAGAGGTGCACATTCAGTATGCATTTTGTGGCATCTGCCTATGTTTTCATCCAATTTTGTTTATATTATTGTCTTATTACCTTGGGAGAAGTGTTACAAAATCACCACCTCGAAAAAAAAAAAAAAAGAAAAAAAAAGAAAGAGAGAAAGAAAAGAGAGGGGTGAAAAAAAACAGGGGGGAAAAAACCAAGGAAAAATATAATTTTAAAAGAAAAGGCTATGCATATGCAAAGTTGATTCAAATGCTTTCAGATTGCGCCATAGAAAAGCTGTGGCCTAGTTTTGGAAATACATATTTCACTTTATTTTGCACACAGCTGGGTTTATATTGGCACTCACACTAATATGCAAAATGCAGTATCTTATATTCATGAATGACTCTTTATAAAATGCCAGGAGGGCACCTGCTTTCTTTTCTTTAAGTCTATATCATGACAAAGAAGCAGCCTGTATAAATGGCCAGCTTCCAGCTCTGACCACAGCCTGGAGGGATTTATGCCAGCTGTACACAGGTTTGGAAGTAAACAACATGCCCCGGTCAAAAGGAGTTCCTTACACTCGGCGGAGAGAGACTGCTAATGAGATGCAACGGACGGAGGAGGGAGCGCCCGGCGGCCCTGGCTGCGCAGGGAGCTCTCACATCACAAACAAGCCCATGAGCTCTCACATGCGCCGCATCCTGGGGTTCTCCACGGAGCAAGGCCGTATCTTGTGTGCATCACCCAGTCCTTGCGGCCCTGCTGCAGACACGGTCGGCAAACACTTTCCCACTCCGATGGTTCTCAGGGCTCAGTAAGTGCCAGAGCATTCGGCAAACTAATACAATGTACCCTGGCCAGCAGGAGGTGTTGGCATTTCTTTCTTTTCAAATAGATGTATCATGTCTCAGTGGTTTAGAAGGAAGCCTGCTAAAAACTACTCATCTTAAGAAGTTGCTTTGTCTGCAATCCAAATCTGACAGGATCTGTGTGCTTTGAACTTCAGATGCAAAACTCATCTCTCAGGACTTTGCCCCCAAATCAGAATAACATACATGAGACAGCTTGATAGAGATTTTTCTTTAATGTACAGTTGATTAAACATGCACTTAAGAAAAAAAAATGTTCTTAAATGAGATATGGACAACAAACATTAGAAAAATTTCACAGATTTTTGTGAAGATAATTCGAACTTTAATCATAATTTTTAAAATTAGACTGACACATACTCATTTTATGGTCATGTTAAAAAAATTAGATATTCAATTCTAGCTTACAAATTGGAGTTGGTTTAAAATATATTAAAATCTTTATTCCTTTTACTACACTCTGCAAGATGATTCCTACCACATACTTTTTAAGTCTGATTAGGATTAATTCTTTTTCCTGACTAAACAAGGCCACCACAATAATTTTCATGTGCACTTCTGAGTTAAGCAAGGTACTGCAAGGTCAAATCAGCCTGAGTTTGCACAGGATGTTATTGACCTAATAGCTTTCCATCATTACTGCACTGCACTTGATATACTGTTTGACTGCCAGACCAGAAATAGCTGCGTTTCACCGCCTATCAATTGATGCAGTTTGCCAAGTGTTTGAAGAAACTGAAAAGTAACAACAGACACAATGCAGCTATAATAAAACAAGCATGTGTATAATATTACATCAAATTTCCTAATCAAACCTTAAAGAAAATTATATGAAGACAGAACTGGATCTGTGATCAGTTCTTCAAGAAGTAATAGTCTTTCTTCCACTTCCCAACTCCAGACTAAAGCTATGCCCCTATTCCTGCACCAGGGATAGGCAGAACTAAAAGCAAGAGAATAATGGACTGGAGAACAAAACTTGTTAAATTGAGCTGTGTTCACACATTTACCTTTGTCTCCCAAGGCCCTGCAGCAGCCTAGAAAATGCTTGTTGCCAAATGTTTTGCCATTTTCAGCAGGTATCAGAACAATTGGAGGTGTTTATTCCGGGACCAGTACACTGCATACAAAGTATGAATCTTCCTGCAGAAGCTAATTTGTAACTGCTTGGAGATCTCCCTCTGCAGTCTGCACTACAAGGTGCGAGTTTAGCAGCACAGCAGCTACAATGATCTCTTCAGAAAAACAGCAGCAGAGGTAGGACCCCCTTCATTAGCTCTTATTGATGCAGAAAGCAAAAAAATTATTGATGAATTAAGTCATCACTGAATTAACTAGCAGCATTAACTATTCTTCTAATAGGAAGAAGAATCAAACCAGAGGCTACAAGTCTGACACATCCCAAAAGGGACATTTCATGCACTAAAAGAACTATGAGAAATAAAGTCAGCCTGATCAAGGCAAGAGCAGTGTCCTGTGTGAAGGTAATGCTCTCATGTGCTGTATCACTTTGTACATACAGTGTTTGCACATACTGTGAACTGCAAATCAGATTTCTGCATTTTTTGAACTAGCAGTAAAAGTAGGTACATGCTTTCTGTGCTCAGGTGACAATGTGGTTCCAAAAAAGTTCTGATGAGAAATAAACTCATTGCAAGTACTAAGCTTAAGGTCCTCTGAGATCTATCTCCATTTTTGTTTACTTCCTCATCCCTCTTTCATATTCCTGCTAGTCCCATTCTTGATATGTAATGTTTTTAAAGGATTGGATAGCCTCTTCTTGGATGCAGAGGAGCAAGTCATGAAGGGACATGTTTTACATGCCTTAAGAGATATTAGGTAAAAACAGGAAATATTAAACACAGAGAACTACAGTTTTGAGTTGTGACTATTTTTTTATTACTATTTAATTCTTTCACTGGGCTAGTGATAATTGTTTTTGCAAAGATTAGGAACGATTTAGTATTGTAGAAAAGCTCTGGTCATTGTCAGAATACAAATTGCAATTAGGGTTCTGTATCTGTCTTTCTCTGTGTGAAGTCTGGTTGTTGTTTGCATTTATCTGGGAGAATCTGATTTAACCCTAGCAATTGCAAAGGGGAGTCAGGCAGACAGCTTCCCACCCCTCAGCTCCACTGCTGAATTAGCAAGTGACCTTGCACAAAACAACTACTCTGTATCTTCATTTACCCATCTAAACCACACCTATTGTATTTATTTAGCTCACAGGGGCATCAACAGGCTTAATTAATGTTTGCAAAAAGCTTTGAGATCATCAGATGAAAGGTCCAAAATATTTTAAAGTCAATGAGAAAAAAATGGATAGGTGCCAAGAGAGTCAATTGGACAAACGGCTTCTCCTATCAGTATTGTCCATATTTCAGTTTCTAGTTTATCAGTGGAATATACACGGCTGTTTAAATAACGTCTCACACATGTTCCACTGTGTACAGAACCAGCCACCACAGTTTGGAGATCTGAAAACAGTTAGAAAGCTGTAAAAGAACACTTGGGAAGACATATATTATATTTCAACTCCAACACAAAAGAAGTCCTTTCTCCAGAGCATTTCTGTACTCTGTAGAAAAATTCCCAGTGGCAGTTAGCAGCACATACATGGAGTTTGATTTAATATTTTTATATACTGTAATTTTTTGATCAATGGACACTGAGAAGCATCATCACTTGACTGTTTTATGAAAAAGAGCTTGAATTTAATATCTGCAGGCATATAACCAGTGCTTAAATAAATAAGAAACTCCCCTTTCCCCAAGGATCCTAATGCTATAGCATCTAGGTCACTACTATTAACCTCTTCCCTAAGGATTTAGAAATAAATCCAAGATCCCAAGTAAACTCTATTCCTCAGCTGACTGCACCCCCATCAGCCAACACCGTTTTCATAATTTTTCTCCTAACCTGGTGATAAGCAGTTTTAGTTTAAAATTGTTCACAGAAGAGATCTAAGATATTGCAACAGTGTCCTATTCCCGGCAGGACCAGGCCAGCTGAAGATGGACTTGCTCAATTCACGGCATATCCCCTCCCACTGACTACAAAGCCAAGCCCATCTTTTGTACTCATAGGTTTTAATTGCAACCTGTCTTTTAGAAACAAAGGTTTTAAACATGCACATGTGGGAAGAGCAAGTGCTGTCTTAAACTCTCTCACAAAAATACGGCTAAAGAGGTCAAGCTTTGGATACTTTGTGGTGTTGCTTACTGAGACAGGCTAGGATAATAAGATAAAAGATGCAGATTTCAAGCAAAGCATTATTGGCAATCGTTCAGCATAGCACAGATTAAAATAACTCCCACTAGGTTTAGTCTTTGCAGCCTCAGTTCAGTCTCCAGGTAGAATAAAGTAGGAGGAGCTATTTCAAAATACCAGGACTAGTAAGAAGGGTGCTGAAAGTAAACAACTAAAAATTGGAAGGTGTTCAGAAGATCTGAGGGAAAATGGTGTCACCATAGGGCACATCCTATTTGCTAGTATAGGAGTACTGACACTTGTTTCTGGGTTAAGTCAGCCAACCTACACCTAGTTGTCAAAATGACAGAGGAATTGCTGTGTTACTTCCAGATTTTCTTCCATGGTGTTGCACAGGCTAATCCTCAAAATCTGGTGGATTTGAACTTCCAGTCTTTGCTTAGGCTAACATCTATATAAACCAAGGTAGTGCTGCTGCACAGTGGTGGAGCAAAGCACTGCCTTCTGCTGCTCTGACATACCACATTAGAAAACACATGAGTTTGGGTTTTCTTTTTCTTCTTTTTAATCAGGAAAATAGAAATGGTAGGTTCTTTTTGTATTTCCTATGTAAACCACATTTCAAAATTAACTGCTCCCTCAAAAAAATATAACAGTTTACATTACCATTGTGATGCAATGCAAATAGTGAAAACTCATACAATAATGCCTTCTCCAATTTTCAGACATATACTTCCATACGAAAAAACTAGAGCTTGGGCAACTAGATAAATTCATAAGTTGAACATGAGAAGCCAGTCTTCCAAAGACAACAACTACTGTGGCTGTGTTTATATTGAAACACCTTTTCTTTCTTTTTTTTTTTTTTTTTTAAGGCAAAATAGGATGCAGTGTGTCATCAAATAAAAGAGCACCCAGTTACCCAATTTTGTTGCTTTCCTCTATTGGAAGACTGCTCTAATACCATGCATAGGAACCTCTCCTCCTTCATGTTCCTTAGAACTAATTTACAGCAGGATAAAAAGATGATATATCCATTACAAAACAAAGATTGGAAAACTAGTGTATGAGCTTCAAATTGTGTATGATTCATGCCTACAGGAGAATCCAATGGAACAAAGTATCTACCATATGAAAATCCCAGGACATTCTCAAATGCTAACAGTCAGTCTTTGTGAAATGTCTGATTACGTCTAGTCTCATTTCTAATATAAAAAGGTTGAAGTAAGGAGTCACTAGCCCTGCCAAAGTCACACATACCCAAGTCAGGATCCAAATTTAGATTTGGCTTTGCTGTGAGCCAACCTTTCAAACAAACTGCTTTGAACTACCACAGTGATGAGTTATTGTTGGGATTTGTGTGTTTCTTGATACATTATATGATGTTTCTTATACAGTAAAAATTGTGTCACCTTTAAAATAATATGCACATGTCCCTTTTAATTTTGAAGGAAATAAACCACTAAAATTATGTCAGAAGTGGAAGCATCAAAATAAAAGAGTTGCAGCTGAAGAACAAACACACTGATGACACAGAATGTTGATGAAATGCACATGAATGGACAATTCATTCCCACAATTCTTTGCAGAAGTTTTTGATGTTGTCAGGTAAGGCACGTTTCATTCAGTTTGACACATAACAGTGGGAGCTGAAAATAAAGTTTGTGATACTGGAACACTAAATAATAAGAAAAGATAAAGATATCTATTTTAAACAGATCTACAAGCATATTTCCCTAATGAATGCTCAGATTACTCTTGAAAATCTAACAGGCCAGAGAGGAAAAAATCAACACACGATGGTGATTGTAACAACTCAAAGTGTGCTTCCATGCATTTTTAAAAATACAGGTTATAGTAAATCAAAAATAAAAGCATTCTTTAAGCTTTAAAAAAATAAACCTAATGGTGCTAGATCAAACTTGCATTTTGACTTTATCTGCAAAGACACAACATCTGGTGTGCTTCTGGCAAGGGAGCTCCTATTCAGAGAAACCACTGTTGAGGCTATCAAGCAATTTCTCCATCTTCGAACAAACATAAATGCAAGTGTGCTAGCTTATATCCCTACATTAAAAAAAAGAAAAATTTAAAAAAAGTAGTCTTCTTAGGGCAATTAATTTACAGACTTGATATTCTCCAATATTAAGCCTGCATTTTCATGGAACAAAAAATTTGCCCCTTTTTTAAGTAGCCTAAGTCATGACGAAAAATTTTATAAATGGGAAAAAAGTCCTTTATGCTACACTAACTACTAGAAAAATGCTTCAAAATTAATTGAACTACTTTTATTCATAGCAATTACTATAAATACGATTTCGTCCCTATTGAAGTCAAAGGCTCATTGAACAGAAGCAGCTCTTTTCTTAGTGTTTTGTTGTTTGAAAAAGAATACAAAAACAATGAATTTATTAATTAGTAAATTATTTTTTAAAAAATGAAATTATGTCCTGTGGGAAATATCCTGGAAAAAGTACTTGTAAAATCTGTCCACAGAAGATGATCTACCACCTTTTAAACTGCAATCAGACCAAAAAGACTGATCTTCCTCCCATAAAGACACTGAAAAGCAAAACACTGAAACTGCTTTTTAAGGCATTTTTCTTGACTCAGGTTGTGAGGATCTTTTTATCTCACTACCTACAAGGACTAGATGCTACAAGAAAAAAAAAAATACTCCCAGATGAGATACTGCATTTAGTAATCACTAGTGAACAGAAAATCCACACACTGTTCTGGGTGATAGTAAGAAATAGTAGGAACAATCACTAATAACTCTAATATACTGTGTGAGCAGATGGCCTAAACTATCAAATGTTTTATCAGTCTCACTGTTTTTTTACATTGTAACAGATAAAACTTACAGATGATAAACTGTGGCTGAGACAATGAATGCTTCCATCCATCATCGTGGGCTTCTCTTATTCCAACCATGTGACTGAGTCAAACCAAGTTTATGATATCTTGGCAAGAGATTCTACAGAAGCTGATGTCTAGACTGAATACATGTATAATTCATTTATTCTCCATAAGAGCAAAAAATGTTAATTTTAAGAATCTCCATTTCACTTAATTGAACCAGATCACAACGAAATGTCATTGTGAAATATTTAAAGATCATTCTCAAAAATTTCTGCCTTTATATTGCTGCTGAAACTGTGTTTATTCTCAAGAGAACATCAAGTTTTTAAAAAATTGCATGCTGATCCTAAATAAGAGAAATCTCACTTTAAGAGCCCAAGCTCAAAATCTAATTGAAATCCTTGGTACAGGCTGCAGCTCCTCTCCCCACGCGCAGAACTGGCTTGGCACAGCGTCCAGGCATGGCCGGCTCTCTGCTGGGGGCAGCGCTCTCGGCTGTGAAGGCAGAGCGTGCCCTCTGTCACTCATGGCGAGCAGTCCTGTCCAACTGTCTCTTCCCGACAACTTTATCATCAATCTCTTTATTAACAGCTCCGCTGCAGACTCGGAACGCAAACAAGGACAGCGCGCATGCCAGAATTCTGGAAGCACACAGCACGAGACATCGCTCAGGGCACGGGGCAGGAATGCTGGAGCACCAGACACAGCACAACTCTTCCATACTCTTTCAAGAAGTATCATATTTATTATGTTTACTTAGAGTCAAATTTCTATTTGAGGAGATGGGGAAGCTGTTTCTTAAACATCAAGGGTTGCCCACCTTGCCTCCAGTTTTATCTTCAGGGCATTTGAAGTGCCCAATCAATAAAGGGAATTTGACCCAACATTCCCTTCTACTTTAGTAATTTTATCTGCTTTAGGTCAGTGTTTTACCCTAGCTGAACCAAGAGCCACAGAAATAACCTCAGATATAACCTCAGATAAACTGAAAAGTTTCACATGTGTAGAGTTTAGCATGCAAAAATTTACTTAAGTAACCTTATTCAGGTGATGGACTTCGACAAATACAAACAGAAAACAGGAATGCTAGCTCGTAAATAGAGCAAAAGCAGCATTTGCCTTTGTAAGCTGTCCAGTATCTGTGTGGGCCACAGCAGTTTAAATGATTGGCTAGTTCCTTAAAAAAATAAATAAATGCAGCTTTTCTTACCAAATAAGCTGGGGCTTTTATAACCTTACATCAATAATAATTTTACTCTTTATCCTTTCCTATTGCTTTCATGGATTCTAGCTCTTATTTAGAGACAGTAACTTAATACAAAACCAAAGCTCAATAATATCTACATATACGACAAAATATTTCTTCCCAACCATTACTATACCGTTAAATTTAATACAGTGTGTAGTACATTTGTCAAGAATAACAAATTTATTTTAAACGTTGCACTAGAATAGAGATAATAAAAATACTGAGGGAATTAAGATATCCAGACTTGCTAATAGGACCAGTGATCTAGTTAATTTAGTAATATAATTCATAATTAAGTGTGGAAGGCAGGAAAAAAAAGTTACCTAAAGACAGCATTCCAGGATTTAGTTAGAACAATAAAAATATACCTGAACTTCATTTTCAAAAAATCCTTAGTTTAAATATCCAAAACACAGATGGAATATCTAGCAATGGTTAACCATATTATCTTTTTCATAAACATGCCCTCTGAAGTTTTATATTAAAGTCTGCATTCTTTTGGTGACAGTATTAGTTGACGTTTGTAGGTATTTCAAATTATTAGTTTGAACTTTGTAGATGTAGCAAACTGCATCTGCCTCTACCAACAAAACCAAGATTCTTTGTTTCTACTGAACAGACAGTTATTACTACTATGATTATTAAACTAAAATCAGTTTACTGATTTGTATTACTGACATTTTCACAATATGAATACTGGATCTGTAAAAAAAAAGTGAACCCACTAAGTATTCAGCTAATACATGTACATTTCTAACTGTACCATCAAGACCTGCATAACAAGTGATGAAATCTGGTAAGTATTGTTCAGCCACAATGATGGCAGAGAGATTAATCATAGCAAAGGTACTTACATAAATTATGCCAGCAACACTACAACATGAAAAACACCTCTTCTGCAAATGCACACAACTTCTAAATAATACCTATTATGAGGATAAACATATTCTGCTTCCTCAGTAACTATCACAGTAGTTTTTAGTGCATTTAAGCATAGGTTCTGGCTCAGAGTCAACATTGTATGTTCTTGCTATGCTGAATTACTTTTGGTTATTCTAGATGCTGAAGAACTGTTTCATCTTTTACTGTTGATAGAATTCATTCTTTCATTAAGCATTTACTAACAATTGATATTCATTACTACTCAGTTACCATATACTTGTAGCTACAAGTTTAAAAAAAATTGCCGTTTAAGAAAAACCCAAACAAAGAAAACCCCCTCAAAACTAAGAAATGCACTAAGTGCATTTAATAGGAAGTGGCATGCACACATACTATCTACAAGGAAGCACAACTTTAGCTAGAACTCATCAACTCGAATGTCTGATTCCAATCAGTATGTCTAAAGCCATCTGTTAAACCATGGCTTATTAATGTTAATTATTTTGGCTACAACAGTAAGTTTCAGCTTCCTGTTTGCAGATCCTTATGAGTCAGTGAACTTAATGCAGGAGGTTGATGATGGGCAACTCAGAAAAACAAGCTATTGAAACCTATTGAGAGTACCTAAAACACATTAAACAGAAATTTGTGTATCTACTAGCAGATTTTTACTGGCCAGAGAAAATAGAAGATGAATTAAAGCCACAAATAACACCATCAGCTGTGATAAAAGGGAGATGTGGTGGGCAGGATAAAAAAATGATTAATCTGTTTTAAACAAGACAATTTCATGCTGTGAAAAATATATACAACAGAAAGGTTTATTGTTTTAGGCAGGGCAATTATAATATGAAGACCATAATCATCAGCGGTTTTAGCAGTTAAAGAAATTATAGTCAAAAGTAGACTACTTATTAAAGTTACTCACATCAAGCATTTGGAGGATTGGGCTCATGCTGATACAAAGATCAATCAAGTGATGCACAGCTACCTGCAATTTTTACTTTTATTTCAGGACATGCTCAAACTACTTAAGAAGAAGAGAAATAGTGCCATCTGCTGACATAAGGAATAGGCACGTGCAAGAAAAGCCTGAGGTGCCAAAACTCTGACAGCCTATCTTTTTAAAAAATGAAGCTCAAACATTTGCTGAAAATAGCGTACCCCCAAATTGTTTAGGCACGTGTTTCTTCTAGTTTTGTCCACTTTTAAGAACTTAGGATGAAGAGATGGAATGGATGCCCTTAAATGGTTTGTGTTTTTGTTGACTCTGCCCCCACCAAAAGACCGCACAATTCACAAACTTTCCCTTTAATAGCTAGAACCCAACATCCTTGAGTGTTATTTCCACTTCCTATTGCAAACATAAATGAATGCTCTCTAAATAAACATTATCTACTCTATTTCCTTTAGGCCACACCATATTTTGCCTTAGCAGAACATCTGAGAGCTAAGTAAGAATTAGGAAAGTAAAACCAATTTAGTACAGTCAGAAAAATTAGACAACCATGGGATTGTGCTGTTTTTTATTGTGTTTTCAATGGAGAAATACATCATCTGTTTACAAAATAGCTCTTGAAAAATACAAGGAGTACAGATACTATAAAACAAAGCAAACTCCAGTCATGAGACACTACGTACATCATGCGAAAGCAACAGTCTGATCTCCAGGTTATGAAAACTAGAATTAAAAAGTCACTATACAGAAAGGTTCCAAGTTTCCAGCTTGGCAAAACTTGGGTGCAGTTACATGAAACGTTTAATAAAATGAAAAAGATTTTCCGATGTGTAAACAAAATGACAAGACTAAATTTGTGCCTGGCAATTTCGATCTAAACTCCATAGCTACACAAAATACACAGACAGCTTGTACACTTCAACTGTTAAGATATAACCTTCTTTGGGGGGATGGACGACAGCAGGCTGCACAGGGCAAGGAAAAGAGAAATATTGTATACTAGACATCTTAGACAAATGGCAAAAAAAATAAACCCTTCAGTTACTGCACAGCCTAAGTAAAAGATAAGCTACACTCTGACTTTGGAGAATTAATTTAGAAGGATAAGGGGAAGAGTGTAAGTAATTTAACTTGTAACATGAAAGATGCATGTGTAATAGGATGGAGCACAATGGGAGAAGGGAGTTCATAAAACATGCTAATCAAAGTATGGGAAGTATGATTTGACATCCCACATATTTCAGACTTAAGTAATAGTAACATGAAGTTTGTTATCTACATCTGGTATTACTGTTGGTATCCCTCATGTTCCTCAAATACTATTCTTTGCCATGAGAGCTTCAGTTCTTTCAAAAGAAAAAGCTGTTACTTTTTTGATAGGACTACAAGAACAAAAAGTAGGAGTAAGAGAGCTTACTAGATGTCAAGTGCTTACTAGAAATATGATTTTTAAAAATTTGGTGTTGTTCAGTATGTAAAACTACTTGTGATGAACTATCTAAAAATAAAAAGGTTAAAATTCTTAGGGAAAAATCTTTTTGCCTTTATTTAAAATTTTTAGCTTTTTAATGCATACGGGACCTTTATGGAGTGTACAAAAATCATATTTAGTGATTCAAAGGCCATCAAGACAGGTGGTGTATTTCACAGGCACACAATATTTACCTAAACACTTTAGTCATGGGACAAATTCTGAATTTGTGCCTAGAGGCCCACAAGGTATTACAACTAGGTAAGGGGCAGGGGGGAACCCAAATGAGTACATGGCTTGTTTTTATTTTGTATAAATAACTATTGTTCTATATGGTGCATACAAGCAGAAAAAATAATTTGAAAAAAAAACCCCAACAGTAAATGCAAAATATTTTCCCAAGAAATAAAGGGATAAAAAAAGGGAATAAGGAGTTCAGTTAGCTCAAAAGAAAGTTTATTTACTGTTTGATTGCTGATTTGTATGCACCTTAAAACAATCCTATAAATAAAAGTAGACCGCACCTTAATCATGTCCCACCAATACCAAAACTTCCCAATTACTTCCTCAACTTACGTCTTATGACCCCAAGATTTGACATTACATTTTAAAGACTTACTGCTCCTTGATGGCAGTTGAACTAACTATACTATACAATTTGCTTTCAATGTATAGTACATCATAGAATGTCATCCAATTTGCAAATTACTACTATTGAAGAGACTCTTCAATAAAATGAAATTTTATCAGCTAAAGATCTAAAATTAGTCATACTCCAATAAAAAAAGTACATAAAAGTGCATTTAAGGGATTCTTATGCCAGTTTTATCTCAATTTTGAAACAATGCATCAAACAAATTCAATCAGAATGTCAAATATGGCTACAAATAGTGTTCATGTTTTTAAAGGCAGTAATCCTTCGAAATATTTAATGTAACTGTTGCTAACACATTAATTGTACTCCTGGCTTCACATACTAACCTGGACTTCCAATCAAGCGGCGACTTTAGTCCAGAAAGGGAAGTGCACAACATATACCTAAATCCATTTGCGATTATGTTCTAGTCTTGCACCCTCCGTTCTCCTTTTTTTCTAGCATTAGAAGACAACGGGTAGAGTTGGCAGATACTGTTTATGGACCCCTGAGGTGGTTTTTACCGGTTCAATCTCAATTTTATTGAATTCTTGATAACAGGAATAGGATTTGCAGGAAGAGCAGGGATATCTGAAAGGTCTGTACTGGGTGTTTTCTGAAAAGAAAAGAAGTTTGGTTGTATTTTAACTTTGTAAATATAAAAAGAAAAATATTTTGGTAATTGGCATTAACTTTCAAAACAAAGACCTTTAGAACACTTTTTAAGAATATATGAAGATAATTACAAATTATAAAGAGAGAAGCAAGTATTTCATTTGCCTACAGAGTCTTTAACAAGGAAAACTTCTACAAGAATTTTTGTATGCTTTTCTCCTTTTTTGACAAGTGCAAGGAATTCGCAAGTGGTGCAGATAAAGCTGGGGCTACTAATAACCCATATTATAGTAAAACATCCAAATAATAATGATGCTTGATCAGTAACATCAACTATCTGATCGACATATTTAATATTTGAAAACATCTCTTAACAATTCAGTGTTAAGTCTCTGCCCTTAGAGACGAGTGATAAAAAACAGTTCCCAAAAGTGTGTGTCCTCATACACTACAGACTGTTGTAAAACTCTACAGAGTCAAATTTCCAATTTATCATATTCGGTCAGATTTACATGAAAAAAAAGTTATGAACTCTAAAAAGTACTGTATGAATGTTTTAAGAATTTCACCTTGACAATAATCTCAACGATTTTTCCTCACTTATAAGACTTAAATGCCATTCAGAAAAATTGTATCTAAAACAAACTAAAGGAAAAGACAGAAACACACCCAAGATTCAATGAGACTCATTTATTTCTCACTTGCTGTACATGCCTCTAAAGTTGGGGTGGTTTGTTTTTTTTTCTTTTAAGTATTTTCACTTCCACTATGGCACATTATTTGCCATTCCAATAACACAGTTATTATGCAATGCTTCACATCATTTATCATAAAATGTTTCCTTACATTATAAATGTTCAAAATTTATATAAGGTACCTTTGATACATGGGGAAATCTGCATTAGAATGACTATTCTTAATTGCTGCTTTATTAAAAATAAATCAGTCAAGTTAACACCGACTGATGTGTTTGTGCACAAAGCAGCAGGGACCCAGGACAAAATAGCTCTGGGCTTCGCATCACCCCTGCCCCAAGTAACCCCCTGGCTGGTGCTGATCTGCAGTTTGACCTGTTTCTATTTTCTGCAACATGGGCAGTGTTTTAAACAAAGCCAACAAGAACACTGAAAAATGACAGAGGAGGCTCACCATCCTTTGTAGTTTC
Source organism: Setophaga petechia (assembly GCA_024362935.1). Classification (NCBI taxonomy): domain Eukaryota; kingdom Metazoa; phylum Chordata; class Aves; order Passeriformes; family Parulidae; genus Setophaga; species Setophaga petechia. The sequence goes on from JANCRA010000003.1 coordinate 10,959,041, forward strand.
CAGATTACTTTTGCTAAATTAACAACCACACAATCTGTAAAAAAGCTACAAAGCTTTATATAATCCCCCACAACAACAGAAAAAATAAAATTGGTATACTTACTAAATGATCTAAAAAATTCCCCAAAGCAGTTTAAGAAGTCCATGTAGCATCTACAGTTTTTGCCAAACAGTTTTGCTATCTTTATTCAGTACTGCTCATACAGTTCAAAATGTCCAGTAAGAAATACAATTATTACTATTGCAACAATTTCTATTTTCAACCAACGCATTCACTACACATACTTCAATGATTCAAGTGTGCATAAAGTGCTTGATAGTGATACTTTAATCAGCAGAGCACTAAGAAAAGTCTAAAAATACTAGTAAGAAACAGAGGCGCTCTCTAAAAGTTGTTACAATACTAGAAACAAAAACTTAAGTGAATGGTTCAGAATTCTTACTGTTTTGCAAAGGACTTTACACTGCTAACACCAGCTGGCTAAGGAGCGACAAACTTACAACTTGTCTCTCATACCAAATATCAGAATCTGAAATTACATTTCAGACATCCTCAACCTCTACCTGGATATCTTTAAGCAGCAGCTATTTAAAGCATTTGTTTCCTTGCTAGAAAGGATTATTGTGTGATGTGCAAAGCACAAAGGAATAAACTGAGCCCCTTACTTTGAAGGCACAATTCAGAAGAGTGAATCCAGCTTCGGTCAGTTTGTATGGCAAGCCATACATGTTTAGCTACAATGCACATTCAATAAGATCAATGACCATCTAAAACACAAAAATTGTGACAGTAACAACAAGTAGCTTACCATAAAATGGATTTCTATTTAAAATTGTACATTTATTTTTAACATCTGGACTCATTTCAGTTTCAATTCTTTCACCACAGATTAGCACATAAATACATTACATGGCAGTATTGCTTTTAAAAACAGTACCTGTGGAGCTTGCAGAGAAGTTGTCTGAAGAGTTTCTGTTTGAGAATTAACATTCACTTCTGTCTCAACTTGCTCCTGAAAGAAAAACCAAAAGCATCACCACAGTTACACCACTTCCAATGAGCTACTTATATAGAACACCCAGCACTCCAGAATTATTTACATTGTGCATATTCAGCAAAACAAAAATGCAAGCATTGATGCTTGCTGCATTGACACCCTTCCTTTTAGGAAGGAATCACCACACAGGAGAATGTTTCACTTATTAGGGATTTGACATCAAGACAAGCTATATCACTTATCAGCTGTCACTTGTTTAACCAATTAACACCTTTTATACAGAACCCTATAGCAAAACATTACATGTCATTCATCTCACTAAAGACAAAAAGTGTATTATCAAGGAGGATCATGTGAAACGCTACAGAATTTGTTTAAAGATTCAACAGCTTTTGCCATTCTGCCAGTAAAGTTTTCCTGCTGATTTAATGGGTTCAATCAGCTTTCTGAATAAACAGGTGAATGTCAGAGACTGATTTGCAGGTAAAACAGTGGGACTACAGGACTAAAGCAGGACAATGGCACATTCTCATTTTAATAAAAACAGTCTGCTAGCTCAAAGTGTACCATGAACACACCCTAAAAGAGGAATGCATTTCAATGTATGAAAACCTGTGTTTATGTTAATTTAAGAAATTTAATTCCACCATTTCCTTACATAAATATTAAGGACAAAGACTTAGAGGAGACTGCCAATAAAAACTAACAGGATTACCTATGTCTTTTATAACTATCTGTATCCAGTGGATCTATTTTTGAATTGAGGATTAAGTGCTTACATGTATTTCTGCCCTCACCTACCTTAACTTCGGAGACATTGCAAGGTGACTGCCTAACAATATACAATTCCTTGCTTATGTCCATTGAAGCTATAAACCAAACAACTTACATTTAACTTTGAGCATAAGCATAACTTTCAGAGTATTTCAGAGACAACAGAATGTGCCCCATGAAAACTGCAAAATCCCAACTGGGGACCTGCTATCATAAGGCTAAAAAGAGTCTGTCACCCTTTCTGTTCACCACTAAGACAGAAAAATTGTCTGCTAATTACAAGATACTGGAGAGGCACACTGAATCTCCTAAGTCCCCGAACAGTATGCTGCAACTTCACACAATAATTTCACTTGCCCAGAAGATTTATTTATTATCACTCGAAATTTCTTTATCTAAAAAGTGAACAAGGTGGCTGGCTTTAGGATGCTCAGCCCGACATGCAAACTTCAAACAGAATACATAGGACAATTGTTCTTTCACTAATTAACATATATCAGGTTTGAGATGCGGGAAAAACATGGCATATTGACACATCCATGATATAATTTAACAAACTGAAATATAAATACGATGACTAATTTTTTTACCATGCTTAATAGCACGTGACTGACCAGCAAAGAAATTACAGTCCTATATGATTATGGATTTGGGCTCAACTTAGCATGCCAGCAGGCAATGGACTCTATCAATACTGACATGAACATTAAAAAAATATCATTTTGATATCTTTAGAGTCTAGATATAGACATGCTCTTAGTTATTCCTACAGAGAAACAGTAATTTTCCCAAATAATATATACAAAATTATACAGTCTAGGCATTTATACCTTAGTTTCCATTTTTTCATGTTCATTCAAATCTATACAGCTAGTATCTTCACTTATTTCATCCTGCTGAAAAGCAAACACAGAAACTATTACAAATCATAAAATTGTATTTTTAAAAAATCAACAAGAAAACAAGGTCAAAGTGTTCAAAAGGACAGAATTAGTTGTAAGACTTAGCATATTACAGTTTACCAAAATAATTACTTTAAAGATAAGAATCTCGATTTTAAGCATTTGTGTTAATGCAGTACACGTGTCATGTGATGAATACCAACAAAATAAAAATACTAACACCTTGGCAAGCTGAAAACATCAAGCAGCAATGCAACCAGAATAAGAAATATCTGAAACTTGGAATATGAGAATCAGCACTCTGGGTGAAATGAATACTCAAAGTTTTGAACATTGCTATGGTATGATCTCAAAATCTCAAATACCTCTTCAATTTTAATTTTCTTAGGAGACTCTTCTTTATGGGGAGAAGATGTCCTTTTCACTGCTGCGACAGGGCTAGGCATTTTTGTTGCAACATTTCCTGAACTTCTTGGTGATGGATTTAATAGATACGCTGAGGGAACAATTCTAGAGATGGTAGGCTTTGGTGGTGGAGAAATGGCTGGTTGTGTGGCAGTTTGAGGAATGCTTTCATTTGAAGTACCTATGGACAAACAATTTAAAGACCTTCAACAAGAGGAATCGACACAATCATTTCAGTTCAATCACTGGTATTTTTGGTCTCTAACCAAAACCCCTGACATCAAGCAGGCATCAAGGAAGTGTACAGTTAATGGTATAGCATCATGTTTGGAACAGCAAGTGTGCACACACTGCACAGCTTAGTTTCAAGCTCATTCTTGAGCTTGACTGCTCAGAACCCTCAGCAAGTTCACTGGTGACACCAGGCTGTGTGGTGCAGCTGACACACTGGAGGGACAGGATGCCATCCAGAGGGACCTGGACAGGCTGGACAGGTGGGTCAATGCAAACCTCTTGAAGTTCAATAGAGTGAGTGCAAGGTCCTGTGGCTGGGTTGTGGCAAACCCAGGCACACCCACAGGCTGGGCAGAGAAGGGACTGAGACAAAGCCCCTGAGGACAAAGACTTGGGGGCCGTGGTTGATGAAAAACTCAACATGAGCTGGCAAATGTGCCCTGGGCTGCAGCCAGAGGAGTGTGGGCAGTAGGTTGAGGGAGGGGACTTTTCCCCTCTACCCTGCTCTTGTGAGACCCCACCTGGAGTGCTGTGTACAGTTCCGGTGCCCCCAATAGAAGAAGGACATGGAACTGTTGGAGCAAGTCCAGAGGAGGCTGTGAAGTTGATAAGAGGACTGGAACACCTCCCCTCCAAAGAGAGGCTGAGAAAATTGGGGCTGGTCAGCCTGAAGAAGAGAAGGTTGCATGGAGAACTCACAGCAACCTTCCAGTACCAGAAGGGGGCCTACAGGGAAGCCAAAGAGGGGTTCTTTGTCAGGAACTGTAGTGATGGGACAAAGAGCAATGGGCATAAACTGAAAGAGGGGAAATCTGGGTTAGGTATTAGAAGAAATTCTTTAGTGTGAGGTACTGAAACACTGGAACAGGTTGTCCAAGGAGGTTTTGGATGCCCTGACCCTGGCAGTGTTCAAAGCCAGGTCAGTTAAGGCCTTGAACAAACTGGTCTAGTGGGAAGTGTCCCTGCCCATGGCAGGAGGAGTCGGGTTTAGATGATCTTTTAGGTCCATTCCAAGCCCTTAACACATGATTCTGAGAAAGAATTCCTGTACCAGACATAGGGTAGCCATGGCAATGACACTCTGCTTAGCCTAATTAACCCTGCTTAAGGCAGGCTATATGAGCCCAGACAGAGCTCTGTATAATACATCTGTAGGATTTGTGGTACCTAAGGAAATTCTACTGCTTCTGTACTCAGCCATGTATATGCATTGCCAAGACTGCATTAAATCAAATCCAAGAGAAATCTGATACTCCCTTTTTCACTCAAAAATTAAGTTTATCATCACTTCTCAGCTTAGCTTATCTAGTGACAAATATGAAGTCATCACAGAGCATCAAATAAAGAATTGATATTATATACATCCTTTTGAAAAATGCTCCATATGACAAAGCTCTATCTCATCAATTGCCTACCTCAAACCAATAAGCGCACATAGGGAGATGCTCCAGGATGAGAAAAAATACATTGAGGAAATTTTTCATTAACAACTATCAGGTGATTAACATTTTGATTAACCAAAATATAAGAATGAACAACTTCTGATATGCTTCCAAATCCAAAAACCAGTCACGCCATTTAAGCTCCATTTAGTGCTCATGGACAAACTAACTCACATTGATGCACCTGTGACACGATAAAAATCAGAGAGAAGTAAGACTAAACCATGCCACACGTCAAGAGTGAATGAGAGATTTCATTTTGAAAGGCTAACCAGTCGCTCCCCTTTTCCATCCATTTCTGACTTGCTCCTTGCACACTAAAGCACCATCAAAAAAGAAGAGTAGCTGATTCTAAGAAAATATTTTCACCAGATGCTTTTATTCTTTGACTTAAGAGTGAAATTTTTGAATTTTTGTAAAGTGTACTTTTTCTTGCAGAAAACAGAGGATAAAGTCAGCACATGCAGTGGGACATATCTGAACAGACATCAGTAAGGAACAGGTGTTTCTGCTTACATCTGAGTCTTTTGCATTCCTAGAATCAAATTCATGAAGCACAAGGAGCGGGAACATGGGAGGACAGACTACATACAGACAGTACAGAACCACCTTGAGTTTAACTACAAAATTAATTAAAAATAAATATAAAAATTGTTCTTCCAGCTTTAGATAATATTTTCCTCATTTAGCTAACCAAACTACAGACCTACATTAGGTCATTGGAACACTACTGCTATTGTGAATGGCAAATATAAATCTCTACGAATAAAAGAATTAAATATCACAGCAAGTATTTCTCTGATTTTATGAATCCTTAAGAAATTATTGAACTATGTGTATGAAGAAGAACACATTACAGCATGTGTTATGCAAAGACTAGAAGACTCAAGCTGGAAGAAAAACTGTCTTATAAACATTACCAAAAATTCAATAGAAACAATATGCTACACCATTTTCCTTACCCCCTGAGCTTTCACTGGAATTTAATTGTGGCACAGTGACTTCAGAAGCCTGTGTGTTGGTCACAGATGCTGCTGTTACAGCTGGCGCAGGACTGCTTCTGCTAAAAAGAGAAAAATTATGAAATGCTAAAGACATTAGTAAAACTAAGGTGTTACATGATCTGCCTTTCATCACATCATGTGTTACCAGTAACCACAGCTAGTATTTTACCTATATTACAGAGCAGAACTTATGCCAGTAAAAAGTTAAAAGTGAGCATTGGCAATCTACTACCAAACACAAGCAATGGAAGTTCTTTCAAATATTGAATTTAAATCACTCAATGACAGTTTTGAGACCAGAAAAAGGCTGTATTTAAAAGACAGGAAAAAATTCAGGCAGTGTCCACCCAAATAATGAGCACGGGAAAACACAACAACAATTTACTGCAGGGTGAAACAAAACCAGTGTAGAAGGACCAGAATAAAAAGTTTGGTTTTAATTTACACACACTGTTACAATGATGATTTCAGTCTAAAATCATCCCAAACAAAGGTCTGGGGCTTCAAGTGACCAATCACAAAAATGATCCCTTTTCCATCATCAAGAAATTGGGAAGCAGTGTGTGTCTAAAATAAGCCAAAGGCAATTTCCACTTCACTTGTGACATCCTAGGTAAGACAGATTTATTTCAATAGCACAGATACTGGTATAGACTACTGTTAACCACTTACCGAGGAAGACTAACTGAAAGAACTTTTGTCAAAAGGACTAAGTCAAGTATTTCATCCTATACAACATCCCATAATAGATGTATAATACTGCTGAACTGTAAGAGATTGATAACTTCTGTATTTATCAAAGAGACAAACATGGGACCCTTGAAAGAAGAGAGTACACTCACTTATTGCAGTAAACTGGAGTAAAGGTGGGAAAAGACTTAAAACAGAAAGTTAGTATTAAGTAAACCTTAATATTCACACTTTGGAACTAGTGGGAAATTATGTTCCTAAGCTTAATTTGCATCATCAGTAACAGCAGGAGCCCTACTGATTTCCTAGCAGAAAATGTAAACCTCTCTATTGTCCCACACTTGGAGCCAAAACTCACAAAATACTTCCTCACCCTCACAACTATCTGCTTACTACTTCTCACAGCCTCCTACTGCAGGCCCCATATTTTTCTATCATCATTTTCTTCTAAGCATTTTTACCCAACTTCAAAATTCCTCATCTCAAGTCCAGCACCAAACCAAAGTTTGCTATAGTGCTCAAACTGCAATAAGAGTGTTTACAATCTCCATCCAATTTGGAACATTCCCACCGTGGTATCACATGTGTGCAGTATTTGCCATGTATTTAACACAAGTAGTTCAGGAAGAGAACAGCAACAAGACTGAAAGTCTTCATTACCCCTGAGAACTTCCAGAACTGTTCAATGGACTTGTCTTCATAGCACTGGTAGGCGAAGGCACAGACGTGCTGTTATCACTGTCCATAGACAAGTCTAGGCTGCTGTCATTGAGAGCTGTCAACCTGATCCCTTCTGTTGAATGCTGCAAGCCACAGGGGAAAGGAAAATTCTGTTAGTCTAAGTTTAAAAGTTTAAAAATCAACAGAAATTCAAGTTATTTAAAAATGCAAACTTAAATGGACAGTTTTCATATCCTTTTACATGTAAATAATCCACTATCCTCTCACTACAAGCATTGACATTTTCACGTTCACAACTCTGGTGCAGATTTGTCTGAACCAATCACATTCAAAAACGAACTGTTACTATATTTAATGATTACATTTTCAGCTCTATTTCAAATTTCTTTGGTTTTGAGGACTTCGAAATATTTTCATTAACTTTAAAGTAAGTGACGTACATCAAAACAAACGGATGTACATAAAAAGAATTTAAAGAGGATTTGAACTTAGTCCATGGAGAAGAAAAACCGTTTTCTGACATAGTACTACTACTTTAAGTGACATATTACTTAATACTTACATTGTTCTCTGAAACAGATCTACACTTGGTGTCAATAAAGACTTCCTAGTCCTTAAAACAGCATTCAATATAAAATAGCTATAGAAATGAAGCATGTTATTCAGCTATACTTAAAACAGAATATGTAGCACTGCTTTAGCTATTAAAAAATCAGAGCAAACCTGTACTGATCTCAGATTAAGCCAATACAAAGTAGTAGGGATTTTGAAATAGACTGAACTGTTCAATTCAAAGTTTCACCCCTTCATACTGACTCAACTGAAATTAAACAATAATCCAACACAGCATCTTAATTAAAAACTAATGCTACCATTCTCATATGGCCACAGGTAAAAACTACCCAGCCAGACAAGAAGATACTATCCATATTGTTGATGCTCTGAGAAACGTAGTATTATATTCAGTGCACCTAATAATGCTGCTACACTCAAATGAGATCATTTGCAGGTAAAATTAAGATCTCAAAATGTGATTTTATTTCTTTGATTAGTAAACCTAAACATCTAAGTAAACGTAAATTAGTAAACCAAAAAATCAAAAATTTGAGAGCAATAGCATTTTTATTGCTCTCATATATTAGAGAAGTTTACCTTTTTCTTTTTCTGAAGCACATGATTAGGTAGCAGTTGGTGAAGTTGCTTACGTTTCACATGCCTTGCAGCAATCTTCATATCCATCTCAAACATCTTGCTGTTTATTGCTTGCCTATAAACTACAATTAGAATAACATTAAGACATACTGAAGCATTTTGTAAAGTCCACTTACTTGCCCAGGCAGAAACAATTTGCATTTCAGAGCACTTATTACCCGCAAGAACAAGAATAATGTTTCCTTGTTCTGGAGGAAGAAAGGGAAACTGCCTAGCATGCCAGTACTGATAGTACAAACACAAACATTAGTTTGGAAACAGGTGACCTGTTTTTCAAGAAAAATGTCTTGCAAGCACACAGTTCTCTGTATTTTCAACAAGTTTTAAGTGGAAGAGCTCGGAAGCAAACTCTTTATTTCATCTCAAAGAGATTAAAGATGGAAATAAAATTTTCTCATAAGAATTACAGCATTTACATAAAATTATTTTCCTTGCAGGTGATTTTAATTATGCAGCTCCTGCAACAAATGGGTTTTAATTCAAGAGTTAAGTGTTCATTTGCCACCTAATGTATTAAAATTACTCTGGCAACTCACACATCACTACATTTTTATACAGAAGTAAGAAAAAATTAGATACTAAATTTTTTTAGGTTTTTTTCTGTTTTCTTTTTTGTTGCTCTGATTTTTGTTTAGTTTCTTTTTTTAAATTTTGTATGGTCATTTTGGCGGTTTTGTTTGGTTGGTATTTGTTTCTTTTAATTTTGTCTAGTATGACAAGTTATTTCTCTTCACCTCAGATCATCTGCTTCTGGTAAGTCACCATGGTAAGCACTACTACAAGAACTGCACTGGAACCAAGGATGCTGGGCTCAATAAAGCCAGGTAAAAATTAAAAGCTTCTTCTTTCACACTGTCTCCACAACATTGAAGAAAAGCTGGAGCAGATGTATGAATAAAAAACGGTTCTGTAGCTCTTAAATACAAAGAATTCAAGAGATATCTCCCTGATTCACTATCTATTCTACAAACATTAAGGAATCTCACTGAATCGGCTGTAAACAGGTAATTAAAAAGGTGTTAAGAGAGAGGCACACAAAGAGCTAAATGAATACTGAGTATTAAAGCAAGTACTACACTACTTCTTGGTATTGAAGAAGCTCATAAAGCCTCTCTGTAAAAAACTATAGCAGTTACAGCTAAGGTAGAAGCATGCTCAATGAAACCAGACACTGTTAAAGGATTCCATATTCCTGACATTAGGTCTTATCAAAGTTTCCATACAACAAAAACCTAGATCACTCCTCATGTCTCTCTTCCTCCCCTTGCTCCCACTAAAAAACAAGCTATTCTTTAATTCCATCCTGGAAAATAGTTAGTTACTTTATTAAAATCTTAGGATCTATTCCAAAAGACAGGGCAAAGAAGTCTTTAGGCTGGATTAAAAACAATGAAGACAGACCCACACTAACTTCAGATTACCAAAAAAACCCACAACACACAAACATAAATTGTTTACTAGATTGTTACTTCTGGAAGTATATTCACAAAACCCCTGCATCACAGCTTCTAAGGATCTCCATGAAATGCTACTCTACTTACAAGTGCATCTATTAAGACAAACTTCAGGAATATAGTAAGACAGAGTAAAAATCCCCGGACTAGAAATCCATTTTGATTTGAGTGAAATGTCTGTAAAGGGTGAAAAGTCTGTAAGGCCTAGGCTAAAGAGAAAACTGCGCCAATGAAGGACAGAGATACGGAGGAGACAGGGAAAGAGACAGATAAAGAGAAACAGAAACTGCTGCAGAGGCAGGTCAACCTGACCCAGAAATTCTTTTTGATAAAAAGAACTAGCAGCAAATGTCACACGAAATCCGTAAAAATGAATATGCATGAGCCTATTGTGAAACTGTATGCATGTGTATTTAAGAGAAAAATAAAAAGAGATCTAAAGTTCTGAAAAGTACACATGCCTTTTTTGAAGAGAGCAATCTCCGCATGTGTCCAGCGCTGTAATAAACATACAAGCTTTACAACTTTCACGAAGTTGTGGAGTACTTTTTTTCTCCGCAATACATTAGCGCAAATAAATCACATCAAAAATCGTAAGTGCAAGTTTTAGTCTTTTCATACTAAAAATCTCAGACCAGTGAACTACTGAAATATCTGTTTATAAACAATGAAAGATCTGAGAAACTAACTTCTGAATTCCTTAACTCCTTCAAAGCAGCAGCCAAGGTATTATCTTTTCTACATTCTCAGAAATTAGAATGATGTTCCTATAGTTGCTATTATTCACCTTCATCACTAATAATTACAAGAAATATTTCAATATTTCAACTCTCAAAAAAGATATGCTCCTCTGCAGCTATATATGACAATAAACAACTTTGAAATCTTGTTATGATTTGTAAATATGCCTACGTATTTATTGCATTCACAGGTGTGAGGTGGAAGGGGGGCGAAGGTGTTCAATTCTCTTGCTTCCTCGGTCTGGGTCTTAGAAATTCAGAGACCATGGCTGCATAAGGTAACACTTGAACCTACTCCTTTAGCTCTGTAAACACATAATATTTGAGCCTCAACCACTGTTCGTTTAAAAAAAAAAAACACCAAAAAACCCCCAACCTGTAAATTTATTAGCTAAATCTGTCAAAGCTACTGTTCCTGACACTCTGGTATCATACTCCCCAGCTGCTACCAATTCTTTGCTTACAGAATTTCCTATGTGTGTACTGAGTTATTTTAGTGAATCAAAATGTAAACATCAGGAAGTCAAAAAGCTCTCTTGCCTGAGTGTCAGACATGAAAGGAAAGATTACTGAATCAATTATCTAGTATGAAACACCACAGAATAAAATACAGTTTTGTAAATCCACTGATAAATTTAGTTTCACCAAGTCACAAAAAATATTTAAACTATGCTCAAAATTTTTGAGGTTAAGCTAGCTAGCTTGCGTATGATAACTAATTCATCTGTTTAATAAAGGTTACAAAATAGTGTACCACACTTTTAGTGAGATCTGCAAGATGTATGTATAATTTTTATCATTTTTAAATGAGAACAAACTGAAAGTGATTAGTCTAAATCCTAACTAGATTTAGGAACATTAAAACTCATTGAAAGTGTGTTTCATGAAATAAAACCTTCAACTCTTCATCTGAAACCCTCTGTGTAGATACAATTCTACTATTGCTATGAACACTATGAATAAAGACTTCATTTTGAGCAAAGTCAGTAACTTCAAAAAGTTTATTAATATCAGAACACCTAGAAAGCAAAACTCACCTGTGTCTGTAAAAGACTGAATGTCGTAGGTAAGATCAACACTTAAATTTTCTGAGTTTTCAGTTTTCTTAAACACCAATCCAATCACCCACATTGTACGGTATTCCTCCCTGGAAAAATTTATGAAAAACAGTCATGTAATACTGACAGAATTAAACAGCTTACTAAGTTATTTGCTGCAACAGACAACAGTTGTACCTGCTAGCTCTAGTAGCAATAGGAAACTGGACATAGAAAGGCAAAACTCAAATTGACTAACAATATTCCTTTGTCATTCACAATATAAGTCATTAAACACTACACATCTACCCCCAGCAAATGAACTTAGATCATCAGTAGATTACTCCATTCAACTGTGTTCCCATATAGATACTCTGATGTAGCTCCTAGCATGAGAATAACCAGATGTCAACTAGACATAGCAACTATAAAGGCACTGAAAGTAATTAGAACCTATTACCCAATTAAGCAACTTCCATTTTGCAACTTAAATGTGTCTTCAATGCTCAAATTTCTTCGCTGTAACTGACTACAAACTGCAGGTTTCAGATAAAACCCTCCCTTTGACGGCTCCCCTCTATATGGGATGGGGAAAGAAGGAATGTCCTTTGTATACACTGCAAAGATAACCTTTGCTGGAAGTATTCCCTGAAGCAAGTCCTCTGAAATAAGAGCTAATTAGAGCCTCTGATTGTGCAGGCATATCCACTCATTAAACTGGTGCTGAGGAGGTGCTGCCTGCTTTCATCCAGTTTTACTCGGAACAGATGTGTAACAGTTGTATAACCTCTTAAAAAAAAGTAGCCCCATACTGTACTTGAAGCAGTTTATATGTGGAAAAGGCCCTGTGCAAGAGTAACAAAGCTTTTCACATATCCCAGGAAAGACAAATTCCTCCCCCATTCTCGCACTTCACACAAAAATATGATTCCTAACAAATTAATTACAATGCTATCTTGAAATAAAGTCTTAAAAAAATTTTCTGCCCCCACACACCTGCAACTGCTGTTTTGAGTGGAGGAGGAGGGAGTTAAAAAACATTTAAAATCCTCAACAATCTGAAGCACTTGATACTCTCTCCACTGTTTCCCCAACCTGCCAAATTCTAACCACAGCCATTATGATTTCAATGACATTCATCCCAATTGCTAAATTTTATAACATTAAATGAACTTAGTTACTCAAGAGCTCAGTTGTACAGTGCCTGATGTTCTCCCAGATTCTCAGTGCTTCCTCACAGTTAAAACAGCATCAACTAAGTAGTAGTAACTTATACAGGTTGGCAGGAAATTATGCAATCAATACAGTTATTAACAAAAATAATTTCCCCTTATTTTCTGATTTAGAGACATTCTTATATAGAATTAAAGAGCACCTAATTTAAATAACACCTATTTTAAATATTATTTAAGAAGAGCTGAGCATCATTTGTTTGCCTTTAGGTGCTGTCATTAAAAATTAATCCTTTTAAGATTCTATAAAAATGTCCGTTTATTTATTAATGAAATTGTGTTTCAGTTAAGTTAGTTTCTCCCTACCAAATGAAGAAAACAGATTTGCTTACTTGTCAGGATTCTCCTTGGGTGCTGGGAATGACTGTGGATTCACATGAGCCAGTGTAATGAATTCGTTCTTCTCCAGGTTTCCAACTAGAATACGGATTTTTGATTCCACCAAGCCCACCCTGCATAAATGTCATTTATTAGCAAGACGTCATTAACAAGAAATAATAGAAGTATCTAACATCACATATCGGGATAAAATCCGCAACATTCTCCTTATACTAATACTTGAGACCACTAATGAATTAGTGCACTGTCAGATTGATTCAGATCAATAATTTCAGTTAAAGCATAACAAAAGCTGACAAGGGAAGCTTAAGAATGCCCAGCAGCTCTCTCTGCAGCCTGATTTCACAAATGGAATTAAATACGAGACATTACACATCGAGTAAAACGCAGTTAGGAAGGCCCACCATATATTTATCCAATATTCTTTTGGCTTCAGATCATGAATTTTGGAGATAAAGAAATTCCCAATACTTGCTAATCTTGGAATTTCACTAATGAAAGAGCAGAAACATGGGAAAGGGGAATTTTTGTTTTGAGAAAGAGCATTTCACGTGACTGAAAAAATACCTCCTCATACTGCTTATTAAAAAAAGTGCACAAGGCATTTGTAAAGTAAACCAGAGACTTCTGTTAAGGAAAAGTTCAAGCAACAGCCTTCACTCCCCAGTTTTTCATTTTTACTGTTTTTTTTTCAGAACTCTACAGTCTTTATCCATTTAATTTTTAAACACTGATGCTCCACTTTCATTCATTAAGAACACACCTGATACACTAGATACTCCCTTGTCCAAGGTTGATGGTGGGGGGAAGGGAGGTTCTGCTTTTGTTTTTTGCGGGGGGTGGGGGTGTTTTTTTTAGTTTAAATCTCAAGGATTACTCACCATTCTAGTCGCTGCTTTTCTGTCGGTGCGCTTGCTAGGAGTACAATATAATGCCTTTGGAGATAAAGACAATATGCTATTCTATAGATATTTCTAAAACTAGACATTCAAACCTTAATATTAAAACTTTGCAGTAAACTCTACATTGTAAAACACAGATTATTCATTTAAGTATATAACTTACATTAAATTAAGCTTTGTTAAGTAGAAAAAGGGCTATGTCACAAGTGTATGACTAACAGACTTCAAAATATTTTGGTGTTTAGGGCCATTTGCAATTCACCTGTAATGCCTTAAATAAAAGGTTAGGAATGTAGCACTAGTTGAAATATTTTAACACCTGATGAGATCAGGGATTTTACTACTACAAATCAAGAGAAAAGTTATTCACAACTACCTAACTACCTTTACATGTCAGCTGTCTTAGTTGCAACATTATTTCTGAACAGTAAGAAGAGTGGTTAGCACATATGCATTTGCTCAAAATCCAAAATAACACTATGAAATGTGGTTTAAAAAATTTGTATCTGCATTTTGGAATTCTCTGAAGGCACTTATCTGAAATTTCATAAGGAATGCTTCCTCTGATAATTCTTAAACTCTGAATTATTTTCCAGGATATTCAGTGTATAGCCACTGTAAGCAGATTTCAAAGAGACAGTAAACAAAACAAGAACAGTATTTTAAACAAAGAAATCCAAGGACAGCAGAATGGGAAAAGATTACTTTTAGCTTGAGTTCCTAATGAGGGCACTGAGGCAATCTCACATGCTTACAGGCAGGTTTTTCAGAAGCTCAGCTGGAAGCCTTTAACATCCTAAGTCATCCAGTGCTGCACTACTCTATACAGAAATGGCATATTTAGGTACCTTCAAGCAGGATTTGAAGAACAGTAGTAACACACGAGACCAGTCCCTAGCATATAGCTCATGGAGAGGAAAGCAGGATCAATGACACTGGAAAACTATGCTACAGAGCTCTCTGGTGCCACAGGCCTTCAAATCACAACAGCAAATGCAAATCAACAGACCAAAGTAGCAGCTACATGTTTCTCTGCTTTAGGTGAGCCAAAATCCTGCTACGTGCTACAATCCCGATTTCAGCCAGAAGATGTCAGTGAAACAAGAGAACTGCAAGGGGGAAATTTGGAGAAACTTCTCTGCTCTGAACAACATAGAGATAAAATAACCTATTCATTTTGCATTTTGGCAGTATTAACTGCCTCACAGGAAAATGTTATGGAAAAAGATAATAAGAGACCTTTACTTCTGTATGAGAAGGTACTAATTACTAGTATTGGTTTATTCTAAGGAGCACTACACTTCCAGTAGGATTCCAACATCACACACATCATACACTCGCAGAATGTCATGTCTACTGAAAGAAACAATGTTTAAGCTTTTTGATACTTTTAACCACTTCTGAATTGAAAGACAAATTTGAAACCTGCAAATATTTGAAGAAATCGGTTTCTCAGTTATTTATTAAAAGCATCCCTGTGAAACAAACTTCTGAAGAATGACACAAAAAGAAAGTAATTTGGCTATGTCTAAAAGCCTCAACTAGCTAGGAAACACCTACAAAAAAACCCTATGCCTTATTTATGAAAAAAATCAGTGACTGCTAACTATTTTTGCTCAGGTAGTGTTTGCTGAAAAAGATCCAATTTCTTCTCACTACCAGCTGTTAGTGCTGAGAGGGAATTATTCTCTAGAAATTTTCTACTACCATTTTCAATAAAATTAAATAATTTGTATTAAAACTTAAGATACCCTTAGTTTTAAGAGTCCAAGGTCTCACTGCTAAATTTTGCTAAGATTTTTTTATCAGTGCCTCATTCATAGTTTTATCACAAAGCACATGTGTAATTCAGAAGTATCTATCACTTCATTATAAAGAAAAAATGGTCTTAGCTTAAGCTTCTGCCTCTCAGTGGTGACTTTTTGATTCTGGGTATTATCCTGAAGTGTATCGGTTTGGGGTTTTGTTTGTTTGGGGGCTGAGATGTTTTCTCACTGCCTTCCATTCATAATTATTTTCATAAAAATAATCTAATGTAGATAGTATAGAATTATAATAGATCATTAACACATGTCTTTCTAAAAAAATTACCCAAATTAGAGTCATAATACTTTCTGGAGGAAAAAAAAAAAAAAAAACAAAAAACAAAAAAACCCACAAAAAACCAAAAATACCAACTGAGAACACCTGAACATGTAATCTCAAATTTTCTTTATTGCCTCTCTGGAAATTACACTTTTATTCAGTACTTTACAGTCCTATGAAGCCAAGAATTTAAACCACCTTTTTAAAAGGTATATTTATATTCTACTTATTTAGCAGAATTATCTCTCAATGACATAGAAAGAATATGATAGAGCTCATTAAAAAAACAGTGATTAAATGAGTGTTATTTCTCTCAAAATCCTGCTCTCTTGGTCTTAAGCTATAAGGATTTCACTCTCATGCAAACACTTCAAACTCATATCGATTTGAAATTCTTGTCACTTTCCCATAAAAAA
This sequence comes from Setophaga petechia, assembly GCA_024362935.1. Classification (NCBI taxonomy): domain Eukaryota; kingdom Metazoa; phylum Chordata; class Aves; order Passeriformes; family Parulidae; genus Setophaga; species Setophaga petechia. Next base: position 10,975,588 of record JANCRA010000003.1, read on the forward strand.
CCCTATCTACACATTCTTTGTTGTTGCCTTTCCCTCCTAAAAATTTAAAGCTACGTGAAGGGCAGACAATACATTGTTGAAATTCCCTAACTCCAAGTAATTGCTGACATTTAAAAAATAAGAAAAAAATAAGTAACGAAAATCAGATTTCCTTATTTTCCTAATTTCTAATCTGTTCCTACTATGCAGGAATGCAGCAGCCTATAGATTTCCTTGGTTTATTTTAAACACAGACAGAAAGTCAAAAGTGTTTATGAACAATAGATATTCAGCAATTAATTGCCATTGAGAATGATAGATTACTGAAGCTATTCTTTCAGAGATTAAAAGAAATGTTTGTCTCAGAGCAAAGATCAGATGGTCTCTTATCTGGCAGAGCATTACACACTGCTATGAATTTCAGAAGAACATGCCAAGGCATCTACACTTTAAACAGGAGAAGAGTGTGAAGAGGGAAAAAAATTTCAAAATATCTTTTAGATGGAGAACTGACCAAGAGATCTTGACTTCACTGGATACAGACTGCATACAATTATTTACTTTGTAAACACTACCAACTAAAATTATAAAATTAACCTAAGGGAAAACAGAGAAAATCCTGAGTAATTCAAATTAAAGCAGACTCCATAAAACCATTCCATACTTTAAAAAAATCAGAGCAAAGACATCTTGTGCAAAACAGAAAACCTGGATATATAATGTTGAGCAAGAGAATTTTATTGCAACACCTGGTAAAATGGTTTAAACTAGTACACATAAAACATGTATTAAAATGGAGATTATTTCAAATGACAATAAAAGCTTGCTATTTTTTTCTACTTTTGAAAGAAATGAAGAAAATGTACTGGGGAGCTTATGAGCAACCTCTTGAATAGAAACTGATTTGTCTGCAGACCATTTTTTACTTCAAAAAATAATATAATTTAACAGTGTCTTTTTAAATGTTTCTAATCTTAAGCTCCAAGGAACAACATAAAAGCCATCCAAATGTTTTAAAGCTTTTATCATGCAAAAGGTATAGAAACAAAACACAGACACATTATGAAGGTCATCAGTCTCTTTTAATGGGGGAACTGTATATTTCAATCTTGTTTAGATTAGTACAAAACCAACCAACCACTCAACACAAACAAGTGTAAAATATATTTGATCGTGATTCAAGAAAAATGGGTCTCCAATTTCAACTGAGGGCAAAGAAGATGTAGTCCATATTTTAATAATCCATATTTATTATAAAAATACAACTTTCAGCAAGTTCGTATACATTTAACAAGCTTCTGCCCACAAGTATATTACTAGAAACCCTAAAAGTGTGAAATGTGAATTTCAGTATTTCCCTCAGAGACATTACAAAAATAGAAAAGCTAGGTGTGAGTTAATATAAGATCCAAGAGCCTTAAACTTTAATGAAAAAAAATCTATTAATAACTAGTACAACTGGTAGTTAGTCAACACAATTGGAAAAATACCTTTTATTATCAGAGTAAACTGCTGACTGTATTGACAGAAGAAAACAGTTTTGAGTACTTATTCATCTAAAGTACTGACCTTCAGAATAAGTTAACATCTTTTTTCTTGGAAAGGTCCATTGTTAAAATGCTTACTGACAGGACTAAATAATATTTCTATTAGTCAATCTACCAGATGACACTTCTTCAATGTTACTGGCATGTGGCATACCAACTCTAGAGTTAACTGGTGACATTCTAAATATCTGCTCAGGGACTAACTGGTTTCTGAAATACAGGTTTAAGACACAAAATGTACCTAAGGAGATTATATACTTTCCAACAGAGAGGACAGTAGTGTGTTCACTCTCCCACGCTAGAAAATAATCCTAACAAAACACTTTTTGGACATCTGATGTATGTATATTTATGATCCTGTGCTACAGAGCATTATGAGGTAGTTCAACTGATAAACTTTAAATATTCTGCCATGCCATAAAATACATACTTGTACTTCTGAAAGAAGTTTGGAGCTTCAAAAAGTTTGGACCACTCTGCCTTACTCAGCAAAATTTCATCTGTGATAGCAAGACCTAAATTATAAAAAAAAAAAAAAATTTAAACTTTTTTTTAAAAATACAGTTTAGTATCCAGAGTAAAGACAGTTTGTTAACTAAGCAAAATCTACTAAGAATTACTTCCTCCCTTCAAATTCACAGCAATTTATCAACAAGATTTATAATTTAGTCATACTTTCATTGGTCATTAGTTAAGCAAACCATATTATTAAAACCCTCAATCTGTGGAGAAATGTATGTTAATTGATCTGACTGATTATCTCACATATTTTTCCTCTGTGGTGTAACACAGCTCCATTTTCATTTTTTGCATACGCCACACTAACTATTCAGTTCAAAGACAACAGACCTTTCCCTTATATCACCTCTTGTGCAAGGCATTTTACAAGGCAAAGAAATAGTGAGTCAATAAGATGCTCTGAGAAAGCCAGCTGTAGTTGCTCCCTGCATCAAATCTACTTCTTGCTTTGATAACACCTTCCCTTATCTGCTATAATTATTCATTACTTGCAAAAATCCAGAGGACTCATCTTCAAGAGAGTCTAGTGACTTATATTAGGCCTAGAAACAGGCATCAAGTGGAACCATTGCTAATCCTTTATGTAACAATCTAAGCCACTAAAATGAAGTTATTATACCATTAGCTCTAATTTTCAGAGCACAAGGCATCCTCTTTCATCCCCCTCAGTTTTTAAGAGGTAAGGACAGACCTGCAGACGGATCCACTAAGTTTGCACTGTTAAGCGTAACAGGTCATGTTCAACCTCCCTCAAAACAGTCTGTCAATAAGCTTTTTAACATCCACCCACCTCCCCATTTCAAAGCATACCCACAATGAAACTATTTTAAATCTGTCTGAAAACATCCATATAGAGAGCATAAGATAATACTTACCTTGTTTAAATTCCTCAACCATGACCATCCGTGTGGAAACGGACACATTGTACGTAGAGTTCTGCTGTGGGTATGCTGGTGTAATTATAGGCATAAGATGGTACCTATCACTGGGGTTTACCTACATACAACAACAGCCAATCAGTTTTCTTCAAGCATACACATCAGTTAACAAATTTGGATTTCTCCCTTTACTACACCAAGTTTTAAGTTCTAAGAGACCTTCGTTTGCAGACCAAGAGTACAGAGAAAGTTTAGAAAACAAGAATAATGCTTTCACAAAGGACATCTTTCTGAACAACAGTGATGTGGGAGGGCTGTAACCTGTCAGCACATCAAGTTGCAGGCATTTCTAAATCCAGAAATGCCAAACAAACAGAACAATTTCCCTCTTTAATAGGAATTAGTTTGTGATCACATGAAACCAAGGACACCTCATCACCATATGAGCACCTTCTGCAGAATGACTGTCTTCGGACTTTGTGAAAGGTATTTTACACTTTATTTCTGTAACACTACTGAAAATTAAGAGCCATTTTAAGAAAAAAGGCTCTATGGAACCTGACAGAAGCATCACTTGCATTAACGTACTTTTATTTAACAGCAGACAGGGTAACAAAAAAAGAAAGGACACAACATACACACCAAAGTACATGAAAATATTATTAGGGTAACAATCCTGTAGAAGGTAAATAAAAGATAAACCCCTGCCATTACTTTAGCCCACTTTGATTAGTTACTACAACAGTTCCCGTCACACACTGACCTCAAACTTCCTGTTTCAGGAACAGACTCAAGAACATGCTTTCAACCGCTTCACATATTTAAATGTGAACTTTTGTCAATCAGAAAAAAAAGATTTGAAGTACAGAAGGGAATACAACTCAACCTCTGAAAATTACACTATTCACAAAAATAAAGATTAGTTGAATACTACAAATTGACAAAACAGCATTGAGCACACTCATACTATGTCCTACTCAAAGCTCACAATGGGAGCCATGCATCTGCTGCAAGCTGTTTCACTGACTGCCTGAAGGACAAACATGTCCAATATCCTTAATGTAGGTGCTACAAAGATGGAGATCAAGTATTATAAACAATACACAAAACAACTAAAAATACTTCAAGTTATGATCTTCTTTGGTGCAAGATGAAAAGACACTTTACCACAACTATATGGAACCAAGTCTATCTTGCTGTAACTTGGACTGAATTCAAGATGCTTGCAAAAGTAACAGGCTTTAAATAATAAGCAAACTATTTTAAGATTAGAAATTTTCCAAAAATGCATCCCTTTAAGACATATAACTATTTATGTTGAATTTTTATTAAGATCACTTATTGCAAAAATTGGGAGAAAAAGTACATTGTTTAGCAAGTGTGCTTCAAGCAGTCAATTCAGAAAATTAGGCTAACTTTGTTCTATACTCAGGAGAATTAGAGGTTATCTATGAAGATATAACACCACAACATTAAGTTCAATAAACCCAAAATGAAGTTCACCTAGAATTTTCAAGCAACCGAATTTATTGTACAGTGTGACTTAGAGGGGAAAAAATAACACACTAACCCTTGGGTCCCATACAGGCAAATTAAGATTGCATTCTTCTGGCTGTTTCAATAGCACTGGATTTGGCCATTCCCTGTTCAAAAAGATTGTAGCACTGAATAAGACTACTGGATACAACCATGTATGATACACAAACAACACTTTTGAATGTGATCCATCTTAAATCTTCTCTCCAAAATAAAGCACCATTCCCTCACGACTAGGCTGGTCTAACTGGGGCTGTTTAAATAAGCTGTACTGCTGAACTACAACACAACTGCAATTAGCTTCTCCAGGGCATCAGAACAAGGCATTTTCTGTAGTCCTGAAGGTTTATAACCACTGGTTTAGATAGCTAATTAAAACTCCTCTATATTCTTCCTGAAATATACTAATCAAAGATAAATTCCTCTGTGAAGATTGACATTGAGTCCATCTTCAAGCCAGCTGTTTCATGGACAAACTACAGAACAAACAGCCAGCACAGTTACAGGGATATAGCATCATTACAAACCATATGTATTAAAAGAACATTATAATCAAGAGAGAAAAAAACCTTCTTAATTAAACACTAAAAAGTAACACTTGTTCTCCAAGTCATCTTACCCCATGAATAAAAATTATCTTCTATAAAAGAACAGAAGTCAGCTAATCTCCTGGAATTTGTACATTATGCTCCTATGCTATGCATGTACAAACTGGAGAGAATTCCAAGAAACACATTAAACAGAGATTGCAACCAATTCCCCTCTATTACCTTGGTGTGGCAAAATATTACTACATACCTCAAGGAGGCTATAAAGCCTATGAATACAAGACAGTGAAAGTGTGCAAATTATCTTCACATTAAGAAGAAAAGACACTATACTTCGAGGAAAGCAATACCTTGGTGATTCTTAAAGTCTGTCAGTGTCTCATGAAGAATACAGGTATGCAAATATGGACTTTCAAGAAAAGCAGTACTCATCTGTAATCTGCAAAGTTCATTTTTGTCCCATTTGTTCTAAATTGACTTGGAATGTTCCCATCAGAGTTATTCAAACCATGTTTCTGAGCTAACCAGCTCAAGAGTATGAAATGGCATATAATTCTGAAACACCTACCACTCCACAGTGAAAAGATTAAAACCCCCATTTTTGCCATTGGTTCTCTTAAATTGCATTTAAGCTATGTGCCTAAACTAGATACTGGCATACCTCCTTTATCCATTATCCCAGTACCTGAATGTTAAAAGACTTTGAATTTTGGGGTATACGCTATTATTTTGTGCTATAAAAGTATTTTATCTGAAGAGTATGGTTGAATTACAAAACATACTTGAGAAAATTTTAATTAAGAACTGGGTGGCTTTGGTTTGGATGCTTTAAAAACAAGATATGTTGGATGATTTACTGAAAAACTAAGCTGACAATTTCTAGCGGCAAGAACAATGCTTCTAACTTAATTTGGTAACAGCTGAAAATAGTACCATAAAAACAGGACTAAAATTTAGTGTCTACAAACAATTTTATTTTAGTTTAATCTAAATTAAAAACAAACCAAAAAAAAAAAAAAAACCAAAAAAAACATACCATTTAGAAAATACCAAGAAAAATTTATGTACAAGAGTTGATGCTATTGCATTTGGATAAAGCTGGCAAGTTCTTGCTACTAGCATAGCCCAGGAAACACCGCCAAGGAAACCTAGTATATTGGAATAGATGTTGTGGCCTGTGGATCGAGAAGAGAAAGACAAAAGGAGAAACATGTCAGTAATCAGAAGAGGTAGTGAAAACTTCAAATTTTGGAATATAACTGCTTACGTTTTGCCCACAATTTGATAGCTCTCAGTGTTAACCTGAAGTTGTCAATGTTTGGTACTAGATGCAGAATTTCATCGGTTACCCGGCAACCTGCAAAAGAAAGAATTAATTACAGTTGCTGCTTCCAAAGTTGTTTACTTGATTATCCTCCCCCACTGTCAACACTACCAAACTTTTTAGACAAGCATGCTGGAAACTCACTTCCTATTCTGATCAATTTTGTTTTGGATTAGAAAGCTTCACAAATTTTCATGTGCCTCTTTTCACTTTTAGTGTTTTATGGCAATACTCAGGTAGCCAATTCATGAGCACATAACTACAGATGTGGACTGCTACTTGATTTTTTTGCTATTAATGAACTATACAAGCTGTTGAAGGAACAAACAAGTTCTGCTGTTATATGAACAGATGAAGTATATCATGGAATGTGCAGGCATAACTCCTCATGGTATAAGTCCTCATGAACCTACAGAAAACCAGCCAGCCATAGGTCAAAGTTTTGAATTTTAAAGACCAGGCTAAAAAGAATAATTTTTAAACATACTAGCTCTACTACCGTTTTGATGGCATATTTTAAGACTGTAACATTATAGATGGCAATATTAACAGCTTGATTTTATGGGGTTTTTAATACAGAATAAGTAATACTTCATTGTTACTAAGTAGTTGCAGAGAGCTGTTTGGAAGAAAGTAGTATTATCTGAGACTACTTTTAAAGTAAGAGGCAACTACAATGCTAGAGATTGCACAAGATGTGAATTTCACAAAACAGTTTAAGTGGATGTGATGATCTCAAATTATGAAGTTTTTAGTTTGTAACAACAATCAGAGCTCCTCATGCAAACATGCTCCTCTTCCCCCCTCAAGCTGCAGCCACCAGGCTGAAACCCCTGCCATCCTGTACATAAATAACCATTTTTAAAATGAAGGTACTATAAGAGAAGTTAAGGGTTACACAAGCTACTAAAGAACTGACCTCAAACTGACAACATTTTGATATCTCCAATTTATCACTGAACCAACTTAATGTATGTTTATGCAAACAAAAATTAAAAAACAAACACACATCTTTATTTATAAAAATAGGTAATGCTTCACACAAAAGTCTTGTAAGTCTCATTAATTTCTAGAGCCATATACTAACCAAACAAGAGAAAAAGATCGGGCCAACAAGTAACAACTCTTCTTTCCAGAAAAGTATACAAAACTGGCAATAACTTTATTTCCTGCTATGCAGTTGCTGTATTTTCAGTCAAATCTACAATTACTGTACCAAAGAATCTAGGATAGTTATTTAAAGATTAGACAAGCTGCTATACAAATAAGTATATACATACCATTAAGACTTCGTATGCATCTAATGTCTAAATTTTTAAGTAGGCTGTCGTCTCGTAGATCTAAGTCCTCAGGAATAGTTTGCAGAGCTAATCTTGCAAACAAAATATCAATCTTAAGAACAAAAAAAAGAGGCAAAACATTAGAAAACTGTTCTTTCTTCTGTAGGATTCTCTAAGTCATTTTCATCAAGTTTACTAATAGTAGTCTTGCTAGTACAAAGAATCTCTTTACAAAGTACATACTAACATCCTTCACAGACACTTAAAGAAACTCTTTCAGACGCTTCATCTATCTTACGGCTCCTTTTCCAAGATGATAAAATACCCATTTAGACTAATATACAACCAGCACACACACAAAAACTATGCTGACTGCCAGTATAAATAAAATCACCTGAGAACAAGCATCACTTCTAGGTCCAGAATACAAAATTATACCAACATCAGAACATGCCATGAAAACATAAATCCTGATTTTAGCTGAAATATTCTCAAATATTCTAGAGAAGAATTCTAGAGAAGACTGAGGGGAGTCCCCATTGCATCCCCTCATGAGGATGCTGAACATGACAAAGGGGCAGGTACAGATCTCTGCACACTCATAACCAGTGACAGGACTCAAGGAAACAGCATAAAGCTGAGCCAGAGGAGGCTCAGATAACATATTAGGGAAAGCTTTTTCACCCAGAGGGTGGCTGGGACCTCAAACAGGCTCCCCAGGTCAGTGATCACAGCCCCAAGCCTGACAGAGTTCAAGAAGCATTTGAAAAACCTTCTCAGGCTCAGGGTGTTACTCTTGGGATGCCCTACACAGGGCAAGGAGTTGGACTTTAATGATCCTGATGGGTTACTTCCAACCCAACATATTCTATGAGTCCATGAAAATTACCATGGTAATAAGAAAGAGCAGGATACTTTCCTCAACCCCTGCAAAGCACACATGGAACTAGTTGACTCTATATAAGACCAGTATCTATGAAGAGTCTACATACCTGATTACAGAAAAAGTTTTGAAAATTCAACAAAATGCTTAGCAAGCATATAAATTTTGAAACTACGCCAAATTTTTTGCTTTTACTTCTGCAATACTTAAACGTAACAGTTTTTCTAGGCCAAGAACATCTAAAACACTATTCAGCACCGAGTTATTTTACACTGCCCTACACAAGGACACTGCAAAGAGCAGAAGTCAGTTTGCCTTTCCATCAGTTGAGAATATCAAGTGCCTATCAGCAGACTGTCTGCAAGGCAAAAAAGGCACTTCACCAAATGAGGCTTTTAACCAAAGTGGTTATCACTTGACCTACAAGACAATGAAATACTGAGTACTACTGCACCAAGAACTAAACTGGTCTAGTTACATTAAAATTATTTCAGATAAAGTAAAGTTGAAGACACCTTAAAGACTTTTTGTAGGTACTTAAAACTTTGCATCCACCCATTTTAAACTATGCCCCTCTCTACATTTAAACTAGCCCCTCTCTACAGAACAGTATTTCCAAAGTATTCAGTGCATTTTGTATTTCTCAGAGTCCTTAATAGCTGATCTTATCAACAGTCTGTATTACACATAGAAGTTCCTACTTGAGTCAAAAGCACTACTTCTCAGAGTAAAACAAGTTCAAAATTAACTCCAGCTTGAAATTGTGCTCTGATCTCTAGAAGGTCTAGCACCTCTAAAAGATTCAAAGCTCCCTGACATTTTTTTTCAAACAAAGGAATTAACAGTATGTCTTATGTAACTGGGGGAGAGCTACTGGCAATCAAATACAAAGTACTCTACAAGCAAAACAAAAAAACGAAGAAAGTTGTTTATTTTGAACAAGAACATAAAATGGGCATGTAAAAACTTATTGCCAAAATTTTTTTAAGTTTTAGTAACAGGATCACCACAAAACTAAAGTCCTTTTCTTCAGTGATACCTTCTGGCATGCTGTGCCTGGGTTAGCAAAAGGAAAATGAAATTAAAATCTTTTGATACTGACATAGTTGGGCACAAAAACAACTATCAGAAACTGGCCCAACAGCACTGGTATATACAAAGAGTGTACTTATGCTATAAGAAAAAGTACTCTCATGCACTGTCAGCAACATGAGTTAAGTCTCAGTAACAAACCTAAGCCCATCATAAATTACTATATTGGAACAAGATGCTACTTCTTTTAGACGAAAGAGCCCCTTTTTTTTTTTCCCCTATTTGGTCCTGTATTTCAAATTTCATTTTTTAAAAAGGAGAGACAACTCCAGCTCGAATGACTAGAGGGAAAAAAAACCCCAATGTACAAAAACCAAACTGACCAGAGGACAGCTATGGCAAGTTTCAACATCTAGAATGAACACCTAAGCTATATAAATAGCAAACAGATTATCCAGAAAAATGTTTCTTAATACCCAACTGCATATAGTATAAAATGGCTAACAGATACAAATTCCCAGACTGGAAGAGAATCAATTTTTAATCTTGTGTATAATACTAGACTAGACCATATCATTTGCCAGAAGATTAGCATGGGAATTCTTTCCCCTCTAAACTAACCTTCTTGTACCCACCAGTTACTGGTTGAGATCATCCAACTACAAGTCTCACTAACTGTGTGTATAAACAGGTCACAGGTTTTTGTCTTGTCACCAAGAGATGACAGTTTGACTGTGTAACTGCCTGACAAGAATAAATAGAGTATCTTTTGAAACCACCATTCCTGTTTCCTTAGCAAAAACCAAATTCAGCAAGTTCAGTATACTCCAAGACAGCTAGCTGATCCATCAGGCTACAGTCACCAAAACCATTGTTCGGGTCACGTGTTTACAGATATGTCAAGAGATCAGGACAAAAGGAATACCTTCAGCAGCACACTTTTGATAACTTTTTTAAGACCACAACTTTCTATGAGGTAGGATAATGAAGCAGATCTTTCATGTTTGGACAGTTAATCATTAGCATTGAAAAAAAATTCTGAAGCCACATTATTTAGAAATATAAATTTATTACATGTTAAGCCTAAATAATGCCTATACTGGTACTCTACAGGTCAGTAAACTCATCAGTACAAGTGGGTAGCAGAGCCAAAAAAAAAAAAAATAACAGGGAGATATTCTGCACACGGTTTTAAGTCCATCAAGAAAAACTTATTTCAGTCTTAAATCTCCACTTCAAATTACACAACTGAGGACTGTTGACAAAATCTTAGGTATGAACTTGGGAAAGTCACTTTAATAGCATTTCTATTACTGAATAACGACTTAATAAGATCATAAAAACTTTGTTTTAACCACATTCTACCAAAAGAAATTAAAATAGGATCTTTACCTCTATTCCATCAAAACAAAGTTTAATAACTGGGACAAAAGCTTCTTCAACAGCCTGGGGGGAAAAAAGGCGCATTTTATTTTCAGTATAGAGAACATTTATAAACAATAGCTACCAGTCTAGACAATCACAATGAAATGCTGTCTATAGCAATGCTTTTCTGCTTTCAGGTTGATTTTTGTCAGCAATGCCTTTCTCCACCACTGAGAACTTATGAAGTAGGCATTACCTACTATGTGCTGCAGCTGTGTAGATATTAATAATGATCCAAACTTGTACCAGCCAGTTCTGATGGTGTTACCTCAAGGTTAAACCCTTTTCTCCCTACACAGAAGACATGATCTTTTACTCTCCACAAATATCTCTTAAGTATTCCAAGTCCAAGCTATGGGGATTGTTTTTTTAAAAGGCCTATTATTTCTGCTTCTACAGTTGGTATAAGAAATGAGGAGAGGACTGTATAACTATGCAGCCTGACATCACCTAAAGCAGTCACCAGCCTCCAGAGGTCGAGCACATTTTGAAAATGTGTTTTGATGAACAGTATCACAATGAAACTTCATTTTTTCTGCAATCAGCTATGAGTATCGTTTTCCTGAACTGAGATCTGAAGTAAACACAGAACTGCAGCACATTGTTTTAGTAAAAGCAATGAACACTGCCTAGCTCTAAATAAGAAATACTCTGAACTGTTGGAGGATAAACTTCCAAAAGTATTTCAGTTCTTAGAAACAACACTACTGTCTGTGCTCAAATCTTAGTTAAGGTTATCTTAACATTACTTGTTGGCAGGATGGATCAATCCTAAGCAAAAATCAAATTTAGAGGAGTCTCATACTCACTACAGCAACCTCTAAGAAAGTTTATGTTCCTCTAAAGATGGAGATGTACAAACTTCAAATACTATCTGGAATGATTTAAAAGTATTATGACACCCTGACATAAAGGTTATTTGTATCACTACAGTGCTACTGGATACCATACATACCTTGCTGCTAAATCAACTACATTACCTGGAGTTAAGAGTTTACAGTAAAGGTGAATGGAAACCTGAAAATCTGAATCCTCTCAACTACAGCATGTCAATTTAAAGATTACTGAATGTGTTCAGATAAAGTATTGAAAACAGTTGTTTCAGTGCATATAGTGTTACCACTCGATGTTTGTACTACCCTGGTAGTTACCAACAACAGGGTACATAGATTGGAAGAACACTGCAGAGTCAGTTAGTTCCATTTATTTTATGAAAGCAGGACTAAACCAAACAAAGACTTGCCAGCAGCTATCTTCATCTAAAAGTAAAAAAAAACTGGAGCAGAGAAAATTTACTCTGAGCCATTATCAAGTTTAAAGTTCCCACAAGCTGTCTCGGGGAGGTGTGCCACTGAGGTATAACAGAAACAAATTGCTGCATTAGAATGGTCTTCCATTACTATAAGGGAAATCTTCATCTTTAGAAGCTAAAAATCATGCACAAGCATTTAGTAACAAAACACACTAGAAATACAGCTTCCCTTTTCAAATGCACAGTTGACAGCCAATATAAAAAGTTTAGTTAATATCAACCACCATTACTGTTTATGTAAGCATGAAGTTATAAAAAAGCAGCATAAAACCTTCATTAAAACTAAACAAGTTTGGTCCTGAATCCTGTCAAACTAACATTTATATTTGTGTCTGCCTACTTCTAGAGAATAAGCAGAAATTTTGCCATACTAACACACATGCTAAGAGATCATTCTGCCATTCAAATTTTTAAGTGTATCTATTAAATGAGACCAGAGAAAATTTGGAAGAAGCTCTATTTACTTCAACGCTTATAATAGGCTTTGCTGCAGGTTAATAAAAAAGTCTTATAGAAAGTCTTAACAGTAAAGTTCTATTTACTTATTTAATGCAACATCTTTCACTACAGAGTTCTCCTAATCCTCAGGTCAGCAAGGTGTATCAGGTGTTTCACATACCCTCAGATCTTTCACTTCTTCTTGTTGTTTTAACTTTTCATAAAATGATGTGAAAAAATCACTTCTTTCAACATGTCTTGGTGCAACACACAGGGCATCAATATCAGCACCTGAAATTGTTAATTAGCAGAAGTACATTACTCAATACTTCACATGCATAGAATGCCAGCAATAGATACATTTTTGCTAATAATTAAGCAGTAAAATTTATTTTCTTCATGTGGAGTGGTGTTTTTTTGAAACACTAAGCCAAACCAAATGAAAAATAATTCATGGCCAATAAACATACAGAACACATACATACACTCTTGCTTCAATTCTGGAACACAGGCAATTTTAAAAGAACAAAACATGAAAATTTAAGTATACAACTTCCTCTGTCTGTAAATAATTTTGAACTTTTTTGTCAGTTTCTCAATCCATGATGAAAACATAATATATTTAATAATATATAATATAACAATATTTCTTTTATTTAGAATGAAGACTAGAGATGGTTAACCAAGAAAATTAAGAAATCTAACACCACCTCAAAATACAGCAAGATCAGCCATTAGCTCAAAGACATGGATTTTTATCACAAAAGGAAAATTACCTTTTGTATGAACCCCTAATCTATACGATCCAAAAGTAAAAATTTTTCCTCCAACGTTTTCTATTACCGATTGTGGAAGATTCTAAATGGAGCAAAAAAAAGGTTATTTTACTTTAACAACTTACAACAACACAAACCATTTATTTTCAAACAGGCGGAAAAATACTGCACAAAAATTATGCTGTTGAACTACTGAAATAATCTCAGTATTTACAGAAAAGACTGAGATACCTCTGCCACTTGAATCATTTATAACATTTCAACCACATTACACATTACCACCTCCAACCCGGTAATTGTTGCACCAATTCTACACTTCAGGTGCAACAGCTTTATGATATTACAGAGATCAAACATTTTGCTTACACTCAGGCATTTTAGACAGACACAGAAATAGACGATGGATTCCAATTTAGAGCAACTCAAAACACATCCTATTCTATCAGTTTATTACATTACTTTCAGAAACACTTGTACCACAGTCTTTGAATAAAAATCTGGGGTTAGGAAAGGCATTTATTTTATGTTTAAATTGTTTAGGTATACCTACTAAATTCCTAGTCTTTAAAAAACTGTTGAATCCACAGTACTGTGGGCAAAGAGGGCTATCCTTCCATAACAGGATGCAATGCTACAACCTGAAACTCTACATGAATGTTTGTTTATACAGAAGACAAAATAAAGCAAAACTTATATTTTGCAATGTATATGATATTAACTTAAGCAGCTTTCAATCTTACATGGGTCATGATATTCTCACTATTTTGTTTTCAAGGACCAAGACACACATAGCAGGGCTGTCCCTGCCCATAATCTTGTTCATATATAAATTCTCATTGCATAAAGAAAGTGTACAGAAAACATACAATCCCAAATACACACAAAGCAAAATAACTTAAAAAAACAGGTGTTTCCTCTTAAAAAAAACCCACTACACTCACACAAGTCTATAACCATTCAAAAAATATGTGTGAAAGCAGTGATTGCTATAACCTGGCAAAAACAATATCAGCATTATCAGTGTACAAAAGTAACACTACAGGAACAGCATTAAAGAAAAAGACCACCACAGACCACAAAGATGCAGGAAGTTCATTTTAAGATCAAGCACTGTTTCACACAGACAAATACTCTAAGCCTGTGATTACTACACTACTATATGCATGAATCTTGAGAAAAGGTCAAGTTACAACTATCAGTCTCTTTCTTTGACAAGGTTCTACTATGAAGGGGCAATACTGCTTATGAACAAAAGAAACTACACAAGGATGGTATCTTATCTGTTTTGATCCTGAAATCTAAGGTTCATCCCATTTAGTACAGGAATGTGTTTTAGAGTAATCTTCCTGCAGCACTCTTAAAAACACAATATTGGCAACCCCATGTAAAGTACACTCATACCTTGCTTTCACTGATTTCTCGTATCCATTCCTTTACCAAGTTATTTAATTTTCCCAAAATTAGAATCCTATTAATAAAACAGCAGAATGACAGGTTACAAACCTAGACAAAACTAGTAGAATTTTTTATCATTATAATGTGATCATCATCACACAGTAAGTCAACTTGAGTAACATTACAGATCTAATTAGAGATCTTGTTATATATACATATATACTGAAAGAGTTACTCCTACAACATTCCCACTATTTTTCACCCCTTAGAAACATTCAAGAGATTTAAGCTCCAAAAAAATGAAAGCATGCAAGGCATACACACATGAATTCAACTCATTTGCAAAATAAAATGGTAATTTGTATAACTCGTGCATCCAAAAGAACAGTGATATGCAGTACTGAGGGGGGGAAAAAAAAACTCAAGAAAGCTTAATAAGGAAAAAAAACTTTAAGGTCCATTACAAGGAAGTAGTGATGAAGGGGAAAAAATGCAAACCAGCCTCTTAAATTTAAAGGCCATTTTAATTCCTCTCTGTGTTTTGAGGTATTACTCTTAACTGAGAAAAATTAAGCTTACAATTCCACTAGGCTTTTAAGAAAGCATTTGAAAGAACACACACACTTGGTCTACAACAGTCACAGATGAACCTCATGACAGGACACTAAACAGTGCTCACAAAACAGGGCTCACTCACCTGCGCTGCAGCTCCTCCTCCTCCTCAAACACGCCATAAGGTTTTAGGGTTTCGATTAATTTCTGGGTAAGCATGCAGTCAAACTCCTTGGGGGCAGCTAAACTGATGGGTGAGGTAATGCCATAATGCTTCTGTAGTTGCTGTGTTTGTGATCCCTGGGTTGTAACGGGACTAATAAAGGCAATTAGATAAAGTTACTGACAGAAACAAAAGAAATTTATTTTTTCTCATCACATAAGACAAGAGACACGAGATACATACTAACAAAAAAAAAAAGTAAAGCCTAGTTTGAGCATTTTCATCCCAAATCACTGTTAAATCTGTCCTGCCAAGAACACCAATAGAATTACCTTTCACCTACTCTTAAACATGCATTCATTTTTTCCCCCTTTATTTTTTTTTTCATTCTACTAGGGCAAAAGCTATATCAGTTTGAGTTCTTTCACCTTCATAAAGCCTAAGGCAAAGAGAACCCTTCATGTCAAAAAGTCAAGCTGATGGCAAAAGTCAAAGTCCCACTCTTGGCAGGCATAACATTCCTTGGTATACTGCTCTAGATTCAGCCCTGCACATTTACACCTATTAAATACTATTTCTATCATACAAAATGAGAAATACTTTCACAAGGCTAGTTACCTATTACACGTGGAAAAACTAAAGCAATACTTCAATTTTACTTCCATTATTTGTCACCATCATCTCAAGATTTCATTCCTCATTTCCATAAAGACTACTAAAAAAAATTAAAAATTGACAAGAACCCACGAAACATGATACAGTTTTCCACAAGTTAAACAATTTAATAACAATTCCAAGTACTATAATTGGTTTGCAATTTAGTCACAATGCAAGCCTGAGCACACCCGTCCCTTCACTCACCAGCAAAAAAAAAACAGGGCACATAATGAAAAACATATTAAAAAGTGCACATTTAAAAAAATTAACCATCAAGTAATTGTGGGGACTAGGGCAATATCTGGGAAAATTATTTTATACTTTTTATCCCTTAGCTAATAAAAAATCTGGTAGGAGTTGAATAAATCATATACATCCTAGGACTTTGGGTGTCAATCAAAACATTTTTTTTAAAAAAATTTGTTCAGATGAATTACATAAAACAGTAATTCAAATTAAGGACAAAGGAAGCCCCTAAAACTTTTTGCTCCTTCTAAAACTTTCTTCTCTTCAAAAATAAAAAAAATCTAGGAATGTCAACACACATAGTAGCTTCAGCCACTTAACAGCCTCTAAAAAAAGCAGCCAGAAAACAAAAAGTGTCAATGTATAAACATCCTTTGAATATTTTAACTTATACCACAAAGCAAGTTGTTTGAAGTACATTTTCTCCTCTATTGCCAACTGTTATTTTGAAATAAAAAATATATGCTTTTTAATTTAAGATTTTTCAGTTTACTTTTGCAGGTGTTTTAAAGCAGTAGTACAAAACAATCAATATTTTTGCTTTGTGTAAATATTTCCTGATGGTCTAACTCTAATTTTCACCTATTCATAGCAAGAAACTGAATCCAATTCAGCAGATATTAGACTTCATTAAAAGGGCTGGAAAAACACAGCCTGGCAGATGCTGTTACTGGATTTCAAAAAGGACTCAACGTCACTCAAAACCAGATTCTGCTGAGCTAATTTCTGAAGTCACCAGTGCTGACAGAGGCCTCTATATCCCCCCTACTTGTAAGGGCCATGATTCACAAATTCAACAACAACTAAAACATAATCCTTTACAGTGTCTGTAAAATCCAGTACATAAACCCCAGCCAAACGTCAGCTCTCTTCCCCAGTGTGGTTACACACAGCCCTGGCAGTGCAATGCGCAGCTCTGCCTCCAAAACACCTCCCTGCAATGACTTCAACCAGCGCTCCTCCAGCCCCTGCAGGCCCACCAGAGCACGGCCACAGGGCACCAACAGCTTTGAAACCGCTCACTAAAGCAACCGCTTCAAACAGCCAATTACATCGATCACCAGAAATACATCTCTGGGAGCTGTTACATAAAGCCAGCTCCAGTTCATACATTTACTTTTATAATAATGAAATAACGATGCTATCAACAGCACCTCCCCAACACAAGTGTTTCACCTATTTTTGAGTACTGAGGAGTTAGTAAGTACCCTTTCACTGGGTTAGTGTGTAACAATTCTCAGCACAGCTGCCTTCAAGATTTTACAGCTGTAGAAGAGAGTTAACATGTATTAACACTCAAGAAAACATAGGCAATTTCCAGATAAAAACATTTAAATTGAAGCTCTGCTGTTTACACCTGTTAAGTTAACTCTAGTCTAAGGTTTCTGTACCACAACAAGAATAAGAAAAAAATTCCTTTGGAAATTTCAAGAAAAAAATGGTGTGACAAGAAAGTTTGTCAAACTTAAGGACAGAATAAAGTAACTTATTCTGTTCATGTATTCATTTAAAAGGCAGCATTAAAGTTAATATAAACAAGTAAAGGTATATCCTCTCCCTGCATCCTACATTTCATGGAGATCATACTCACACTCCAGTATCTTCCCTTAGTCACATATGGGCTTATGGACATTCTACTTTTTGCTTGTGACACATCCAGAGAAGAGCTTAAGCTACCAATTTTATTCAAAGAGAAAGGTGAAAAGGCAGGGAAGTATCAGTGCTAACCTCCTACCCAAACGGATTAGAGATTAGCCTTGCTGCGGAGTCAATACCTTGATGGGAAATCACTTCTGGTACTCACTAAAGTTACACATTAACAAAAAGCCGAGTATTAAACAACAACTGAAGTTCCATCTCAGCTACTCACTCTTGACAACAGCAGATTTGGCAGATCATCTGGGTCTGACACAACTGAAAGCATGTCTAGGGCTTGTTGAGTTGTGGGATTTTTTGTTTTGGGTTTTTGTGTTTGTCGTTTGGTTTCAGTTTTTAATAAAAAAGTAAAACCAAACCAAAATACCAAAATAAACAAACCAAACAAACTAAAAAAAGCTAAGCATTTCTTTTTAAGATCACAAAGAAAATTAAGATACAGTTTGAGGCTTTTGGGTTTGTTTCTTGTCAACGACATATAAACATGAAGATCATCCTATCACTCTGAGATGACCATGAGCTGTCAATTGCACAAATACAAAATAAAGTCACAGAAAATTATATAGAGTTAAATTTAACATGCTATTGCTGCAGCTCTGCTTTAATCTGAATTTTTGAAGAACTAATACTAACAAGTTACCATGTGCAAGCTGGGCAACAGCTACAGTGGATTTATTCCAGAGTGTTATGATTCAGTATTTCAGATTGAAATATCAATTTAATCAGCAAGAAACGTACATGTCCTTCTTCCCCATATACAAATACAGACACAATCTAATCTGGGTTAAGCTGAAGGCAGTGCAGCCAAACTTTCTCCTCTGAACTTCAAGTTTTAGTAGGCAGTATCTTTTTATATTGTTACCAGTAACTACCAAACTAAAAGAACAGACCTTGGCTATATGGTCACTGCTAAAACCCATTTTAAACAGAGCAGAAGTGGAAGGAAAAAAAAAACCCAAATAAAGCTTGTAAGAAGCTTTACAGTTTCCAGAGCATACACCTCTAAACTCCTTTATATGGAAGTGACTAAAAGTTGTTCTAAGGTAGAGGAGGGATTACAGTACATCTTTTGAAGATCAGGTGATAGCCTGAACACATCCATTTAATCTGAACAAATACAGCTGTACCTATGTAACACTGTCCCATACATAACTAAGATTTGGATAGGAATTCCAAGTTCTGTACTATTGTTTGCTTTTACAACACTAGAACCTTTCTCCATCCTCAGAAAAATCAGCAATCCTGTCTTGAACTTTTTCAGATGTGCTTTGCATTTAAACCAACTTCTACCCCCACAAGAAAATCTGTCTTTCTAAATACTTGTTCTTCTCTCCCTTTATTCTACATCTATTCTAACAGTACCATTTGTAGTGCTATTTCTGTTGAGAATTTACATTTCTTATCACAAACAAAATACAGTTGCCGTCAGCACCACACTACCTAAATATCATGCTCCTGAAATTTGGAAAACATCACAGAAATAGAAGACAATACAAACAACTGAAATATTAAAAATACATAGCATTATACTGAACAAATCATAACAATTTAAATTCCCCTAAGTTTCAAACTCATATACTAAAACCCAGATACTAAGACAAAATACACAACTTAAGGATTCTCAATGATTATCCTCACTTCTTTATTTGCCTCTACTGATTAGCTCAGCAAAACGTATTCCTTTTTATTTGCTGATGAAGACACCCAAGTCAGATTCCTGAAACAATACTGGTCATCACACCATCTGGTTAACCAGCTGGAGCTAAATTCATGGAGCTCAAGCTCCACTGTGTCCAGATTCAGAGAAACTCTGTTGAGGAGTTTACTTCTTTTTACATTCCTTCAGCAATGAGTGACTGGCAATTCAGAGTGAAGATTCCAGCTTAATGCTTACACCATCACTCCACACCAAGTTTCAAAAATCTAGACAGGAAACATCAATGAAGTCTGTGCAAAACAGTTACTGGGGGACATATGTTTCAAATGGTTAAAACAATACAGCTGTCCCCCCCGAACAGAAGTTTCAATATCTAGCAGAATATTACTGGACTATTCAGGCCATCAATTATGTCTTCAACTGTCAGTATGAGGTGTTCAAAACAAACACTGATTTGAACAAAGGCACTGGAGCAACTGCAGGTAACAGGGATACAGAAGAGGCTCACCTATGGCAAAAGGTCATTCATACACATTCTGCTAACCTTGGACATTCTCCTGAGCTCTCTGGCTCTTCTGTTCACACAGAACAGGAAAGGCAGCATGTGCAAACAAAAACTCATCCACAACAGTCTT
Organism: Setophaga petechia; assembly: GCA_024362935.1. NCBI lineage: Eukaryota > Metazoa > Chordata > Aves > Passeriformes > Parulidae > Setophaga > Setophaga petechia. Next base: position 10,996,026 of record JANCRA010000003.1, read on the forward strand.
ACTAACACAGTTGAAGGAAAAGTTTCTCAAGTTTAAAGAAAATAAAGTGCTAATGAACTGCACAGGCAGCAGTTGAACCAAAAACTATTTTTATTGCTATAAGGGAGACAAAAAACTCAAGAGCAATTTAAGAAATTCAGTAAGGATGAATCAAAAGATAACAGGGACTATAAACTATGAACTAGGAATCCCATAAAGCATTTCACTGCTAAGAGATTAATTTGTCTCAGTGGTGAAATCTGCTCAGCCCAAAATAACCGGGTTTCCAAGTTCCGTGCAGTACCTTTAAACTAACAGGTATAAACTCAGTCCTTTTTTAGAGTGATACTGGAAGACTGAAAGCTACTGAAAAACCATATATCCTTACATCTAATCCTCAGCACACATTTTTAATTAATTGCTTCTCAGTTAAGAAAGTGATCACTTTATGTTATGGCAACTATTCCTCCAAAGTCAGTCCACTGCTCTGCAAAGTTAAGAATAATTTAATTCCTTTCCTTACAGCCTATAAAATTCTCAACTCCCTCTGCTCAGGAACACACTTCTTATCCATTCCCAGTCAGCACAAGGCATTTCAAATACAGTGCTGTATTTCTGGCATGCACACTGACAGTCTCTAATGAAAAGTGAGGAAAACAATGATTTTGCCTATGTCTATAGCAAAGTTCAGTGAAGAAAAAAATGAGAAGTCTTACTTCAGAAGTGAGAATCAGCTTGACTGTCCACTGCAAAGAATAACTCTTAATGACATTCCAAAACTCTAATATTGAAGTTAGCAATACTAATAATACTTAAAATTTATAGATCTTATGGCACTTTTAAATGTTCATGTATATAACTCAAAGCACTTTTCCACTTCTGGTTACAAAACATTTCAAAAATGTTTTGCCATGCATTCAGCACACACAGATGTTCAGCACCTTACCAAGAAACAGATTCATATTTTCTCTATTTGGAGGGTTAGAAAGCCCCAGGTTACATGAAAAGAGTAAATCATCACTCTCATAAACACAGCTCCACCTTCACTGACTCAGAAGCCTTTCTGTATGAACCCCAGATCCAACCAAAACACATGAACAGCTTAGTGAGTTCATCCTTCCCTGGTATCTTATGTTTCAGATAATGCACAGACCATTCTATACCTAAGCATGCACTAAAATATATCTTTGTGACAGGGGAAATAGTCATCATTGTTTCTAATCAGCTGTTCTGTTAAAGACTTCTTCCTTATACAGCTCCTACGCTTCCCACATGACAATTTTAACAAAAAAAGTCACATAAGTTTCTAGGATAAATTTTAGTATTTGAAAAAATAGTAAAGGCTTCTGTCAATGCCAGATACCAGCATCAGCAGTCTTACTACTGATGTACCACGTACAGGAAGAATTTGACTGGTTTTCTACTTTTGTATCACACTGTTAATGAATGCAATATGAACACTGGTGACCTCTGGAGAACCCGGAACTCCAAGTCAAAAATGACAACCTCTGGTTGTATAAGAAATCAGTTCTGACAAGGCCTGTCAATTGTAAACATCAGGGCTGAAAACAAAGTTTGAACAACATATTGAAAGGTCAGGCCAAAAAAAAAAAAATTAAAAAAGAACATTTTGTCACCATGGAACTTTGGCAGTAACATAGGGTTGTTCCACTTTCACTCAAAAAGATTATCATCCAGAAGACAGACTCAACTGTCTGGGAAGAATTACAGAGGAAAAATTTTCCCAAGCTGTCTCTTTCTTTTCTCTAAAGTCAGAGGTTTCGCTTCACAAACTCAAGAATTAGCATTACCAGCATTTCTACTTAGTGGCATAAAACTCACTTTAAAGTCTTGACTGGATGATACGAAGTCAACAATGTCAAACATACAAATGACAGAACAAATGCATAAACTGAAAAAGGCTCATTTTTGCTAACTACAATATATCTCCTGTACTAGTTAAGTTGCCAAGTAATGTTTACACTGACAATAGAAATAACTTGGTGCCATTGTAACTATGTACTGTTATTTAAGTGTTTCTAGTTAAAGTATCATAGACACCTACATCAAGAGAAATTATCAAATCATTCCAAACTTTTCAAAATTGAAGATGGCTGTTATTACAACACATAAAAGTAGCCCAAACTTTTAAATGTTGTTACTAAGCCTTTGGAATTTATGTAGTCACAACAAAATAAGCTAAGAATGAAAGCAAGTGGAATAAATACCCTCCCATTTTCCTGAGGCTGAAAAGCCTAACCAACTTCAAAAGCTGACTTCTGGTAACTTTTCATTGCCATAATTAACATGCGCAAAACTTACCTATAAAGACATTGGCGCTTCGTTATACAACCATTAGAACCTACTCAGCATAACCATTTTCCTTCCTGCATTCACCCACTGGTTCTTTCCCTGCCATAAATCCTCTCAGATAAATGTTATCGTGGCATCTACCCCATGACTAACTTTGCAGTACTTTCAGACTGCATTAACAACCAAAACAGATAACCCTGGCCATTCGCCACTTGAAAGTTGACATATTTTTAACCACAGTGAATAATCCCAAATTGTAACAGTGAGACAAAGAGTGTAGAATCACAAAATCTTTATATTTCTCCTTCAACGAAAAAAAAACCACCACACATATAAAAAACCAAACAAACAGACCAACCGAGCAAAATAGATAAACATGCCTTATTCTGAAAAGTCACTTGATAACCTACTGTTTCCCTCGATTTCTATAATGTAATAAAATACTAAGATTATGAACTTCAGAACTGAGGAACTTCAAGTTTTGTCGTCTCCATCAGAATTCGTAAACACATCAGCGATGAGGGAGAAGGAAAAAAAAAAACGAAGCGGAAAAAAAAAAAAAAACCAGAGGTGGGATAAAATAAAAAAATCAGCGAACAAACTGGGATGAATAAGGTCACACTTGGTTATTCCTGACTGCGAGCAGGGTCACGGCACGGCACGGCCAGCGCACAAGCGCCCCGGCTGCCGGCGGCGGGCGGGAGGGACGCATGGGCCCGTCCGCCGGCCGGGGGCGCTGCCCGGAGCCGCCGGGAGCGGGGGGTTCCAAGGGCAGCACGCCGGGCTCGGGGAGCCCCCTGGAACCAGTGGCCTAGGGTCTCCTGCCCCGGAACGGGGAAAAAACTGCCCGCGTGGTCACAGCGGGAGAGACCTCGCCGGGGGTGGGGGAAAAGCGCTTCACCCTTAGCGGCCGGGGCGAGCGAGGGACAAACACGCGGGTCGCGCCCCTCCGTGCGCCCTGACCCAGCAGCGGCGAGCGGAGGCCGCCGCACGCGTCTCCCCCGTCCCGCAAGTTGCCGCTGCGAGATCGCAAAGGCGGCGACAACAAGGCAAAAGCCGTATCGCTATCACCACCGGTGGTCACACGATGGGGGGCGAGAAAGCGTGGAGCTCCGGCGGCGCGGGCAGCAGCGCCAGGGCCGCACACTGCGGCAGCGGAAGCGCCCGGGCCGAGGGGACCGCGCGGGGGGAAGGGCCCGAGCCCCTGCAGGAAGGGCCCGGGCATGTGGGGAGCGCCGGGCCGGGGCCGGCACGACACGAGCCCCGAGCGCGTCCCGCGAGCTCCCGGACTTACAACGGCATCGTCTCTCCGGCCCCTCCTCCTCCTCCTCCGCCGCCGCCGCCACCGCCACCACCGCCGCCGCGTCGTCCCCTTCTTCCTCCTCTTCTTCCTCCTCACCCACCGCTGCCGCCTGAGGACCGGTCACTCGTCCCGCGGAGCGGCGGGAGCCGCGACCATGGCACGGGCCGGGGCCAGGCCCCAGGAGCGGAGGGAGCGGCTGTGCCGGGCCCGGCCGCCGCCGCCGCTTCACTCGCCTCTTCCCCTCCGGCCTTCTAACATGGCGCCCGGACGCTACCACAGCAACGTCCCGGGGCGGGGGGGGCCTGACGCAGCGCGACGGACACCCCCGCACGGCGCGCACGCTCGCCCGGCCGCGCGTGCGCAGAGGGAGGCGGGGCCGCGAGGCACGCTGGGGAATGAAGTCGCGGCGCCGGCGGCAGCGGCGCCGGCCGAGGTTTGAAAACAAAGCGCCAACGGCCGCGGGGCGGCGCGTGCGCGGGGCCGGGCGGGACGGGAGCGGACGGGACGAGCCGAGCCGAGCCGAGCCGAGCCGAGCCGAGCCGAGCCGAGCCGAGCCGAGCCGAGCCGAGCTCGGCTCAGTTCGGTTCGGCTCGGCTCAGTTCGGTTCGGCTCGGCTCGGCTCGGCTCGGTTGGCCCCGGCACCGCAGAGTCTCCGGGAGCCGCCCCGGCGCTCTGGGCGCGGAAGGGGCTCGTTCAGAGCAGCCCCGTGCGTGGCTTTGGCTATCCCCGTCGGGCTCACTGTGCATTCGTGCCCTGCGCAAAGCAAACGGATCCTTTTCTAAGAGTTGTTCTTTAAACATCTGCCAGGAGTAGTCTGCATAAACTTTCACAATATTATAAAAAAGTCACACTCTATAGAGCAGCTCAAAACTTTATTGTTAGAAAAGTCAATGCATTACAGTAACTAGAGAAAACCTTGTTTACCCTCTCTAAGTGTCATCTTTATTCTGAAAAATAGCCCTTTCAAACTAAAAAAGTGTCAAAAGCTACCAATTATTTAATCTGCAATTGCCTCACAGGACAAATGGTGACTTTGGCTGACAGTACATAGGACGTATAGATCACAAAAATATGTGTTTCTTTAGAGTAGGAGATGATGGTTCTGAATTCTATTCCCAACTTGTCTGTGTAACTATAAGATGAAATAAGATACTCTACAAAAACACTAATATATCTGAATAAAAACATTGGGCATTAACACGTCTAAAATACTGATACTCAAAGTTACAGACAATATAGCTGTCAAATGTTTCTATTCTTTCCATTCTTCCACTTTTCACCCCTCCTTTTGCACAAAGAGTCCTTGCCTTCTGTTTTGAGAAAATCCTGTATTTGTTTTACACCAAGTATGCAATCACTTCCAGCTCAGTCAGCACAGATATGGTTCCTGTGACAACTGGATGAAGTCAGCAAAATTGAGAAGGACAGCCATGTGCTGGAAACTACATTCTTCAAGAATCTCTAAAAAATATATATCTAGTATTGAATGCTGAAGATCATGAAATGAGTTCTACAGCCATGTGTTTGATACCAAAGTAAAACACAAGTTTCGTGACATACCTGTGCTGGGAACCTGTTTACCAGTCAGTCTTCAGAGCAGCACAAGAAGACTGTATTGTGTGACTTTTTGCCTCTTGGTAACTGGGAGGGCAAATAAGAGAGTTTGCTGCTTCTATCTATCTCCTTTTTCAGTAGAAATAATTTTCTTTTTTTTAATAAAAATTTTTCTCAGGCTAGCTGCCTACATTCACTAAGGATTAGGAAAATAATATACAGATGTGTAAATGTATCAATCAATACATGCAACAAATAGAAATGTTGAAGAGGATTAAAAATCCAGTACAAAAAAGTAATAAAGTATGCTAAATAAAAATGAAGATTGCATAGTAAGCCTAAACAAAAATAACATCAGAAACTAAGTCTTTTTTGTCTAAAATGTATTAGGAATTTTCACCCTTTTTGTTTCACAATTCCTGTTGCTGCTAGGATTTAACGTTTATTCCAGTCGATATCAGGACTGTTCTTGAAGAGATATTCTGCCTATAAACAGAAGAGTTTAAAAACTACAATTATTTTCACATCTCCAACTTCAAAATATATGCAAAATAACAAAGATATAGTGGATAACATTGCTTTAAACAAAACTGAAGAATGTGTTAAATGTAACTTACACCAGAAAATGTCTCTGTGTCAGAGAAATCTCTTTCCCCCAAAGACTATCCAAAATACCACTGACCTTACTTACCCTCTTCATAGCAGTCACTGTTTCTATCGTGGGCAAGAGAAGGAAGTGAGCCATTTATAGTTTTTGTCACTGCAAGGAAAGGTCTAGGGAGTACCCTAGAACCTGATTTCTAGACCCACTGGTCCTGAGCTTTAAAAGCTATGCAGTTATGAGGGAAGATCTCATACTCCTACAGCTACAGGTAGCTGTCACCAGTAGGCAAAAACAAAACATTCCTTAGTGCCTGAAGTTGGATTGTAACACCATTGCTTTCATTTTAAGCTTTTGCTTGATTAATAAAATGCTCTGTTTCAGCTTATAAACAGCTTGGTTAGGACGTGCAGGCAGAACAGCAGCACAGCAATAACGTTACGGCACCTGGATTCCTGCAATGACCTGACCCTGCTTGCAGCCCAAAGTTGAGCTGGATACTGTCCTGAGGTCATTTTCAACTGGAATTAGTCTGTGAATGTCCTACAGGATTTTCTCCTTTATTTATGTGTGTATTGTGAAGGCAATTACCAAAAAGATTCTATTTATCATTATGACAATGTGTTCAGTTGTGCCAGGGGGGTGGGGGTAGCAGGGGGAGAGTCATGTCCTGCTTTCTGAAGAGTTAAAAATTTAAAATCATTTGAAAGTAGGCATACGTAGCTAGAATTTTTAGGCTGCAGGTTGAACTTTATCTGAACCATATGGTTTTGTTTTTAAGTCAAAGATGGATTACAGTGAAACCTGGCACTAACAATCTGAACATTAATAATAGAATAGACAAAGCTGCAGCTTAAACATTACTTAAAAATTAATAGCTGGGGTAGACAGCCCATAGATCATGGTATATGAACCGTAACAACCACATGATTGTAACAAACAGAACCAACCAAAAGCCCGCTGAAACCGACCTAAGAGGGTGTGGTTTAGCAAACCCTTGGTAACAGACAGCAAACCAATGAAGGGCAACCAGATCTCAGAGCCTCATAGAGCTCTTGGTCCCATCAGGGATGACCTGTGAGGGATGGGAAGTCCAGATTGTAAGGGTGTAATTGCTCAGGGATTTCTTTCTTTGTGGACTCTCTTTTGAGGCACCTAACTCCAGCTATCAGATATCATAACAGGTTCATTGGCACAAATCAATCTAGTGGAAATGAAAGCCTAATGTAAAAAAGTTCTTTAGCTTGTAGTCCTCTATGGCACAGCAGAATTGTCAGGGTACATAAGATGTGTAGAGTGCACATACAAAGGGGAAACAGATTCTGGTAGTGATTTTTGTCCTATTACTGTTAAACTACACTGGATCCTTCCCTTAATACACAGTATCAACTGATCCCATGAGGAGTAGTTTCTGGGTTTTAATTTTCACTATAATTGCTGGTCACCAGAATTGCAGATTCTAATCATTAATTAGTTACTATCTTGAAAGTGGGGAGGAAATTTAAGTCATTTCATTAATAGAGATTATTTGGGTCTATATGAGTATTCAAAAATATTTACGATGCAAAACATAATCACCTTACCAGAAAATTGACTGGATCATCTGGCCTGATCCTACAACATTCATTTATCCCTTGCATAAGTGTTGGCATGACATTCTTCATTAAATAGTTTCGTAGTGGAATAGACTGGGCCTCCAATAACTCTTGTTCCTGTTTTTTCACTTCCTCCTGCTGTTTATTCTACAATTAATAAAGAAAAAATTTGTTTATAAAGTCCATCAAATAACATTTGGCTAAATAATAGTGCTGGTCTAGAGGGAAAAATAGTTTTAGAAGCTGTGGACAGAACTTTAAAGAACAAGTTGACAGTAAAAATTATTAACTGCTTATTAAATTTAGAGCACACAACACACTGAGGGCAAAGAATTGAATATAATAAGGACTGACATAATCTCTTTACTAAAATGATTTTTTTTTCTTTAACACCTAAAAGGAGGTTTATTCTCAAGTCTTCCAGTGGTCCTGTTTCCATAAGGTATTTGGCAAAACAGTTGAAATACACTGTAGTGCTTCAAAAATTAGTGCTATTGCAAAACACGGGTCATTTCGTGAGGCTTATTTTAACTGGAGGAAAGGAGAATATTTTTACTCAGTAGAGAGCCCTGGCTTTCTAATTTTCTATTTGTTAATTGTGTTGAGTTCGTTTCTCTTTGGTTCCCTTTATTTGTTTTATTCGTATTTCATTGTTGTTTTTGAGGGGCTTGAGAGTCAAATACATTAAAACCACAGTGAAATACATTTGTTTCCACCAGCTAAATCTATTTCTGAATTCAGGTTAAATCAAATTATATTTTTACACTCAAAAAGTAAGAGGGATGAGGGAATAAAACTGCTGCAAGCTTTTCTTCCTTCCATTCAATAGCACTTAGTAGCATGCATACTTGCAGCAGCTTTAGCCAGAAGATTACTCCAACTCATTTTCATTGTCCTCTCTTCACTCATTTTATCACCAGTAGCCTGAGTCATATAGAGATACAGCAAACAGATGATACTCTGAAGACTGCTTTTCTATACTCGAGGCATAACATAAAGGCAATATTCAGATAAAACAGACAACCAATTTTTACCTTATTCACTCAATCCAGGAGTGCTATTGAATAAATCTTGCAAGTGGTCTTTGGCCACTACTCAGAGACAGCAACTAATTTACAGCGTCAAGGGCAAATGAACAGTTGGTTAGATCTGATCATCTGGCTGTTGTGATAACCTTAAACACACGTTTTATCTAACACCTACTTCAGCTTTGATTAATGCAGTTTGCACTTTTAAAGGTAAATGGCTTGGATTGAATCTAGCTAAAATGTGTTAGCTATTCTTAGGAATTTTACAGGGTACAAAATGCTAGTTAATGTTGAATGAAGCTGTAAATAATCAGGTATTAGAAAACCCTTATATAGGAGCCAACATCAGAGGAATGTAAGTGCTTCTTTAAATGTCGGTAATTCCAGCATATTATTACCCCATAGATGTGTATGGACATTCAAATATGAGAAAAGGACTTCTCAGTGGAAGGATCAGTTTGTTTTTAAATAGCTCTAAAAGAAGGCAATACACTTGCCTTCTGGTGAAAGGGCCTGGCTTTGGGTGTGAACAGGAACATTCTTGCAGTACTAATTTCAGGTCATTTAACTGAATTGTCCTTGGGTGTGGAAAGGTAAATAAGGAAAAAGCATCACGTGCAAGTCTTCTGGGGTCAGCTAGCCTAAATACCAAGTACCTATTAGATTATTAGCAAACAAAAACCATCCTTCAGACTGCATCAGGTAGTCCTTACCGAACCGAGTACTCAGCTCTTACACATGTTCTTGCAGGCTCAGAAACTTTTCTGCAATGTAGGCTGGAAGATTGGGTCAGTGTTGAGCTAAAAGTCTAGTTTGATAATTAAGACTTAGTCAGGCACTTAGAAGTAAACTGAGCAAATGCAAAAATCCTGTTCGACTTGGTAAGGAAAATCTCCACTGATTGTAGTAGGTATTTATAAATGGTAAAATAGAAGAGCTACAGGACAGCAGCAACACGAGTACCATAAAAGTATTTTAAAGACATGCTGATACCAAAATGCAAAAAAATGCTATGTCTGTAATAAAAAGGGCATATTCTGTAAGATGGGCTTTATAATGCACTGTGGAGATAGCCTAACCCAAACCCTAAAGCAGGATATAAGGAACAAGAGAATTTATGCTACATTTCCCAAGTGTATTTACATAACAGATTACTTGAAGTCATCTAAAACACATAAATAATAACATTTTCAAAAAAAAATGTATTAACCTACCCACTCTTCCCATCTCTCCTTTCTTTCTTCCCTTTCCTTATCTTCTTTATGCTCTTGTTCAGCTTTTTCTTTCGCTTCTTTGGCAAGGTGTTCCTCAGCTGCCTGGCGTTGCAAAGCCTCCTTTTCTTCATCTGTCAAACCATAATTCCGAGGTTCTCCAACTTCCTTGATGATCTTTGATACTGCAAGTCTGTTTTCAAAATCTTCATATACAGCTACATCTTTTAAATAATACAAGAGAGAACCATTTCAAGGTTTTGTCAGCTATCCTCAAGTATTATGCAAGACCTAAAAATATATTGTGTTCATGTTATTTGAATTTTCAAGTAAAAGATGTTGTTTTCAATTGCTTATAAATGTCAATTTTTTGTTACATAGAATGAAGTTTTCTAAATCTGATTTTCTTTACCAGTTTCAGCTAAAATACTTTGTCTTTTAAGCGGATGTAAGGAAGAAACATACTAAAATAAATTTTAAAACTATTGTTTAACAATTGAAGCTTGCCTAGGTTTTGAAACCCAAAAAATAAGTCAACTACCATCTCTCAGATGTGTTCCTGGCACCAATCTTATGTCAACTTCTCCAGATGCACAAACCCATCAGTTTTGTCCTTCTCTCCCCACTGAATGCTACACAATAGGTTGTTAGGATGTGACACAAACTCCAACGTTTTCATTCATACAGATTTACAAATACACAGACCTTTCTCTAGTCAATCTCTTACTGTGTTATATTTACAAAACAAATTTGTAGCTTCATGTAGAAACACAAGGACTGAACAAGACCTTCTCTTTCATTTATTCCTTCTCTACTTCTAATTGCTGGAAGTTACTTTCACAATGAACTTAACAAGAAAGAAGAAAAAGAAAAAATACAGAAGAATGAAGACTTTCTCCAGGGCTCTCTAGTTTCTGTATGCATTCAGTGTGTGGAGGCAGAAACAGTACAGGAATGTACATGGAAAAGAGGAAAAGTGGATGTTTGAGGGATAAAATACTGAGGTAAAGGACTTGTTCAGGGGCAGGAAATGGAAGGTGTAAAAGCACAGAAGTGGGTAAGGACACATGCATATGGAGGGAAAAAGAAGAATCATAATACAGAATTTAGATGAGAATCCAGTTGCCCCTGCTCCACAGTTCCTTAGGAAGTTATTTTGAAAGTCATTGGCAAAGCATTTTTCCCAGTTCTTTCTAATCACCAATTCGGGCAGAATCAGACTCTCAAATACTAATACCATTTTTCCAAGAGTTAAATTGTTTGTGATTTGTACCTCAAATCCAAACTCTGAGCATGAATTGAGGAGGGAACTAACATAATTCTACATGATAAACCTTATTTTACAGCTTCTTCTTTCAAAAAATCAGGAATTACATTCCTGAAGTATTCCGAATTAAAGCAACACATTTGCTATGGCAAGCAGCCCATCATTCCTACAATTTTAGCTGCACGTGGACATACAAATTACAATGAAAATCACTTTTCTTGTCATTTAAAGTATTGCTAATAATGGTTTCAATGTTGAATTTGAGGTCTCAAAGACCGCATTTTTTTCTTGGATGGCCACAGAAGAGTACAATGTTCATTTTAAGGCAATCAGAATTAACTACATTTATCCTCAAAAACTAATGCCATTTAAATGAGAAATGAAGTTAGCACTGATGCTAGCTGAGAGGAAAGATCACTGGAGAAGGAGTTCATAAATTAAGGTCTTCAAAGGGATTACTGTTGTAGCCTTAATATGCCTTTTTGTATAAGATCTAACTTGCCTGTCACCATTCCAAGTTTGCAAATGAGAAAAACGAGACACAAGATAACCAGCTTGCAGTCTTCATATAGAGTCATCAAAGCAAAGTTGAGTTTCCAGAATCTTGAAGCCCACTCCTTTGTACTAATCATATTTCAGACTCAGAAAAAATAATAATCATTAAAATTATACATAAAACCTTATACTACAATTTTTTAAATTTAAGGTGGAAGAAAACTTTTATTATCTTGAAACAATATTTAACAAATCACAGGCACAATTTGCAACCTCTTCTTTGGAATACAACTCAGCAAGCAGTTGGGTCTCTGATAAAATCCATTGCTACTTAATTCTATGCATCTGAAAATCCAGCTGGAACATCAACTAGAATGGAGGGGTTAATGGCTGAGTTATCTTTGTAATCTGTACCAACCATTTTACAGCAGAAGCAACAGACCTGCATGGTTCCATGGGTAATAACCAGGAATGTGAACATGGGTGAGGAGACACTTCTGAGACAAACAGGACATAAAGATGATGCTCATTTGAAGATGAGAATCAATGCTATACACCCAACGTGAAAATCATCTGGAACATCACAGTCGTGATACTGCAATAACTAAAATCAGTAGGCAAGTGAGCTTCTGTATTTGGAATGGGCTACAGCTGAAGAATAATCTTGAGGCATAATTCTTTGACAGTGCCTCTAGTTGCATATCTAGAAGTGTGTAAACTGAGAATATGACCAACTGGTGATGCCAGACCTTAATATTTACCATTTCATACATTTACTTTTCACAGTAGAATTTCCTCGATTCTAAAATAATTACACCAACTCACTATTTTTTCCCACTACTACACTTCCTAACAACATTTATATCCTATTATTTTCAAAATAATTTCCATGACTGACAAGAAATAAAGATCTTGGAAAAGCAGTTGTGACTAGGGGCTTGAACAATTAACTTTTCATAATTCATCTCAAATAGACATTTCAAATATCAGCAGTTTGATTTTAGTTACAGAGATCTCTCCCTTATTCTTTGTTTCCTTTCCTCTCCCCCCTAAAATCCACATTTCTTTAAAATGCTGTCACTCCAATCTCGCTGGCATGAAAAATCAGATTATAGTTATCTTCTCAAGATTTCCCAGTGATCACAATTTTCTAAAAAGTATGTAGGGAAGACAAATTTTCTCACATACAGGTATAGTGCAAAACAGATTCAGTCTCAGCCTTCCACTTTTGATTTCTAGTAATTTTCTTAAATGCTTCTTAATTTACAGATTACCCACATATTGTCATGGTGTTGCAAAATGTGGAAAATGTAAAATTTTTTAAAAGAAATTATGTACTTTGATGTTTCCCCTTTGCATACTTTCAAGCTCGATCAATGAGAAGGAAGATTTAACTCATGAAACAGACAGCAAGCCCTAAATGATGTCCAGGTGTTACAAAAACAAATTACTTGTTCATCGAATTACCTTCTTAAGGTGTAGACCTGAACAGGACTCAGTGATCTCAGACCAATGGGCCATTAACAAAGCTGGGGAAGAAGGATTTACCACTGATAATGGACACAAAGAGTGCAACATTTACAGGCCATAAGGACCTGGCAGAACGCCCAAGGAAGAAACTAATAAAGCCAACTGAGAAATTGTGCTGAAATCAGCCTCAGCTGGGTGAAAGTTAATGCCAGCAGTGAGGAAATCACAACCATGTATTCAAGGACCAACAACACAAAAAACCCACTGACCCAAAAGAAGAGTAACACTGAGCATGGGAAGCAAGAGAATAATTATCCAATAGAACACAGAATACTAATTAATAAGAGAACTATGTTATATTTAGCCAATAAACACTAATCCCTTTGTTTGGCAAAATGTATAAATAGTGACAAGTTTTGATAGTAGGAGTGTTTGATTTGTGGAGTACCACCAAGCACAGAGGTTAGCACAACTCTGAAATAAACAATCAATGCCTCTCTTCAGGGTGTAATTATTAGCTTGTGGCCCACCATGTAACAAATCCAATTTTTGAGGACAACAATAGCATCAGAGGATAAATCTAAAGAAAAAAAATATAAGGAACTATAATGTTTATGTCCATGAAAATGTACTCTTACACTTATCTGAAAGGATGCCAGTACAGAGACCTGTAACCTAAGTCACAAAATTATTTTAATAATTAAGATTACAAAAATGAACAACTAACACCCCAAATTTTACAAACAGGTTAACAGTAAAAGAACATTATTGCAGGTATATAATTAAATGCTTGTTGGATATGTATTCTGCAATGTTAATAAAAATATTATTTATATATGGATACTTACTATTTGATTTTTGCAAGTGTTAAATTTGTAAGAACAAAACATTTTTATTCATGTTATATCTACTAATTTTATTATTCCTTACCAATAAACTGAGGATGTATTTCAAGTTCATCAAAATAGTTGAGAACAGTCACATCATCGGTATTTATCTTGCGGAAGCGTTTCAGAGCTTCCAGGAACTGTTCCTCAGTATAATAAGTTCCAGCAACTTCACTCTCTGAAAGTTGTATTATTCTGTTTATAAGGAATTCATCAGATGCAATCAAAGAAAAAATAAATTCTGTGAAGAAGAACATATTGTTTGAATATATACAAAATTTCCAAAGGAATCAAGCAAAAACAGCAGGATAAAGCAATTTCTACACAGATTAAATCCACTCTATTTTAATTCTCAGCATAACCTACACATTACATTTTTATTCCATTAAGTTGCTGTAATCACAAGACAGCCACTACTGTTGTTATCAGCCAACAGTTGGTGGCATTTTCACAAAAAAATCCACAAACAAACAAACAAACAACCCAGAAACTGAACCAAACCCTTCCTTTTTATTAATAAAAACTTCTTCAACAAAAAGGTGGCCAAGCATTGGAACAGGCTGTCTGGAGAAGTGATTGAGGTGATTGAGTCACCATCCCTAGAGGTATTTGAGAGATAAGGAGATGTGACACTAAAGGACATGGTTTAGTGGTGGACTTGGAAGTGCTGGATTTAGGGTTTGACTTGATGCTCTTAGTAGTGTTTTCCAACCTAAATGATTCTATGATTAATTGTTCACTTTTAAATATGAGGGCAGCAGCATTACATGAACTAGATTGGTTTTTTAAGTGAAATTAAACAGGGACAGATGGAATGATATTTTAGACTTCTTGTTGGTGGCAGCAATTTTCATCAGTTTATTTAATTAGAAAATAAAACTACACTGTTTATTTAAAAAGAAATCTATTGAACTTACCAGGTATGATTATTTGATTAAATTTAGGCATTTTGCCTACTGGTTGTTCCTCTTCTTCTTCTCCTTCATCCTCTTCTATTAAAATAAAAGTAAGAATTAATTGACATTTTCATTTGAAGCAACAATATCACTTTATTTGCTAAAAATGTGCCAAGTAAAACACAGGTTTGCCAATATCCAAATTATAATAATAATTGGAAATTAATCTAACCTTGACACCAGTTTAGAGAATTCAGTAAGTAATTCATGTTGCCAGGCACCCCAGAATTGTACCTTGGGACGCTAGCAGTTGTTTGCCTACACCACAGATGTATCTACATGCACACACAATCTTTAAATATGTCCAATTTTAAAACTGCTGTCTTATCTTTGGCCTCTCCTCCTGCCCAGTAAATTATTCTCCAAAAAACTAGAGACAAGGCTCAGAACAATGAGTAGAAATATTTTACAACTCTGTTAAAATGGTTTTTGCTACTAAGGGTCTGCTTTTATGAATAGTCAGTAAAACTGCCTGTAGAGTACCAGCTGAGCATGACCATTTGCAGAACAGCATACTAAGCTGAACAAGACTGTTTTTCTGTACCTTCAAACCTCAGTTGTAATTTAAACATGAAGATGATTCTTGGTCTTAATGTATGGACAGTGCTTGCTCACAATTTTAAATGTGTGTATCTACAGTAGCTTACCTAATAAATACCCTGTAATTTGGCTCACAAAATATGTACTGGTGCACTGGCTGGATCCCCTCATTCAGTAGCCCTTAAACATTATGAAGAAATTATTCTATAGAGCTTGCTTAAGTGGAGCTGGACAAGAGAGCATCCTCCATGCTTGCGCATTTACTTTTTACATTACCAGGAAAGATAGTCTAAAAATTATCTTGTGCATAAATTAAATAAGGTGCATTACAGTCCTTCTTACATTCTCATAATCACACATCACAAAACTTAGTTTTGTATCTTGCACTGCAGTCATTGCAGTGCTGATGCACTCAAGTAGTACGGCTCTGAGAACAATAATGATAATGGCAACATCAGCAGCAATAAAAACAAAAGCAGCAAGAAAACCAAATCAAGCAGTACACACCTCTAAAAAGATACATTGCCTCTTCATAGGTCTCTGGGAACCCATCTAAAACATATCCCTGATTCCTACAAGGCATGGACATGAGCTTGTCCTTCATAATTTTCATGATATACTCATCACTGAGACTGCCTAAGACAAAGAAGGTTAATAGGTGCCTAGTTTATAGAAACAAGAGATCTGAAATTATTTTACTAACATTTAATACATTTTAATACATTTTTCTTCTACTTAGACCCTAAAAAGTTAAATATTTTGAGTTACTATTTGTATATCATGCATTGTCAGCAATCTATAGAATATTAAAATGTAGATATAAAATAAGATTACCTTTGTGTTTACAAGGATATAAACATTAGTCCTTAATGATCTAAACATGAAGTTAGTTTTATTTTGAATGCTACGATCAGGTTTTAATAGAGTCAGTAAAGAAATACTTAGAGAAAAAAAGTTACGAGAAAGCAATAATTTTCTATTTTCATTTTACAGTAAGACCTAAAGATAGTCTTCCAAAAAAGACATGAGGTAGGTTCTACAAGTTTCATTTTCAGACAGGTTGTGATATGAATTAGTTTATTTACCTGTCCTAAATTGTCAAGAAAATATGTAGGAGGAAAGTCAGGTTTGACCTGAAATTTTGTCCTTTTTTTTCTTACTTTATTTTGCTTTGACTCTTAAAAGTCTTAGATATTTATAAACCATTCTAATCATAAAAGTATGTAATTTTTTTAGAAGACATTGTTATTTTAAACAACACATCAAAGCATGCAGCAGAGATGCTGCCACAGGTCTCATTACTGATTGGTGTGTAAGAAGTTAATTTCTTTGCAGATACACAAGACCTAAATCAGCTAAACCCTTAGCAACAAATCACATTTTAAAGGGGGATCACTTTATACCACATGGAAAACGTTAAACACTAAGACCAAAACTACATGGCATTATTAATATACAAATGGTAACTAATATTTTTCAGCAAGGAACCTTTTTTCAATCTTTTACATATTTTTTCCAGGCTTCTGTAAGCAGTATTTACTTTTTAATGATGTATGAGGTTCTTAATAACCCCCACAATTTCATATTAGCGTGCACTTGTTTTTACTAAACTACTTTTATTTTTGTAAGTTTGACAAAGGTATATTTCACCAGCTTTTTACTTTATGTTATAGAAATTTATGCTCTCTGCTCTGAGAAGAAAACATAACATTATTAAAAAATTCTGAAGTAGAAAGATGAAAGTGCTATGATTAAAGAGGTACCAAAATATTTTAAAAATATGTCACTTTTAATATACAAGGTGCATCGTTGGATTGGGTTTCTGTGGACAGGTTTTGTTAGCCAGGGGACTTACAGAAGTGGCTTTTCTGAGAAGCTGGTAGAAGCTTCCCCCATGTCTGACAGAGCCAATGCCAGATGGCTCCAAGATGAATCTGCTGCTGACCAAATTTAAGCCAATCAGGGATGGTAGCAATGCCTCTGCGACCAAATATATATGTAGGGAAAAAGTCATTGTGCAGAAATAAAATGTGGCCAGGGAAGACAGAAGTGAGAATTTGTGAGAGAAACATCTCTGCAGACACCCAGGTCAGTGCAGAACTAGGGGAGGAGGTGCTTCAGGTGCCAAAGCAAAGATCCACCTGCAGGCTGGGGTGCAGCCCATGGTGAGGCAGCTGTGCCCCTGCAGCCCATGGAGGTCCAGGGGAGAGCTGAGATCCACCTACAGCCCATGGAGAGGCCCACTCAGGAGTAGGTGGATGTCTAAAGGAGGCTGTGACCCCATGGGAAGCCCACACTGGAGCAGGCTCCTGGCAGGACCTGCAGACCCATGGAGAGAGGAGCCCACTCTAGAGCAGCTTTGGTGCCTGGACTTGGGACCACGTGGGGGACCCAAGCTGGAGCAGCCTGAAGGACTGCATCCTGTGGGAGGGACCACAATGGAGCAGCCTGAAGGACTGCATCCTGTGGGAGGGACCACGCTGGAGCAGTTCATAAAAGCTGTAGTCCATGGGAAGGACTCACACTGGAGAAGTTTGTGGAGGACTGTCTGCTGTGTGAGGGACTCCACACTGGAGCAGGGAAAAGACTCCTCTCCCTGAGGAGGAAGCAGCAGCAGAACCATGTGATGAACTGGCCACAACCCTTATTCCCCATCTCCCTGTACTTCTGGTGGGAGGAAGCAGAGAATCATTAATAAAGTTAAATTCAGGAGAGAAGGTAGGGGTGAGTTCTCTGATTTTAATTGGCAATACATTTAAGTAATTTGCTCAAGTCAGGTCTGTTTTGCCCTGTACTCTATTTGTGATCTCTCCCTGTCTTTATCTCAACTCATAAACCCTTCATTGTATTTCCTCTCCCTTGTCCAGCTAATTCTTGATTTTAATAGGAACTAAAAGTCTAGGACAGAAATTTGTTTCCTGATTTCCATTTGCATA
The DNA here is from genome assembly GCA_024362935.1 of Setophaga petechia. NCBI lineage: Eukaryota > Metazoa > Chordata > Aves > Passeriformes > Parulidae > Setophaga > Setophaga petechia. Next base: position 11,014,161 of record JANCRA010000003.1, read on the forward strand.
GGGTTGCACTAGCAACCTGAATCCCACCATCATACTTTGTATTTCTTACCTTTATTTTGCTGCATGTTTTCTTTTATTGCATCTAAGAATTCCTTTGCTTCTTCTACATTTTCACCCTCCTCCTCTTCCTCCTCCTCTACAATATCTTCTCCTTCTCCTTCTCCTTCCACTTCTCTTTCCACCTTGACAGGTTCTTTAGCCACAATTTCCTCCTGATGACAAGAACAGAAATACGAGTTGGCTCAGAAATTCCATAACCAAATTTACTTTATACACAGATGTAATAAAAGAAAAAAATAATTCCTTTCATGTGTGTTCATGAACAGTGAGTTACTGAGCAACTTACAGTCTCTAAAAAGATTTAAGTGCAACTGCCAGAGATGATCAGTATGTTAAAAGATATTTCTATTCTAAAATAATGGGATTATAAGTAATTTTTAAATGCTGCCACATATCTTAAAATATGAGAAATTAAAATAACAGGAATATTAGAAAACAGTAACACACCAGATGTGCAATTTTTTCAGAAATTACATCTTTTGTCATAACATAATGTAGCTTGTAGTGTTTGCAGAGGTCCTTAGCAATGGTAGATTTGCCAGACCCGGGAGGACCATGAATGCAAACTTTGAGAGGCTGGAAAAAAGGATAAAGATAGAACATTATTCAAACAGCACAGATGCTTTTATGTAAAAGCAACAATATTTTTAATATGACTAATAGGAAATAGCAATTGTACTTAAAACTAAAAGGATATTTTTGTTTTATTTATTTATTTCTTGTTGAATATCTTCTCTATCACCCATAGGTCTCAAGTAACATAGTTACTTAAATGATGAAATTTACTGTTGTAGAGAAAGCATGCTTCTATTTAGTAGACATACAGACCAATTTGTTGTGGCTAGTTAGTGTTTGAATAATCCAAAGAGATGACACAATCCCACAGATAGGATGCAGTGAATTTTGGAATGTCTCTACTTTCCAATTGGGATATAGTTGCTGTCATCAAAATTATTATTTTGACTTCAAAAATTCCAGATCCATCACAATCTTAAGTGATGTCTCATTTCAGCCTACCTAGCCTGAGGATGCGTAAGTGCAATTAGGATCCCAGTATACCCTTCTAAGTATGTTATGCAATAAACTCATAATCATACCTAATTAAGTGCCTATCTTAATTTAATAAACCTGACAGTACAAACTCTGCAATAGAGTAGTGACAGAGACAGTCTAGCTAGCCTTCCTTCTCCTTGCTACCTGGTATGTACTGTTTTTTTTGTCAGATGCATTTGTTCTGTGATGCAATAGTTTAACCCCAACACAGACCTGATAATTCTTTCAGAGCTATGGAGGGACTTTCAATAAATAACTTTTAACAATAGTATCTTCATCTTTTTTATATGCCCTGAACTCTTATTCAAAGTTTGAACCAGATATAGACATGCTAAACAGCTTTATTGATACTTGGATATAAACAGGCATTTTTCTGCACCTTTCAGTAACCTATACATCTGAATACAGAAGTTCTAAATATCAAGCTAACATAGGAAATAGTGAAGTTGCCCAGTAAATTACACTACAGAGCAGGGTAAAAGGAAGGCTATATTGCAGTGGAATATCCACACTCACTGAATATATAAAGGGCACAAAATACTCACCTAACTATTGACTATTACAAAAAAGGTTTAAATAAAAGATACGCTTATTATATTCCTGAGGCAAAATATACCAAGAGTACCATATACTGCATAAAGAAAGTAGCTTCAGAATAGCAGCTTTCCATCATTAAGCTAATTTGCACTTACAGAATTTCAGTTTTAGGCATAAAGGAAATAAAACTCAGTCTACTTTTTTTTCTTTTGCCTCTTATTTAAAGAGGCAAAAAAAAAGAACCTCTTATTTAAATCTTCAATTTAATTTTATGTTCACTTATTTTGCATCTATATCCATCTTCTATGGTTTTTTACTTAATTAATTTAAGACGTGTGTTTATATAACCATTTCTATTGGGGATAAAGAGAGAAGAGCAGTTTAAAATCCTATACCAAAGCATTACCAGTAATCCTCGAGCTTGCTTGTATTCCATGACGACTTGAGCAATGTTATCTATCAGTCCTGTCTCAGCAAACCAGTTAATGTTGAAATTCTCTTTCAGATAAAGAGATTCCATTCGCAGGTTCACAAACAACATATCCAGTTGCATTTGCTGGGGGAACAAAGCTACATTTATTTACAGACTTAAACGATGCATGTTAAAAGAGCAGCTGGAGCAAGAGACTAGAATGGATGGGGAGAATAGAAAGAATTAAAGCATTGGGAAAGAAGGTTTATATACAAAACAAAACAGATATTTAAGCTTTTTAAAAATATTCATTTTCAATGTATGATTGTATTTGAGTGTTCTCAAATTAGAACATGCAACACTAAACAATTTTCTGTACAATGAAAAGTTTTCATGTAATTGCAAGGAATCCCCACTTTTATAAATTTATCAATGCCATCTTAAAACTATCTGGGTTGTATTTTGTTTATTTCTCCTATGAACAGTTTCTTCCAGATAAATAGATGAATACAACATAATTTATGTATTCTGTGTTCATCAGCCTTAGTAGCACTGAATTATTAACCTTTTTTAAATTTTTATCATTTTATGTAGGTTTTGCTAGAGCGCTCCCATATGCTCAGGGGAACAGTGACATCAGAGCTTCAGTGTTTTATTTTTTAAATGAGGCTGTAACTCTTCAAAATTCTGTGTTTTATGATGGCTAGATTTTACTTTATTTATTCTCCAAATTTAAACTCACTTAAATATTTTTAGGCATATCTTGGGGCTAAATTTTTCTGGTGAAATAAAGAAAAAAAATTATATATTTCATTATATCATACTTTTAAGTTTAAATACTTTCCTGAAGAAATAAAAGAGAGAAAATTACTGACTGTTAGCTCTTTGCTCAGGAATGCATTTTCTTTAGGAACCCTCTCAGTTTTTCCTGGTCCAATATTTTTACTGATACACTGTAAGAAAAACAAACAAAGAAATAAATAGAGAAAAAGCCACATCAGAACCACTTAAGAAATCAGATTCTTAGGAAAAAAATTAACAGGATTTCTGTGAATAAAAGATGTGCTGTAAATTTTATGTTACATTGTGCCTGGAAAATTAGGATACTGATTTGAAATAGACCTAAGAACAATACATTTGTGCCTTAAAAATCAGGATACTGATTGAAATAGACCTAAGAACAATATATTAACTTTAATGTTAGTATTGAATAGCTTTTGATTGTTAAGTAATACTTCTTCCTTAGTACCTTTAATTTAAAAAAACCCAAACAAAACAACAAAACAAAAAACCAAAAAAACCACAGAAATTTTTATAAAGCTCTTAAATATATGAATAAATTTCTAGTGCTTCAGATGTATTTGGAGATATTTATTTTCCCAGCACTTTTACATCAGGTTCCTTCAGGTTCTTCATTAACAATTGGGAAGGGCTTTCAGATCAATGCTACTGATAACTTTCTGCAGATCATTTGCATTTCATCATTAGACAGAAATTGTTAGTTACTCCTACAGCCCTTTTGAGTAGATTTAAATCACACTAAATTCCATAAAATCTTGAGCATTTATGTAGACTATTGTCGGAGACTGAAATACTATAGTTTATGACTTAAACTTTCTCATGAAGGACTTTTGCCTATTGTAGCAAAAACTGTTTTACAAGGGCTGCAGAGAAGACCACCACACCCTGAACCGGGCTCCGACTGAGGCCCCGGACTGCTCGCTGATGAAGATAAGAGAAAGTAACAACTTAGGGCTGTGGAAAAAGGACGCATTCACAGAGCACAAGGCTAACACCTTCTGAGGGGTGACCCAACCATAGGGCTATCAGCTGCCAGGCTGCTCACAGACTCTTGCACCTAAAGGTGTGGGGGGGAGGAGACTTTTTGGGTGTGTAGCGCAAAAGCCCCTGGTGAGAGGCAGTGACCGCCCATCCTCCGCTGTGCAGACCGTTCAGCTGAGGGGCCCTTCACCCGGAGAAAAGCTTATCCACAGCAGAAGGGGTGTCATGCCCATCAAAGACCCCCCAAAGGGGTCTCCAGACCTGCACCAGAGCACTGCAGCATGATGCAACAGATCCGCAGTGTTGCAAGGGACAGTGTCAAACTGGCCCCTGCAAGGGGGACGCGTGGGCGTTCCCACCTGCCCAAAGCCTGCATTAACCCGACTGGATTCTGTACTCTTCTGTGTGGTGGCCCTCACCACCAGAAGAAGTCCAGATGGAGGGGAGCAACGAGACATCATTGGAACCCTCGGATAGGTGATATGCTTCCACCTAGCCCCTCCCCTTCCCTCCCCTTCCCTCCCCTTCCCTTCCCCTCTTTGCCTCTCTTACTATTAAATAAAATATATCAAATTTTTGCCACCAACATCTAACCTCATTTGCTTTTTATCACGTTTTGGGGATATATTTTGAACCTTCAAAGTTCTTTCCATTTTTTACACAGAGACTTAGTTTTCTTTGCTCTTCTGGGTTGAAACTGGACCGTAACAACATGAGATCTAATAATCCAGCATTCTGGCTTCAGTGATGTCACTTAGTGGACAACCAGTGAAGATAAGCATGGGAAAGGCATATGTGATACTCGTTCCAAACAAGTCACTGTAGCACCCTCTCCACTGGCAACTTCCCGTCCCCAAGAACTGTCCACTTAACCCTATCCTCTATCTGGCATTTCTAAACAACCTCATACTTATGAAAGGACACTAACCACTCTCCTTGGGATGCCTCCCTGGACTAAAGCACAGGTTTCATCTTCTAGTGAGCTCCCTATTTCTTTAAACTCTCTTTGATACAACAACAACAACAACAAAAGGGCCTTATGTAACATTTGCTCAATCTACATGAGCAAGTGTCCTATTAGCTGACTCTCACTATCACAGTGTATTGTTTAGTAGCGTCATCCAGACTACTTCTAGAGTAAATTTCAAAACTCTTGGAAAAACAAGATATCTTCCAAAACATGAAGGGAAACACATGGTAAAGACTCATTATCTAATCACAGTTCTGTGAATCCCATAACAATTTTCCATAACTCTCTTAGGTAAAATTTTTATCAAAGATAATGAAAATACTGCAAAAATTAGTTCTGCAAGATCAAGTAAACTACTTTGTTTAAAGGACAGAAGTCTTAGAGGTTTTCAAAGTAATCTTCCACGTAATTTACTACTCAGGATAATTCAGGAAGACCTAGGAATGTCTACTTCAGTAAAACACATAGTTTCAAAACCTTACATACAGATATATTAAAAAAACAAAGAAATTCAAATATTGTGCTTTTATCAACTCTCTCACCTTAACTAATTCTCGAAGCGTGTGCATCGATGCATCCACTCCAAGTACATACTGAAATTCTGGCTTGTGTTCTGCTACGTTTTGCAACACTCTGAAATATAGCAAGTACAGCGGGGGCTGGCACTTGGAGAAGCATCCAGGGCTTTTCTTGTTAAATGCAGTTCATGAAACAGTACCAAGAGTCTGCAAATTCTTGCAGAACATTTCAGAGCATGACATTTTCATACATATTTCACTTAATAAAGAAGCACAGTTACACATTTTATTTGGAAGGAAGTTAAAAGAATAAAAAGCTATATCTGTGAAAGATGTTGTCTTAGTCTGCTGTAGAGTCCACAATCCATTTCCAGTTCTGTGCCAGTTAACTGGTATCACACTCTAGACTGAGCATGACTCGTCATTTATTAAAAGCAAAGCACCGTGCAACAGTCAGATAAGGATTCCCAAAAGCACATCTACTTCTAAAGAAAGTGAAGGCCTTGTTTGACTCAGTTAAAAGGGCCCAAAGTGACCTTAAACCAACCTACCCAATTTAAAAGCCTTAGTACTCTCTAGTGGATTTGTTATCTAGCTAGGTATCAATTATTGCTCATAGAATTTTTTCCCCCTTACACTGCTAAATCACGAATATGAATGGTTGGAATAATATTCTTGCCATCTCCAAAAACAGGTATTGCAGGAGTCTCACCAAGCCAACACATCTGAAAATCAGAGAATAAAGTGAGAAAAAAAGGTTACTTTTAACTAGAGCCAAAAAAAGGAACATTTGATTACTAGGCAAATCTATATATTCAAGATTTAAAGTTCAGTTTATTGAATAATTAATAGAACTGCAGTAAAGGAGACCATTCTTGAGAAGTACTGATTGCCAGACTACTAAAAGCAAGAGGGTTTTTTTAAAGACTATTCTTTAATCCTTTAATCTTGGCAAATATTACTTTTTAATCACCCTAAGGGGGAAAAAAAAAAAAAAAAAAGAGAGAGAGAGACTTTTGAAAAGAAAGACATTTCCGTGGATTCCATTTACACAACAAACATGTTCTCACTGGAAAGTACATATGGAGATACTATTCAAAAACTAGAGAAATATCTAAGAAAAAATAGAGCCAAAAAAAGGAAAAACACTTCCACTGCAGCTAAAATGTTATAAAAGGATCAAATAAACAGTTCTGCTCATGAAAGCACTGAGCTTATGATGCCAAGGCTGCTAAAAATGAATTCAATTCCAGTGCAGTTTGCCCCTAGAAATTAAATGATCCTTCAATTGTAGTTGGATGCCTACCTTAAAAAAGTAGTGAAAGAGTCCTTCCTCAGCTCCATATTGATGTCCTGAGGCAACAATATAAGTTGTAAACTTTTTTTTGTTCTGTAAAGTGAAATCAGCAAGAAAGTTTTCACTAAAATCTGGTACTGCAATTGGGATACAGGTTTACACTGACTCTTGAATACATGTATACTAAATACACAAAGTGTGCAAACTGTATCACTTCCAAGTTGTAACTAGATCAATTGTTGCATATCCTGTAGCTTCCTGAGTCATATTATTAATATTACTTCTTTCAAGAAAAGCTGTCTACAGCTGTCTTCCAAAAAAAGGTCCATCTACATTTGAACAAAAATTATAAGATTAAAATAAAATTAAGAGATAAAATTTGGAAGTTATGTAAATCAACTGAGTGAACAGGATAACTCATGCTTCTACTTCCTATTTTCAAGAAAAAATAACTCTGAAATTCATGGAAGCTATTTTTCTCAATGCATTTTATTTGCATTTGGCTGTCTAAAAGAGCAGAAAATGCTGGATTAATGATTTTACAATTTCTTTACTTTCATTTTGATGCACTATTAAAAAAAATCTTTGAACTATTTAAATGGTTTGCTAACCACAAATCATGATTAACCCATATATTTTTGGCTGATCTGTGTAATGTCATAAAATTGCCTGTCTGCTTGGACATACATATTACTGTTTGTATCAATGGTGAGGATGGTTATACAGGGGAAAAAAATTAATTCATCATAAAGGAAAAAAGCTTTTGAAGAAGTTTTTTGAATTAGTCAATTTAAATTTTTTTAAGATGAAACAAAATTATTACATAATTCTCATGTTGTAAATATCCTAGGCATTATATATCTTCATCATAAAATGTAAAAGAATCTGCCTTTATCACAGTGGGAAAACATGTGCAGATTTGGGATCTATCATTTTTTGGGGGGAGGAGGAATGGACCTTTTGTTATCATCTTTATAATATTTTAGAAACAGAAAAATAAGGCAAGTCTTAGCCAATCTTTGATTATATAAGCAAAGCACCATATAACTCGATGACAAGTTGCAAAGTCAGTGTGTTGTATCTATTTGGCTTTATCTATATACTTAGAAAGTGAAACTATGTTATAAAAACGACTTCAACTGAACTGAATTCAACAGCTTGTTATTAATCATGTGAAACACTAAAATTAGAAGACATTACAGATAGCAGAAGATCTTCCACACTGCAAGCACAGCTGCCTTTTTCAAACATTGCTAGGGCCACAGGAGGACTTTGCCATGGGATGAGCACAGAAGGGAGCTACAGCAGAATATCTCTAACTCCAGGCATGGCAGGGGGTGATCTGGTTAGTATGTGCTAGGGTTGACACATCTGGATAGAAATTCCCACTGTGGCCAACAGCATCATGAAGCAGCTGCTCATATGTGTATCAGTGGTCCAAGATCATCCCTAGTTATGGGCCAGATGGCAACCACCAACCATCACTGAACTCCCTGAATACACCTCTGTGGATACCTGGAACTTGGACTGTAAGGTAAACCACCACAGCGGCAACTTGAGAAAAGATAAAGGTGGTGTTATCCCAGACAATGCATTACAAAACATTATAAAGCTTACATTAACAAAGCTTGGGGAGAAGAATGATAATGCTGATAATGATCACAAAATTCAGAATTTACAGGCCATAAGGAAAGCCAACTCAGCAAGTGTGCTGAAATCAGCTCCAGCTGGGTAAAACAGTAATTTTGGCAGGGGGAGGTAATGACCACCAACTTATGGCCTTCCCACCCAAGAAACCCACCAATTCAAAAGAAGGGAAGGACTGAGCTTGGGACTAATTCACATTAGAAATGAGAGAATAATTTAACCAATAGATTAAGAGAACTCTGTGGCCAATGAACATTATTTCCCTTTTTTGCTAAAATGTATGAATAGGAAAAGTTTTGAACCATCTTGGGACCCCCATCACTGAGAAGCCCAGTATGAAGAAGGACCAACATGATGCCACTGGATCCTTGGCTGGTGACTGTCTTCTGCTAGATCTCTGTCCTCTGTTTTCTATTTCTTTCTATCTCTCTACCTCATATTCATTGTTAAATAAAATCTGTATAATTGGCTTCAGTTTGTGGTCTCATTTGCATCCTATCTCTTACTACTCGGATGTTAACACATACTGAGTTTGCTTGGGTAATTCCATGACAGATAGTGTTTGCACCTAAGAGCAGCAGCTCCCAGGGCTGCTTTGGACTGCAGACATGTCCCAGAAGATACATAGTAATTTCTGTCTCCTAGCAGGAAAAACCTGCCTCTTCTGAATGCACAGGAGGTGCTATTTCTCATTTCCCTTAAAAAGAATGTAACACAGGGTTTTCTTCCACGTACCTTGTGCTAACTCCTGCCTTGTGTGAAGACAAACCATAGTTTTGCACTGAGTGCTGCATTTCGCTGAAATGCATACCTCTAAAACACGTTCAATTCCTCTAACAATAGTTAGTTAGTGTCACAAGCCGCCCATTGAGAAGGTACTACTTGACGTTGCTTGGCTGTAGGCAATTTTAAAAACAGGACAATGTTTAGGCATGTTGCTGTTCCTCGCGGCACGTTTAGTCCCGGGTAAGGCGTGTCACGTTCCCGTGTGCTGTTCATTAAAGCCACTAGGTGTCACTTTCTAGCTGGGATCCTCAGTTCCGGCCTGTGGTTGTTTTGGCTTGTTTGCTCGCTCCTTAAAAAATTGCTTGAAGTGAGAAACAGATCTAAATGGATTCGGGAACTGTGATGTCACTGAGAACAGAGATGGGGGATGAAGAGCTTTTCTGCCTTTGGCAGGCAGATATTTCTCCAAGGATTCTGAATTTGGCAGGACCCCAGAGATTGTAACTTCTGAGAAAAGTGACACAACCTGAATGCCCTGAATGCCACAAAGGTAAAAAATCTCTAGTTATATAAAACAGAGACTCTTAAACTCTCAGACTGTTACTGAATTTTAATAAAAAAATAGGTGAGAGGTACACTAATGCAGAGAGGCAAAATCTTGCTTCAAGAAACAACTTCCATTAAATTGCACTCTGAACAGGCAATAAGGCTTAGAAAACCTTCTATTCTTGGTGCAAGAGCTTTTTACCTGGCTGGCTGATGAATTCTAGTGTCTGAGGTCTTTGCAGTATATAACAATAACATTGATGGCATATTTCCTAGATACCACTGAATTTAGGAATGAGTAAAGACTGTAATCCAGAAGCCTCCAGCAATCACAGGAATCCAAAGCTGATTCCATGGGAAGAACAGATGCTTTGGACCCATCTTGTTCCAAAGTGCTGACAGAAACTATCCAGGGGCAGTGATACCCATTGGTGCTGACACTGGAGTTCTGGAGCAAAGGGGCTCCTTTTGAAAGGGTTACAGCAGGTAGTATTGAAAATATTCAAGCTGCTTTATCATGTACTGCTCCATATCTGTCTTCTCAACAGATGTTCAGCCTGGCAAACACTTAGAAGTTAATTATATAAATACTTTTGGTATGCAGTGACTCAGTGCTTTGGACTAGTCAGAAAAATTGTCAATAATTCATCTGGGTATTAAGTGGTGGCAGAAGTTAACACAAGGTTTGATGGATGTTGTTTAGAATGTTCATGTTTTTAACACTGCAGGTGTGAAACTCATCCCATGGTCTTACAAATCCATGTTAGCATAGTAAGAGAAAAACCAATTTACCACTGCTTTTTCAAGCTGTAAACCAAATTTTTGCTTGTATTCTGTACTATTGGATCTGCAGTAGAACAGAATATAATTTCTAGGGCTATTTTCTCAGCAGGACATAAGACAGCAAATATAAGTTCAAACCAGAGAAAAGTTTTTTTCACAATAAACTCTGTTATTAGCTGGATAAATTTCTGAAATGGACATTGAATTGTATTGATTATGGAGACTCCTAGCACAGAAAAAGAATGACCAAATGACACCTTCATCATCAATGTATTTTGTTGTCTTTGAACCTCCTCACTACTCCACCACTAATGACAACAGCTTCCATTTTCCTGAATTGTAAGCTGAGCCACCATTGGTATTTATTTAATAATAGTTCTTAAATACAAATAGAGGCATGGTCTGCTCTCTAGTAAGATTAATGGTCTAATCAGACCAAAGCAAGCAAAGCTGAAGGAGGGGATTTAAAAACATGTAAATGATAACATATTTTGGCTATTCTGTGTCAGCTCTATGGCTGTGATTTTAAAGTAAATTATAGGGTGGAACAAAAGTCAACAAGGCCTCTGCTCCAAGAGCACAAACTATCCAGGACATGATAGGTGTGGCCAGAACATCTAAGTATTTAAATGAGTTGTAATACTAACATAGCTTGCTGATATTTAAAGATGCTGCTTTTATTTAGAGCAGTACTAATATCTCATTCCTCTACAATCTTTCTTCCTCAAATCTTTCCACACAGACCCCAGATTTGATTGTCTTTGGTACAAACAAAGAAACAGTATTTTTTTTTAAGATGAGCATGATTTACTCCCTACCTAAGAAAAAGAAAAGAAATTGGGATTTATATTATGCATACACTTGGGTTTCAAAGGACATTATCGTATTTTCCATGCTACTATATTTTATTAATAGTTTGTGTCATCCATATTTATAAGGACAATATTATATTCTTAAAATTTATTCAAACAGTTTATAAATTCCATTACTATGATAAAGCTCTAAATAAGAAGACAAAACAGCTTATTTTTATAAAAAAGTTCTATACATACAGTTTTCCTAAGTTTTGCAATGTGTTTTTCAGCATTTATGTGATCCACAAAGCCAGGATGAGACCTTCTTTTGCGAAAATCTTCTTCATTAAAAGGAGCGTCAGGATTTTCCTATGAAGAAAAAAAAAGTGACTGATATACATTTCCTAAAACAGAACCATTTTTAAAGGTCTGGATAGTTAAAGGAAGTTCTTTGAAAGTATTTTAAAACCTGTTTTAACTTTGTCTTCATTTGAAATTTGTCAAGGTTTTAAATTTGATGTTTGAGGTTCAGCATTTTGAAAATGTCATTCGTTCAATTTCAAATTTCACAGTAAAAGATTTTTAACTTCTTTTTATATTTCTAAAAAATTAGTTTTTATTCTATATAGCATTACACAAGGTTGAAAAACTCTATTTCTGTAACACTGAATTTGAGAATTGCAATAGCATACTACAAAGCACCCAACATGGCTCCTGAAAATACTTTACATATATTGATATAAAGATGCACCCAGTTTAATTATGAATTTCATTAAATATGCAATTGGATTTTTTTAATGACTGAAAGGCAGTGCAGTGCATATTGTGGTGCCTCTTGACCAAGCAACTCTTTAAGTCTCTCTGTATCATTATAGCCCAATGCCTAAACTTTTCTGTCAGTGAATTTCATCCAGCAATTTTGTCAGTGAATAATGGGTAAGGGTGAAAGAATCCTAAAAACCCACTCACTTTACCAGCTACCATTGAAGTACACACTCAAAATATATTGCATAATTTAATGTAATGAATATTTTCCATTAAATGGCAACATCTGTTAAAAAAAACTTAATGTTTTGATATTACTTACAGGGTCAAAGGGTTTGGTATTTGCCCAGGTCATTATTGTTGAAATGAGGATGAATATCTTTTGTTTGTCAAAAGTCTCTATTTCCTCATGTAGGGCTGTTAAATGAAAGTCAGAATTTTATTTTAAACTGTATTATTCAAACTGTAGTTTTGCTTTTATACAAAGGTTCTGGATAGACACTCATAGCAATGTTTTATGATGTTTTTTTTTAAGCAAATGCTCTTTGAGTTAATATAAAATAAAGATAAAAAAATCATGAAAGAAAAATAGAGAAAGAAAGAAAGAAAGAAAGAAAGAAAGAAAGAAAGAAAGAAAGAAAGAAAGAAAGAGCTACTGAAGAAAGAAAAGCAAACAAAGAAAGAAAAAGCAAACAAAGTGTATTTTAATATAAAACAAGAAAATGAATTTTTTGTTATGCAAATTATTCTGTTGTCGGAGTGTTCATATTATGAAGAGGAAAGCATAATTTAGTTTAGCTGTCATATAAAGAATCATATTGCACTCACACCATGAAAGGATTCCAGCTGCCTATTAGAATTTGGGTGTAACAATAAGTAGAAAGTTTTCAAAAGACTGTTAGCAATATTTTTTATTGGACTTTAAAGAAAAATAAACTTAAAATAATGATGTAAAATATCGAAACATTCTTTGAATATCACAGGAGCAAATTTTCTACCCACCTCCCCATGCAAAGAGACGAGATGATGGTTGGCAGTTACTTAGGGAGATTACTGCCTACACAGATGTGCCATTTAAAGAGTTGGACCACTCCATGTCAGCTTCTCTCCCTTCTAAATGTGACAGTGCATTCCATGGTTCCTTGCTATTTATCCAAATAGTTTGTGCAGCATTTCTCCATCAAGGAACCCAATTTTATATTAAAGTGAATCCATGATAATTTCATTACACATTGATGGCTACATACAAACCAAATTTCTGTTCAGGTAAAGCCATACTAACCAGAAGCAGCCCATGTTGCTTCCTCAATTTGGCTTGCATCCTCAGTGATATTATATAAAACAATTTCACACTCAAGCAAGTGGCTTAAGAGTTCTTCTCGAGAAGAGACCTGAGGGAAAACCAGTCAGATTCTGTCATTAGAGAAAAAAAAAATCCTCTTCTAGTTAAATATCTGGATAGAATGTGGTTTTCTAACACTAGGATGTTGGAATTATTCATAAGATCATTACCAAACTTTTATCTGTCAGATACAAGAAAGCTGATAAAACAGAAATTAAATGCTGAAATTTCTAATTTAGAGTACTTGTTGACATAGATCAAAAATACAGACTTTTAATGGTATTTTAGGATCCATATTTTTAGTGCATTTGTGAGTATTGAAAATATCTACTACTTATCCAGGTATTTTAAGCAACAATCCATTGCCAGAATAGAGAACACATAAAAAAGTCCCTTTCCTTGCAAGATAGCATCCTGTAATTTTTATTAACTTCAGATTATCTGTAGTACTTGAGCAAATACTTGAGCAAGTCCAGCAAACACTTTGGGCAAAAGCAGGGGTTTAAACTAAACACTGCCAGATATAATTCCCTGATTGAACAGTTCAGCTGCATAGACATCAGAATCAAAATTTTCAAATGTTGGAAGAGATTCTTCAATAAGAAGAATAATAACGAGTTTATAACAAGCAGTTTGAGACAGAGGCTAATTCTAGTTTCAGAAAACTAAATCAAGCAATAAGCAATCACATCCACAAGAGCAAGACTCCTTTAGTTAATTAAACTCCGGACATACACATTTTTATACAAAAATGGAAGTACTCAGAACAATTAGCTGCTAGTGAAAGCTGTGATTTCAGTGAACAGTTAAGAAGGACACTAACTTTGAGTCCAGCATCACTACCTTTAAAATGGTGATAAAAGACAAAAAGAAGATGAGAGACACTTGAAGTGTAAGCTTTGAGGAAAAAAAGAAAGCAGACCTGTGGATCAATAAGATAGATTTTTTTACAAAAAGTTATGAAGAGGACATCATCTATTTTCTGTCTGAGTTCCTTCCTTTTATATTTGCTGTGTCAGACCTAGAAGAGAGGAAGCCAGAGCACATGCAGGAAGCAGAAAGAGTAAAGCAGATATATACAGCTTCCAGCAGGAATGAAATTTCATTAGTGCTGAAATTTCATTTACATGACCTGTGATATTTCTAATGTTGTCTAAAGGCAATCTGTAATCAGACTCATACTTACTGCATACGTTTCCTTTGCAAACTGTATATCAGCACTCTCTGGTTTAGAAAGAGTACCCACTATTTCATAGCTTTCCCCTGTGCTCGTTGGATCAACAGGGGATTCATTTTCATCTCCCTCCTCTTCTTCTTCTGGGCTTTCAAGCGTCGCCCCAACAACGCAGGTGGATAAATACTGCAATATACAAGACACATAATTTGTATACAGATACCTATTGAGCCCTACACAGCTTGTCGTAATGTGCAGAAGGCACCAGCACCACCTGACCAGCCCTGCTCCTGCTCTTCAGAAACAGCTTCCCATTGAGGGGAAAACCTTAGGGACTGCTCAGCCTCAGCTGGAATGTTTCGGCTCGCCTTGTGTCCCACGCCTCAAAGCCGAGGGTGCTGGCGAGTCCCTGGATGCCGCCGCTCCGCGCCTGGCTCCTCTCGGGCAGGGTGTGCTTCACAGGGAACTTCATTATCGCCCTCCACAGCGATCAGCTGCTGCCTGAACTCTCCCGGTCGGCTTTATCTCCCCTTCCTGTTCCTAACTCTTTATTTTTACTCCTCATTTTTAATCCGTTTTATCCCTTTAATTGCTCCGGTGCCTCTCCTCAGCAGCTATCTCAGCTGACCCTCCGGTCCGCCCGGCCGAGTTCCCCGGGCACCAGCCGCGACTGCCCCGAGGGCGGAGGTGCCCGAGACAGAACGAAGCCGCGGCCGGGAGCAGCTGCGGGCCCTCCCCGCGGTCACCTTGCCGATGCTGCGGCCGCAGTAGGAGTCGAGGTGGTTGAGGAAGATGCGGCGGCCCCGCGGCGCCTCCTCCTCCATGGCCCAGCCCGGGACGCGGCCCGTTGCCGCGCGACCGCCGGCGGCCGCACTTCCCCCGGCCGCCGCTGGGGGCGCGCCGCCCCGGCACCGGTGGTCGCGCGCACTGCGCAGGCGCTGTGGGTACCGGGCCCGGCCCGGGACAGCCGCGGCCCTTCAGTGTGGGGCTTTGCTCGGAACGGCGCAGTGCGCGTGTGGTACCGCCGAGACAAAATATAGATGGTAATTGGGTTATCCGCCGGCCTTTCCGACAGCAGGCAGGCTAGGGGGCTGCCTGGGCGACTCACAGACTAACAGCTGCATTAGCAGCACTTACTCAGCGCTCCGGAAAAGCTAAACCAATGGCAGCCGAAGGAGACAAATTGTCCCTCCTCAGTGCTGCAGACCTTCCCTCCATAGGGGCAGCAGTGCCCCAGCACAGGCATGGGACAGCATTTTCTGCATCCTCAGTAACACAGAAGTGGTGCAATGACATTGCTGTCCCACTTTTGGGTTAACACTGTGTTACACTACAACTGTAATACAGTTAAATAGCAAAAGTTTCTTCTGTTAACACCTACAAAATACCTGAAAGTATGCTTAAAATAAGCACATGACAGTTTAAAGACCTCCAAAACAAAAAAAACCCCAAACAAACCAACCCCAAAATTTAGTAATGAAACATTACATTGGCATTTTTCCACTTGGATTTCTAACCCACCAAGTCCTTTACAATCACATACCATACCTTACCTTGCTGTCTCCTGACAAAAGTTTCAGCTGATAGACGTTTGCAAACAGTTTTCCAAATAGTCCACAGCTAATTAACATTCGCCTAAAGGCATGATGATTTCAGTTGTTCACTTCCAACTCTACAATAGCTCCACCCCCACAAGAAAACTTCAACACACGGGTCCATTTATTTAAAGTCATTGAAATTGAACAAGTAAATCAGTTGCAAGGAAAAATATTCAAATATAAATTTGCTGAAGTACGTTCTCCTCACAGAGGACTAACCACGTGCCACAGACCTGTGTGCAAAAAAGAGCCTATGAACAATTTTCGGAGCATGGAAGCATACCCTAGGGCAGTGGACTAATTTCAAAAATTTCAACCCAAAAAGATAATAACCATGAAATTAAGCTTTCGAAAACAGAAGCACTAATTACAGTTGTCCTGTCATAGTTGCACATTGCTAACCCAAAGCCATTACAAAAGCTCTACTAGGCTTGTCTAATCTATATGACTAACCATAGCAGGTAGAAGCCAACATAGCTCTACTAAAGTCACTGGAATCTGTGAGAACCAATAAATCCCTAAATGTGGCTCCAAAAAAGCTACTGCATGTAGTTGTCAGAAAATCATAGAAGAGTAATGGCAGGATTGTTTAAATAAAGACACATAAATATAGGAATAATAGAAGAATACAAAAAGTGTGAATGTCACAGAACGTCAGTTCAAAGCATTTCCATCCAACTCTAATTTTTAAAAAGTCTACCATTCAGTACATACTTGAAAAGTTATAGCAGAACAATAGATTTATAAAGAGAGTTGTACCAGTTTTTAAGTAGAAAATACAAGTTATATCTTCCAGCTTGTATTAGTCTTAGCAAATTTCAATACAACCTTTGGTTTCAAACCAATACAATGCAATAAACATTACAGTGCTTACTTTAGTATTCATTAGGAGAGGACACTGTACAATTCAGGGAGAAAACGTGAAAACTGGGAGTACCAAAGTACTGTATTATAGAAAGTAAAGCAAAAATACTCTTGAGTATATATCCTGTACATAATGTAAATACACATTCAAAATAGTAAACAGGCCTTCCAAGCCTCTCAAACAGTTGCAGTACATATTTATAGCATAGATAACATCATTTTTATGAAATGTGTAGCCCATTATTTCTGTGCTTAATCATTTGTGTTTCAGACAATACATTCATATATAAGCAGTTCATCTTGTGTATTATTTGGAGCTTGCTGGTTGCCATAGACAAGTACAGATCAATTAATGCTGAGCTTTGCTTTTAACACACATACTGCCACTATATAAGCAATTCTCAACTGTTGAAGAACTATCTATCTTTCTAGCTACAAAGCTGACAACTTTCGGATTTATGTATAGCAAATCAAGCAGGAATTCCTTGCAGAAGTTTTCCAGTAATTTTTTCATTAACTGGGTAGAGCAAGTAGTTACCTTCTGTTTTAAAAAGAAGGCATGAAAATTATCAGTAAGCACACACACAAAGAATTACTACTTATATCTATAACATTCAGTCTTATTTTTTTAGTTTTGAATACTAAGACTTGGAAAAGAGACCAAGGTTTCTGAACAACCTATGGAGCAACTTACATGCTCATTTACAACAGAAAGTAAAAATTAAGAATTTTTTCTGCCATTTATCAAAGTAGCTTTTAATAACTTTTAATAGCTTTTAATAATTGAGATATATGCAAAACCATGGTAGCAAAATGTTATATAATATACTTGTTATAACATATAAATGTTATATAATAATGTAGTAATGTGAAGTAGACTTTAATCCAAGAAATGAAGCTTAAGATGTTTGTAAGGAAGATCTCGGTGCTTCATACTGAGAATTCCTTCTGGCACTGAATCTTCCTCGTGTCTGGGTAAGTCATGACTGACTTTCTCTCTTCAAAGCTTCTAGTCTTTGTAGTAATGCATTCCCAAACACCTCTCGATATGCAGGGCTGAGAGAGTCCAACAAGGAGTAAACAGTTTCATGATATGGAGTTTGCAGTCTATCATCAGTCTGATCAAAGTCATAAGCAACTACCTGCAACAAAGAATTGGGTGGTTAAATTTCTGTGGTGATGACCACCTTGGTACATGTAGCACAACATTTAACTTTGCCAGTCAGGGTAGTACAGGACAATGCTTTGTAAGAACAAAAAATCCTGAACTTAAATCGCAGTCTCTGCTTTCTACTAGGGAGCTTACTGGTTATACAGTATTTAAGAGAATTTCAAATATCTTTTGACCAAAACTCAGAATGTTAGTAAAATACATACTTTGAAAAGAAGTCTCACATCTACATGTCTGGTCAAAAATTAAAAATGGTGCAAAAAAAAAAAAAATATAGATGTTGAATAACTGACTTCTTTGGGTACCTGAGAAACCCAAAGATTGACATACCTGTAACAAATTACTGATTCTATCTTCACCATTTTGTGTCTTAAATAAATGCCTGGTTCTTTATTAACTTCCCTTCTTGCTTTGTTGGAAGTAACTAGCTAAAGTTCCCTCTTCTAGAAGAAAACATGTGGATCAGACTGTAAGATCAGTCTTACTTTCATAAAAGTACAAGAGGAATATGTGTGGTTGTCAGTGAAGTATTTTTCTAGGCAGCTTTTGAATACGGTCATTGTTCAAAACAAAGAAGTTTAAGAAATTACAAAACTTAGCTTACCCTGAGTCCTGCTTCAGTGAGCTCCAGACAGTATCTGTTTCTTTCCCTGGTTTCCACATTGATGTATGCCACATCCTCTGCACAGGGAAGGGTTTTTGACACAAACATGTTGCTGACAGCAAACAAAACATCATTTACAACAGCTTCTGCTTCTAGTCTCATATCTTTCACGTCTGTTCCTTCAAAGTCTCTATAATCAGAATCCTCTTCAAAACCGGTATTATTGGGCAACTCCATAGGATTGCAATCAGTCTCCATCCTGCATATTAAAACATTTATTTTAGACTTGTTATTACACTGTACTCAATAGATACTAACACTATAAACCACAAGTTATACTTTTAACAGATGTATTTAACATTGTCCAAAAAAAAAGGAAACTATGAGACCCAGTGACTTCCAAAGTCATGAAATGGCAGTCTAGAGAACTCAAACACAAGATATTCAGAACAAGTGCTGAAGAAGTTTACATGAACATTTAGAAGTGGTATCAGTATCGCTGAGGCTAGTTTTTCTCAGGCAAGTTAACTTGTATTCTGTGGTATAGGACTCTTAAGATTCAGGGGTCATTAATTCTGCCCTTTGCTGATGCAGAATGTAGGAGGAAGACAAGTCATGCCTGGAAAAAGCAAAATCAATAGCTGCAGAAAACAAAAACCTACTGTTGGTGCATATAAAGAAGACTCAAAAAAATCTATGAAAGAAATGGGTTATCAGAGGCTTTAGGAACTAAAGGCAGCTCTTTGTTACAGTCACTAAAGAATAAAGCTCCTGATCATCTTTTGCGTACAACTACCGATACATTTCAGAGACACAGGCTGCTGCTGCTCTTTGCGAGCAACTGGTACCAAAAGGGGCAGCCCCGGCGGGGACACCGCCGCGGCTCCGGCAGTGGTCCCGCGGGTACCAGTGTGGCCAGGAGGGCTCAGCCGGCACCTGTGGAACCCGCCGGAGGCAGCAGGGAGAGAGAGCCCCTCGCTCGGGACGCTGCCCGAGAGCTCCGGCAGCTGAGCACTGCTGCCGGCAAGAAATGGGGGCTGCAGTCACCGATCCGCAACGTGCGGGACATTCACTCCACGGGATCCGCCGCTTCCTGCCCAATCCCACCGCCGACATACAAACAAATTCAAAAGAAGCTGAAGGCAACAGGGGAGCGGGATACCGAGCTGCGCAGCCTCCCGCTCCCAGGGACCGCATCCCCGCCGCGCCCCGGAGCGCACCCACCAGCGTCGAGGGGCGGGCGAGGACACGCCGCCCGACCCCGCACGGCTCCGTACGCGCCCGCCGCGTCGCTCTGCCCCGCTCGGCGGACAGCGCCCGCCCCGCTGCTTCCCGGGCCGCTCCCCGGAGAGGCGGCCCCGGCGCCACCGGCTGCACGACGCCTTCCGGCCGCGCCGCCCCTCCCGCGGCCGCTTCCGCCCCCGCCTCCTCCGCGCGGCGACGCCACTTCCCGCACGTCACGGTGCCGGTGGTCGGCGGCGGGGCGCCGGGAGGAAGGGGACGAACAGCCGCGATCGGCCTGGCCGCCCTCGCCGGCGGCGCGGAGCTGACGGAGAGGGGCTGCCCTCCCGCCGGACCCCCGCCCCTTCCCGCGCAGCGCGGCTGCGGCGGCCCCTCCGCGCCCGAGAAGATGGCGGCGGTGTCCGAGTGAGGATGGAGCTGCCTGTCAGCGCCTCTTCGCCCTAGGGCGGGCAGTGCCGCCCCGCCGGGGCGTGAGGGGCGGCGGCGGTGCCGCCCGGTAGTGGGGAGCCCCCGCCGTAGTCTGCGCCGAGGGGCGAGGCTTGGCCTGGCGACCCCGCTCAGCTGCTTCGCGCCTCCGCTCTCCGCCCGGCCCCGTCCCGCCGCCCGGCCTCGCGGCCCCCGGCGTGCAGCCGCCATGCCGTGGCCTTTCTCGGAGTCCATCAAGAAGAGAGCCTGCAGGTACCTGCTGCAGAGGTACCTGGGCCACTTCTTGCAGGAGAAGCTCAGCTTGGAACAGCTCAGCCTGGATCTCTACCAGGGCACCGGCTCCTTGACGCAGGTCCCTCTGGATAAGTGGGTAAGAGATGCTGGCGCTTCATCCCTTCGGCTCCTGCGGCGTCTGAGGGACCAGCTGATTCTCTACCCCCGGCTGCCACCCACTTTATTTTCAATACCCAGCCTCTTCTCTGCAAAAAGTTATAACCATAATTAGCATTCAATCTAGCGAACTGTTGTCTGATATGCTAACAGTAAAGAAAGAAAAAATCTCGGCATTTGTTACAGACACATTTTTCTAGCCACACTTCGATTGTGTAATTTTTAATTATGAGAAAAGAAACAAAAACTGATAGAAGGCAATAGCTGCTGATATTTCAGGGAGAACGAGCTATGTACTCCAAACTTCTAGAAATCCCTGTAGTTAATGAGTATGTTTACTGACTGCTAGAGATGGTGAAAACAAAGTAATCCCTGTGGTATCTATGCTTTGTCTTTGTCTTGGAGACATGTTGGTTCTTAGTGATAGTGTTATGCTGAGCTTAGTCTGTGTAGTTCTCTAAAGATTGTCTCCTCGTCTTGTAGTGGTGAAAGTACTTGTTGACAGAAGAAAGCTGATTTTAGCTGGAGTTTGCTCAGCAGATGGCCTGTCACACTCCAGTCCTGGCATGTATGTTTTTCTATACGTGTGTGTCTCTACACAGGTATTTGTATTTCCTGCCTACTCTAGAGACAGACCTTAGGATTACTGTGTTTGTGATATTTTGTAAAGGTTCTTGGTTTAATTTCCAACATTACTTCATTCTGCCTGTCAGTCGAGTGTGTCTTGTGGAGATTAAGCACTGCAGTGAATCAGTCACTGACTTCCAGGGTAGTGTAGATGATGAGCTAGGTCCTTTGCATTAATGTTTTCCAAACCACATTTTTATTACAGTATGTACTGGTATTAGGCCAGCAGGGTACATTTAAAAATACTTGTGAATATATGATGTTTAGAGGTAATGGCTTTTAATGTTGTTAGTGTGACAATATGTTCGAAAGTGGTAGGGGACAGACGCTTGCAGAAATGCTCGATGTTACCAGTGTTTGAGTGTGGACTTTCTTTTGTTGTTTGCTTGTTTATTTCCTTCTTTTCTTTTCTGGCCGTGTCTGCAGCTTGTTTTCAGTGGCAGGCTTGCAGTGAGGCTGCCTCGCTTTAATTGGATTGTTATGCCCTCTAGTGGCTATCGAGCTCTCTCGCGAGTCGGAGTGATATTATTTAAAATGTAAAATACTTAGTAACAAAGCAGTTACGGGTCGATACTAAATGAAGTGTGCATAATGTATACACAGTGATTAAATGAATATGCTGTAGTTCTTAGGTGATCTTCCCCATTTGTGGATCAGCATTTTTCTGTTCCACTTGTAAACAATTACATGTTTGAGGCTGTCTGCACGTGACTCTCATGTATGACAGATTGCAAAAGCAGATGTCACGGAAGCACTACAGCTCTTTTTCCCCCTAGTCATTGTAACCCTGTTCTCAATGAATCACCAGGATGACTGTATTTTTACATGGCATCCATTTTTGTGGACATTTCTGTTC
Organism: Setophaga petechia; assembly: GCA_024362935.1. Lineage (NCBI taxonomy): Eukaryota > Metazoa > Chordata > Aves > Passeriformes > Parulidae > Setophaga > Setophaga petechia. Next base: position 11,036,345 of record JANCRA010000003.1, read on the forward strand.
ATCTCAGCACTGTAGATACTTTAGCCAACATTGTATGTGTTTATTTGTAGAGATATGTAGGAATTCATGGACTATTAATGTAATGCCTGTGCCTTTTGGGGTGTGGGCTGTTCAGAAGTTTCAAAATGGAATGGAAGATGTTTGTGGTTGAATTTTAGTATACATTAAATACTGCTTTTTTGGACTGTTGGTCAATAATGTGGAAACAAGTCCTGATGAGAAGGCTGTGCTTCAGTTTTAAAATTTCACTTGGAATGCTCTAATTACTTCCTTCTAGGAACAGCTGGCCTATTTATGAAGCAATTTAGCTCAAGAGTGCTTCAGGTTTTTTTGCTTTTAGATCGTAAATTTCTATTTTAAAATAATAAGCAGTATACTAAAATACACTTACTTTTTATCCGCATTGGTAGCAAAAAGACATCTCAGTCAGATTTGTTCAAAATATGGTAGCTAACTTACTTCCTGCTATAGCAAATTATTTGTAAATTCATTCAAATAATTTAAATCAACATGTGGTATTTTAAAATACAGTTTTCATCTCTAATTTTTTTTTAACCTTATCTTATGCTATTGCCACGTGTATAATTTTTTAATATAGGTTCAAATATGAGCTTTTTGAGCTTTTATATTATTTATTTTATGAAATTTTAATATCACTGAATTAGAGTTGATTGTTTGATTCCTAAATAATTTCCCAATAGACTATTCAGGTTCTGTTTCTTTAAAGTTTGTAATTTTCTGCTGCCTGAGTGGACTTTGGAACAGAAACTAGAAAAGCTGAACATGCAAGGCAAACAAAATTCTAAAGGCAGGGTTATTGAGAGCAACAAATTAATGTGATGGGAAAGTTGCATCTGGAGATACAAGAATAAAGAAATTATCTTTTCAGAAATTTAAATTATTAAAATTATTCTATATAATTGGAATATAATTTTAAATACCATTAAAATGGCAAAGAACTTTTAAGTCCTTGTTTTTTTCAAAACTTATGATGTTGAATTTAAGCATTTTCTTAGGTGAAATCAGTAGCCTTGTTCAAAACTCAGCAAGGTCAAAACCACACTTTCTCTTGCCAGTTAGATTATGTCCTATTATTACAACCACTGTCTTTAGCAGGGTCTTGTTTACATTAGAAAATTGCACTCTCTGGATTTGGTATGTGAATAAGATTGGGATTTTCTTCATTAAAGCCTAACTACTTCTTGTCTAAGAACTTAAGTTTTAACTACATTTTAAAATCAAATCACAGACAGGAATTCACTTTTTTATTAGCCTAAGTGTGAAGAATATGTTTAATGTGTATGGATGTAATGAAACCTTTGTAGAGCAATAGGAGAGTCTTCTGAGGATTGTGGAAAACTTGAAAATCCTAAATTACTCTGTTAGAACGACTTGAATGTAGCAGTGTTTATAGTGCCACTGTAAAAATATGATGTAGAAATGGCAAGTATGTTACACAGCAAGAGGGGATTGTTTGGGTCCACTGTCACATCGAAAATGAACTTTACATTGCAATTACATGCTATGAAATACTCCTGTCATAGAAAATAAGTACTTTTTGTGCTTTTACTGTCTGCCTGTTTTCAGTTTTCTTCAAGTACTGCCAAAGAAAAAACAGATTAACTTTTGTTAGTATTCTAGTATTTATAAGAGTAAGGTAGCAGACTTTTTTTTGTATAGTGCAAAAATACAGATTATACAGACACCACAAAGCAATTCTGAAAGCTAGGTAGTGTGGAATTGAAATAGTTGAAAATGTCTATTTTTTTGTCTGAGTATAATTAATTTTCTAGTATCATCAAAGTGTTTTTATTTGTTAGATGCAAAATTATGGATATGATTTTTTAAAAAAAACTATTTTTAATTTTTATTTTATTGTTTTCTAGTGTCTTAATGAGATCCTGGAGTCTGCTGATGCACCTCTGGAAGTCACAGATGGATTTATCCAATCAATTTCTTTATCTGTCCCGTGGGGGTCGTTGCTGCAGGATAACTGTGCATTAGAAGTAAAAGGATTAGAGATGGTCTTCAGGCCAAGACCAAGGCTTGGTAGGCTTATTTTTTTTGATTTTAGGAAAGGAGATACTTTACAGTTTTTCAGAGTCAAAAGTCTACCCTTGCTTTAGTCAATTCTTGGCCTTATTTAAATTGTCATTTAGCTTCTATACATTAATGATTGAGAGTTATAAAAAAGAAACTGTCAGGAATTTGTCAGTTGGTTGTCAACTCAATTAGTTGTTGCTCTGTTAAATAATTTTAAATGGTTATAATTTTCCTACTGTTGTATGTCTTCCAAGCTTTTTCAGACCTATAGAAATGGAAGTGTGGGAAGGATTTTTGCAGTTTTTGGGTGGTGTTTGTGCAGTTCTGTGAGGCAGTGTTAGTAGCTGGCTGTTGGGTGGCAGCAGGACATCATGGTGTAAGCCTTGGTGGGCGGTGTTAGGGAGGTTCTGTCTTTGTCTACTTCAGGCTAAAGGATGCATCTTCTTGTATGTTTGGAGAACAAAAAATGCAATTTAATTGCCATTGCAGTGTGAAATAATGACTTCTGAGTACTCTAAATACATACTAACTTTGATTATAATGCTGGGGGTTGTCTGAGTTCTTCCAGCTTGTCTGTATCCACATGCTTGTTACTGATCTAGTTTAGATTGTCCTGGTGATAAATTTTTACTGGTCATCAAGCCTCCATAAATTCTGTGGAACACATAGTTCATTTTTAGTTGTGAAAATTGTCTGAACGATTTTAATTTGATTTCCTTCTTGTAGTGTAGAGAAGGTGGAAGAAAACATTTTTTAAACATAATGATAAGAAAAAAATGTGTAAAACCTATTTCTTATCTTTTGCTAGTTACCTTAAATTAATTACTTGCTTACATGTAGTCTACATTTAATCTGTAGTTGTTTAACTGGAATTAAGTTTTGAGCTATGTTACTTTCTGATGTAAGATTATTGCTTTGAAGGAATGGTAGTGTTAGGAAGAAACCTTTATTTCTTCACCTGCATCCAGTTAGTTCTCTGTGATGTACAGTGCTTTATAGTAGACCAAGCAGTGTAGAAAAAACCCCATGGTGCTGGTTTTGTCACACATCTATAGCCATGTGGAGGTTTCCAGACCTGAATGCTTAACTGAAATGTTTTGCCTGTTTAACACACTTGTAATTTGAGCTACTTTTATTTTTGTCTGCCTGTACTAGAATGTGATAGTTGAATTTGATAAACTTTTCTAATCCACAGTTTTAGAGTATTTGCTCACAATGGCCTTGGCATTAGCTGATAGGAATGCATTGTCAATTAAATTAATCTGGCTGATGAAAAACTTGTTTAGCTTAATACATGCTGTGCTCTTGGATTTTATTATGTTTTATTTACTATGTCAGGTCTGTGTTAGGCATTTAAAACCCATTTTAATGTGCTAAGATAACATTTTAAACTTTGCTTAGTGTTTCTCCATGCAGCATATGTTTCAAGAGGAATAAGAAATTTTGAAATAATTCTTAAAAATTTGACTTAACTTCATTTTGCCAATTATGCCTACAAAAGCATACCAATATAGTAAAAGAATTCCAGAAATTATTTAATTGCTTAAATTAGTTAAACCACTGCTGAAAATTGATAAAACTGTTGATTACCTGATTTCTTCTTGTTTATACTGAGTTTTCAACTACCAGAATCTTACCAGTGCATTCTAACAGATTACATTATTTTTAAAGTAGTAAAGTCTATAATGAGAGATTATTAAGTAAATTTGTTTTTAAGTATAACTTCTTACTAAGCTGCTGACACTTCTGGATTTGCCAAATATATCGGTGTGTTTTGTCTTTATAGTTTCATGAAGTCCATGTTTAATTTATTAAGACTTATTTTACTCCACAGCATCTGGTTCTGAGCCTATGTATTGGTCAAGTTTTATGACCAGTAGTATGCAGCTTGCAAAAGAGTGTCTTAGCCAAAAATTGACAGATGAACAAGGAGAAGGGTCCCAGCCTTTTGAAGGACTTGAGAAATTTGCAGAAACTATTGAAACAGGTATGAATCAATTATTGAGATTTGAATTAACCTTGAGATTTAATTGTTGTGTGTCAATTTTACAAAATGGCATCTCAACTGCTGTAACTTATATGACTGATTTTCACTTGTTAGCATTGCTTGTAAAATCTAAAGAGGAATGTTGGATGAGTGATCTTTATTTTGAAGTGGGGGAAAAAAGCCCCATTTACTTCCTAAAGTATTTGTATATTTCCCTCAGTGGACAGAGTGAACTCTGTCTCAGGGCAAGTTGGTGTTTTCTTTCACCAGAATAATTCCAGCTAAATCTATGCCTGAGGGATTGGTGACATGTCTTGGTTTTGGAGATGGCTGTGTAATTCATCAATTGCTAGTAGTGATATTGTTGAAAGAGAAATGGAAAAAGTTTCTTCAGCTGTGTTTGTGCAAAGCTGACCTGTTATGTTGTAGGACTCTGCATAATCACACCATGTTGATAGAAGTACTTCAGAAACTTTTTTTTGTTGGAGGTGGTTTTCCTAAGTGCACAAAACAAAGGGTTTATGACTGCATTATGTGGTGGAGAACTTCGTGCAGAAGTGTGTGAGTTAAGGAAAATGTTTGAAGTCCCATCTGGAGATGGAATTCCTCAGCCCAGGCAGCGTGCTGCTGCAGCAATGATTAATAGTTCAGATATGGTGCACAAGGAAGATGTTACTTTCCTTGAGGATCATCCACACTGAGCTACAGGAAACCTTGGTTTGAATGTCACTTGCTCAAATGTCTGAGCCTTAGAGAGCAGTTGTATGCTATGGATGCACATATTGGTCATTTAACAGGAGTTTATATTGTCTCTTGAAGTCCGCTTGCCTTATTAAACTCAATTGATAATTTCCATGGAAATAAATATTGAGAGCTTAAAATCAAAGACCATTTAATATGGTTACAAAAGTAATCTTTCAGTAACTTGACATAATAGTCTACACTGTAATTTTTTGTTTTGTCTTTTAAGTTCTAAGAAGAGTGAAAGTTACCTTTTTGGATACTGTGTTACGAATAGAACATGTGCCAGAAAACTCTAAAAGTGGAACTGCACTTGAAATCAGAGTTGAAAGGTAATTTTTTTTAAATTTTTTTTTTTTAATATGTGGATTTTTTTCCCCCAAGGGACTTCTTGCCATTTCCTGTAACACACATTTTACCCATACACATAATTCTTAGTATATATTTAAGCACTTGCTCTCGAGCACCTCTTTTATAATGCTAGTGAACATGATCTTCCCTCAGATTCCACTTAGCATGTTTATGCTAAAATTATTTAACCATCAAATTAGAAGAGTTCTTTTTTTCCCAATACACATTTTCATCAACTTCTACAGTTAATGAATAACAATTCTCAGACATTCAACAGCCAGTGTATATTGTTGGCCAGTCAGGCCACGTGCACAATTAGAAAGGGAACTGACCCCTTTGAGTAAGACACTTTAAATCTTTTTAGAGAAAAAGATACAGTTCTGAAAAAAAAATCCCAAAACCCTGAAAGGAATTTAGGTTCTGTGTAAGCTTTCAAAAGAGCCCATGTGAATTCTGTAATTACTTTGAACATGAATACTGAATGTGTTCTTAATATAAATTATTTTCAACCTATGGGAGAGTGTAATCATACTTTCTTGCAAAGTATTGAGATGAGCATCAAATAAAACTGATGCTTACCAAGGATTGGTAATGAAATATATTTAGTTTTAAGCATTTATAAGCTTCAGATTAGTGTGTTCTCTGGGGTATCTTCACATTTCTGGTGGTGTCCCATAGAAAAGTTAAGATTTCCACCCATTCCCAGAGAGTATTGGGTTTTCACTTCATGACAGTGGACAGCACTGTAAAAGTGTGAAGAGAGACACCATGTACAAACTGAAAGGTTAAAAGGCACCAGGAGAAGTAACAATTTTCATGCACCCACTGTCTTAATTTCCTTTCTTTTGCCTCCCAGAACTATGTACTGTGATGAAACTGCAGATGAGTGCTCTGGAATTAATGTTCATCAGCCCACAGCTTTTGCTCACAAATTACTGCAGCTCTCAGGTGTCTCTTTCTTCTGGGATGAGTTTCCTGCATCAGCAAAGTCCTCCCCAGTGTGTTCAGCTACTCAGCTGGTAAAAATAAATACATTATATAAGGATGTAAATTGATAAAAGAATATATTGTTACACTATTAGATTAATTCTGAAGGATACAGGAGTTGAACTTGGACTAAATCTGTATTTGGGAAGTTTTATAATCAGTTCCTGTTGATTTTGAGGAGAGGCAAGGAAACGGACTTTAGTCTGTTACTAGAGCAGAAATGGAGGAAATTAGAAATTTGAGGAGAAATTAGGATGTGTTGTACTGGAATCTGGTTACAACTTTAAGAACTAGAAATTCAAGATCCCTGCAATTCACTATTCTGTGGAAACTTACTGTTCTTTCAAAAGCCTAATGCTTCACATTCTACGTGCCTTGTTTTTTCACAGTTATCAGTACATGTTTGTAAAGCCTTTGTTAAATTTATAGTTTGTAAAGTGATTATTTCTATGATAAGCTTATTTGAAATGCTTGTGTTTTGCATTTTTTCCTAAGAAATGGGATACATTCTTATTCCTTTATCTGTAACTTTTTAAGGCAACTGAACCAAAGCTTTCACCTAGCTGGAATCCAAAAATCATTTATGAGCCACATCCACAATTAACAAGAAACTTGCCAGAAATTACTCCTTCTGACCCTGTACAGATCTGTAAGCTGATTGGCAGAATGGAGTTAAGCCTCACATTAAAACAAAATGAAGTACTTCCTGGAGCTAAGGTTAGTCATGTTTTCCTGCTGTTTAACAAAATGAGCAGTTTTGTATTTTTTTTTCCTAGTACATATGAAAAAGGTGTAATATTCTCAGGGGAACAGAATTGCCATAGTTTTCATGTTGATTGTTTATATTCTAACCTAATAAATATGTGTAAAAAAGACCTCTTTATGGTAGTCAGATGAGTCAGGACACACTGAAATCTGTTAAATGAGAATTCCTGTATGTTAGAGAGAGACTGAATTTAAGTGTTCAGAAGACAAATAGACATGGTAGTGAGTATATAAGTAAAGCTTTGTAATATATTCCCCTTCTCTCCAGTTTTTAAATTGGCTGTTGACCTGTTTTGTATAGCCTACCATATTTTATAGAAAGCATAAAGTTTCTACTGCTGTAGAGAAGGATTTTTTTTATGTCCAGCAATTTCTAGTCAATCTTTAACTGTTCTTGTTTATTTAGTTAAGAGTCCTTGAAAAGTAAAATAACATTTCCTTGGTATGAAATAGAGAAATGCTGCCAATTTCAAAAGTATTAATATATAAAACAGAAGACCTTTATTGTTTTAAGATCTATTTCAAAAGGTGCTTACTTGAATATCTCATAATTAATAAGTAAAACTAACTTTATTTTTTATTAGTTTGGGAATTATTAAAGAAAAAATAGCAGATTAATGGAATTATTGATTTTTTCTGTTATGAGATTGTGTATTTATTTTAAGCTGATAGTCAATGACACATCTGCATTTATCCTGCCAAGCTACAGGTTGGAAGAAACACAAAATTATGTTTCTAGTTGTTTTATAGAAGTTACTGGTGTAATGACTGTATTCTTTCCACCGTAAAAATCTATTATCCAAATAACTGATTCAAATAATGTAAAGAAAAATTCCTTCAGTGTTCTTGACAGCATTCTTTCCTTTTCTTTTTAGTTGGATGTAGATGGACAAATAGATTCTGTACATCTGTTTCTGTCACCAAGGCAGGTTCATCTTCTATTGGACATGGTAGCAGCTATTGCTGGACCAGGCAAGTATTACAAGGAACAAAAAAACATTTTGCAAGATAAAAATGTTTCTTCAGTTGAAAAAAAATTGTGTTAGTACAGTATTATGAGTTTTTATCTGATATTAGTAAAATGCTTTGTAGCTGCTGTGAGTTAGGACTATGATTAATTTTTTGTCTTTAATTGCAAATTGTACATCTAGTAATGAAACAAACCAGCAAACAAGGGTTGACACATGACTGTATAATAATACAAGAAATGAGGAAATTCTAGGTGGAGAAAACCAGGAGACTGAACAAATTTTGATTCTTGCAGCTTCTGGTTCACAAGAGGAATTTAGCTTCTCTATCCTGTGTTTTAGTGACAGGCACAGAAAATATAGAATAGACTGTAATTGAGTTTGTCTGCATTTGTGAAGAACTAAAAGCAGTGTTTCGGCTACTGCGGTAGAAGTATGAGAGTGTTTTGGTTTGTTCCCCTCATCTTTTTGAAAGATATGTCAAATCCTGGGTGGGTGCTTAATATTCTTCTAGTATTGATATACTTGTTTTATTGGACATGTTCATTGTTTTTGGACAACTGGACAAGTATTACATACAGTTTTCCATGTGTGTCCTCTTCAAACCTGAAACTTTAGTAATTCCTTAATAGTAAAACCCATAAGAGGTTGTGGCCTTAGTCCCTAAGGCTGACTGAGAAGAGAAATGTATGCATCTTATATGCCAACACACTGCATATATAACCTTGAAATGTTTTCATGTGATGTGAAGTTAATAAATGCTAGGAGAGAATAACCTGTTCTGAACAAATAAAACCTTCAAACCAACAAAATGCACAAGTACACACATCTGATATATAACTACACATGCAAATATATACACCAATGATTCAGTTTTAGATTAATTTTTGAATTTTATTAGGGATACAGTTAAGGAAATTACAGTAGGATTTCTGTCCTTTTTTTGAATTCAGAGAGTCTGAGCAGGATAGAATTGTCAAATAAAGACAGGAAGAACCGGCCAATGCAGCAGGAGGACGAGTATCGGATTCAGATGGAGCTGAAGCGTTATTTGAGGAAAGAGTCCTTATCTGCAGGAGCATCATCTGAACAAAGCTTCTATGAGACAGAGAGTGCCAGAACGCCTTCTAGTCGTGGCAAGTATAAAAGATGATGCAAAATAGCAAATAACCTGTTGTTAAGATTGTTTAAATTGATTGTTCATCTTTTAATCTTACCAATTTATGTATTAAAATAAGTTTGATCTGAAGTAATTATATGCCATTAATGGTAAAGTTCAGTAAAAAATTAACTGGTTTAGGTATCATGCTGGACTTGATTCAGTATTTCCTTACAATTGTTCAGTTTATGTTAATGTGAAACATCTAAAAACACATACAGCATGACATCTTTTCAAATGTGTGGTTGAGGAAATTACATCTAGAATAATAGTTGTATTTATCTCATTTTATGTGAATACTTTTTTGCTAATTATTTTTAATGTGAAATACTTTGATTTGTCAAAAGGAAAATGTATCAATTTATAGAAGTTATATCAACTTGAATATGAAAATGAGGTATTTAACTGTTCTAATATTCATGAGGCTTTTTGTGATTTGATTTTTATTTACTCTCTCTCCATAGACACTACTAGTCTCATGTCAAGAAAACTTGGGACTTCTGTAAATGATATATTTAGCTGGTTATTTTGTCTAGCAGTTAGATTTCTAGACTTAAAAATACATTTCTGTTAGAAATAAAGGGTTTTTTAAAATTAGTAAATAACTCTTAATTATCTGTGGTTCTCTACTAGAGGAAGAAGTTTTCTTCTCAATGGCTGAAATGGACATGTCCCACAGCCTTTCCTCCCTTCCACCTCTTGGAGATCCTCCAACCATGGATCTAGACTTGTCTTTAACCAGTACATACACAACTACACCAGCAGGATCTCCACTGAGCACTACAGTGGTATAGTATTAACTGCATTTGGAATCTTTTACAAAATTAACACTTCTGCCTGAAACTGTTGCATAATTGCTACTTTCTTTACAATGTCAGGAGCTGTTGCAAAATTCTAGAACAATTGAAATTGTTTAGAGCTGATAGTATTCCTTTTCTGCTATGGAAATGGTATTGGAATTACTCACATTTATTTGACTAAACTAGGAAATGTGTTTTCAAATGCCTTGAAGCATATATAGGATGCTTCATGATTTATTTTCTTTTTAATTGCTGCATGTGTACTACCTGGTTTTCTTTTAAAATAGACTACACAGGCAATGTTGTATGAAATTGTAGTATTAAATTTTTCCTCAAACAATATAAAAACTATGCTGTTGTTATCACTATCATTCCCAAATCTGTTGTGTACCTAATGTTTTCTGTAATGAAAACCATGGAGAGTAGTTGCAGAACTAGAAAAATATATGCTCATGAGGAGTGCAACTTCAGCCTTAAAAACCCGTGGAATTAAAAAGCATATCTTGAGATAAAGCATACCTGCATTGATAAGTTGAGCACTAATTCTCCATGAAATGGCATGCTGTTGATTGTTTATGCATGTTGGAGTTTTTTGGTAATTTACCTTATTATTTATGTTTGATCTAATGTCTAACAACTCTTTGCAAATTTAAGGTCATATATACTTTTCGTTTTAGCTGCAACCGACTTGGGGTGATTTTCTTGATCGTAACAAACAAGAATTACAACCTCCAAGAGGTTCCTCACTGGCAGCCAATATGGTTCACCAGACTTCCATAAGAAGGACATGTAAGTAACAGCAAATAGATAGTTTTCCCTAGATAATTATGAAAATGAATTGTTATGCAGCAACTTGGTAAAAAGAAATGAAAATCAAAAGTAAGATGATTTTATAAATGTATTATTGCTGAAAAATTACGTGAACTTAATTTTGTATTTCAGCTATTCCATCCAGATCTGTTTCTGTGGATGAATCCAGACCTGAGCTACTTTTTAGACTGGCAGTTGGAACTTTCTCAGTGTCTGTACTTCATATTGACCCTTTACCCCCACCTGAAAGTTCACTGAACCTTAACCCATTGACACCAATGGCTCGGGATTTCTTTGCCCGAATAGAAAAGATTGAGCCAGTTAAGTTTTCAACAGAAGATTTTCTGTCCTTCCGAGAAGTATTTGCAGAAGCTTGTTCTCATGATCACCTTAGGTATAACTTTGCTTATTAATAAATATAAGTAACAAAAATATATTTTAAGTAAATTTGAATAAAGTAAGTTTATTACCATAAGTATTGTGTCACTTAATATTTGAATTGCATTAGTCTTCTTTATTAATTACAAAATAGTCTTGAATTTTGACATCTGTTGTCCAAGACATCTTTTTTAAAAAAGCTGAAACAGAAAAAGAAAAGAGAATAAACATTAAAATCACCTAGCTTTTTAATAGATTAATTAAATTAGGTACAGTTTCTATGACAGAAGCCTAGAGAGTCAAGAGTAATTAAGTAAATATCTTTAGAAATAGCTGTGTTTTACAGAACTATTGTTATTCTGGTGTAGTGATTGCTGCTTTAAGGAGCTTAGGGTTTGACTTAGTGCAAAATATGATATCAGTTGGGATAAAGTCTAAGTGAGAACAAGATAATAAAGTCAGGCAACAGTCTTTTTTTGCAGAAATTTTTACCATCCCAGTACAGTGTATGAAGTAAAATATTTAAGGGTATATATATATATCTTTTCTTACCTTATGTATGTAATTTAGACTTTGTGAGACATTTGACTTCTTCATTGTCTAAGGATGTTAGTTTTATATGAACTGCACCTCAGGATAGATGCCTAAAATGTTGTTTACAAATTTCTCTATGCTGACCATTGTTGCTTATGTAACATGAGCTTCATTGTCTTTGTTGCTAAATCTGTTACAATTAAATATTTTCATGTATTGGAGAAATTATGATGTTTTAATGATTTAAAAATGATTGTAGTGATCCTTTTTTTGCCTGTTTAAGTTTTGACTTTTCATAATTGTTATTGATTTATTCTACTTTTAATAATTTTAATACTAATTTTAATAATCCAGGTTTATAGGTACTGGCATCAAAGTGTCTTATGAGCAAAGACAAAGGACTGCCTCACGAAGTTTTAGTACTGACTTATCCATTGGTGAGATGGAATTCCTGGAATGCCTTTTTTCTACTGACTCTCATTCCATGCAGCCTCACTATACAGAGGTATGTTAAAAATAAAGGGAGTTCCATAAAAAAGAAATGTTAATTGTATAACTGAGAATGGTAGATTTTTTTAAATGGTTGTAATTTGAATGTTTCTTAATGTTTTTTAGTTTTTAAAATATGTTACAGTTCTAAGGTTAAAATTTACATTTTAATTCTGAGCTCAAATAGTGAACCACTTCTGTCATACCTGACAGGAACAGCACCAAGTAGCCAAACTTAGTTAGTTTCTTCTTAAATATGCTTAATGTGCTTTGGGTATTAGTTCTTGGAAAACGTTTGCTCTAAGCAATGGAGTTGAGCAATGCAAAGGTTTCTTGTGGTGGTGATTCTTCTTCCAGCTCCTTTAGTGGTCAGAGATATCCAGTAAGGTAGCTGAATATGTGGATTGAGTAAACAGTTGAGCTGGGGCTCCCATCACTGACTTCAGTGTGTGGTTACCTGTCTGTTCTAGGTAAAATGTCATAAATGTATTTTCCTGTGGCAACTCCTTCTTATTTATTAAACATTTTGAATTTTTTTTCCTGAAGCTGCTGACATTTCATTCTGAAGAAAGAAATGATTCTCATTCTATGCCATGCCTTCAGCTGCATTATAAACATTTAGATAATAGAGGACCTCAGGTAAGGTGGGAGATTAAAATGACTTAAGTTTCTGTACAATAACCTTTGGCAAATTTGGTTCATTTGAACAGAAAATTGACTGTAAAACAGAGAGTTCTTAACTCCTACTTATTATAATTTGTTTCACTGTATTGTGTTGAAGATTTTAGTGCTTTTTCTCTTTCTTTTCAGGGTAGTCAAGGGAGACTCAGCTCTGTTCCACAGAAAGCAGAGTTACAAATAAAGTTAAGTCCAGTGTTTTGTGAGCTGGATATTAGTATTGTAGACAGATTAAATTCCTTACTTCAACCCCAGAAACTAACTACAGTGGAAATGATGGCATCTCACATGTATGCTTCTTACAATAAGCACATAAGTCTGGTAAGTTTAAAGTAAATTGATTAATAAACTTGCTGGGTGTTTTTTTGCAGGAGGAAGTCAGGGTGACAGTAAGCCTGAGACTTCTAGTTCTCATTGATTTGTGGTGGCTGAGATGCTTTTTTTTTTAGTGTGAGATTTTTTTTTTGTTTGGTTGGTTGACTGGGGCTTGTTTGGTTTTTTTCCAACTTCTGACAGTGATTGTGTGCTTGAAAACAGACCAAAAGACAGTGGTAGATGCTTCACAAACTGCCTAAGTTCTCAGCTTCTTGAAGCAAGGAGAACTGGGCACAAAAGAGTAATCTTGACTGACTTCTCATCCCTAATCTGCCCCATTAGGTTCTCCAGCAGCTGATATAAAGTGTTGCTAACAATTCCACTTCTAAAATCTTTAATTGTCACAATCGGCCCAGTTGCCTCTGTGATGTATTACCTGTTTTTGGGGTAGGTGACAGAGACAATGGGGGGCATATGCATTGCATTCTAGTGTTCTGGGACCAACAGAAAGAAATTGAAGCTTATTTGCCTTGGTTTGGGTTATCACAATAGCATTAAAGACTTTTCTTAAAATACATGAGGAATGATTACCTGCATTTAACTGATTTTCTGCACAGCAACAAAAATCTTCATGTAATTTTATTGCTGCCTGTACTGATTACGGAAAAATCAGCTTTCAAAACTATTTAAGACACTCCTAAAATTGTGAGATATCAGTTACTTCTGTAAATATAATTGTCATGCAAGTTTGATTCCTTTCAATGATCAGCAAAAGGGGGGGGGTATGAAGGACATGAAAGTGACAGGAGCTGGACACCCTGACTTCCTGAAAGGGACAAATACACATGATAGTAATTCCTACTTTTTCAACAGCAGTGGTATTTAAACAAGTGTCTGAGACATGGTATTTTCTAACTGCAGCTTAGTATTGTTTGGTACTTTGACTATCTAATTTAAGAGGAAAAAAAATTTGCAAAAATAGCAAGTTTTTTTAAAGATTGCTAATCTCTGCAAAAAACTTGACTTCCAAGTGGAATCTTAGCAGCAATAATAGAAATCTTTGCACCAATAATACAAAAATATCTGAAGAACAGTCGCAGTTGGTCTTGATGTGTTTTTCCTGTAGTACACAATTAATATTTTTCATTTTCAGGCATTACATCATCAAAAGCTTTCCCCATAGTCACTTTTAATGCTATTTTCTCTAATTCAGAGGGTTTTTTATTCACTGTGGTTTGTGTTTTGTTTTTTATTGTTTGATTCTTTTAGCATAAAGCATTTGCTGAAGTTTTTCTGGATGATTCACATACTCCTGCAAACTGCAGAGTTTCTGTTCAAGTCACTGCCCCAGCATTAAAACTCTCTGTTCGCTTCCCAATACCTGATCTACGGTCAGATCAGGAAAGAGGACCCTGGTTTAAGAAATCACTTCAGAAGGAGATTCTTCATCTTGAATTTACAGATATGGAATTTAAAACTGAATTTATAGGAGGTTCGACTCCAGAACAAGTTAAATTAGAGCTTACCTTTAAGGAGCTAACTGGTAAGAATGTTAATAATATATTCAGAAGTCCTTTTTTATTTTTCTAGATATTGTGTAGTTGAGAGAGAAGTCCTCTCATATGGAGTAACCCAGGGAGTGTCTTTCTGCCTGAATTTTGGAGTAGATATGATATCTCTACTGTAATTTTGTGTTCTGTACTAAATACCAATGTAATTCCAAACAATACTAGTATGAGGAGAGGCTGTGTGTCCAGTTTGGGGCTCCTCAGTAAAAGAAAGACAAGGAGCTCCTGCAGAGGGTCCAGTGGAGACTGCAAAGCTAATGAGGGGTCTGGAGCATCTTTAATATGATGAGAGGCTGCAGGAGCTGAGCCTGATCAGTCTGGAGAAGACTGAGAGGGAAATCTCATGAGTATGTGAGTATCTCAAAGACAGGTGTCAAAAGAATGGTGCCAGACTCTCTTCAGTGGCGCCCAGAGACAGGATGAGGAACAATGGCCATAAACTGAAACACAAGAAGTTTCACATTAACATGAGGAAGAACTTCTATACATTGAGGGTGGCTGAGCACTGGAACAGGTGCCCAGGGAGGTTATGGAGTCTCCCAGGCCCATCTTGGACACACTCCTGTGTAACCTGCCCTAGATGACCCTGCCTGGGCTAGATAACATCCAGAGGTCCTTTTCAACCCTAGAAGTGCTGTGATGCCAAGATTGATTCCCTAAATAACTATCATTGAAAAACTTTAATAATTTCATGCCTCTAATATCTTTCCAAGTATAAATCTGTGAGACTGATTCATATTTGCAATCTTCTCTGCTGTCTCATTTTGTGTACTTAATCAAGACTGTGACAAAAATATAATGATGCTATAAATGTAAATGTTGGTATCTATGCATTAGAAGTGTCTGATTTTCCAACTACTGCTAGCTAAAAATAATGTGATATAATTTTTATTTCTAGAAGTTAATACTAACTTTTTGGAAGAAGAGATGACAAAATTTGCCTAAGTAGCATTGGCTAGTTAATCTTGTTTGACTCCAACTTGAGGAGTGGCTGACCTGAAGTTAGCAGTTGTCATTCATCTGTTAATTTCTAAAAAATCTTGTTTCTATTCAGGTTCGTTTGAAGAAGATAATGCAGAAACACCAGTAAAATTTTTTCAGGTGTCAGGTGGCACAGATGGAGATATAACATCATCATCAGACAATTTTGACTGGCCTCGGTAAAATAAATTTTCATGTTTTTAATGTGGATCGATTAAATTTTTATGAAGCACTGTTGTTTTTCTAATTTTAATCCAGAATGCCTGTGTGGTAAATGATTGAAAATAATTTGCAAAGAAAGAGCATGTAACTATTAAAAATACTCCAAGAATTTATGAAAAAACCCTGGAGCTTCTACATTTATAATAATGCAATATGGTTTTTAATGTATAATGGCTTCTGCATGGACTTGAGTAAATTTCACTGAAAGTTAGGTAAATGATTAGAGACTTGAAAATTTTCCCAGTTTTTTTTTACTTTACCTTTTCTCCTGCATTCATGACTGAATACCAAACCACCCGTCCTAGTTGAATTTTGCCTCAAAATAATATAAGCCATAAGAATAGCTAGAATAATTATATTGTGACTGAGTTATTGCAGCTTATATCACATGCCAGGCAATACAGTGCTTCAGACTTACTGAAGAGAAGGGCCTGGCAGCTGAAGCATGTAATAAGATATTTAAAGAGGCAGTTTTAGATTTGCTACAGAATTTGCTGTGTACATTGTTTGCCACAAAATTCAGTGGCTTTCTGACAGTAAGTTTATGTGGACATTTTTTCTTTTATAATGGCACAAATAAAATTTTCTGTAACAGTGTTTACGTGTAAGAAGCTACACCATCCAGTAGAGCATTTTTAATAGCTGTTAATGATCTAGTGAAACAAGTTTTATTTTGAGAGAGTGCTAGATTTTTCTTAGGTCACCTATATGATCACCTAATGGAGTTGAAAAAAGATGACACTTAACATTTTCTTTCACCTGATGGTATCATGTCCCTTTGTGTGTGTAAGTTAGTTTTTTTCTTAGTAGTTTTGTTTTGGGTAATAAAATATGTTATTATCTAATAAAAAAGTCCCTGAAATTTTGAGTTATTTAGTCTATGTTTATTTAAAGGCAAGCCAGTAGAACTAGTGGACATGTGACAGAGCATAAACATAAACATTTTAAGCCTCTCTAATGTCTTATTCTGCTTAACTTCTCCAATGTCAGGATTGTATTGAAAATAAACCCTCTGGCTGTGCACTCTATTCTGGAAAGGATAGCAGCTGAGGAGGAGGAAGGTGATAATAACTTTCAAGAGGAAGAAGAAGGAGGGTCTCATTCTTTGAAGGATGTCTGTGATATTAGAAGACCAGAGCCTTCTCCATTTTCTTCTCGTAGGGTCATGTTTGAAAATGAAGAGGTACTATAACATTTTGTTACTGCTTTGTGCTTATGATAGTGAAAATGAAGACTGTCTCACTACTTTACGTGCAACTTCTGGCTTCCACTTTTGGTTTTGTTTTGGTTTTTCTTTGGTTGTGGTTTTTTTTTCTTTAATTTAAGAATTTTTTTTTCTTTTTTTCTTTCAGATGGTGATGCCAGGAGATATAGTTGAAATGACTGAGTTTCAGGATAAAACAATTAGCAATTCTCATTATGTACTGGAACTCACATTACCAAACATTCACTTAACACTACCAAACAAAAGCTTTTATGAAAAACTGTACAACAGGCAAGTATAATTGTTTTGCTTGGTTATCATGACCTGCACTCAGTTCTGTGTCACTTTTGATGAAAGCAATTGTCTAAGCAGGTATAGCAGGAACTCATTTGTATAGTTTATTTAAAACCACAAAGTGCTATATAAATATTTTTCCAAGTTAACATGACACCATTGTGTCATGCACCTGATCAGTGCTATGGCAGCTGACTGCTAAAAAGTGTGTGGCAGATTTTGTGAACAAAGGGTGAAGCTAAATAGTCTTTGGCTCTCAGTGAATACTTTGTTAAGATCTCTGTGCAGTGTTTCATTTTGCTCTAATCTTTCTGATATCTTCTTTAAACAGATTATTATACTTCAGAAACTTGTGCTCAATTTTTTTATTCTTTCCATCTAAAAATCTAGAGCTTGCAAAGCAGTCAGAAAAAAAAAAACCCTAATCTGGTTTTGTAAGGCTCACAAAGGTTTATGAAAACGTAGAGAAGGCAAGCCAAATTTATGGATGGGTGTTCATTTATTTCTGTTAGTTTGCTGTCTGAAAACCAGCAAAATACTACTAGATTGTTACTGTGCTGTGCAAATATGCAAGAAAGATTGTGATCTATTTTAGTCTCTGATAGACATTACTTTGAGTATTTTCACTTCCAAAGTGACAAAGCAGAACCTTCCATTGAATATTTTGTTGGAATACTTCTGTACTGAATGTCTTTACCCTGACAGACATACTCACTTGAAATCAAAAGAATGTTTCCTGCAACTTAGTTGAAAATTGATGTGATCGAAATAGAGGTTTCTCAACTCCCCCTCCCACCTACTGAGCAAATATACACCTACTTATAGAGTCTTTTGTGTCACTATCACATGTTAGACTTTGATATGTGCATACCATAATTACAGAAGAGAAGTTACTTCCATTTTTTTATTGCTTTTACTCATGAATATATTATTTTTTTGTGCTTGTGAACTTTATTTTCTCTGTTTATGGAATCTGGAATCTGTTTTATAAAAGTCTGCAAAGGAATTATGTTTGACTGACTTAATACAAAATGGGAATATAGTCATATATTTTGTGTAATGATAATGTATTTCTTCCTAGGATCAGCAATGATTTATTGTTGTGGGAACCCACAGCTCCATCTCCTGTAGAAACATTTGAAAACCTTTCTTATGGTGTTGGACTATCTGTGGCCAGCCAACTCATCAACACTTTCAGTAAAGACAGCTTCAGTCAATTTAAATCTGCAGTTCATTATGGTAATACACTCAATAAATTATCTAGAAGTATAGTGCTTTAGAAATGTAATTGGCTGAAGTGATTAAGATGTTAGTGGAAAGATTTTGTAAACTTACGGGAAAACATAAACCAAGGAAAAAAAAATTGATTGATTACTGTTTAATTGGGTAATAAATGTGTGAAATTGAATTGCATTACCAGTGGAGAAACAGTGAGCTATTGGCATAATATGTGTACTAGCTAGAGAATGAGTTGTACTTTATTTTGTCTAATAGATGATGAAAGTGGATCTGAGGAAGAAACACTACAGTATTATTCCACTGTTGATCCAAACTATCGTTCACGCAGAAGGAAAAAGCTTGACTCACAGAATAAGAACTCACAAAGCTTTCTGTCTGTTCTGCTAAATGTGACACATGGATTAGTGTCAATATTCACAGATGTGAAGGTAAGGCACTGGGGCTGGAATGAATATTTTGTTGTTTTGTCCATGGGTGGCCCCTTCATGCTGTATGTGCTTATCTGGAAGGAGATAGTGTTTTTAACAGTAATTCTATAATCTTTATACTACTATAACTAGGCAGTTAATGCAACACAGTATTCTGCAATTTCTGTGTACTTTGCTTCATGTGAGAATAACTGAAATGCAAGAAGGAAAACATGTATTGGTAGCAGATGTTGTGTTAGTTTAGACTGCCTAAATGCAGCAAACTGTCAGCAAACAATAATTTTATTATTTCTCTTCTTCCGCCAGCAGGATGATGGAAATACACTGGAAGGAAAATATGGTGAATTTTGGTTCGAGTTCAACGGTGGTTCCCTTTTCAGTGTGACTAAATATGAAGGTTTTGAGGACAGACACTATGTTTGTCTCCATTCTAGCAGCCTCAATTTATATCATCAAGGTAGGGGTGGGATTGAGTTGGCTTTGGGGCTAAATCTGAAATTAACTAAACTTGAAGCTTTTTAGGGAAAAGGCTGTATTTTTTCTTTTCTCTCATAGTGTGTCATTTGTCACAATGAATATAATTTATGGCTAATGTTTCTAAATGCTGCAGTAATGCAACTTCATTATAGCTGTGTTTAGTTAAAGTTTAGCTCCAACTTTCCAGACAACTGCTGGTCTTTAGAGATATTGTGATCCTTTGGCAAATTGGCTGTACAGAATATTCTTTTCTATGAAAATGCACTCTTCCTATATGTTATTGGCTGTTTATTTGAAAAAACTACAGGTTACCAGTGGCTGCTGTGTTTTTCCTCAGTAGCTAGTTGTCATCCACAGGTGAAGAATTTTGGCTGTGTAGTTTGTCTATGTCTGGTAACCCCCATGTAGTTAAACCTTTCAAGGTTTCCCCTCAGATGCCTGTGAATCAGTGGTGGTCATGGTCCAGTGCAAGGCTTAGTTATTGTGTGTTTAGACATTAGCCTGGCCTTATCTCATAAAATGAAGAGGAGACACATGTTCTTCATGTAACCTATAGGAGATTTCTGTCCTTTATTTCAACTTTGCTATTTTGTTGGGCAAATAAAAAACTCAATCCCTAATAGACACAGTGAAGATGATAGCTAGAACTGTGGTATTAAATATTGGATCACCCATAACCTTCCCTTCACAGTTCTTGGTTGAGCATGACTAACTTTGATAATTGAAATAATTTTGTAGACATTAAGCCTAAAAAGGATTTTCCTTCACACTTCATCAGTAGCAGCTTTGGTAATTCATTCCAAAATCTCTTTGCAGGTTTGGTAGATGGAGTTGTCCCTTCCTCTGAAGTACGACTGCCCAGCACAATACGTCCCCATTGGTTAGAGCCTACTATTTGTTTTTCTGAAGAGGATGGTCTTAGTAGGACTACTTCAGATGGTGTAGGAGTGGATAGTCCCAGTATGCTGACTGTTGCAGTCAAAATCCAATCAGATAAAATAGAGAGCAATACAAAGGTTTGTGTTATTTGTACTTTTATAAGTTGAGTTATCTCATTTATATGGAGGCATCTAGACATGGAGTTAGAAGGGTTACAGATGAAGAAGCCATACAGTTCTCAGACGTTCATTTTCAATCTACAATTTTCTGTTAGAATCTTTGGGTGGATTATAAAATTTAAGCAGCAGCTTAATTTACTAATTCTTCCAGTGCTTCACTTTGCTGGTCATGCTATTTTTTTACTGAATGCATTTTTTGAATAGTTGACATTTTTGGTTTTTGTTGAGTTTCTCTGTTGTTAAAACAGGTAAGAACAAATATAGAATTACACTGCAGTTAACTGGCAGTGTCATCTAATAGGCAGCCTTTACTTACCTATTTGGAATAGGACTGGTAAATGGCTGTAGCATTCATTAGTGTGGCTGAAAGAGGACCTCTTAGCTGGCACAGTGGTGACAAACAGGTTGGTTGAGCTATCTAAAGAAAGGTTCTGCAGACCAGCAAAATGTTGTGGAGGTTCAACTGTCTCACATGTGAACTACTTTAGATTGGTACTCCTGGTAATTTCTGCTGAATCCCAGAGTGAATGTGCAGGCACCCTTCCTTCCTACCGCCGCTGCAAAACTGCCATTTCTGCAGTGTCCTGTTACCAAAAGTATGATACTGTGTTATCCAGGGTTTCTGTATTGGAAAGCTGGGTTTTTCTAGACACCAGGAAATTGTTGGGAGCAGAAGGGTGACACAGTTTCATAATGTAGATGTGAAATAGTTACATGTTTCATGTCAGCCAAGTCATGCAACTTTGTTGTGCAGGAATTTCTGGTGGCTGTTGGACTGCGAGGAGCCACCCTTCAGCACCGTGTGTTGCCTTCAGGTTTAAGCTGGCATGAACAGGTCAGGTTGCTACTGTTGTTTACATCTTCAATTTCAGTCTCATTGCCTTAACTATCAAACTAAATCTTGATTGAAAATCTTGATGTTAGTCTGTGCTTTATTATCATACTCTGCTTATGAAAGTTGTTCTTTCTTTCCTATTTCTCTTTGAGACCATTGACAGATGATAATCTTACTTTTAAATTATTTCTTGTCAATTCACTTGGTACTGTTCCTCCCATCATCCTAACTTTCTGTCCATTACAGGTGAGGGAGGCTCTTGGCAGGGTTTACTTCATTCTGTTGGTGTTTGGGTTTTGTTTAAAATTCAGATAAAAAAATCTCAGTAGTACAATATTATTCAAGTACTTAAATAATCCTTAAGTTGAAAATACCCTCAAAAGAAGCAAACGTGTTATTTGCAGTTCTGAAAGCATTTCTGTATTTTTCCTTTCTGCTCACTTTATCCCTCAAGTCTCATTTCTCAGTTGTATATTTCCTGTTTTGTATTGCTAGAAAAGCAGTACTGGAGGACTTTAGAGAGGCAGTGAGCAGCAGTTTACACAAACACTTCTGAATGAGAAGGGTTGTAGTCATAGGTGTAAATGCAGAGCAGAGCAGACAGGGCTGGAGCCCCTTGATCTGTGTGTGTGCACAAGGCAAAACACACCTTTAGCACAGGAGCAGTGTCCGTGCATGTCCCTGCCCCATACTGGATTACAAACAGCAACCCTTGACACTCAGTCTGCCCTTGTTCATCCTCCAGTCTGTATAATATGCTGATTTTAACATGCATTGTTACTGTATAACTGTGTGGAGCTGAACCTGGGGCTTTGGGCTCTGCTGTGCCCTTATTTTCTCCTCAGCACAGTATTCCCATGGTTTGTGTAGCCTGCTTTCCATCATGTTGCTTCTTTGCTCTGTGAAATTTTTCTCAAGTAACATTTCCAAGTGCATCACAGGCAATCTTTTTTGGAGGGGGAGGGATCAAATAAAAAAATTGTCCAAAAAGGTAGTTAGAAGAAGAAATTAAAAGACTAGCAGTGATGGTATACCCCAGGCCTGGAATATTTTAACAACTTCTATAGTATAACCAATTTAAGAGGGAGCTGTGACAGATGTTACAGAGGAGCATAGCAGCTAGTTTTATGTGACAGTAGAAGAAAAAACTGTTTATACAATGAATGTGCACATGGTTCTGAGTGTATTTCCCATATCCACCCCTCAAGAAAGACTTGAAGATAACTTGAGCAATGTAGAGTTAACTAAAAGTTAACTTTTTAGAGATAGAGCAAGGAAAATGCAAACACTATAATAACAGCTACAAAGAGGGATGAATAAGGCTGTATTTGGACAGTGTCTTAAAAATGCATTGTGAAGCTTTGTTACAAGGAGCCCCTTGAATGTATGTGGACTGATCTTTTCCATACCTTTGAAGCTGCAGTTTTTATGGGTTTTTTTGTGTTGTTTATATTCCATGCTTTTCTCTATAAAGATCTTGAGCAAGCTTCTTTAAATAACAGAGGCTGTTCACACCTTTTCCTTCTGCTAATCCAACATTTTATTGTCATGCCTGTTACAGATTTTCCTTTTTGCTCTTTTGTGATGTGTTGTTGTTTGTTAATTTAACCGATATTGAGGTATTCATATTTTTTGTGATTTTTAGATTTTATATTTTTTGAATATTTCTGATGAGCCTGTTCTGGGATATAGTCCTCCAGCTACAATTACAACTTTTCATGTGCATCTGTGGAGTTGTGCTCTTGATTACAGGTAAGTAAAATGTAAGTGTGTCACTTGACACTGCAGCTGTATACTTACTCTTCAGGAATGTTCAAATTTGCATACTATAAATAATAGTTATTTAGGCTCTTTTGGAAAAAATACTTAACAGACATCCTTTAACTAGAAGGAATTTAAAGTAGGATGTGACTGACCTAGGTCTGGGAAGATGGAGTTAGGTAATCTGTAAGGCTTTGAGTGAACTTCAAATAAGTACAGAGCACTAATTTGTTTTTCCAATTTATTATTAGGCCCTTGTTTTTGCCAGTCAGATCTCTCCTCACTGTTGAAACTTTCAGCATTTCCAGCAGTGTTGCAGTAGATAAATCCTCTTCTACTCTCAGGTACAATTTAAATTATTATGAATCATGTAAGCTCCTGTAAAACTTGTAATGCCTGTCTGCTTTTTTGATCTCAGAAGCTTTCATGTTGTATAAATGATCACACTGGTTTCTGTCTTTTGAAATACACTTTGCTCATATGTGGTACTTCTGTTTTATTAGGTTAAGTAATTTTGCTTATTTATACTTTTCATTTGGATTGCTTCCTTTAACAACAAGCAATTCTGCATTTTTAATAAGATTGCAATGCCCTGAAATGAAGTTATGTCTATTTTATGAATTAGTAAGGCCTTAAGATTTCTTATAATTTGTTACTTGACGACAGTGTTTTAATTAATTGAATATTTAATGACTAATGAAAATATCTGTAACTTCTAATAATTTTCTTGCAACTTCAGTTGAATATTCATTCTGTTTTACCTGTTCTGTTGTGAATTATCTACAAAGTTGATTATTTTTATTGATAAAACCTTTTAAGTGATCTTAGAAACAAATGTTCTGTTACCTTCATTTAGAGACAAAAGACAAAAATAGAAATAACTGTTAAGGATTAAGGCATTATTTCTTATTCCAGGAAGGATCAAATATGTAAACTGAAACATAAAAAATACATAATTAGCAATGGGGAAAATATCTTGCAGTGGTTAATTGTTAATAGATTTGAAAATTATGAAAGGTTAAAGTGAAGAGTTTGAATTTAAGATATGCTTGGTATATTTGTGTTTTAAAATATTTTTATATACTAATTTCTTTTGACTTACTAATTGCACAGCATTTCTCTAAGCATTTTTATTTCATCTTATTTTTATCTCTTAGGATAATTTTAGATGAAGCTGCTTTGCATTTGTCTGACAAATGCAACACTGTCATGGTGAACCTCCACAGAGGTAAGGATGCTTTAGATGTGACTAATCAATTGCAGAGCTTAAAAAACCAAAATTACAGGCATATTCAGTATACATAAGGGTTATTTAAGAGGAGGACCGAGGGGATAAGAAGCAGCAAGTAGAGTATGAGAGAATAGTGCAATGTTGATAAGAATCTGAGTGCTCTGGTTTGGATTTGTGAATCCAGAAGTATGTCAGAGAAGAGCACCTTGCCATTCCTCTGGTATCTTGTTACAGTTTACTAATGGGTATTTGAAAAAGCATATGTTTAAAAATCTGGAGTTTCACAGAAAGAAATTTTTGTAGAAAAGAGACCTCATGAGATATAAATAGTTGAACTTGAAAGGTGCTATATGGCAGAGAGTTGTAGGTTCTGAAAAGAATCATACCAGCTGGGTTGCCCTCATTGAAATAATAAGAACCTTTAAGGACTGAGGAAATTGAATCAATATTTACCAAAGGAGTTGGAGAAATAATGAAACCTTGTGCCTGCAAATGTATATTTAGCTTAGGTAAGAGATCTCTAGTTGGGGACACAGTAAAGGTATGCCTGTTTTGCTTAAACAACAGAAGAGGACAAATAAGTTATTTGTGGCATTGAAAGATTAGTACAGTATGAACATGTGTTCTCTCTCACTTCAGCTAAAAACTGATAGAAGGTTTAGTCATTCAGCTTCTGTGTGCCTTGGTTTCTCTAACTCACACAGATGGGATGAAGGTAAATATCTTAAAAGATTACACTGCACACTGATACATTGGACTGAAAAGGTTCAGGTTCTTCATCTGAGTAGCTGAAACTTGAACTCTGAAAGTAATCCTCATAGAAGAAGGAAATTCAGTGATATAAAAGGCTTTGATTCCAGCTCATGCTGGTTTTAATGGGTTTGTAACTACTATAATGAGTATATAGGGTTTTGCTATTTTCTTAGTAATTTTTAAAATTATCATATTTCAGATTATGTTCGTGTTATGGATATGGGACTGCTGGAACTAACCATTACAACAGTAAAATCTGATTCTGAGGGAGAAAGAGTAAGTATGTAATCACAAACAAAATAAAATCTTCATGAGAGATTGTGATTTGAAAATTACTTTATTATACTTAGAATCAAAGAAGGTTTTTCAGTTTACTTGTATTTTTTAACTCATTTTTTGACTAGTTAAGTAAAATAATCTAAAACCAGCTGTGTATATGCCATTTTTATGAAACTTTAGGATAATTTCAACTTTACTCTTGTTTTTTCACTGTTGTTATCTAGACTAAACCTCGTTTTGAGCTGCACTGTTCCAGTGATGTAATCCATATTCGTACCTGCTCTGATTCGTGTGCTGCACTAATGAATCTCATACAATATATTGCAAGTTATGGTGATTTACATCCACCTGCTAAGACAGAGGTTAAACGTGGAGTTAGCAAGCCAAAAATGAAGGTATAGAATGGCAAAATGATAGCAGCTTAACTTTCTGATTCTTGGTAATATATTTTAATTTTAATCCCTGTTCTATTTACAGATAATATGAGATTTTCTGCAAAGAAATTGTATCAAATTGTACCTAATTTAAAATGTATTTCAGAGTTAAAATAGTATTTTTTTCCTGATTTGTTCACTAAATATTTCAAAACATTCTGCTGTTTACCTCTTGTACTCCATTCTTATCTAAAGAAGAAAATTCCAGTACATACATGAACTGTCCAGGTACTCTGATCCAAATACCCTGAACCATAATGTTCTAACCTACTTTATGAATGAATCATCCAGCTTGGTGTTTCAGATCACTTGTCTATTTAACAAGTTAAGGGTTTTTTTCTCACAGTTTAAGAGCTGTGAAGCAAGCTGTTCTAGCAAAATCTTCTTTGACATTTGTTGTTTTTGAGATGTAACTATGTATAGTTCCTCTCCAACAGGTGGAGACCTTTAGCCAGCCATCTTCCCACGGACCAGGCCTTGCTGAATCAGAGCAGCAGATTTTACGGGATTTGATGAGTGATGCCATGGAAGAAATTGAGACTCAACAGACTGCTTCTGCCATCAAGCAAGAGTCTAATGGTGAGAATCCCTTGAAGGCATACCCCTACACACAAAGTACAACTTTTCTGGAAAGAAAGTGGGGTTGAAAGTTTTGTGTATATAGACCTACTGCAATAAGAATGGGAGCAGGTACTTAGGATGTCTGAAGTCTTCAAACTGTGGAACAGATTCTTGCTTTTAATCATAGTAATGCAGAAGTACTTTGAGATTCTAGTCAAATACATATTACTGAGCTACTGAAAGCAGCAGGGAAGAAATCTGTCTCTGGGACACTGTCAAGACCCCAAATTCTGTAGGAGTATAAGTTAATGTGGAGGAATAAAGACCTCTCTTCTGTATGAGAGAGAGGTCCAGGAAGAACGTACAGTTTCAAGTCACAGGAAGAACTTTTTACCTATAAAGAATTTTTTCAATTAGCAGATAGAACAAGGTAGTTGATTTTATCACAGGATTATGGCATCTGTATCATAGCTAGATTGTAATTCAAGTTTAATTTGATAAGGATTTTGTACTGCAAGTAGAATTCCATTACTATTTCTGTGATCTCTGGTCTTTTTTTCTGTGGTAGAGGGTGAGCAGTCACTGTGGTACTGAAAGATTTTGATGCTGTGGTCTTACTACCAGAGTAAGAAACTTGAGAATTGTGTATTATTTATAGTAGGAATTGATTCAAGATATAATAAGTAAATTTCCTTGATATAATTGAAGTAGCAAACATGATTTTACTTAATTTTCATATTTTGTAACGATTTTTCTGCTGAAACATGTTTTTTCTCCACTGTCCTTCTACTCCCAGGAGTTTTAGATGACAGATCTCAAACTCAGGAGCCATCTTGCTCAGATCTCTTCCTGTTTCCAGATGAAAGTGGAAATGTCTCACAAGAGCCAAGTCCCACTTATGCTTCATTTACTCATCACCTGATAAGTGAGGCCATGGGAGATGTTCCAGCAGAAAGTGATGATTTCTGCATTCTTTTTGCACCTAAAGTTGCTGTTGCTGTAAGATCCTTTGAAAATTACTAAAAAAAATCCATATATAAACTGAATTAGAGAAAAGCTTATGTAAAGCCTGGGCAAATAAGATAGATTTCTGTGATTGCTTAGTGATGCTTTTCTGTTTGGAGGGAATTCATGCATTGTTGCTGTTAGGAATGAGAGCAAGTATTCTCAAATAGATATGATTTTTCTATATCTCAGCACTATGTAATTGTTCTCTCATCTGAGTGTTACATTAAACATTGGCAGTTTTCCTACATTTTAGTCATATTTAATCATTGTCATATCAACTTAAAAAAATGTTTTAAGCAAAAACCAGCATTTATCAAAACAGCAGCTTTGCATGTCTTCTGATCTTTTGTTTGTTTCTCTTAAACTCTCAGTGTTTCTAAGGGTCTAAAATCCTTGCCAAACCTCAGACATAAATTTTTGTGTCGCTTTACACCAATGTCTGTCCTCTGCCAGTTGTCAGGTGGTATTCTTCTTAATAGACAGAGGCAGTTCTTGGGTCCCTGATTAGAAGCTGTGTTTTCCCAGTTATAGTTGAGCTTGTTTGTTTCCAGAAGTGCTAATAGGGTGGCCTGGGCTCTTCTGTGGTTTTCTGCTTGCTTTCAACTAGTACTTAGTTTTGTTTATAGTTTGGGTGGGGAAGTTTTTTGTTTTGGTTTGGGGTTTTTTATTGCTGTTTTTAACTACTTCACAGGTTCTTCTTTTTTCATATGCTTTTGTCTATAGTTTATAAGAAACATTTCTAAACTGATCATGTGTTGTATAAGCTTTAGAAGACAATACAGAAAAGTTTGCTTTTCATAGGAAGGAATTGGACATCTCAATAAAGATGATCTCACCTTCTCAATGCTATATATTTTTTTTTAATTAGGAAAAAGAGGAAGAGCCAGTTATAAAAATAATGGTTGATGATGCAATTGTTATAAAGGAAAATCATTTCAGTCAACCTATTAAAAAAACAGATACAAGCAAAGCTCCGCTTCATTTTCCTGTTCCTCTGGTACGCTATGTTGTAAAGGAAATATCTCTTATTTGGCATCTTTATGGTGGAAGGGATTTTGGGACTGCACCACCAACTTCTCCAGCTAAAAGTTTCATGTAAGTGTTTGATCTAATTATCTGGTTAGAAAATTTAGAAATTATTTATTTTCTTTTGATTTGGGAGTAATCTTATTATTCAATCTCAGTCTCCCTTGCTTGCTTCTTGGCTCCCTTCTCACCGGGAATCAATCATAGAATGATTTGGGTTGGAAGGTATCTTAAAGGTCATCTAGATTCTCACTCAGTTCAACTCCACACATCAGAGTGTATTCTTCCTGTGTCTTAACCTGGACAAGCTGGGTTTGATTTTGTTGATTTTTGGAATGGGGTGGAGGGATGGATTTTGTTTTAGGTAATATTGGTAGTCAAATTTTCCTAAAGAGATGAGGACTTAAGGAGCATAAGTGTAAGATTTACAGGATGTCATGTGAGCTAGAGAATAAAATTATTACAGCTGAAACTAAGGAGGTGTTTTATGAATGTTAATTTGGTGGGATACATGCACCTGGCATTCTGCTTAGATGTGTTTTACTTGAACAAAAAGAAATTAATTAGTTAACAGTAATGAAATTTCAATGTTTTTTTAAAATATAATTAAAATAGTAAGAAGTTATATCTGGTGCACTTAGTTGTCGATTAACAGTGAGATAACTTTAATCTGCAAAAGTATTTTTCCTTTTGATTTCCCCAGAAGTCCCCATAGTTCTCCTTCTCATACACCAACAAGGCATGGACGGAATACAGCATGTGGAGGAAGAGGGAGAAACCCAGACTTCCTAATGGAAATACAATTAAGCAAGGTGAGTAACAGAAACACCTTCAGGCATGACTCTCTCTGTGAATATCTTCACTCCTTTGATAACACCTTTCCATTAGAGTTCAGTACTATTTCTTTCAACAGTATCTACATCTAAGCAATCCCTTTGGTGATGAATGTAGAATTTGTTCAACAAAAACTGTTAGTATTAGCATAGTATTTTTTTTCTGAATAAGCTTGTTTTTAAAGATGGAGGATAGCCATCACAATGTTCTTAAAAGCTTTTGTTTATTACAACCAAGTTTTGCAACTGCTGTTCTGTGTTCCTCTCTTTAGTTCCATTCTGAATAGGTATCCCTGTTGTGAAATTAGGTGTTCTAACAAAATAAACAAGACATAGATCTTTTGAGAATATTCAGTGTATCAATTTGATAACTGGATATGAAATAACTTCTAGCTATATCAGACTATTGTTTCTGTGTTTCCCCTAACATATTTAGCACCCTTCAGGCATAAGTATCTTGCAGTTGTTCTTAGGCTGTGTTTAGCTCTAACATAGGAACTAGATGTTGTGAATAATACTGGCAAGCACCTAAACATATTTCATGTTAAATGGATCAATAACAGAATCTTTTTAAAATGAGATGTTTTCAAACATTTCCATAAATATGAAAGGCATTACATAAAAATAAAGGCCTTTTTATAGTCTGTGTGCATTTCTGAAACTTAAAATTCATCCCATTAACACCTCAAGCTTGCCAGAAATATGTGATAGCTAAGATAGCCTTTTCTAGAAAAGCATGACATTGCAATAAACAAGAGGAAAAATGGAAGTGTTTAATATTCCACCTGGAAAACTTCATATATAGAATAATAGCTGTCTCTCAATTTGCAGATATTTAATGAGAGTTGATGCTAACACTCAAGCAGTATAAAGGGTTTTTCCCTTGCTTGGACCCCTAACCTGGTACACGGCTGAGCAGTAATGTTTAAAGCAATGAGGGAGAATAAAAGGCGTCACAGACGGCGTTGCCTTGGGGCCCAGCGCGGGGCCGGCAGGGGCCGCTGCCGCTCTCGCTGTGCGCGCCCAGCAGCGTTCACTGCCCGCCGGGATGCGCGGGGTCTGGGAGCAGGGGATGATGGGCTGTGGGTCACCACAGCTGGAAAGCAGAGCTACATCAGAGGCTGGCCAAACGAACATCACTTAGAATTGAAGAAAAATGATTTAGATTTATATGGAGTCACTTGAGAAGTCAGTTGGTAGGGAAGAAACATTTTTTTCTTAAGTATTAAAGGGTGCAAGATTCAAGAACTGCAAGTTTGCCTGGTACAGGTTTCACCATAAAGTAAGAAAGTTGTCAGGATTGAGAGGAAAAGCTGAGTCAATGTTAAAGAAAGTGAAATTGATTCCTTAACTTACGTCAGTAAAATTTCCTTATCAAAGAGTCAGTAATCTGTTTTGGCTTGAATTTGCATGCTAAAATACAAGCAATTATGGAACTAGTAATTGGAAGATTTCTACTGCTAGATATGCAAAAACCTGAATAGTGTTCAGAAATCTTAGTAGTATTTCTGTAAATTTAAAATAGTGGACAGCTTTAAAAGTTCTTATATGCTTCCCTGATTTTTGTTTATTTTTTAAAATAACTGTTCTGTTGTTAAATGGTGTTTATCAATGAAGCTGATTGTGCTGGTTTTCTTTGATTTTAAAAGGTGAAATTCCAGCATGAGGTGTATCCTCCAGGTGGTGCAGAAGGTGAATCCTGTCTGTTGGAGCAGCCAGTGTCACGACAGGTTTTCATTGTTCAAGACCTGGAGATCAGAGATCGCTTAGCTACATCACAAATGAATAAATTTCTCTATCTCTACTGCAGTAAAGAGATGCCCAGAAAAGCACATTCAAACATGGTATAGCTATGACATGTTAATTTCTTACAATTACAGTGGTAGAATTATCATTGTGGGGGCCATGTGCACTTCTGATCTTGCAGAAGCAGAGACATGAGCTCGTGCAACATTGAAGTAATATAATTTGTTGATAGTTATTTGCTTGACTCTTTGTGGATATTAAGGCTAATTCAAAAATCACTTTGAATGTCAGCATGTCAGGTATTAAAGGGTTTGAGATTGTTAGTTAAAAAAACAGATGTGCAGGACTACTTTGGTATCTTTCACAATTTCACATGCAGATTTGTATTTTTATGGTATACAGTAGTCTTACTGGTTCTAGAAAGGATTGAGTAATTTTTTGGGACTTTTCTTAACTTTATTTTTTTATAACATTCAGAGGAAATTTTTATTCAATACTGCAATTGCTAAGTGGAATCATACTACTAAATACAGAGATTTAGTAGTAAATATTTTTCTTATCTGGTGTTCTGAGATTTCATAATTGTGAATGTTAGTGCTTTTATTTCTCTTGTTGTTTTTTTTTCAGTTAACAGTTAAAGCTTTACATGTCCGTCCAGAGTCTGGCAGATCCCCACAGGAATGTTGTTTACGTGTTTCACTGATGCCACTTCGCCTCAATATTGACCAGGTTGGTTGTGCCAGTGCAAAAAATAAAATAACTTTTTCTTTATTGAATGATACCTGGGGTTTCTTTTAACCAGATACTTCTAACCATCGTGCATATTTTACATTTTCTAGGTGTGATACCTTTTTTATTTAAGCTTTGAATCTCTGTTGTTTCATTTATATATCCATGCTAGAAGTTGGCTTCTGCTCCAGCTATTACAAAGACAATATTTTTTTTTAATTTAAAAACTAAGAATATCTTAGACAAAACTATTTTCTCAGTAAGTTTTCCTTCTGGAACTTCTGATAATCTCAAAGGGTTTGGAGTCACAGCTTTTAAAAATAACTCCTTATTCTTGAATGATCTGGTTTTGTTTGTTCATGAAGTGATTTCATTGTTTTTAATTGAATAAGATTAATCATTAATCCTGAAGTGGTTCACAGCATGTTGGTCAAGGGCACTTGACACTTGAGAAATGCTTCTATAACCTGAGGTCTTTGTCTTGCTAGCAACTGCAGTGGCAGGAAGAGCAGAAATTGTTTTACTTTCTTTAGCAGGGCTTTGTGCAAGGTATTTTTGATATATTCAAGAAGCACTGGGGTTTTTCTAAAGCAGTAAGAGCTCTATATGTTTGTGCTGGCAAATGTGAAGTGCACTTAGAAGCATTTCTTCCTTAATTTGTCATCTTCAGAGAGCTATGTGGGGTTTGGATTTTTTAGGAGCACAATTAAGATTTCCATACCTTTTCTTTCTTTCAAGACACAGTAGAGACCAGGTTTTCATTTCACTCTCAGCAAAACTGAGCTCTGTCTAGTGTGCAATAATTTTGTCTAGGAAAAAATGGCCTGGAAATGCTGCCGTCTAGGGAGGAAATATGTTCCTTCTTGGTTACTTTTTAAGTCTTTTATGTTTTGTACCATAAACAAAATTCACCTTTACAACTTCTATGAAATTAACCACAGCTTTTTTGGAAGCACAGGGCAGCATGCAGTTATTAGAAATACTTGTTATTACTGTTTAAGCTGTTAGTTTTATCAGCTGAAAGTCAAAATGGAAAAGAAAGTCTGGTTGTCATCAATGATAAGATGAATAAAGCACCAGTGTAATGCATCTGTCTGAAAAGAAAGCTGGGATGTAATAACTTTATGGCATTATTAAGACACAAATAACATAGATATTAATGACTTTTAATGAAGCAGAGAGGACCCCTGATTTGTAAAGATTGACTTTGACAGTACTAGTTATAACTGAGTTCTGGAACTCTGTTCTGGAACAGTCTCCAAAATGAGAGTAGAAATTATGAAAATAACCCTGAATTTTTAAGACCAAGCTAGATAGATCATTAAATCCTGTTATATGGAACAGGGTACAGAGGCTAAGAGGGTCTTCTGGTTTCTGTCCTAGATTTCTTTGTGGTTTATACATATGTTAAAGGATCAAAAAGAAAAAAAGAAAGTTTTGTTTCATAGCTGCATAGAAATAGATCTGGAATTGCAGATAATGTTTTTAGAGAATTAGGTCTTTGTATTTATTTTAACCTGATTCTGTTTTACTTTTTGCCATTAGGATGCCTTGTTTTTCCTGAAGGACTTTTTCACTAGCCTTTCTACAGAAGTAGAACTCTTAGTTACTCCAGATCCTGAAGGTATATTTCTAAAAACAATTTAATATAAAAGTGCTGCTTCTTTGTCCTTTAATTTGGGTACATGTCTATAAATTTACATGTGAATCTTGTGTGAATAGTAACTTGTGTTGGGGTTTGAGCACTAACGTTAATGACTGGGGTTTTTTTTTTAGAACTCAAAAGCCTTTGCTATTTAAGCTTTATTTTAGAAATATGAACCAAGGTCTTCGACACCCAGGATCTTAATTTTCTAAGAGGAGGTTTAACCAAAATTGGAGCATATTTAATAAGAGCTTCTGGAAAAATTGAGGGCTGCATATGTTGTTGGGAGTTATTATTAGCTAAAACTAATACATTGTCCTGCTTATTTATAAAATTGAATTCTGTGTTAGACAACTTGAAGCTATTATTGAAGCAGTACTTCTTATCCATTACATTATCTGATGCAAAAGCAGTATATATTGAAAAGCACATTTCCACTATTATCTATATTTGGATATTTCTTAGCAGCTATAGTTTCTTTGCCTGTTTCTGTTGGGGTGTCCTGCTGAAATGCATAGGTGATGAAGCACTCTGCAGCACTGCCATTAGAACCAGATACATTATTTATGCTGATGCACTAACCTCAGCTTCAGCTGCATGTAATAACTTCTGTCAAAAACTGAGAGAATTTAAACATTGCCCTGCTAATTCCTACTAATAAGCATTAGAACTTACTAAGGACGCAGTAATTTTGTAAATACAATCTCTCTGTAATCACTGTGAAAAATATAAGTCACTTTACTGTGTGTAATTTTCTTCTTAGTCAAAAAGTCTCCTGGTGCTGAAGTTACGTGTAGTTTGCCCAGGCATGTCAGCAGCCTTAAGGAACCAAGTCCAGTCATGTCTTTTGCATCACACAAGCAAGCAAATGAGAATGGCAGCATTGATTCTATGGATGTGGTTAATGGAGAGGATGATCAGTTCTCACAAGAAACATCATCATACAGTGATCAGCCAGTATTTTTCAGGTAAACTTTTGTTACAAAAAGTTTTAAGAAAGTGTGGTAGTAAATTATTCCAGACCTTCAGGCAAGGTGCATTTTTTTGTTTATTGGCTGCTTGTAGAAAGCAAATATTGCCTACAGAACCATAATTTTGTGGTGTTGGCTTGTTTTTGTTTTTTTTTCTAACATTTTCACTTGCAGGATTAGTAACACATTTGCAAGACTTTAAAATTTATTACAAATGCTAACCTGAAATAGATGTAAATAAACCAAGAAAAGCTGAATTTGCCATTGTATTTTGTACATTTATTCTGAAGTACTAACACAGTAACAGGAAGATTTATGGTTTACAGAAAAGGGTATGATATCCTATTCCAGGAGAATGGGAAACCATGAGTTTCTTTTCAGAAGGATAATTTCATTTCCTTTTCATGTTTCTCACTATATATTTCCTTTCTATGTCCCAGAGAATTTCGCTTTACATCAGAAGTTCCAATACGGCTTGATTACCATGGCAAGCATGTGTCAATGGATCAGGTTTGTGTATAATGCTGATACTATAGAACAAAAACTTGATACTGTTTGTTTTGCTCTTCCCTCCCTGCTCCCCATGAATGGGGGTATAGTTTTATGCTCCTACTCATTAATAATGCCATTGTGACAAATATAAAACACTTCCCCCCCGCCTTAGTTTTAGTAAAACTTAACCTCATTTCACTCCTAATTGGAAAACTAGAGGTGGATACCCCAATATAATTAATCCAGCATAGAACTTGAATGTCACATTTGTGAGCTCCATGGCTGGCTTGAAATCATACTGTAGAGCTGCAGTGCCCCTCAAAGTATGATACCGCTGTCTGATGTCATAATTGTGCATTTTATTTTATTTTTTCCTCATTGATGCCAGGACAAAATATTGTTGTTTATTGTCCTTGTTTCCTTTCCTTGCAGTCTAGTAATATACAGGCCTCAGTGGCAATGGCAGAATCTGTTACAGATGAAAATAATGCCCATGGTTCTTGTTAAAATGTGCAGTCTTTATCACACTGAGTTTAGAATCCGACATTAAAAAATCCTGTTTGCCCAACAAGACTTGTACTTAATCATGGCAAATCAGTAAGAAAATATGGAAAGCAGGAACCTCTTGAATTTGCTGACATCAGAAATGAAACATGAAATATGGTAGCTTTAGAATGCCTGGAACACACTAAAGCCAGAATGCCTGGAACACATTAAAGCCAGAACTATGTTTGCATAATTTATTATAGTTTATTATTTCTGAAGAAGCCCTCCTGTATCTAGGTATTTTTCCTTGAGTAGCAGGTTAAGCCAGGTTTCCTTTTTTGCAAGTTTCCATGTAACATGATTCTTAGCGAGTCACATTTGGGAGACTGGGAGAGAATATTTAGGCAGAATACTTGTAAGTAAGAGTTGAAAGAATGAAATGTATGTGACAACAAAATATTTCACTTACAGGGAACATTAGCTGGGATTCTTATTGGGCTTGCTCAGTTGAACTGCTCAGAATTAAAGCTGAAGAGGCTTTGCTATAGACACGGGTAAGTTTCTCAAAATGTAGATCAACACTGCTATTGGAAATTTGTAAATGTAAAGCAAATTTCCTCTTAAGATGCCCTTCTAAAATCCAGAATACTTTTTGATTCTAGGTTTTTTTCAAATGTATATAATTCAAGAACTTCTAACTCAGAACAGAATTTAATATATGTGTTATTCTTGATGATAAGCTTTCATTTTAGTTGCATGTTCACTTCTATGCAACTGCATGTGATTATGCAGTTTTGAGTTTGTTTTATGAAGCATATACAATTGAAATACTTGGCTTAGCCAACAGCAACAAAAGACATTTGAAGAAGCTTTCCCTTTTTTTTAAATGACATCTTTTATATCAGTGAATAATTAATGCATTTATCTTATTAGGAATTGTTTGTTTAAAAAAGTTAATCCTTGTATTTACTTTAGTTTATTAGGTGTGGATAAACTATTCTCCTATGCCATCAGTGAATGGCTTAATGATATAAAGAAAAACCAGCTACCAGGAATTTTGGGAGGAGTAGGGCCTATGCATTCGCTTGTGCAGTTAGGTAAGTTAATTCTTACTTTTGTTCAGCTACATATAAATGTGTTTGTTTCTTTAAAAACCAGACAACTCCTCTCCCCTCTCAAAAAAACAACACAAACCATGTTGACTCTTTGTTTTCACTTCCTTTCAAGGCATTCTGCATATGTAAGAGAACTGTCTGACTTAGGTGTTGTGTCTTCATTTTCAGTGCAAGGTCTGAAAGACCTGGTGTGGCTGCCAATAGAGCAGTACCGCAAGGACGGTCGGATTGTCAGAGGCTTTCAAAGAGGAGCAGCTTCTTTTGGTACTTCCACTGCCATGGCAGCCCTGGAGCTGACAAACAGAATGGTTCAGACTATACAGGTAGAGTGTATTACTCCTCAAGTTAGGTGTAAAATGAAAAGTGTGTCTTGTAAGTGCTCTGTATTAAGCTAATGTCTAAATGCTATAGATTTAAGCTAGGGAGCATCTATTAAAAAAGAAAAGGCAGCTGTATAAATAGGAGAGCAGAGACTGGACAAAGTTTGCAGCAGTCTGTGAGGTGAGAACTATGGCATCAAATTCAGTGGTTAGAAAACTGTGTTTAAATACTGCTGAACACTCAAGCTGCTGCTTTTTTCTTAATGTCTTTAATGCATTACAATGTACAGTTTAATATGAGATTGTTCAGCTTCACTAAAAAAATCACGATGCTGAGAAAGATGAGTTCTTTGTCACATGTATGTTATCCACTAGTAGATTCTTACCTTTTTAGAAAATGTCAGCTTATTTTTAGAAAAACAAGCTCACAAAATTAGCCAAAAAAAACCCCAAAACCAATACTATTTCTGTAGATCTACACAAAGTCTATAAAGCTTCCTGGATTTAACACTAAAGGAATCTTGGATTAAAATGTTAATAAATTTATGTTTCTTAATATAAAAAATACAATGAAAATACACTTTTACCACCTCATCTTGCAAAAATAATATATGTGCCTTAGCTTGAGCATATGTAGTCAGAAAACCAGTGCTGTTAATCACAAGTGGGATTATATGTGTGCTTGTGTGTTAGTAAGAAATACCATTGATCAAATGTTCAGTTTCTATCTTGAGCATTTTATGCAGTTTAGCGGACACCTTTGAAAAGACAACAATTAGGAGGAGAGAAAACCCCGCCCAAACCTACAACATTCATTCTTTCATTATGGAGTTAATGTCTAGTTGGAGCTGCACATTCCAGAAGTTCTTACACAAAACTGTAATCTGATGCAAGTGAATATTATTTATGGAATAAGAGTTCTTTTATTTCAGTGACATCACCCTATTAGTAGTTAAAATTTGTGGTCGGGTGCTATAACACTTACATGTTTTGCATTTGCTCCTGATGTGCAGGCAGCTGCAGAAACTGCTTATGACATGGTATCACCAGGACCTACCTTCATCGAAGCAAAAAAGATCAAGCGGTTCCCTCGCCATCGCCTGGCTCCTCAGCCAGTCGACCTGCGGGAGGGAGTAGCCAAAGCCTACAGTGTTGTGAAAGAGGTGAGAGCAGAACCAATTGTTGGGAACCAAAGTTAAGAATATTTCCTAAAATGGCATTACAAAATAACAGATGTTAGTTTAGGCTGAGCAAATGGAGAAGGAGGTTTCAGCTTTGAACAAGACTATCTTCATCAATTATCTTAAACCAACAGAAATATTGAATGGAAAAAGGAGGAAACCTAAGATGTCAGGCAGATGAGTGTGAAGAGGACTTGATTGATGGCTTACAATTGTAAACTTGATTTCCTGTGCTGTGTCATCCGACCTTCCCCTCCCTTTCTGCCCAACCACCTTTGCAGTTGCTGTTAATTGTGAGGGAAGTAGAGTTTAAGCATAATGCAGGATTAAAAGAAGTGAAACCTTTCTCTACTATGACAGGGTATTATAAATTAGAATGCTGACCTGTTTTTATTATATTTTGTATTTTACTTTGTTTGTTGCACTTTATGTACTGTCTATGAAGTAAGGTGTCAGCTGAGTTTCCAGAGAATTTTGTCATTTTTTCAGTAGTTTACAGTAACCCAAAGATTCTACCTTTAAGCACAAGATATGCCACCATATGAAATGAAATATTTACATCTCTAAGTCCATAGCAGTGTTATTTTAAGCCTCATTAGAAGAACTAAATCATATTTATATCAGTATTGTTTTACTACAGTTATAATACAAATCACCACGAAGACAAATACTGAGCAGTTTAAAATTTCCCTTAAAACTAGGAGAGGTTGCTTTTTCTTTTTTTAGTGTAACTGATTTCCGTTATTTTCTTAAAGGGGATTACGGACACAGCCCAAACTATCTATGAGACTGCTGCTCGTGAGCATGAGAACAGAGGAGTCACTGGAGCAGTAGGAGGAGTCCTCCGCCAAATCCCACCAACCGTGGTCAAACCTTTCATTGTTGCAACAGAGGCCACCTCCAATGTCCTGGGTGGAATGAGAAACCAGATCAGGCCAGATGTGCGTCAAGAAGAATCTCAGAAGTGGCGCCTTGGGGAGGATTGAGATTGTAAATCTGGCTCAGCAGGCAGGTAGCAAGGCTGGAAATGCAGAAGAATGTCCTGTTGGCAGCTTTAGATGGAGCTCACTTTGTTTTGTCATGCTCATCTCAGGAACAAATGAGGTTTTCCAACTGTTACTAGCAAAACATCCAACCAAAAATATTTATGAAGTGAAAAGCGAATTGGTACGTGTTTGTACTGTGTGTTACCAATACATTTGGTTGATAGTGCCAAACATAGTGAAGCATGCGCTGCCAACTCAGAGACATGCTTGCTCTGCTCCATTTACCATATTTTTCTTGGTAGATTTGACATCTGAAGCAGTAGCCTGTATGGTTAAGCTAAGTGGACTTAGGTTTTCTGAGCATAGTCAAAGAACAACCTTCAATAAAGGGCTCTGCAGATGCTCTTCACTGACTAAAGGATAAAAGCTTTCATTGTGGACATGAGACATGAGGCTGTCTGATATGGAAGCAGATAAGATAATACTGTTTAATGGTCATAAGCATCGCTTTTAGCGTGGCACTTACAGCAAGGACAAGCTTGATAACCATTCAGAGTTTAGATTCAGTGTCAATACACCTATGAACAGAATTTGTTCCTAATTATTAAATACCTACTTTTGTGGGTTTTTGAAGAACCTGAATGTTGCAGAAATGTTCTCTTGTGTTGCACTTTAAAGGATATGGCCTGTATATTGTGCTTTTTTTATAGTGTGAATAAAATGTAATGTGCATTATCCTTTATGTGGTTTAGAAGCTTACACAAGTTATTGAAAAGAGCATCATTTAATGATGATCCTACAGAAAAGTGTCTTAAATTTATTTAAACTCATTATATGTAAAAACTTTTTTTGTCTGCTGTTAAACTAATTACAATGCTAAAAATACCTACTGTTCAGGAAAACAGTTAATTCTAATTGTCACCAACAGTTCTTTGTAAGAATGAAAAATCATAAGTAAAATCAAATTATTTCATAATTTCATAGTTAGAAGGCTATACAGACTTTATTTTACTAATCTGCTTTTATTTAAAGTTCATATTGTTGCAAAGTTGCTGCTCTCACAAGATATTCTTAATTTAGATTGTGTGTCATCAGTTATTTGATAGTATTTGAGGTCCTTTAACTGAAACTGGGAACCGGTGAGAGATTTTGAAAAAAGGACAGCAAAGCTTCTAAAATCCAAGTTGGTACTGACATTATTTACCATTTAGTAGGTGACATGTGCCTCCACAGAGCTTTACGAAGCACCTGACATTGCACCATTTTGGGGCAGTTGAAAGTCTTGGTGATAGATGTGCAATAATGAACTTTTTTTTGTCTTGTATTAGCAAAAACTGAAGAATAAAGAGTAAAGACTCTTTTGAATAGAAAAGTATTCATTTTGAATTTCAGTAGATGAAACTTTAAATGACTAGCCAGTATGTAAATTTATTATAGTTCTGTGCTAGTCATAAGTGGAAATCCTGCCCATATGTCGTGTGTAAAATCCCCACTGAAAGGGGGACATCAGATGCTATTGATCAGACTTCAGTCTCAAAGGGTGATGAGGAAGTATTTTCATTCTTTGTTCAATTAACCTGCCTCTAGCAGAAACTTTGCTGATGGGCCTTAAGGGACAAGCAGGAGTATATGAAGGAAAAAAAATTGTTGCTTGTTCATGCTGATACTATACTAGGTATTCCTGAACACCAAAGAATCTGGCTGGAGAGTAAATGATTTGAAAATGTCCCCTCTGTTGGGAAGACTTCTGCAGTCTGCTCTATTTTTCATAAAACAAAGCTCCAGGTAAAAACAAATTCCTGCGTAGGGTGACAGGTGATATTATAAAGTTGTGTTTCAATTCACTGGAATCATTGAAGTTGTGGTGCACTGAAAACCTGATTATTTCAGCTAAATGACTTGCTGCAAGCAGGAGGAGATGCTTTTGAGAGGAAAAGTACCTGCAGATTTAATAACCTAAAATATTTTCTGATGTAAAAATACTTGCTGTAGTGCATACTTCTGTTCGGTAATTAGAGAGCTTTGCTTTAATGAGAGCTCAAAGCATGAGCATTTTGCACAGGAATGAGTTCCATGTTTGCAATGTGGCACCTCCTGAATGCCTTCTCAAGAAGTGGTGGTGAATCAATGCAAGTAAGTAGCAATGCACCTTTTTCATTGGGAATTAGTATACTAGTAATTAGCTAGTACTAGTAAATAGCTAATCCAGTTCATCCACTTAATTAGCATAAATCTACATATTTTCTGCCTTTCAGACACTGCTGAAAAGAAGTAGCATTTCAGTGTTTTTTTTTCTTTTTCAATTCTGTCAAGATCTAATTGTACTGCAAGGTAACTAGAATATATTTTTATATGAGGGCATGATGTCAAGGTGAAACATTTTTATAGCGTGTCTCTCATTGTCAGCAATACAGATTGTACAAATTTATTAAACTTCACTTTTCACTATGTAAACCCTCTCATTTGCTGCTTGCACTTTATTGAGGCTTTTCAGTGAAATTGATTCTAAATTTTTTTTTCAACATTTTATTTTGGAAATGGTTTTCTGGTTTTGGGTATATATTCTGCATTGTTGCAGTGTTTGAAATGTTTAAAAAAACCTTAAAAAATCACAGAATTTATCAAACTAGTCTTTACACTAAGACTAGTGTGAAGAATGTGTCTTGTAGGGCTCAGCTTGTGTTTTAAATCAAAAAGTATCATGTATGAGAAGGGATTCATCAAATGCTCTGTTCAATACTGTAAGAGTTTTCCAGCACTTAAAAAAAACACACAAAGTGAGATTTGACTCTGGACATATTCCCTGGAAATGGAAGCTTATGGATAACATTACTGTATTTTCCATTAGCACAAGGAGATTGTAAAAAATATTCTTGTACTTGAATTTTCCACTGAAATCAGTTACTATAGATAGGGGCAGTTTTCATATTTGTAGAGGCTCTAAACTGGCATAGACAATGCTTTAATTCTCTACAAACACTCTAACACTACTACTGCTATTCCTGTTGCTTAGCTCAGCACCATCCTAATAGAACTGTTGTCCTGGGTTTTATTAAATATCCAGGTGTTTCAAATAATACGTGGATGAGTGGCCTGGAAGTACCTGAAAAACAGACAGCCATCTTTTGTAAAACAAACAAACCATTCTTGCTAAGAATCTTAGCGGTGACTGAGAGCAGCAAATCATCACTTCGAGGAAAGGCAACTTCCATTTTCTTTCCACTATCTCTTCTAAATCCTGCAGGTTTTTAGCAATGCAGTGTGCCCTATGTGTACTTTCCTACAGAACAGCATTGTCAGTGACTTATTAGATAATCCCCTGTGAGTTCATCTGTGCTTAAGGGACGTGTCTGCTTCTATTTGCTCTCTAAGTGGTTGATTGTGAACAGCTATTGCTTGCTTTCATTTACTGTTCCTTAATTGAGTTGCCAAGAAAGGTTTCTTAATAAACCAAAAAGCTATTCAATGGTAATGAACAAGACACTCTTAGCAAACATGAAAATCTACACCTGCAAATGTGATGCTGATTTTTCTTTGAATATTGAAATGTATGCACTTTGTAAAACAATGAAATACAAGAATTTGTTTAGAGTAGATGAACACATCCAAGTCTTTTAAGTACCCTAAATGCCCCTGCAGGATAAGTCAGAAAATGTGTGGGTATGTATGTCAGTTTGAATCCTAGTGTGCACAGTTCTTCAGTCTCCAGGCCTCATGATTTACGCTTCTGACAACTGTTTTAAGTTGCTCTACATGCTGAATCTTGTTTACAATTAAATATTAGATACTTACAAGTCAAATACATAAATACAAATCATGCATTTGTACTGGATTTCTTAACTGTAAGGTAGCTCAGACTGAAACACAGCAATTTGTGTACATGTTTGTGTATATTTTTTACATTTTTGCACTTATGGTAGTTTTGTGGTATTGTTTGTATATAGTTTGCTAGTGTAAAGGATATAATCTCATGAAATAGAAACCACTGTTGAAGGGAATTTCAACTTGAGTTATTTTGCTTAAAGTTCTTGTCCCCTCAGTATGTCCTCGAGAATTATTTTTAACCATAATTTGTATGGCACCAAAAGTATATATTTTAGCGTATTAAAATGCTAAAAGGCCTGAGTGCAAATAGGTTGTCTGTTAAATACATTTAATGGAAAATCCCCCCCAAATTTGTAACAATGCAAAAATAAATATCTTAATTTGTTCCTTGAGTTGGTTTTCTCTACCCATGAATATAACTGACACAGAAAACAGTCTCTCAAAGTACCAGAATTAACTGCAAAGCTACAAGTTGTATCTAAAAAAAATTTCACTGACTCAAAAACATAAAATTTTGAAATTACACGGAGGTCAAAAGGTAGGAAATTAATTAAGCTGACCGATGTAACCTGAAACCACCTCTGTTTTACATCAACAAAGCTCTCTTTACCTGATTGATCAGATTTTGTGTCCCCCATAGGCCTGTTGCTGCATTTAGTTACTAAGAAGGTATTTTTTAATCTCTGCATTTAGTGGAGGCTTTTAAAGCTTCATCAGCTTCCAAACCCTGTGAAGAATGAAAAATAATTCTCTTCAGGATTCTTGTCTCATGCCCACTTCATGTGTGTTTAGTTACAAGCCTCTGAAAAGAGATCTTAGAATTCTGAGTACTGGGCAATATTGAATTCTGGTGCCAATGCCAGATCCCTGGAAAAGATGGAATTTTCTGCTGTGTTTTGTAATGATATAATTTGGGGATGAGGGGTGGTCACTGTGTAAGGCCGGATCACTGTTCTGGCAAACAGCAACCCTTCATTTAAGAGGGGAGCTGACTCCCACCTGTGTATCTTCTCTTCCCCCAAGCTTTTTTTGTTTAACAAGGCCTCGTGGTTGATTAAAGGAAAGTATCTGAATTCTTTATCTCTTTGCAATACTAGGGAATACTAGGGATAATCCTGATGTCTACAGGTTAGTCCCCAAACGAGCAGACGAGACTAATGACACTCCAGCTACCTGAGAATCTATGGAAAGCCACCAGGAAGTCATACCAACCCAGAACAACATGATATCCTGGTATCCTTGATCTCCCTAGAGGATGACCCAGGCTCAAGTGTTCTTTTATTTTCTCACTGGTGAATTTTGTTAGCAACATTTGAAATGTGATATTAAATAGTGAGGTATTTTCTGCCAATTTGTATTTCTAGGAAATAGTATTTTAAACTGTCTCTATTAACAGAGATTATAAAAGTACTAAAGCTCTTTTGTGACAGATAACTGAGGTTTCAGAGCTATTTCATCCTGAAACAGAGTGATTACATGAAAGCAGAATTTAGTGAAGGGCAACAGTGAATATTCCCAGCCCCACAGGCAAGTAAGCAGTTCAAGCTTCTTAGGTGTTTGTCATGAGGATTTGAGAGAGATCTGTAGTGTAGGTCTATTTCAGGGTTTTATTTGTGTATCTAATTGCTTATTTGTTGATTTCTTTCTTCGTTAAGAGCGTGAGTGTTAAAATTTGGCTCTTAGAGGTAGAAGATTGAGGAAGGAAGTCTCCAAGGAGGAAAAGAGATGTGAAACAAGTAGAGCAGGAGGGAGGTTACTTCAGTTTTGGAGTAGCTCACTGTAGCTACTCCACTGTAGCTCATGAGCACAAAGATAAAATAAGTAGGAGCTGTTTCCACTGAAACCTTTAACTTGTACCTTTAGACTTCAACACTTGGTTGTTGTTTGGTACTGAGGAGCTGTTGGTGGCCCCAACAACTCCATGAATCTCCCAGGATGACTTTCTTTTTTTCCCCTTCTTCTCCCTGATGAGTTTGAATACGCTTTCTACTGTGTGTGTGCAACAGTCTCAGGAAGACTTTGGGTTGTGAGTTTGAGGATGTTTGACAGTTCTGCATTGTCATTGCTCCACTGGCCATGTCCTTGGCCAAATGGCAGGTGCAGGCATGGTGAGCTGAACCCCAGAAGGTGAAATGGCACAAGGTGTGCTCTGAGAGTGCTGAG
Organism: Setophaga petechia; assembly: GCA_024362935.1. Lineage (NCBI taxonomy): Eukaryota > Metazoa > Chordata > Aves > Passeriformes > Parulidae > Setophaga > Setophaga petechia. Next base: position 11,081,201 of record JANCRA010000003.1, read on the forward strand.
AAGACCACAGCATGGGTGTATCTGCTATGCTGAGTATTGTACACATCTGGATTCACTGCAGCTGATGGAAAGATTGCACAGAGACCTGCAGTGACCTATAGAGAAACGTGCATGACACTTGCTACTGTGGATGGAAAAGTGATGGAAAAGCAGAGTTGCCATGAGAGGATGGCAAAAGTAGTGCTTAGTTTTATAAGCAGGTTATTTATATCAATATAAGTTTTTAAGTTATAATTCCTGGTATAATTTATCTCTTTAGTAATACTTAACAGATCTGAAACGTTTCCTAGAATTATTCGATAAAATAAAATGTTTCACCTTCTTTTTGGCCGGTTTCTGTTTACTCGGTGCCAGAACTGTCTTTTAGAGCCCTAAAAGTATTTATTTTATTTTAAAATATGTCTTTATTTTAGACCTAAGTCTTCCATTGTTGCTCAGGTTCCATTTTCTCTTGGCCTTTCAATTACTTTGTTCTAATAGTGTTTGCTCCTTTTCTTCTTTTCTGTGTCCTTTCCATCTCTGAGTGCTTATTTTCCTCAGAACCGGTCACAGGCCAAATGCAACATATGTAAATGAGGGGGAGCAATTACATCAGTTCCATTAGAGGAAAACTCTCTTACTTGATAGTTGAATTCTGTTTATATCAGCCAAAAGTACTGTCCCAGGTCATGGCTTTTTGTTTTTGCTACTGTTCTTTCCTAAAAATTTTAACTTTTTGGCAGGAAGGCCCTTTTTCCTTTTCCCAACCAGAGGTGATACCCCTCCAGGTAAACTTGCTAATACAATAGAGTTTGACAATTCATTCAAAAAGAGAAATTACCTCCGAGTTTGAGAAGATTCATTGACATGGGATTGTAAACTGGGCTCACAGTATCTCCCGGGCACTGCAGCAATGACAGGAGGCAATTACAAGGGAGCACGTCCCACTGCATTAACCATTAATGCCTCTGCATCGTTGCCCTGAGCCTCTCGTACAATTTAATGTGAAGATCCACACTGACGTTAAGAGAGAAGGTTTTCAGATGCAATTTCCATCATAACCATCCTGCCTTGTTGTCCTCGACCTGAATTTTTACTGATGCTGCTTCCTATTAAGCGTGAAGCCCCAAGAATAGTTTTAACAGATATTTGTGAAGATGCAGAAAAAGCAAGGAAGGTTGATGAGTAAAGTTGAGCAGTGTTTTTATTTCTGCCACCCCTGAGATTTGCTGGTAAGTGCTCTTGTGTTTGAATTTCTTGATCAATCCAGCTACTCCAGGGGAAATCACTTGAATTTAGGCTTGCCGTGCAAACAGGATAAAGAAACAATAGATTTTTCAGAGTAACATTGAATATGTGAAAAATGTTTGAGGTTTGTTTGGTTTTTTTCCTCTACACATTTTAGGTGTAGATCTACAAACACATTCACTGCGGTCCTCTTTGTGTTGCTGGGTAACAGCTCTTGATACTTGTTGCTTTCAAAACTCATCTGTGCAGCAAAGTTAATGTAGAGAAGGGACAGTGAGGTGAGTTCAGCTGCCTGAACAGGGCCTGCTAGCTGAGGAGGAAGCTGGGTGTGAGCATCCAGCCATCCTGAGAAAGGACAGAAGTGTTTGTTTCCAAAGCACAGTCAGTGTCTGTTCCTGTTGGTGGGAAAACAGAGCCTTTCTGAACTTGCCCTGTGTTTTAGGGAACCTACCCTGGGTGCTGCTCTGCAGTGCACCTGGGGCAGGGCCATCAGGTGCAGGGAGTGACAGGCACACAGCTTTCTCCTTCCTTCTGTAACATGCTGATATTACCCCCTTTTCCCAAGGAGTTTCTGTTTCAGCCAATTTGTGGTGTGTGTCAGGGAAAGTCTTAACTGTCAAAGAAAGCTAAACAAAACCAGCTTCCCAGTACATCTTGTTTTTACTGCAAAATCCAAATTGTTTTTGTCCTATTCTTGTTTAAAATATATATAAATCTGGCTTGATCTCGCATTGTACAAGTAAATAAATGTAATGCTGGAACTCTGATTTTACACCAGTGTCCGTGGAGGCAGGTGTCAGGCCACTTCTCCATTTTCCTCTGTTCTCAGCTGCTGAAAAATATTTTAGAAATCCATAGCAAAACTGAAAAACTGAAACTCTGTCCCTACTTATTTTTAGCAAGGATAAAGTGAGAACTTGAAAAGAACTGAAAGAGAAGACTCCTTCAAATTCTTTACTGCTTGAAAATTGAAGGACCTGCTTAGAGTAAGGCAAAGAACTGGGAGCTTTTTGACAGAGTTTGGTTAGTCTCCAGGGTAACTTCCACATGACTGAGTCTGCTTTGCTGAAAGCTGTTTCCTTCTTCACATCACTTTTCTGTTTAAGACCAAGTCCACTCTGTTAGGTTCCAAGCAGCAAGAATTTATATCCCTCCAACATGTAAAGACTCTGTTTCCATAAATAACAGCTGTCTCTACGGTTAAAAAAAAAAAAAAAAAAAAAAAAAGAGAGAAAATGTATTTTCAGACTAGTACATGTTTACATAAAAATCGGCAAATAATGTTGTCTTTTATAAATCAAACTTCAGCCCATGTATTTATGTGGAACAGAAACTATTTGTGTAGAGGACAACAGTCACTCAGGACACAAAGGGCTGGATAATTACCACTGAGATCTATGGTTGATGCTAAGGTCAATTTTAGATGTATTATATGTACCTCTAGCTGGGAAAGCTTACATCTTTATATGGATTATAATTGTGATTATGATAATAATATTCCAGGAAGGCAAGATATGTGGGAAAGAGCAATAGACATTGCAGTTTATGCAATGACAAAGGAAATGTTTTGTAAGGTTTATCAATAATTTCTCCAAGTTTTCTCATTTTCAGAGGGGACATTTTTAGTCGTTTATAATGAAATGCTGAGGTTATGACTTCAGAAGAAACTGATCATAGTGACAGAAAATACTAACAAGGAAGTGGCTGCTACAGAAGAAAATTAAGTGTCTTAGTCATAGTCATTCACAGAGATCAGGGAAAGTCACAGCAAATTAAGTAGTGCTGTCTCCCAAGCCATTCACAACTAAGTGATGTATCTTAATATAACCAAAGCTGCATTAATTACTGACAATAAATTAGCTTCTCTTTCAACAGAGAAAATGACTAAAGGCTTATTTAGAAAATATGTATATATCTACATGGCCTCTCAAGGAACAGTGATAATTATTTTGTATTGCAATGTTAAAAATAGTTAAATGCATTGTTTAGAATGAAGAGACTTAGAAAACTGCACTAAGAATATTTGAGAACTGAAAATTCTATTGCAGTCAAATAACTTGAATCATGATGGTGCAGTGCCACATTAACTTGGGGAGATGTTACTCTCTCCATAATGGAACACACCATCATGATGCAGTTTAGTGCCCTGGCTCACACTCATATGGTGTGGTGCTGCTAAAAAGCTTGTGTGCTGTTTGGACAGTTCAGGACATGGTTTCCCTTGGTAAATACATTTTCCACCAGGGGACACTCAGTTTAAGAGGGAAGATGGTGAGTGAGAGAAATATGAGGAAATATGGGAAAAATATTTCTCTTACTCATCAGCTTTTGGTCTAGTCAAAGAAACACCTTGTTTTGTGGCCCTCATGTCACAGTTGAGTTCTGCACTGAAGTTCCTACCCTGAAAAGACAATATTACAGCAAGTGTGTGCTTTCTCTGGATACTTTTAAGTTCTTAATTTGAAAAGATCTCTCACTTTTACCCAGCAACTGAGGAATGGGAGGTTGTTTTACAGATGTGATGTTTTTGTTGAGATGCTATTCTACTAGAAATAAATGTTATTGTCCACATCTATAATTGGCAAAAACATGTTGATAATGATGCATAGAAATACCTTAAATTGATGATAAAACAGTTATTTCCAGAAAAATACCATCTCTAAGAAAGAGGCAGGAGCCATGATTTTACCTGAGAAGAACAAGTTATATCTATGTAATTCCTGTGACATTGTTCCGGAATTTTTTTTTAATGTATCACATTTAGGTTACAGAGTGGCTTAAGCTGTCCTTCACCCTTCTTTCCAATAGCTACTCCAACCTGCTTTGCCTCCTGAGCTGTACCTGGGTATCTGGTTTTGTGCTTACATGCTGCATTAGGACTGGAACTGGATAATTAATAGGTTTTAATCTGGATCACTTTCCTGATTCAGTTCATCACACATCTACAGATCCCTCTGTTCTGCCCCAGCTAAAGGGGAAAGAATAAATGAGTGGAGAAAAAGTTCATCTGGGGTAGGATAAACCATCAGAGACCTTGAAAAGATACATGGGAAACTGGCCTCAGCAAAGATCAGTTATCTTTATGTCTTAATTTGCTCTCTGGGAGAAATTAAAGAAAATTTACCAACTTGTAAGCAGACTGCCTATGAGCACTTGGATCTGTTGTTATCTGTCATAGCAGGATATGACTTTTTACTGCTTTTGGTAATAGAGCCTGACACTTGTTTATCAAACTCATTCTCTTTGTTAACCAAAGCACAATTAAAAAATCACTTTTCCTCCTTCTCTTTTTATGAAATATAAGAGCTCTCATTATCTTGCTGTTCTCTGATTGTGAGGTTCACCAATCAACACTGATATGCATGTGTTTATTTTTATTAAAGTATGGGAATTGGCCTTGATAAAGATCTTGCATGATATGATCTCTTTTCTTTGTATTTCTTTTGCTACATTAATTTAGTAGAAAAAGCCTTAATATTTAGCATCTTGCAACAATGCTTTTTATTCTGCCCGCATCTCCATTTGTGCTGGGAGAAATAATACTCTGCTATTTCAGTGAGATGACACCAATGCAGTTTTTATGCCACTTGTGATAGTAGTCTTATTGGTCAAAATCTCAGATTCTGCCAGTAGCTCAGAGGGTAGTGTGGAGACTGGTAAAGACTCAGCATAAAACATGTAAGCACTGCCTTGCTTTTTCTACACCACAGGTAATTTATAAACTGCATTTTATGGCTATTACTTTTTCTATGTGGTTAAACCCCTAAACATTTAAGTGTCCACAAAACCTGACTGTGAGTAATCTTGTCTAATGTTTAGATTTAGCAGAACAGTTAAACAGAAGCCAGTCAAAGTTAGCAATACATGTAAGCAGTTTTCGTAATAAAGGAAAATGTCAAGTGTTTGCTTGAAAACAGATTTCAATTTCTATACAAATAACTGAAATTCACAGCAGTGTGTGGAGTGCGACACATTGAAGGTTATGTTTAAAGCAATGGATGATTCATCTTCTCAGATACCTGACTTTATGAAGTGGCACTTTTGGATCTTCACCAAAATTCAGCTAAACAGATTATTTTCTCGAACGTGTTTTTAAATCCCTTCAGATTTTCACTGACAGCATGGTAAAGTGTTAGAGAACAACTTAGTTGCAGTGACTGTAGCTGGAATTAAACACCTTGAATTCCTATTCTTTTGGAGACGCAGTAACTCATTGCTACCAGGAGGGGCTGCTCAGCAACTGTTCCTGGATTGCAAAACTAATGAAAAAAAAAAAAAAGCCTAGCTGGGCTCCAGATCTGTGTATGTCAGATGTTCACACATGATGCTCACAGATGTGCCTCCCAAATCTCAGGCAGCTTGTAGGAAAGGTTCCTTATCTGTGTGTGTGTGCACATGCATACTCTCATCAAGCCTCCTATGATGCTCTGAAACTTCTGTCATAGGGTGGAGTCTTTCACTCAATAATAGCAATGGCTCTGATTTGGGTCTCCATGCCTCTGTGCCTCAGCTGTTGTTAATCTAAATAATAATAAGGCTCAATAATTAAATAATCTTTTGAAGCATTTTATGATTTTAATAAATAAAATAGTATTTTTAAAACCTCTTTTCATACCATTATGGCTTTTCTTATTACACTAACTGAGTAATTTACAGTTTTGGCAGAGAAGAGGAAGTGAGAATTCAAAACACTGCAATACTTCCAAAAAAATCCCATGCTGTTTTTGCTTCACCTTGCCCTACCCATGTACTCTTGAAACACTGAAGGAAAAGCTGCCTTAGATATCCATAACAGTGGTCTCTGAAATGTTGTCAGAATTCTTGGCTTTCTTAGATTTGTTCACAAAGTCTGCTCTGATATTTTTGGTTGTGCTCCAAAGCAACCTAGGCCTCCTCATCTGCCAGCCTGGACCAGCCAAGCTCCCTGCATGGCCCCTTGCCCTTCAAAGCTGTTGATCACAACTGCAGCCAGCTCCTGGCAAGGCAGGCACATTTCCTCAGCATCCAGGAGCAGATGTCCTCACGTATGGGTGAAGTTATGCATCATCTCTGTCTGAGAACTTCTTTGGTAAAGGATTTCTAGCTGTGCTCTTCAAGACATTTGTTATTCTTGCACAATTGTCTTGGATGGTGGCTTCTTGTCTTTGGTGTCTGGCCCTGGGCAGCCGTGGTGACTCCCTGTGATGTGTCTGGTCAGCTGGAATGAGGCAGCCCCCTTCTGGAGGTGGATGGAGACTGGGAAAGCTGTGCCTCTGCAGGCCATCTCTAATCAAGGATGGGGCAAATGGAAGAGAGAGATGGTGATCTTTTGTGGGAGAGCCATGCAGGAAGGGATGCAGGTGACTTTTGACACCTGCTGAACACAGTCTGGTGACCTGAGTTCTCCCTTGTGGCACAGAGGGGGGCAGGAGCTCTCTCCACTCTGTCCTACTCTGCTGCAGCTCTACCCAACACAAGCCACCCCTCACTCACACTTGCCTCTCCTGCATTCTTGAAGGACTCTTGGGTCTGTGGACCTGTCCTGGGGCCATCGGTCCCACAGGGGGAGACCCTTCATCAAGTGTCAGTGACAGGAGCCTGTGGGGAGTGTCTGTGCCCAGACTCTGGAGCAGGGCACAGGAAGGATCCCTCTGTGAGCAGACTGGTCCAGAGGCAATGGTGACAGCCAGCTTTGAGGATTACCTTCTTGTCAAAGCAGTAGACAAACTTTGTGGCTGAGCAGGGCTTTGGTTCTTCCTTGACAGACCCAGGGGTGCTAAAACATTAAAAAAAGAGTGGTTGTAACACCCCGAAGCTCTTTGTACATGCAGGTTTAGTGGTTGCTGTTTGTCCACACACAGCAGGAAGGAATTTGACTGGCCACTGGCCAACTTATGAATGTGCTCTTGAGAGGAGATGATTTTGATTTACACTGTCAAGGCGTAAGAGGAGTCTTGTCTGTCCACACGTCATGAGTTATAAAGAGACAGTTCTGTTCATTCATCCATTGTCTTTAATGAATGCAAACTGGAACACAGTAGTGAAAAGAATTCTCTTTGTGTCACCAGGGATCTGGGCCTGACTGGCTTCAAAACTTCAGAGTAAAAAGTGTGCATTACTCTCTGGCAGATAAAAATCATGGAAATTTCATCCTTTTTTATTCCTTTTTTAGCTACAGTCCCTCTTACATTTGAGTTTTGCTGGTTTTGGGCTTTTTTGGCCTCAGGGAGCTTTTCTTTCCAGGACGCCTTGCATTTCATCTGGAAGAGTTCAGTTTACTGCCCTCCATGATCTCTCCCACTTGAGTCAAGAGTAAGCACGAGATACAGAAGTCTAAGCTTCAATTCTTTTTTCTCAGATGTTTCTCACAGAAAACCAATGCTTTGGTTTTGAGCCCACACTTTGTAAGTGTGATAAAGATGACCATCTTCATCTTTCCAAGACCTCTCTTATTACCCTTCAGCAGCAGAAATGAGGTGAAGGTTGTGTGTACATGACAGGGTTTTTTTCCAACTCCAAATGGTGCCTTAAACTCCAAGCCACCTGTAAAAGCTTCCAGCTTTTTTTTTTTTTAATGGGTGTCTAGTGCTTGGTTACCATCCATCCAAGAGACTGGGTCAGTGCTCAGTTCAGGGTTTGCAATCCATACAATGTTGTGTGGATGTGAAAATCAAGTTGAATACTGGTCCAGAAACATCTCCTGAGCACACTTGATTCACATGTGTTGTTATCAAATAGCAAAAGTCCTGTTGTTACCACCTAGCAAAGGTCCCATACCTTCTCAGTGACTTCTCATGAGCAGCTCTTCACATCACTGACTCCTTCTTCCTCACAGCACAGCCAACAGACTCCAATTCTTTTCACAGACATGACTGTTCCTGGTCCTTGCAGCAGCCATCTTACTCTTCTTTCAGATCCCACCAATCCACTCTTTTATGCCACTGTTCTTATTGGCTGCAGGTGTAGCTTCTTAATATCAGGCCTGCTCCTAATCTTTAGTAATTGGTACAGCTGCAACTCCTTAAGGGTAAGATTACTTTCTATACAACCTTATAGTGTATCCCCCTACACACATGAAAACCAGCCAAATAACTACCATCATCCTCCACCTCACAGAGATGTGCTTTCCACAGGCTGTTCCACACCATGCAAACTCACATTTAGTACCCATTTGCAGTTCTGAGTTTTGCACAGATTATTTTAGAATCCTTTGCATGTATTTGCATACCCATTTACATAAGAAGGACTTGTTGGCAAGAGTGAAAATGGAAGGGAAATGCAGTCATTAGTGTTCTGATAATGTTTCACAGTGTTTGATTCCAGAGCTCCTGCTTCACAGTTTATTTGTCCATTCGTGTAGACATTGGCAATTCTGAGTTCATAATTCTGAATTCCCTTTTCTCATCAGACATGCTCTGGAATGATTCTGGGGCAGTTCAGACAGGACAGAGTAGTCTCTACTGCTGTTCTTCCATAGGAGACACAGCAGCTAAAGGCTTGGGAAGCTGGTCAGTGAGCTCTGCATTGTGTTAGAAACTATCAGTGTCCAGCTCTGTGTTGCCAAGAACTGCTTCCCTGAGTGCTTCTTTTTGAGTTGAGATTGCATGGCAAGGCAATAAATGTATTTTAAAAACTGCATTGGAGTGTTTGAGAGTAACTAAGCAACACAGGTAATATGCATTATAAATGTAGTATGCAAAAGGACAAGGCAGCAAGAGTTCTTCCACTAACATCTAAGCTACATGATTGATTCTCTGTGTCCTCACAGAGGTGTAAACCAGACTGGCCTTGTTGCAGACAAAGGAACTGTGCTGTTGGAGACTCCTGTAGCCTTCAAGTTTTTCACGCTCATACCTAGCACTGCCTTTAATTACAGAGGAGTCTGCAAGGGATCATCCCTTGGAGAAGGCAGTGAAGGGGCAGCAGTCCTTTGGCAGCAGTGTTTTTGCAAGACTTCACTGTTGCCTGGGGAACCTGTGTTTCTGCCAAAAGAACTTTAAAAGTGCCGTGGCACTCTGCCCCAGGGTCTTCTAGAGCTGAGCAAGGGTGCAAGCCACATTCCGGTAAAGTGACTTAAGCAAGCTGTTTGCCATCACATTAGGTCTGTTCCAGTATTCTTAAATTGGCTGTGCATTATTTACAGCTGAGAGGAAAAAGGCAAACAACAATAAAGCAATTGTATTGATGAGAAACCAGACCATCCAGAGGGATAATTTGGCCTTTAGGTTCATTACATCAATGTACATTCACCACTGTTGCTGATATTGCTTTGCTGACTAACCGTGAGGTCTTTAAACTTCTGCTCCTAAAAATCCCATGGGAATTGGTCACTCATGTTAGTGAGCTCACAGAGTCACAAAACCCTTGGCAGAGCCTAACTTTTGGGTGGATATCTTGGTTCTAAATTCTGCTGGGAGCCTCAGGACAGGAGTGTCCAACCCATGCAGGAGATCAGGAGCCTGCCCAGTGTGGCATTGTTCAGAGCCCACAGAAAGGGCTCTTCTTCCTGCCAGTTCTTGGGTTAGGTGTGGCACAGGTTCATGTCTTCTCCTTCGGCTAAGACAGACTGGAAATCTAAACCAGGTGATCTCAGGAGGTCCCTTCCAACATAAATTATTCTGTGACTTCATAATGTGAGTTATAGCCCTAGGTACACATTTCTTGGAAGCAATCTGTCCATGGTTACAGAGTAAAGCAGGATGCTGAAATCTCAGGAGATTACTAACATTACATTTGGCAGTGTTCTTTCTTCAGCTTTAATCTGTGAACAGGGAGAAAATATTCTAAAATATTTAAACTAAACAATTTTAAGGATTTGCTTAATACAAAATATGCACTTAGCAAAAGTAATGCAAAACAATTTAGGTTACCATGAAATTCTGCATAAGTATCCTTAGGAGCTTCTTTGGGCTTCTTTAGTGGTTTGGAGGCCTTCCAATCTCTCTTTCTTGGCAACAGCATTTCTGACTGTGTTTCTGCAGGAAGGGCATTAACTGTTACCTGCTACTCTGTGAGCTGAGCACATATCTTTAGAAGTTTTCAATCCCCAGCTCCTCTCTCATGCATGCTCATGCACACAGTCTTTCTGCTTCCCTCTGTCCCATTTCTTGAGGACTCAGGTGCACACCTCCTGTAAGAAACAAGGTTTCCACCGTGGTACACTGATGTGGTCTCTGAAACAGCTCAAATGTGATTGATGAATGACATGTATCCCCCTTTTCTGAGGAGCTGATAACATTGTCACTTCACTCCTGGGAAGGCAATAATATCCTCATTTACTTGGCATCCACTCAAGTCATCTTGCACCAGTTATTTGAATTTCAGGACCATGTGGTACAATAATTTACTGGCATAGAGCAGTATCATTGACAGCTGCACTGGTGGAAAGAAATGGGCATCCTGAGGATCTCCTAAAATTCACAGGTCTTAGAAGGTTGTTCACAGACAGTATGTGATAGGTAGTCTCTCTTATGCCTTTGAAGAGAGCAGGGGTTGTTCAGTGAGTACCTGTTCAGTGAGCACACCTTGCTTTGAATCATAAGCTTCTGTTTTCAATTTAATTTTTATGTTTTAACAGAGATCTACTCTTCTATTTGCCGTCCTAAGTAATAATGCCAGAAGTTTCTCAGACAGCAGAGAGAGAGGGGGAGAGAGAGAGAGAGAGAGAGAGAGAGAAAGGGGAAAATTCTTCAGAGGACAGAGATGGAGTGCAGGTGTTTACTGCCTGGCTGCTGCCTGACTACTGGGTCAAGTCCCTCAGAACAATCACATCACCCCAAAAAAGATTGTACTTAGAAAGGGATTTGCAACAGCTGAGAAGAAGTAGGAATTTTCATCTAATCTTAAAGAAAAATATGAATGTTGTACTTCCCCAACATGCCTATACCCATCCCCAACAGCTGCCTCTGCACTATAACCCACCTTCAGGAAAGATTCTTTACCTTGTCCTTCAATCCTCCTTTGAGGTAAATAAGAGATGGGTGAGGAAGCAGGCCAGGAGACCTCAAAGACAAGGACTATCTAACAAAGAAGGGGATACTGGGACCCTCCTGATGTCCCAGTGCTTTCCTATAATACAGGCCATCAAGGTAAGCAAAGCAATTTAAGGGTTGGAATGGATCAGGGAGATCCAGCTTCATCTGACTGCTCCTGAATCACATTTCTTAAACAGCAAAGTCCCTCTACTTTGCTGTTTAAGTGCAATTCTCCATTTTTCTTTCAGGTGTATTAACTCTAATGGTATGTTCCTTATATAATCTGTTGGTGATTTCACTGCTGCAATAGGCAGTGAACCACAGGCCATGGTTCCATCAGGGTGGACACAGCTGGGGACCTGGCTTGCCCTGTGGCATTGTCACTAAGCCATCAGAGCTGCTGCAGTGACAGCCTGTGTGTTCTGTGATTGGTGTGAAGGTGTGGAGAAGAATTGGGATTGAACAAGGAGGCCATGTCAGCATTGCTGCACCCTTTAATTTGGTCACACAGGCTGTACTGGGCAGTGATGGTGTTTGGGAGCACTGGGCAGGAGTGAGAGACACATCACAGCTCACAGACACTTCCAGTAAGAGCATTCCCACAGTGCTTTCTGGCTAGTCAGTTCATATAGGGCAAAAATTGATATGGATCAATGCCCCAGAGTTCTGCAGCAGTGGTCTAGGCTGCAACACAAGAGACCTGTTGTGATAGCTTTTGAGATTCTGTCTATGTGTTATAAATTGCAGTGGTAAATTTGTATAAGTTACAACTGCAATTTTAAAAGGTTGAAAGAAATTAGGCATTCATGAAGCTCTATATTGCTTTACCAATCATATTCACTAGGAGATTTTTTTTGCTCTGAGAAGGCAATCTTATGGGGTGGTCTGAATTCTAGATGAGATTACAATGAAAACATTGTGTTCAAATGTGGATGGAGCACTGTAAATATCATTAGTCTTCCAGAGACACACTTGGCAGGCAGCACAGTAAGCTGCATGGAGCAGCAAGCAGAATGTGCAACATGGCCTTTCCCTGAGACTGAAGAGATGCATTTCACCAAAAGCCCCTAATACCTGTCAATATTTCAATAGCTCAGGCTGACAGATGCTGGTAAAACTGTGCTGAAGGTCCTTTAGGACACAACACTGTGTGTGCAGCTTGCCACTGTTTATGCTGGTCTGTTGGGAAGGTCTCCTCCAGCTTGGTAAGTGCTGCTGCAAAAAACAGGCTTACACTCTGAATTAATTTCCATGTATGCAGCCTGAGTGGAGACATGGAAATTGCTTCTAAGAGGTCAAGTGGAAGAAACCCAGGTAGGTTCCAGCAGGAGTGTCCAGCTGAACCACAGTGGCAGAGCAGTTTTAGGGGCTACTACCAATCCAGAAAAGCAAAAGAGCCATTTTTTCTTCTTTCCCATATTCACAAATTCCTCCCCCCATTTCCCCAACGTTTCTGTCACATGCCAATCTGAACAAAGTGACTTGGCTATTCCTGTGGAAGGGTGCTCCTGTCAAAAGAGGCTCTGCTTAGTGGGTCTGAAAGCATCCTGGCTGATGGAAGAGAAAGGTGCTTTGGATGGTTCTCCACACTGAAAATCAGCATGTGAAACTGCCAGCAGCAAGATTAAAGAGTTAATCATTCTTCAGTATGCTGCAATATATACCATCTACTGCATAATTTCAAACAATGAGCATTTGAAACACATAAAGCACGTTCATTCTCTAGATATTTGGTAAGGGAAAAAGTGGCTGTATTTTTCAAATAAAATGTTTGTCTAGAAACAGTTCACCACTTCTAATCAAACCCATCTATCTTCATATAACTCAGTGTCAGACAGTAATTACAGTCAGTTATGTTAGCAGACACTAAAAACAAATTTGCTGAAAGGGAAATTTAGAGTATTTATTGTTGTGCATATGTGGAGGGAGGAAGAGCTAATGCCCTAGAATATTGCAAATGGTAAATTGATTGGTTTTAGACATCATGAATTAGAAAATATTTGCCTTACAGAGCACTGTAGCTTCTCCCCATTTTCCTGTAGAAGTAGAAATGGATTATTGAATACTAAAAGGTATTTTAGTTCCAGTTCCATATGTATACAAAAATACACAAATTATTCATAGCAAAATAATGCAAATAACACTGACAAGACAAATGGCAGAAAGTAAACAAATGCAAGAGCCTCCACTGTCTGGCCTACCTTCATTTACCTTCTCGTGCTGTGAGACAATCTCTGTTCGCATGACTAAATAATTATTGCCACACATCTATTTCCTGCTGTCACTCTCAGGGCCTAGACTGACAAGAAGAGGCAAGTCCTCAAGTTTTCTGGCTCTTGGTGTCTATTCTTTAGCTTCTTTCAACAAGGAAACATAGGTGTAAACCCAATATCAGATGCATTGTAGCCCATTTGCTTTCCACCAACACCCCTGCTCTCACAGTCAGTTTATGAGACATTTAAGTTTCCCTTCCATGACACACACATTTTTTTCCAAACATTGAACTGTCTTACTGTCCTTGCAATGAGTTTAGCACTAATATTCATTACTCTTAATTTGGGCTAATAGCATCAGAGCTGTTCAGTCTTTCTCCTCATACCTTGGGAGAATGTTCACAGAACTGTATGTGTCTCAATTCAGAGAACTGAGTGATTCTTGCTGTCTTGTTTACTCCTGTAAGGTATACAGAAAACATCACTTCATACAGCAACAACCTTGGACAAACAAAGGGATTTCCCTATTAGCATGTGTGAAAAAAAATTTATTTTGGATATTGAGGAAGATACTGCTGGTTATTCCTAAAAGGAAGATGGCTTGACTTAGTCCGTCACATGTGTCTCGTGCTGTTGGCTCCTCTCTCCCAGTTCTCTGCCCTCAGAGCAGTCCCTTACTCTGTCCCTGAGTTGCAGGGGCTTTCCTGCTCTGGGCCAGCCTGTTCTGGATACAACTGGTACATGGAGAGAGGCTGTGGGGCCCACTCCCCACTGGAGGACATCATCTGCCATTATCTACTGCCATTATCACCTGCCGTTATCTACTGGTGACCTGGGACTCCAGACAAGCCTCCCACAACACAAGTGGATATGATACTGCCCAGGGCATAAGAAAACAACATATTTGAACTGAAAAGGGAAGGGTTTCACTAAAATCAGGACACAGGATAATTCCACTAATATTAGTCTGAGTAGTTAGAATTTGACAAAAAAGCAGTCAAATAATCCAGTACCTGAAGGGAGTTGTATCAATATTCCAAGCGTCTGGGACAGTATCCCAAAATAACTCTTCCAGACCCTTCACACCTCACCTGAATAAACAGGATGGGTTGTGTAGAATGCCTGGAAGTGAAGCAGAGCGGGGCAGGAAGAACAATGCATATTTAACATCACACATCTAATTTTATTCTGCTGAAGCTCTGCCCTTGCTTTACATGTTTTCTCCATGGACTACTCCTTTTAATGTGATCCATCAGTGGTATTTTGTGCAGTTTCTCAGGGACACCAAGTGCTATTTAGAGGACTTCTTTTGCTTTGGACAACGTGCGGTGTACTTGAAGGATGTTTGATTTTTGGCAGAGGATGAAAGATGGAATATGAATAATCCTAACAAAGCTCATTTTATTCCTGCTGTTCCAAGTAAATGGTTAGCACATAGTAAAACATATGAATACTTCTTTAATAGATAATATTTTACTAGCAAATACAAACCTATACCTTTACCTAGAACATAGGTAGGAAAACAACAGTGATGCAGCCACCTCTGAGAATGCAACAACCAATTAGACAGGTATTGTGGGAAAATTTTGGGCAAGAGTTCTGCATTTAAAGTAAGTGCCATATACTCACAGACAATAGGTGGAATACCTTTTATTGTCTTGATGAAGCACTTGGTAATCTCTGTTGTTATAGTATCTGATAGCTGACAATGCCCCTCAGGCACATGGTGTGATTCTTGGGGTGTCCTGACCAAGTCAGCGTTGAACTCCATGGTCCTGATGGGTCCCTTCCAACTCAGCCCATTATGATCATATATCTATTTTATTTGGAGGTGTCAAAAGAGATCAAGACACCTGTGAAATTTGGAAGCCTCATTATGTTGGTGGTGACCTGACACATGTTGGTGGCAGTGATGCTGCTAGGTGTAGGGCAGATCACAGCAGCCCCAAAACAAAAGTGCCCTTTTGGCTACACTGTTTGGTCTAAGGCTCCTCTCTGGGGTGACTACTGGCACATTTAGGAGCAAACCCGGGTGTGCACACAGAGCTTAGAGCAGCCTGAAATGCTGCAATTAGAGCCACATCTAGTGATTTAAAAAATAGCTATAGAAGGGGGGAGAGCTGAAACAGTCTCTCTGAAGCCCCCTTTGTGCCTTAGCCACTGGAATGCTTTTGATCACAATCCTGCTGCTGAAAGCCAGCCCTCAAGGGCAGGGTTAGCTTTCAGTAATTATTTTGGTAATACAGCTGCTGCAGAAAGCCAAAGGGCTGAGTAGGTATGGCTGGCACCAGAGCTGGTGCACTGTGGTTTTAGGGAACTTAGATACTGGATGTACAATTGGTAGTTAGCCCAAAGTATTTCCTCCTTGGGCTACCAAGTGTGTGTATTGGCCAAAGAAAGACAAGAAGTCTTGGTTTGAACAGGGCAACAGGGCCATGTGTGAAGGAAAATGTGTCTTTAATGCATCACTGAGCACCTGAATGTTGCTCTTGATCTGCAGTGACAATTTAGCAACGAATATCCTTGAAGTTCAGGATGTGGGAAGTCTCAGTAGTCTGCACACCTGGGAGTTCTTTTAGAAAAAATAACAATTTATCTTTTCTGGAACTGGCTTCTGTTAAATATTTTCTAGTTAGCTTGAATTTGTTTCCCTTCCTCCTTTATGATCATGAAGACAGCACCAGGGCTGGCTGTAGGGACTTTAATACCATTGAGAAATGGAATGTTCCTCATGTTCCATATACCTGCAAGTCAGTTTGCTGCATTCATCTGCCATCATTAGCTCCCTTTCTCTTAACTGGGCAATGACAACCATTTCCATTATACCCTGATAGTGATGGTTTATCAGAGTGTTTCTTTTCTCCCACACCATGGGAAGAAGAAAGTTTGCTGACAGTTTTTGAACAGCTTTAAACTATATTAGCTGACTCAATGGTGCTTTGCAGCCCTTCACACCCAAAAGTCTGAGGCAAGGAAGGAGACAAACTGTGCCTGACCTCCTAACACCTTCTTACAAATAATATTGGTCATTTTAGTAGATTACTATTTATCTGCAATAAATGTCTGCCTTAAAAGGATATCCGAAGAGTGTTAAGCCCCATCAGATGTACCATCATCCATTCTCTGACAACCACTTGCCACATCAGAGACATTGAATGTTCTGGCTGTGGGTGATTTGCCTTATGAATTACTGGCATCCATGCTGGGGAGCTGGCATGCAACCAGCTGATAAGAGTTGAGCAATGCTGGCAGGAGGCCTTGCTCAGGGGCTCAGTGCTTCCTCTGATTCATAAGAGACTGACTAAAGTTTTGCAGAACAGGCAGCCTCACCTTTAAATTTTCTTGGGTTTCTCATTTCTTGGAAATGTCTTAGCTGCTTTTTAATTTGTTAAATATAGTCTCTTACCTTTTTTAGTCTCTTACCTTTTTTATTTTTAAATTTGCTTATCTTTTTCAAATCTGAGCATACCAAGTGTCTGACTTTATCATCAGCAGCTGAACTTTCTCGTCATGAGATTCTCCTCATCACCCCCAATAACTTCTACAGTGGACACCAGCAGTTTTGGCACATGAGAAATATTTTTATTAGAAGCTTAATAGCTAAAGAGCATAGCCAAAAAAAAAAATAGACAGACTATTGTTTATTATGCTAACTAAAAGATGATGTAATTTCTTTGTCTCTGACAAAATTACGGTAGCTTCATTATGCTATAATGATCAACACTCAGGGTCACTATCTCAGGTTAAGAATAGCCCTTTGTCTGCTATACAAATATGTACAGCTTTCTACTACTGTGATGCACATTAAGTGAGGTTTTGGCCTCTAACCTGTTATTCACAGCACAGTTCAGTCACTCAGGTAAGGAATGCTTGGAGCATTAATTATTTCTGCTTATCTTCCTTCCAGTGCTGAATAGCATTTCTCGCTCCATGATACTCCAGAGCTACATAGCACACACATTTATCCATACACCAAAAATGGGGCAATTTGAAAAGTTTTTTCAGGATTGGGACCTTGCAGTTTATCTGTTGAGTTAGTCTTGTGTGATGGATGTGAGATTTATTCCAGCTCTTCCTGTGGGAAATGGTGGTGGCTGGTTTCATTTCTAGTGCGTGCCTGGAGATTTTCTGTGCAGGAGCTGAAAGCCAAACGTGAACTTTTCTATGTGTGAATTACTTCCCAGAGGAGAACATCTTTTCCTGCTGTAGCTGCATAGTGCAGCAATAATGGAAAATAAGCCTCACTCCTAGAAGAAAATATCATTAGCAGAGAGTGAAGATTCTGCTGGAACAAACCTGAAGTGCACAATATTAAGATGACAGCAGAGGGTTTTCTAGAGCAGTTGTTTCATGTTTTCTTCCTAATGTTTTTCCTGTAGAATGCACTGCAACCAGCCACACATATGCATAAAACTAGGAAGTATTGAATTAATGGACTCCTTATTCTGTGTCATGTCATTTAATAACTCTCCAAGAGCACTGCTTGATAGCAGAAAGGACTCATTGATTTTGTGGCAACTGCATGACCAAAGTTGGTTGTATGGACAAAGTTCTGCCAGAAGTTGAGGAGCGCTGCTAAAGAAGGCTTCTTCCCCTTTCTTTCACACAAGGTAGTATGATGTAGAGATGGATCTGTTCAAGCCATGCTTACTAACCAAGCTGAAACTCAAGAATGGGCCTTGCTAACATTTTCTCTCGCTCACCATGATGAGTATTTGTGGTCCATTGTCCTCTGGAAAATTCAGATAGGACATGGCAATTGTGACCAAATGGGTCCATGGCCATTCTCCACCAGGGATAAACATACTAATTGCAAGGGCTTCCTGTGGTTTGGGGCTGAGGAAAGAGGGGGCAGGTTCCTCATCTAGCTCAGTAGGCTGGGAAAGATACCCAGGATTTTACTCTGAGTCATGTGTGAGATAGAAGTCTTGGCAATAAACAGCAACTACTGAAAACTCAAAGGAAAAAACAGCTAAAATACTTAAATAAACTGTCTAATTCAGATGGATTTCTTTTGCATGAGAGTTTCAAATTCCCATCTGAAAAAGAAAAAACAAACCCAAGCCAAACTGCTCTTGCATGGTCCCGTCCCAGGATGTGTATTTCCATCTGTTCTTCTTCTCTTCATTTGTCTTTCTGACAGACCCAAAGTCCTGCCCTGCTCTTCTGTGATGAAGATGTTTTGACACATCCTTTCCAGTGACCAAAAAGTGTGTCTACTCTTTGTCAGGAGTCCTACTGTGCTACCTGGAAAGGGGATGTTTCTTCCTGCGTTTTTGCTGATGACAATATTCTTCCTATCTTCTCTTATTTTACAGTGTTTTCTAATCTTTTCATTTGGGATCAAACTTGATTATTAGACTAATTTCCTTCTGGAAACCTTACTGAAATAAATTTTTCAGTTTAATTATAAGTTGTCTCAAAGATTTCTCAGTGTAAAATTCAAGGCAGCATGTGTGTTATCAATACCATTGATTTTATTTAATATGCAGGATGGATGATTTAATTTCTTGAGCATATTGTTTGGTTTATGTAAGTGTGTTCCTCTCCTACACAAGGCAGGGTGACACAAGGCTAAATCAGAAGTGGATAAGTTGCAATGTTGGAAATTCAAAGCTTAGTCATAAGACCATAAGACCATATTATAACTCATACCCTGAAGGAGACCACACTGAAATTCCAGGGACAGTCTAAGGTCAAATATTTCCTGGCCCTTGGATGTTCGATTTGCTAAACTCAAGTTTCTTTAAATTCTTTTAGTGTTTCCAATCCTGACAGGGTTTTTTTAAGGGAATAGAATATTCCAAGTCCCATCCTGAGATATCTACTTCTTCTTCCCTTTTTTCACAATTTTCTCTGGCCTTCTCACCAGCAGGTCCCAACTCTGTTCCAGTTCATTGTCAAAGTCATTTCCCTTTGACATGCGCATTGTTGTCCCCTGGTCCAGCCAGTCCCTGTCTCCTGCTCTCTCAATTTTCTCTTTGGTGACTGTGACCTCCCTGCTTGTTCCTACACTCTGGCATTGGGAAGATGCTGACAGAGGTTTCTTGACTCCCAGTCTCCAATCAGATATTTCTCTGTTCTCCATTAAACTCCACCCATTTCCCCAGTATGATTTTGGTCCTGCCACCTTGGTGCAGCTTTTTTCCCTTGTTCTCTTCCTGTTGCTGGGAGGACACCAAGAGCTCACTGGGACAATGAACAGTTTCTTTGGCCTCCACCCTTGACCCCGTGGGCAGTGAATTGGGTCCTGTTGCTCTGTGACCAGGTCTCCTGTGAAACCCTGTCACAGGCAGCTGCAGAGGGGTAAGCATCTCTGAGGATTTCACTGCTGAAAGCTGCAGTACATCTGACCTGTGAGCAAAGTGCTTTTTTCCATCCAAGATTCAACATTTTTACTTGATGTGGTACGATTTGACAGGGGTGACAAACAGCTCTCTTCCCAGGAAGATGGCTCCTGGCAGGTGAGAAATCCATGTGCTTGTAGATCTCTGAAAATGCTGAAGTCTTTACTTTAAGTGATCAATGTATTTTTTCAATTTTCAGTTTTAGAAGTCAATCAGCTGGGTTTGGTGGGATTTTTGTTGTTGTTGTTGTTAAAGGTGAAGGTTCTCTGATATGAAAACTGTCTGTATTTACAGGTAGAGTTTTTGATATTGAAATGGCTTGTCAAAATGTTTTGATGTTGCATTTGTAAGTCCAGGCTATATTATTCCTTGAGATGTATTTCACTGAATCCTAAATGACACTTTATTACACTAGTGCTAGGAGCCCTGTATGATAAACTAAGACTGGGCATCAAGCAAGGCTTTAAGAGATAATTCAAAGATAGTGCTTTTCCTAGAGAAATTAATAGTAAAATATAAATTCAATATACACAGACAAGAACAAGTTAAATTATATTTGCAAGCTATTAAGGTGCAGGAATTAGTTTTGCAGCAGAGAAGTTTTTTAGTGAATTAATGCTTGACAATGTTTATCAGGAGTGTGAGAAGTTACTTGAGAGAAGGTAAAAATGATACTTATTCCAAAGAACAAGCCATAGGCAGTGGAGTCTGGCAGTATTATTCTACTACAGAGCTGACATTTCAGTACTGATTGAGAGGTCATCAGTGAAGAACCCTGAAAGGGCAAACAAGGAAATTTTATTTATTGACCATAAGAGAAGGAATCAGTGGGGGGTACACACTTCATTGTGCTGGGGCAGAACCAACTGTGTTGACATTTTCCCCAAGAATTGCTGTCTAAAGTGGGCTCAGTGGGGCCTGTTGCTGCTATTCTGGGTTCTCTCCTGGGCAGCCTGTCACTGGCTTTACCAGGAGCTTTTTATTAATGCTTGTCCTGAGATTTCCTTGCTGCAATTCAAGTTCATTCTCTATTTTCATGTACCCCTTTAAGGCAGAAATAACACAGCACTCCTGCGTCAGGTTTATTCAGATTTAACCCCAGCCAGATGCCAAGGCCCATGGAGCCACTTACCCATTCCCCAACCAGAGGGATCTGGGAAAGCATCAAAAGGGTCAAAGCTAAAAAACTGATGTGTTGAGATAAAGACAGTTTAATAGGGAAAACAAAATTAACAAATTAACAAAGCAAAATAAGCACTAAATTCACTACTTCCCATGGGCAGGCAGGTGCTCAGCCACCTCCAGGAGAGCAGAGCCCCATCACATATAACAGATATTTGGAAAGCCAAATGGCATCACTTCAAATGTCCCCTTCTTCTTCCTCCTTTTGCTTCCTTCTTCCTCCCATTTTATATACTGAGCATGATGTCATCTGGTCTGGAATATCCCTTTGGTCAGTTTGGGTCACCTATCCTGGCTGTGTCTCCTTCCAATTTCCAGCCTTCTCTCCAGTGTGGGAGAGAATGGAATGCAGAAAAGGCCTTGTCTCTGTGTAAACCCTGCTCAGCAATAACAAAAACATCTCCATATTATTAACCCTGTGTTCAGCACAAATCCAAAACACAGCTCCATACTGGCCACTGTGAAGAAAATTAATTCTACCCCAGCCCAAACCAGCACATTCTATCACTTATTCCATACCATTTTCATCATGCCCAGATCCCACACTATTTGATATAACTTCATTAACCACGACCACCAACCTTCTTCCCATCCTTTGACATAATACACAGAAGTAAGTTCTTAACTCAATGGACCACCCCAAGAAAATACTCATAAAAGGTCCACAAATGTTTACAAAACATCCTTTGAGTTCATTTGGTCCATGACCTCAGGCTCCATCTGGTCTGGTGGTGGCTCAGTACAGGAGTGGTGTTGTGTTTCTTGGAGTTACTGGGCACCAAAGCCAGCTCAGGTCTGGTCACTGATGCACTTAAACTTCTTCTTGTAAGGCCTCTCCTGCACTGATATGGATTTTTGCTGTTCTAATTCCTGTAACATGGAACTCAAATCACAGCTTACAGTAATTTAAAGGCACTTCCATTGCAATCTCCACCCTTGGCCCTTTTTGGAGCAAGTTATCTGGTTTAACATTGTAAGGAACTCCTCCTCTTGTCCCCAGCCTGGCTGCAACAAGGGATTTCCCCTGAAGCCCATCATTAATATTGTCTGTGTGGATGTGACAGCCTGGTCAGAGAGCAAGAAAACCAGATAAGTTTCCCCAGAACTGGCCTGAGAGACTTTAGGGAGTTGAAGATAAACAATGACAGCTTATTATTACAAACAACCTGCAGGTGTTTTCCTACTCTCTATTTTCTTGTTTTTTCAAAAGATTGTTCATAAGAGGGGTGTCTTGTTAATTAGCCAACCAGGTGAAATGTATTAACTAAAAACCAATCAAGTCCACCTGGATTGGAACAACTTATAAAAAAGAGCAGTCCAAAATAAATGGTGTGTTATGCCAATCAGCTTTCTGATGAGTCTGTGTCATTTCTTACTCAACAGTGACAAGCCTTCATCATCATCCTCCTCCTCCATGGGCTGCAGGGCACACTGCTTCCCCATGGGCTGGAAGAGAATCTCTGCTTTCCCTGCTCCAGCAGAGATTCCCACCCACATGAAACAGTTCTCTTTGAACTTCTCCACTGTGGGTCCTTCCCGAGGGCTGCAGTTTTTCATGAACTGCTCCAGTGTGGGTGTCCCATGAGGTCACAGGTCCTGCCATAATAACTACTCCAGCAGAGGCTTCTTGCGGGGTCAGGCCACATTCTCCCTCAGGCATCCACCTGCCCAGCCCCAGGTCCTCCAAGGGCTGCAGGTGAATCTCTGCTCCTGCTCATCCACAGCCCTCCAACTCGAGGTCACACTGGTCCCAGCCTGTCCAGTACAGCAGCACAGGAACAGCAGTGGTACCCTGGCCCCTGCCAGCCCAGGAGCATCACTGGGGCTGTCACCAGAGCCCTCCTGGGCACAGCTCAATGAGGTGAGTGCAGCACAGCTCCTCAGAAAAAAGCGGCCACTAACGAGCACCAGACCCTAACACACTGTCAGAAATGCCTACATTTACAGACATTCATGCTGGAGAGTAAATCTATTGATTTGCAAGACTGTCTTAAGTGGCTTAAAGCAGTGTTTAAACTACAGATGTTTTTCCCCTGACAATTGAGCATATGTAAAAGAAACAGTGCTTTCATGAAAGCCCTTGTCACTTGGTCATGGATGGAAACAGGAGGTTTTCCATTAATTTCAGATTTCATACTCATTTTCAATCTGTTATGTCATAGCCCAAATATGCCACCACACTCAAGAAGTGTTTTCCCCTTTATTTGTAGATTGAATAACATGGACAAGTGTTAGATGAGACAAGATATTTTTCCCTTTAAAGGTCCCCCTCTGTAGTGAGAAAATTGAACTTCTTTTTCTGCACCTTTTTCATGATTTCAGCTTTCCCTTCCTTTCCCTTCCCTTCCCTTCCCTTTCCTTTCCCCAGAAAATATCGCTGCTTGGAATTTTTTTGAATTAAAGATTCAGCTGGGGATGTATTAAGTAGATGCAGTGTTCAATAGTTTACAATAGATGGGAATTAGGAATTTGATTTCAGATGAGTCAGGGGACTTCACATGCTGTTGTTATTACTGGTGTTTAAGCCTGATATTTATTTTAAAAACATCTGTCACAGAAGCGGTGGAAGTAGTAAACCTATGACAGATTCTTCCCCCCTGATCCCTTAATCCACCCTTAATTCCTAAAACATCATTGCAGGAAGACAGATAGACTTGTAAGTCTTCAAAAAGCTTCCACTGTTCAGATTCAAAAAGTTTGAAAGAACAATTAAAAATTAACACTGATCTTATTGCAATGAGGATGAATAGACATTTCTATAATCAAATAATAGGTTAATTACATATTCAAAATGGAAACACTAAAAAGAACTGCAGGAAATGAGGTGCTGTTGTAGTGAGTACAGGACTGAACAGGCTTTAGAGTGAGGAGCTAAATGAGTTATTATACAAATGATGTGTCTGGATGCTCCCTTCTGCACCAACATCCTCTGGCTGAACAGGCTGCACTGTCTTTTTCCATATTTGTACATACACATAATTTGATATCAGTTGCTTTACATCTACTCTGTGGCTGTGATGGAATTTTTTTTACTACAAGAGTTTGTGTTCTGGTAGCAACAAGGATTTTTAATCTCAGAACCATATATTTGCTCTTCCCCAAAGGAATAGGGGGAAGGAGACAAAACATAAAAATAAATATAAGAAGAACAAGACTATGAAGCAAAAAAGATGTCATGTAGTTTATTAATTCTGATTCATAAAACCATAAATATGTATTTAAGGATTTGCCTCAAAATAATACATCAATGGCCATCAAAGATACATTCACATATAAAAAATAAAAAGGATCTTTACAGTACTTTACGAGCAATTTTGTAATACTTTACTGGATCAGCAAAAATCAGGTTTTGAGCAGGCTACTGCATTACCTTGCTTTTTTTACAATTTATGTACACTTTCTTTGTGTTACATCCTCTTGTACAATAGTCATGCATTGCACATAATTAAAGTGCACAAAAAATATTAAAATTCTCTATATCTTACTGTAAAAATGCAAATCAGTGAAATTTTTTTTCAAAATAACCAAAGTTATCCCATACCTGCTTAAATGCATTTATCAGCCAAAGATTAAGCTCGTATTTGCTCTGTAACAGCTGTTGTCATTTTATGAATAGTGTTATAGGTGGTATAGTAGCTGTCATCACAGATACAACGCAGCAAAATATTCAGCTGGCTTGTGGCTTTCTGCAAAGAAACCAGGTTGCTGGTATTTTTGTCAGAGTTTTTCTTCTAAGCCACTGTTAATAGGTAAGACAAGGTAGATCATTTGGTAAAAATTCTGGCATCACACGTTTTGCATTTGGATGGATAACACAGAACTAGAAAACAAGCCTGAGGAAAAAATAAGCAATCAATCAAGTGATTTACTTTAATAGATAATTAGCTTGGTCTGTGAAGGCCAGATCAGAATGTTTCATATTAATTTTTAATGCCATTTGCAGTGACATAAAATAAGTTATAATATCAAAATGAAGAGGAACAGAGAACCATTCTGTTAAACTACTCTTGACTGGAAACATGTTGAAATTTGAAGACATTTCTTTGAAAGATACCCATCTCGAAGGAAATCCACAGGGAATAAACGGTGAAAAAACTTCTAAAGCCTTTTGCCTGAAGTATTTCCCAACAAAGACATAAATCACGGGGTTAATGCAGCTGTTGGTGATAGCCAGCATATAAGAAAACTGCTCCCCAAAGTTGATCAGTTCCCCCCAGAAGCAGCCTTTGATCACTTCTGTACGGTATAATATATCAAGGAATACAAAAAAATGGTGAGGAGTCCAGCAGAAAAGAAACATCAGTACCACAGTGAAGATCAGCCTGGTGGCCTTCGTACCCCTGTGCCTCTTACACCCCTTTGCTCTGAGTGCTTTTCGTTCTTTTGCTGTTTTTTGTAGGGACCTAATGGTGGAGAAATTGAGGAAGATGATTGCTGTGGATGGCAGCAGAAACCCCACCACATTGCCTACCAGGCTTTCAGCTAATTCCCACGATGGGGTGGGGAAGTCCAAGGTGCAGGCTGAAATATTCCACTGGGGAAAGTCTTTCACAGTCCGGAACATGAAAGCTGGGACGCTGAGAAGGATGCAAAAGAACCAGATGAGCAAGCAGATCCCTTTGGTCATGGATTTGCTCCATATCTCTCTGTGGTTCAAGGTGTGGACAAAAGTCAGGTAGCGATCCACGCTGACGGCCACGAGCAGGTAGATGCTGGTGTACATGTTCAGGGTGATGGAGGTGCTGATGCTGCGGCACAGGAAGCTGCCAAAGGGCCAGTTGAACTCATTATTGATGTTCTCTGCCCAGAAAGGGAGGCATGTGAGGAAGATAAGGTCAGCAACAGCAAGGTTCATCAGGTAGATCTCAGCTATCTTCAGGGGGCACTTGTGCCGTGAATAAGTGAAGAGAACAAACACATTTCCAAGCATACCAATAACGCAGACAGTGTTGATGTACTTGGGTCCTACATAGTACACGATGTCCCACCAGTCATCCAGTTCTGGGCAAACAGTTGAGTTGCTCTGATTTTCACTCTGGTTTGAGGAGGTAATATTCAGTAGAGGAGTTTCAGTCATTTTTTAAAAAATTCCAAAGTGAACAGGAGACGTCTTCAAAATGAAAGAAAATAACTGCAAAAAAGAAGCATAAAAGAGCAAAAGTTGCCTCCTATGAGTGATGTAACAAACATTTAACTGCTGCAAATTCTTTATTAGTCCTTACTGATTATTACAGGCTAGATCAAGCCATACTTGATATGCGCAGCTGTGAGAATGTTCCCAGTGTTAGCAAGGATAGAACTTCCTCTACATCCCACGAAGTTTCCTCTCCTTGCTTCCATTGTTTGAAGTGGCACAGAGGAAGGAAAGTGACAAATTAGTGTAAATATTTCTGTACCTCTCCTCCAGACTGATGACAGACACAGATATGGGAGAATTTCATCTCCCTGGGAGCAGTGGGGGTCATGCTGGCGACACAAAGCCAGTTTTGCATCCTTCCCTTTCTCTTACTCTTATTTACCATGTTACTGTTATTGTTACTGTGTTATATACTATATTATAGATACATTAATATATTATTATATTCTGTTATCCTGCTGAAGCAGGATCATGCCTGTTTCCCTGAACTGGGAAAGCTGCTCACTCTCTGTATGTGCCACTTGCTGCCTGAACTTTGCATTCTTTTGTTCCTTCTCAGTTCCTCCCACCCTGAACTATGGGTTCAGAATTGCTGTTAGATTAGACAGCTTATTGCCTTCAAATGTCAGTGGTTGGAATAATAAAACACAGACTTCTCCAAAATACTACGCTAAAAATCGTGCCTGGAGGAAAGTCCTCTGCAGCTCTGAATTTACAGCCCTCTTCTCCAGCCCAAAAATTTCATTTGAGTTTGGCTGTGCCAGGCTCCAAAGTGTTTAGTTCATCATAGCATTGGCAATATCTTTATTTTTTAATGGTAGCTGCATGTGAGATTGTGCAGGAGTAAGACCATGGGTAAAACCTTATCCTCCCATGAAAATCCACAGGACTTTCTGTCAGAGATCTACTGTCAGAGCTGCCCCCTGCTTCATGCTTCTGGTGCTGCCATGCTTGGTGATAGTGCCTGAATCCTGGTTTTTACAGGCATTTGGTCACAAAACATTATGGTAGGCAATTTATTATTGAGCCTGTTCTGCCATCTGACATTTCAGTATTTCATATGCAAGTGGAGCATGTCAATCACAGAAAAGAATGTTTTGAAAAAATGAATATTTTACAATCAGTAATTCTAAATGTTGAATTTCTTCTGTAGCTATTTAACTCTGCCCTTTCAGCTTCTGTATTTTACTCCTAGTAAAAGGAATTTCTGAAGAGAGACTTTAGGACCATCTTTCATCTCTTTTACATACATGTGCAGTCTCAGTGATTTCTATATATGAGCACCTTGCAGTACTTATTTTGGGATGCCTCTAGGAATAAGTATTAATATTCCACATCAGGCTATCTGGTACTAATGCACAGAACATTTTTCTTTGCTGCAGAATTAGGTGAGCAGCAAAGTTGTGTCAGAGTTCATAAACTCACTCAAGCTGGCAGCCTTGATGGGGAACTGAGCTACAACTCAAGTGAGCACAGCTCCCTGGGTTTCCCTCACAACAGTCTGAATGTTATCTAGTTCACAGACTTCTCACACAAACAAAGATAACTTGAGAGGATCTAAAACTGCAGGTAAAACACATATAGCAAGTAAATGTCTGATTAGCATCAGAGAGGCTCTTTGTGAGACAGCAGAAATTGAATGTTATAGCAGGGGGCTGGCTAAGGCATGAGAGAGCAATGGCAGAAAGTCTGCAACTTTGTATTTCAAAAATGATGTAGAAGAAAGATAACAGTTAAACCTAAACAGAATTATTTATTTTATTAAATATAGAATAAAAATAAATGCTTGTTGTCCTTGCTTGCTCTTTTCTGATGACTTCTTGCTATCAGCTTATGCCAGGCACTCTGCACACTTAGACACGATCTCTCAGCTGGAGCCACAAATTCATTCATGATGGGCTCAGCTAAAAACGCCTGGAAGTTTTATCTTTCATTACAAATTAGATTTTATTCACAGCTAAATTCAAATTCTTGTTCAGCTAGCAATAGAACCTGAGGATTCTATAGAGTTTTTCACTGCAAAAATTTCTTCAGAGTCTACTAATCAGTGTCTGAGCACTACCACAAGCCACAAGCCTTCTATAAATTTAGAGCTCCTAATGTTCTCTTGACAGAAAATGTGCTTAATTTTCCGTAATTTCTGTAAGTATTTTGAAGTAATTAGCGTTAATGGAAAATTAACCACATGAATGGTTTTCAGTTTCTGTCCTTAACATATTCCAGTCATCTTTTATACAAATAATGACATATTTTTCTTAGTTTGAACTTATTTCTGATGAATTTCCATGCGTAGTGCATCCATCACCCTTTTTACTATTAATACTCATTAGCCAGTTAGAGCAATTAGGTAAAATGGATCATGGCTTTACACATAAACTGATACTGACCTTCAGAATTACTTTTGTGGTGAAAAAGAAAGGGAAAGTCTTACTAGACTGCACAGACCAGAACCAAGAACACAAAAGATTATTTTAAAATATAAAATATAGAAATTCTTTAAATAAAGATAATACATTTTAAAAGTTAGGCATACGTACTCTTTGTCCTTCCTGGCAATCCCGGCAAAGTTCCAAATTCAGAAACAGTTGATAAACAGCAGTACAGAGGTTACTGAGAGAATTCAAAGATGCATCCTGAGGCACAACTGAGTGACTGAGGGCTGTCCTGAGTGTTTTGCTGGCTATACACCATGTGTATGATGTTACATTTTGGAAGAAAGCCCCAAGATTTTTTTTAACTTTCTCTAACGTCAGCTGAAGTAATTTTCAAGACATAAGAAATATTTCATTCTCATTGTGAAATAATACAAGCCCTGTGTCGTGGCTCTTGTCATCCTTTGACCGCTAATTAAAGCTCTCAAATTGTCCTTGGCAATTAAAAGTTCCATTGTGTGAATGTCTGTAAAAATAAGAACTTAATTAGCAGCCCTGAATTGCCTTCTCTGTACCAATGCACACAGGGAGAAATTAGATTCAGGTTTTTGTTGTGCTGGGAGCTCCTTTCCCTGCTAGACATGAGGGGAGCCATCTGCCAAGGAGCTGGGGGTAAAGCAGCATGGAGAGGTGGGAATGGCTGCTCAAACATGAACCTTGCTAAACCCCATTTCCACTCTTCTTGAAAAGCACTGTTTTTTGCACCCCACTATAGGTGTCCAGTGCATGAATCTCTGTGAATATTACTTCTCAATAATATTCATGATGACTGCTGCATTTTCTCAGGCTTGTACACAAATAAGCTTCTTATTTTTCTGATTACTTTCTGGGACCAAGTAGCCTGAGAGTGGTGGTTTATAAATTATTTTTATCTTTTTCATTCTGTTGTCCACTGATTAGAGCAATATTTTAAAAAGATAATATCTTGCATCTCAGATTTTACATGCAAATCTGTCTTAAGCATAGCCATGTAAACAATGTAGATTTTCAATTTAAAAAAAACAAACAACAAACAATGAGAAATTATCAAGGGACTGGAATGCTATTTACTTATAGGAAAATATTCTTCTCATTGGTTACTTAACCAACACATGCACCATATATCTCAATTCTTATTCAATTGTGTCCATTTTTATTTGCTAAGTAAGTTAAAATGAAAAGGCAGGGCAGGCTGAATGGTGATACTTTATTATGAATTTCCCTGTAATGAAAAATGCTTTTATTCCAAATTTTTATTCACTAAAGCATAGTAAGATAGTTATGCAAACAGTGCTAAAATTGATAAACAAAACATGCTCCAGTTAACACCATCACAATGGAGAAAACTCTAAATGGCTCAAGATTTAATGTGGGTTTGGTTTTTTTAACATCTTGTAAAATTTTAATTTTGGCAAAGACTTGAAAACAACATGTAATTTGTGAATTACACATTATGTAAGGAATCCTAACAAATAACACAAGGAAAATCTTGAAACAGCCCATCTCACACTGACTCACAAAGGTAAGTGCAATATGACAGGAGATCTTCGTCACAGACTTTCCAAAGTCTCCACTTTGCTTACACTACTGCATTTCCGTGCTTAAGTTTTTTTTTCCATAATGAAGAACATTTGAGCAATTACAAGAAGTTTGGAATTTGTCCTTGCTTGGAAATTAATCTCTAGGATTTGCCAAGTTCCACATTTACTCACAGACTGCATAAATAAAAAACTGCAGCTGAGTATAAAATTTATATGATAAATATAAATTCATATAAAGTCTTACAAAACTTGTCACATCAAAATGAGATCAAAATACTGGTTTTGCAAATCCAACTCCTCTTTGCAAATTTAGTTTCTTATTTTCTGTTGTTTTTCATTGCTATATTTGGAACATTTTCCAGTAATGGAGAGAGATTCAAAATTAGAAGTTTATGCATTTAATAGAAAAATTGAATAGGCACTGCAGTAGTGCCAGCATTTAAAGATCTTAGAACAAGTCTACAGAAGAAGCTGTAACTTTATAAAGAAAGGAGATTTAATTTATTGTGTCTTTACAACTTAATTCCTCATTTCTACCTATAGAAAGTATATAAAGTTCTGGCAACATTTCACAGTTTGCACAGATGTAATGGACGATTTATTGAAGGAATTTGAAGGGTTAGTTTAAAAATAAGAGTCAATAGTTAAGGTTTATTACAGTAAAAAGCATATTTGTCTATTGGCACCTTCAGCTCAGGATGCTCACAACACGTTGGTTTACGTTTTAAACTAGAATGATCTTCAGTCACACCATCTAGGCAGACTTTCCTGTAGAAAGTAAACATTTTTAGAGCTGTGTAAGAGTTTACAAATGCTAACTGAGCCTCTCTGATCAGAATGATTAAACAAATCACAAACAAATGTGAACTTAGAGGTAAGACTCTGCTTAATTATCACACACATTACAAGGTAGACAAACGTCTAAAATCCCAAAGGCGTCCAGGGTTCTGGTTCTTGGTCCAAGAGTTCAGCCATTAATATCTTCCTTTTAAGATGGCTAGAGCCTTTAATGATTGGGACAAAATATATGTTTGGATCAGTATTTTTTTATTATTTCATTTTCTTTATTGTAATGTTTGGCAAATCAGCTATAACTGTTTATCTGTTCTGTAACAGCAGAGAAGGTTTTTGACATGACCTTTTAAAATAAAACTCTTTGTTCAGCTTTGTTTGATTTCTTCATATATGCTATAGAGATGGCTAAGGAGAGCTTAAACTCTGGTGCAGTTATTTACAATTCCCAAAAAATGATGCTGGACCACCACAGAGTGGTAATAATCAAGCCCTACTAACTACAGTTTACAGAGCTTGAAACAGCCAAATATGAAGGAGCCAATATAGGCTGAACGAAATGGAAAGATGATTCAATGGCTAAAGACTGCTAGGGATTTGGGAGACCCAACTCCTCCACTGAAACCCTGTCTAAAAAAGACCAACTTTCTCCTGTCTGCAGTGAGCACCTGCAGCTTCTGTAACAGCTCTTAAACTTAATTTTTCAAGTGAAGACAATAGTCCACGTGAAAAATGAGAGAGTGGAGAAATGAGAATAATTCCTGCCTGTAAGTGCTGAAGGCCAGAAATATCATCTGGCTGTTGATATCCTTGCCATTCCTCTGGCCATGGTCCCCACATCTGTCAGACTGAAAGGGGAGTCAGCTCTGCATGCCAAAGTCTTGGTAACAGCTGTGGCAGCCTCAGTAAAAGAGAAGATGGGAGCAGAGGTAAGAGTGGGACAGGATAAAGAAGTATAAAAAGATATGATTACTGTTTGCCATCTTCAGGTCTGAAATTCTCTGGACAGTTCATACTACAAAAATCCTCCTCTATTTTGTCATGTTTCTGTAAGAACAGAATGGAGCCAAATGTGACTGGAAAATATCAGTAGGTCAGATGTAGCTTGGGTGTTACACTTTATTTCTTGTGGTTTTTCTTGCGTGTGTAAATGGTGCATGTGAATACCACAAACGTGTCATCACACTGAAGAGTCAGGAAAATGGGAGTGAAACAGCTGGTGAGCTGACACTGTCTGTGCTGTGATGTGGAGAAGCTGCTGCAGGGGCTTTCCATTGTTGCTGGTGTCTGCATAGGACCTTGAGACATCAGCAGGCAGAGAAAAGCTACCAGAAATATTTCAGTACCCTCAGCTGCCTTAATTCAGATTTAAACTTCCAGAGGGACTGAGGGTGATCAACAGCACTCAGAAATGGACCCTGAAAAGAAAGATCTCCAAGCAGCTAAAATTCTGTTGTCTCAGCTCACTTTCCTTTGGTGTACTGGGAAGCCAAGTACGCATCTGGAACATTTGAACTTCTGACACATGATTCCTTAGTGACAGGATACAGGCTACAGAAGAAAATGCCAGGAAATCTCATTTCTCAAAGTACTTTATTTTCTTTGGTACATGCTTACTGCATAGCAAAAAAAAAAAAAAAAAAAAAAAAAGGTGCCTATATATTTACATTATTTAAATTAATATGATATTAACATAATAATATTTTTATATTTTACTTCTTAGTACCAAATACTCAAAAATAACTTCTGTTGCCTCAATAACCTCTCTGTGGAGTTCATTTTGTCTAAGGGTTGCATGAACAGCATGCTCATGGATGAGACAGTATGATAACACTGGATATAACAGAAATCCTTGCAGTGTTTCATCATAGTTGTCCCCATTGCTTCAGACAATAAAAAGGATGAGCAATAGAAGTATTTATGACATAGGATTATACTGGCTTATCAAAGAAAAACCATGGAAATTGCCTATAAATCATATACAGTGATCTAAATCCCTTTAAATCACATTTGCACACTTATATTTTGTGGTTTAGTTATTTGAAGATTTAATAAAAATTTCCCATTTTAAATGAACTTTATTGCTCCATTCAAGCTCTCATGAATAAAGACCACGTAGCTGCCATCTGAGTTTACTCATATCACCAAACTCCATTTCCCTTGGTAGCTTTAGAAGCTGTAATCTTCCACCCAGTTTTGATCAAGGTTCCTAGAGGTTAAAGTGCATACAGACAATTTAGTACACTGTGAGTCTATGTGTATAATCAACTTAGCTCAAAAATACAGTCCAACTGGGGAAAAGCTATCTTGTATTAAAATCTCACAGATTAACTCTACAAATAAAATGTAGGTATTACTAGAATCTGAATACTTGAATACTCTGAGCTTTCAAGACTCCTGCTATCTTCAGTTAGATTTCTGATGTAGTTAGGCTATGCTCTCCTTCATATTCTCAGTTTCTTCTGTTTGTGAGACTATACCAGTTGTGCTGGGATTTTATGTATCCATTGAATAACATTAATTATGCTTTGTGAATACTAGAAACCTGAGTCTCTGAGCTGAAGTGTAAGCATGAATATAAATAGTATTCGCTCACTCAAAAAGAGTAAGTGAATATTTTCACTCCAAGGTAGAAGGGGTAAAGAATCTTCTTCTATGAAGAAAACTCATCTAACTTCATGCAGGTGGGTGCAGGTTCCCTTCCACTACTGCTTTACCTTTTTTCAGCTGCTTTTCATACTTACTTGCTCATGTAAATCTGTAACTAACTGAAGCAGTTGCAAAAGACACTGCTTGCCAATGGAAAAATTAGATCATTTCAGATGACTGAAGAGAGAAGTTAAAAGCCCAAAAGATGGACACATCTAAAAATGCATCCTACAGGATTCACTTAACAGAACTTACTCAGAAGCAAGCCCCTCCCAGATCAAAAACCTTATCTAACACACTATTATGGGTACCATACGTAGCTGCACAATCCTGACAATTGCTTCTGTACTGGGGCTCTGTTTGGAGAATTGTGTGCACACCTCAGAAAACATTCCAAGTGATGCATGTGCCAAGTATCATTCAGCCATGAAAATTTAAGTAAGCTACAAAATAGAATTTAATCACGAAAAACATCCAGTAACATTAAAAGCAGCTCTCTTTAAGGAATTTCCACTAAGATCAAACAACTCTTTTCCCTCACATAATGAACACTACCACATGTTTACTCTGTGGACCCATAGCAGATGGATATTAGTGGAGACTGACATGTTAGAAGGCTTTCTTCCTTTAAGGATTTCCTAAAATTATGCTATTGGGGTAATGACAAAGCAGACTTTTTCCTTGGGTATTCACTTGAGATGGAAGTTCTTAAAGTGTCCAGGGAGTTTTCCATCTGCACAGACTGTGATTTCCTGCACCTCTTTGTGAACAAGTCCTTGTAGAATTCCACAGCCTTCTTCTGGAAGTTTTTCCCAACAATCACATACAAGACTGGGTTCAGGCAGCTGTTGCTATAGGAGCAGTATGTGCCTATCTGGGTCAGTATGTCATTGATGTCCTCCAGGCACTTGAGGGTGGGTGAGAAGTAGCGGATCGTGTCGATGACTGTGCTGATCTGGAATGGAAGCCAGCAAATGATGAACAGCAGGAGCACAGCAAAGACCAGCATGGTGGCTCTCCTCTCTGTCTGGACTACCTTCATTTTTCGTAGCTCACTGCTTCGTAAGGCTTTGATGATTTGCACAGTGCAAAAGGTAATTACACAGAATGGGATCACAAACCCCACAATATTCAGCAAGCAGTTGTTTGTGGGCTCCCAGAAGCTAGCTGGGTAAAGAAGAGCACAGGCTGTGATGTTGTACTCTTCAAAATAATGCAATTTTCGAAACACCATTGTAGGAGAACACATGAGCAGTGCACATGTCCAAATTACAAAACAATTCCATTTGGCACAGACGGTTCGTCTCATCCGTCCAAGGGACATGGTTTTCACCAGGGCCAGGTAGCGGTCAATGCTCACTAGTGTCAGGAAATAGATGCTAGAATATAAGTTCATGTAACTCATAATGTTGATGGCTTTACAGAGAAACTGACCAAAAGGCCAATGAAATTCATTAGAAATATTAATGGCCCAGAAAGGTAAAGTACAGACCAACATTAGGTCAGCTAATGCCATGTTTGCTAGGTAAATTTCAGCCACTGTGCAGCTAGTCTTGTGGAAACACAGGACGGTGAGCACAAAGGAATTTTCTATTGATCCCAGAATAAATATAAACCAGAGAAATCCAGGCTGAAAATCCTGTAGCCATTTCCACACCTCTGCACTAACACATTCATATTGATCTATCTGATGCACTCCTGAATTATTGTGGGAATATTCTGGACTGACTGTGAGCTCCGGGGTAGTCATGTTGTACAGCTGCGTAACATTTTCAGCTGTGATGGAAACCATTTCTGTGAAGAGAAAAATAGATGACATGAGATTGCTGGATCTAGATCATTGCTGCAAAAGACACAGTAAGAAAAGCTGTCTTTTGCTTTTCCTAATGTCCTTGAAGCATAGCTTTTGAACAGGCTTGCAGTTCCCTGGGCTGCTTCTCACAGACATGGATGTGTCTGTAGAATGTTTTACAGACTGCATTGCTATGGACTGCCTGGACCAATTTTAGGCAAGTAAAACAGAGGGGATGTAGCAACAACAGATGTTGTTATGAATGGGTTAACTGAAGAGAATATTTAAAAGCCTTTATTCACTAGAACTGAGATTCAGCAAGTCTTTGTTAATTCTTTGAGGATGTTCATCATTATCTTGTCTTCTTATCTTTTTATTGCACTAGCCATGGTCTCCTAAAGGACAGGTGTACCTTGTGTCTCAGGTTACTAGTTCTGTGTCACATCCTGCAACATTTGACACCCTCCCCTGTAAAGAAAGAATTGACTGGAATTCAGTGGTGCTTCCTCCCCAAAGAACACCATCTATTTTCCCAAATGTCATGACTGTACAATAAAGAGACAGTTTGCAGCTCTAGTTTGCATCGAGAATGCTCAGGGATCAGTGTTTGCCAGCAGTGTGCCTTTCTCAGCTTCTCACTGAAATTGTCTGTGTATTTCTGTCTCTGTGTTGCAGTCTCTTTCTGCAGCCAAGTCTCTGTAGAGGTAAATGGTACAGCCCTCCTGAGGGAGGTCAGTTTCAGGAGGTGTGCAGTGGGTGGGTTGGCAGTCTGGTAGAGACAGTGGCCATCCTGTAAGCCAGGACCTGCCTGCAGTCCGCCAGCTTGGGTGCAAGAGCACAGTCTGAAAAACAGAATACTGTAAACATTCTACAGATCAGAACAGGGAGCTATTGGCAGCCAGAAATGTCAGATGTGTAAACGTTACTAGAACCAAACAGAAGCTGAGTGCAACATCACTCACTACTGATAAAATGCTAACTGCGTTTTCTTGTTGTTGTGTTCTTGGATAATGAATGCTGAGGTATTATTCAAATGCAAGATTGGCTTCCCAGATCTGTACATATAATTCTCTGGACTGAGTCACAGAAATATCGTTTGTCTTTTTTTAGGTCTTTATAATAACCATTGCTTATATTATAATTTGATTGGAAGCTTTTAAAATGTATTTTTAATTAAGTCATTTGTCCTATTCAACCAGTAACTTGGCAGTGAAAAGGGATGGATTTGCAATTCCTGAAAGGATGAGGGTTCTCACTTGTTTTCTGGTTGCTGGAATTGTTGGCTGGTATCAGTGCTTAATATGCATACAGAAATTTGGCTAATGGTTACAGAATTGATGAAGAATTATGGTCATATTTTGTGTACTTTGTATTAATAAAACTGTAGCAGTTAAACATCTCAAAGCCCAGCTTGTGTGGATGTGAGGGCTGTCACTAACGAATTGCAAACAGCAGTTTCAAGTCTCCCTTTCTTTCTGGGCTGGCACTTTTCACTGTAAAAACACATAGGAAGTGAAACACTAATGGATTGGCAACAAGAGGTCATGTGTGAATAGAGAAGTTCTGTTGCCTGATGCAATTAACAAAAACTGTTTCTTCTGCTGGTAATAGGCTGTGAACCAGCAGAAAAAAATTTAAGTGCATTATTTTACAGTTTGAGGTTGGATGTATGCACATATTTAATAAGATGAGCATTAGTAATTCAGAGAGTGGTCATAAAGGTCATGTTGGCTTTTTCTGGGATTTTCCCTCATTACATTAATTTACAGAATTTAATTTACAGCAAATAGCAGCTCCAAAACTGTATATTGATTTATCTGTATTTTCTCTGCAATTAATCTTTTTCAGATTTTGGTTTTAGAAGGGAAAGACCTAGAATACTTTAAAATAAGTTACTTATATCATATAACTGTGGTCTAGGAACAGTGTGCAGGAAGTAGTTAGGATGTCACCAAGTCCATGACATGGGGCTTCTGGCAACCTGCCTCCTTGGCTCTTAGCTCAAGTCCTTCCATAATGCAGTGCTAGAAATAGGGGAGTGAACAAGGTAAAGTGTGCTAATTATCAATTTACAAACCCTAATATTCAGGGTTAAAATTATGTGCTTGATGCTATTCTATATCACACAGGAGACTCATTTAAAGTATGTGATTGATGAATAAATTATGATTGACAAAGCCACAGCTTACAGAAGGCAGTGATTTGCTGTTTTCTTGTCATATTTTGGTGAAAATAAACATGATCCTTTCACACATTCTCTAGAAATACTTTCTGTGCAATGCAAGACAAACCTAATACCTCAGCAGGGACTTTCAAAGAGGTTTCATGTGGCAGTCTTGATTGAAATACTGCTCAGCTGAACTAATCTATCTTTATTGATTCTGAGGGACCTCTGCGGGGGCTAAATTTGAACCTGATGCAGTTCCCATCCTGTTGTGAGTTACCTCCTCCTTGGCAGTCTATAAAACCCACTGTCAGTCATTATCTCATGTTGTTCTGGAGCATTTTTTAATAGCATTGGGAATTAATGACAAGGTTTTGATGGAGAGTGTTTCAGGGTGCCCTGGGTGGGAGGCAGTCGTGGCCTGGAAGTGCTGGTGGCAGCCAGCCCTGTGCCTTGGGCAGACACTGCTCTCTCCAAGGCAGGAGGGCTTTGGGGCTGGCTCATGGGTGTTCTTTGCGTGTTCTTGGCAATGCTGCAAACCAGGAGCCCTTGCAGAGGCACTGGGAGGAAGAGGTTGATCAACTGTTGGATTGTCATTACAGGCAGGTGGAGAAGGACTCCAAAAAGGTGGTGGTGGCCAGTGCCACAGCCTGAAACTGTGAGGGCTGGGCACTCACCAGGGCACCTTGGTGTCTCCTGCCAAACCCCTGGGATGTCCTGCTGTTCAAGGATTGACCCACACATACAGCACTGGAGGAAGACACCAGAAGATAGGCATGAGTTGATCAGCAAGCCAAGGAGAACACCTGGAGTGCAGCAGAGTGGTTAATCCTAGAAGGTGGAGGGAAAATGTTACAGCAATACATGCTGGGGCTACGCGAGCTCCTGAAAGAAAAGAAGGGGAATATGTTAAATTGGAACAAAAAGTCCTCTAAGGATCAAGAGATATGAGCTAAGGAATGGAAGGATAGGGGAAAAAAGGTCAGAGCTCCGTTAATGCTGCTGCTGGGTTAATGCAAGCTCTGGCACAGCTTTACTCCCCAGATAGGATTTGCTGCTTTAGGTGAATGTTTTTCATCCAGACCCAAAAGATCCAGACATCTTTTGGGTCTGGATGAAGCCCTACAGCTCCTGAACTCACGACTCTGTTAGTATTGCCACTGGTGCTAATCTTTCCTTGTGTTATGCTAAACATTTCCATACAGGGAATGACTAATGTCTCATGATGGTCTTAGTCGTGTCTTATACAAGGACAAGTTTTGAAATGTGTAGTGAGTTCAGGTTATTCCAATGTCACCTGCTCTGATTACTCTGGGGGAGTAAGAGAGAGACTTTGTAACATATTTTACAGCTGTTGTGGCTTTGCTGATTACATGTTTTGCAGAAACAAGGTGTGAAATTTGTAATTAGTATATTCTGAGATTGTCATTATATTAACCTTGCTAATTTAGTTCTCAAAGAGAAGAGGTGGAGTCTGGAACAGATAAATGCTGTTATGATGTTAACTGCTATAATGTTGTTTGCTGCTGCAAAAGAGAGAATATTAAAAAGCATAGGTACACAGTCCTGATGTTTTCCTACACAGTCTAATTTGCAAGGACAAAGGATAGAATCGACTCAAGGCCTCACTAGTCTTCTCCAAATGAGGAATTTCTGTGATGGATGATCATCCATTATGAAAGTTACTTGGAAAGCAGCCTTATTTTCATTTTATTCCTGGGATTTCTTAGCAAGGCTGTGTGAAGGATAGGTATGACGCCCAGACTGTAGTATCCCTAGCAGAATTTTACAATTACCTGGCTTGCTTTCAGTGCTGTTAGTGGCCAAAAGTGTTTTCAGAGACATACAGCTGGCTTGCCACACATCCATACAGCTCCATGTACAGCTGGAGGTCAGTGCCACAGAGGAGAGGAAAAGCTGGGAGCAAAAATGTGTGTTTGAATGAATGACTGCAAGCTGAGAGGCACTGGCTGAATTCTGACATGGTGATATTTTAGAAGATATATTAGCTGCAGAAAGAAATAGCAAGGGCTGCCCCAGCCTCTCCTCTGACTCTGTTTCTCTGCAGAGCCCAGCCTGCTTTGACACTTTGTAATTTTTGTGTGAGTTTGTTCTCCTGAACATCTCTGAGCCCAGCTTGGGCAGCCAAGTGTCCCTGGTGGTGCCTATTTGCCAGGCTGCCTTGTTTCTTCATGGTAATAGAAAAGCTACAGTCAATGTAACACAGGAGCTGCCAGAGCCATGAGAGGAAAAGGGGTATTTACCTGACAGATCTGCTGTGACTGAAATGGGAAATGGCAGTATTTCAAAAGCTGCTGTAGGTAAGGGAGGTCATCTGCAGAGTGGTCTGTGCAAGGAAGCCTGGGATTCCTGCTGACTCCATGCAGGAACCACTGCTGCCCTCAGGGGCCTGGAGTGTAAACCTGACAGACTCAGCACCTTGTTAGAGGCTGGAGTGGTGTCCCCTAAACTGCCTCATTTGTGACCAGAAAACAGGAATTTGCTGGCCAAGGAGAGAGAAGTTTAATTTTAACAGCTTTGGAGGATTTGGTTCCTGGACAATGTCTATATGTGAGGAAAAGGAGGTTTTTGTTTAGTAATAGATTATAACAAAATAATCTCAGTTCATAATTTCTCCTCTAGCTATACTGACAGGTTTGCTTATGCCATCCTCAAAGATAGGATGGCATAAGCAGAGGCATTGCTCAGCAAGAAGCCAAAGGTGTGCTGGGAGATTGAGTTTCAGGGATGGACTCTTACATCCAGAATTTAGTATCAACAAAAATACAGGAAACCCACGCTGTTTATAAATTCTATGCCTTCTCCATAAGGTTTATTTTGAAAGCTTCTATTTCAACCTGGTCTTCTTGCAACCTTTACTCCTGGAAAAAAATCTCTTTTGTCATCTATCCCCAGTTCACAGAGACTCTTGTTTCCACCTAATCCAAGCCCAGTTGGACTGCTCATACCCCTTTCTTTGGCCTCAGAATGGGCTGACTTTGTATCTTTACTTGGATGAATATTGGAAGGTAAAATTAAATCACTCTTGTAGCATCTCTGAAACATGTTCTGAAACATTCTCTGAATGTCCTTTTAATTCTGTCTTTGTGTGGAGGCATTACTTATTTTGGAGAGGTAGAGGAAGTGTGGGAAGCATTCCTAAAATGTTCTGCTTTTACAGATCCCACAATATTAATTTTTAATTTCCAATCTTTGTATAATGAATCTCTAATGGGCTTTACTACATTTGGGGTTGTAGATCAGGGGACACTTTCTGTGGCAGTGTTAACTTAAAGGTTTCCTGCTTTTCATTTGCTCTTCACTGTCCCTTTTACCCTACTGCTGCCCTTGTAGATCATGAAGCTTCATGTTGAACCAGATCCAGGAACTTGCCTGGAACAAAAATAACTTAGTAAAAGAAAAAATTCTTTTTAACACAAATCAGCTCCATAGTTTGCCATAAAATTAAGGCAGTAAAGAAAATCGACAGAGGAGCTACCTCTCAAAAGTGTAATTTTTAGATATTATTTGTTGTGTAAGCTTGAAGCACACCATGGAAAGAAACTATTGCTCTGCAGTTACCATTAAAGGTATCTACAACAGCTATGTTAGGAAAAATGGGGG
This sequence comes from Setophaga petechia, assembly GCA_024362935.1. Lineage (NCBI taxonomy): Eukaryota > Metazoa > Chordata > Aves > Passeriformes > Parulidae > Setophaga > Setophaga petechia. Next base: position 11,122,233 of record JANCRA010000003.1, read on the forward strand.
GGGAAAAGTTGTTCTGTAGAAGTAGTTATTTCAATAACAATGAAACTAAGGTGAGAAGAGGCTACAAATTTTCCTCCCTGCGTGGGAGATGAAGCCACTTAATTCCAGCAAAAGAAAGGTGTGGAAAGATCAGAAGTGTAATCAAGTGCAATGCATAAGATATTTTTTATATATAACTTTTATGCAAAGCACTTTGCATAATATATTTTTTTTCCAGTGGAAATCTAGAATATTCTTATTTTAAATTCTCCAGAGTTACAATTTCCTAAAAAAAGAATCCTGTACTTTTTAGCTTTAGAAATCTGGTACATTATTTTTCAATGGTCTTTATACAACCCAGTCAATTACTGTGATGACTTTATAAAAGATATTATCTCTGTGCAAAGTAGTCATAACTGAAATGGAGAAGATCAGCATGGCTGGACTGTGGTGAGAATTGAAAGGAGAAGGAAAATATGAACAACTTCAGGGAGAAGTAGTGTCCTGATGTCAGGACCTTTGTATAAGGGAAAGGATTCATCTCATTATAAAGTTTTGATTTAGTTCACATTTGGTGATGATGTTTGAGTTAGTCCATGTTTGACCTCTGACTTGCTGCCATCAATATTTTAGAAATTTTTCAATTAAGGTGATCTCCAAAACATTGTAAATATCACCAATGTTGGATTTTGCTGTTATTTTGAAAGAGCAGATTTATTACAAGAATTCTATTTAATCTGAAGTGAGAAATAATACTTTCATCATTAGAGTCTGTTTCAGGTCAAAACACAGAATCTGCAAGTATTTCCAGGCATTAAATCATTAAATTTCAGCCTTTTAACCTTCAGAGGTTTCAAAGATCCAACTGGAAAAGCCCAGAGTAGCATAGTTTGATTTTCTAGCTGACCCAGCTTTGAGCAAGAGGTTGACCTTCCGACCCATATTATCCTAAATTCCTGAATTTGCACTACTTGTGCTAATAAATGAAAATTCCAGTGGGATTAAGGCCAACAACAACAACAAAATCATAGAATGCCTTGGGTTTTAAGGGACCTTACAGATTATCCAATTCCACCCCCCTGCCATGGGCAGCTCTGATCACCTGTCATTCCCATTGTAATAATTATAAATGCCATGTGTTATTGTAATAAGTAAGCAGAAATTTTACTAAGATTACTTTACAAAAGTGAGTGGATTCAGTGTCTCCTCTAAAAATTTCTCAGCTGGCCTGTTACAAGGCTACATGGGCACACCAGTCAGTGGTGGGCATAAGGACTACATGGAGCACTCTTGCCAAAAGTTTAGGTGCACTTTTGTTGCAGGTGTTAACTCACTGGGCTGTTTTTTGGAGTTATGTAACTCCTCTGGTTTGGAAATCTTTCACAGATCCCAGCTTGTAGAAATATCCAGGAAAACATTGCTGTTGGTGATACACTGAGTGAGGACATTCCTTTTGCAGAGAAAGGCATAATTAAATTAAAAAGGGATGGCATTTCCCATAAGCAAATAAATAAGAGGAAATGCCAAATCCATTGAACAGTGCTCTAGAATTGCTGTGAAACATACATTGCAAGGCACAGCTTGGATGAAGGAATGAAATATGAGGATAGACAAAAAACCTGCTGCTAATATTAGAGAGGGTTTATCAATAAAATAAAGGAGTTCTGCAACTGTGCGGCCATCAGGAACTGAAAATGTGATACACACAAAATATGGTCATGGTGATGTGCTCACAGTAATTCCATGAAGTTAAAGTTAGACCTGAATATCTGGTTTAGCATTTAATTTTCCCTTTTGTACATGATGGATTAGTAAACACAGTAGAACTGCTCTGAAATAGAACTTCCTATGCTTCTCAGCCACTTTTATAATTGCAGTTCATCAGCAGAGAAAGAAGTTTAATTCCAAAACTGCCTTTCACATCCTCACAATGCACATTTCAATTTCTGCTGTTCAAACAACTTAGAGAGTTTAAGCTGTTCTGATTTACAGTTATTTTCTCTTCTATCTCTAGCTTTCTCAAGACCATATATGTCTGTAAAGAAATGAAGTTTATGAAGGTCTTAAATCTGAGTGTTAAACAAATATAAGTCAGTTTGTTCCTCTCTTTGTAGTTATTGGGCAGATGAAAGATCTATTTCCAAATCTCTATTCTCTTTAGCTTGGAATGAAAGCTGGAAATTGGGTGATTTACATGCCTGTATACCAAGAGGCCACAAGCCTACTGAATAATGTTGGTTGAGATATTTATCTTTATGAAGCTATTTTCAGTTAATATAGATAAATAAATATTGAATCTGAATCTTCCATCTTTGGAAATATCATCAGTTTTGAGGTTTACAGTATCAATCTCACAACTCCTTCTCCCCCTCCTTGTGAATACTCTTTAATTCTTTGGGATTTGATCTTGGACCCGCCTTAGACTTAATGTGACTCTGCTCCATGGCCTGGTGTCCCTGAACCAAGTTGATAACTTTCTGACTCTAACAGCAAAGCACATAAATCTTACACAACACAAGTCACAGCTGGATCTACACCTTTTCTGTGTGTATTGCAGTGTGTTTGTTCAAAATGTTTTGACAACTGATAAGGAAAATATTCAAACAGGAAAAAACTGACCACAAGCTTGCTCTGCAAGGCTGGAAGGTTATTTTGGTTTGTTTCTTTTGGCATTTCCCATATGAGAACAGGTAAGGTTAATCATGAGTGCTCATTGTCCAGAGCTCAGCCAACAACTAGCATTTAGGTTAGTTTCAGGAGAGTGAGGAATCTAGGAGCTGCAGGAGGAGTGGGACTGCAAAAGCACTGCAGGAATGAAGAGCAGTCATCCACATGAATTCATTCTTGAGAACATTTTCATGGGAACCATGCATGGGGTAAGATTCAGCCCACACCTTGAGTTCAGGTTAGGGCTAGGGGAGTGACAGGCCATGTCTGCTCTTTCAGAGATAGGGTGAGCCCTGTCAGGCCCATGCATGTGTTTATCACCCTTCTGACACTGAGTCTGATCAGTTCTCTGTGTTTTCCCATGTATGTGATATTGGGTCAGCCTACTTTTGCACACTGCTGTCTTGAAATTTGTAGTTAGAATTTGCTTTCAGAAATCTCTGAGCATAACACTGAGCTTAAGGTCTGCAGCCTTGTCTGACTTGTGATCTTTTGGGTTTTGTTTACTTGATTTTCATATTTGGTCAAAATGATGTTTTGTATTTTCCATTGTTAGCTGGAAGGCCTCCTACAAACAGGAGCTATGATCAGATTGTGGTTTGCTCACATTTTTAGGATTTGCAGAGTTTATGCTTCACATTGGTTCTGTTGCTGAGAAGATGACGTATTTATTAACATAATTCATTCTTGTTCCTAGCTGGTTCACTGCCTAGCTTGATAATATCTCCCCCAGCTGAACTCTCTTGTAAGACAAACTGCACATTTGTACAGTGAGAGAAGCAGCCAAAGCAGTGCTTGGAGTGAAAGCAACATGCCTTGGCCCTAGGAACCTCACAGGGCTCCCTGTTGGGTGTCAGTAACTGCTGGGAAACTCTGTCTTGTCCTAACACCCCTGCACTCATGGTGTCTGACAAAGCTTGCACAAATTAAGTGTAGTATGAAGACAAATAAGGGACTATAAACTTCCTGAGTTTTATAATATGTCATGTAGATTTACCAAGTTGGAACAATGTCAAAGATGGTTGTATCTACTCCAATGAGCTCTGCAGACACCACAAGAATTCTCTGTTGTAGACAAGGGATTGCTGTACCCCATCACCATTACAAAATTAAGTGCTTAACACACTAGCATTGTGAGACCAATTTAATATCCACTGCAGAAGTCTGATACCATGTGAAAGAGCAGGTCTGATAGTATCAAACAGTACAATGTGCCTCTCAAAAGCCAGACAATACCCTGAGCCCAGTGAATAGCTAATGTATCCAGTAATAAAGAAATGAAATGCTAGTGATCGTATCAAGAGTAGGTTGTGCACTTAGATTATATTTCTTTCTTAAAGTGAGAATTTCCTGCTTTAGAAAGCAGTCTTTCTAAAGAAAACCAGATAGCTCAAACCTATTGCAAGAACCAGGCTGAAACCAGCTAAACTGGAAAAGAAAAAGGAGAATTTTCACCTGGCTGATGACAACTTTTGGGACATGGGCTGGATGAGCTGAACTGTTCCTAGTGTGGGTTCTTGAAACTGGTCTTGGGGTTCATCTAGTGTAGTAACAGTCTTGATCTCAGTTTGAAAGACAGGAGAGCACTGATGAACCATGCCAGTGACATAAATTTCTTGATATCTTCATTACAGAGAACGATAGGAATATCCTACAGAGAGAAGTGGATGATATTAATAAAGTCTCAGAGGTGGAATGGTAAGAGGAAAAGGCTGTAAGTCCTGAAGCATATCAGTTCCCCAAGAATACTTGTTAGTGATGCTCTTTCATTTGCCTTGCTGTGGTGGAGGCACAGTTCAGCACTGCACAAACCTCCACCCAAGGCTCCCTCCCTGATGTGCACGTGGATGTCCTTAAAGCTTTTTCTCTTTGATGCATTACTCCCACCAGACCTCTTCAGCTCAGTTTAGCCACACCTTTTTCTTAGCAATTGAAATACTGCTCTTTTCCCTGGGTAACAGCATTAGGTTCTCATGACTATGTAAAATGTGAAGGTCTAATGGCCTAATAGTATTTTTCAGTATTGGTCCCTCTGAGCATTAAATATTTAATGGAGAGATTTGCCTTTAATATGAACTGGCTCTGTGCCCTGAAAGCACTTTACTTCTAGCACCTTGAGGACATTTTGGCAACCATTTAGGAAAAAAAGAAGAGATTTGCTATCTTGAGTGCCTCCAGCCACTATAATATTTACGCTGTTGTCATGTATTTGCAATAATGCAGCATCTCCTGCATATTTTCACCTCCGTCTGTCACAGGTGTGGTCTTTGAGGAAAGCCCAAGTGTCTCCAACAGCTCCCAAAGAAGCTCACAGCATGTGTGACTGACTGGCTGCTGTCACAAAGTCTAATAATGATTTCTTTGACAACTACTGCTTTCCTCATTTCTTATCATACAGGTAACTGATGATTTCACTCTGCTGTAATTAGCAAAAACATAAAAGACATTTTGACCTGTCACATTATATCTGAAAGCCACATTTGCAATGACACACTCATCCCTTCCAGCAGCTGGACATGTCTCAGTCACAGCTGCTGTTTCCGTGGCTGAGCCACACACTGATGGCTCTGTGCAAGCAGTGCAGTCCTCAGCACAGAGGGCACCACAGGCAGAACCTGCTCTCCCTGTGAATCAGTAACAATGCCTTGTGTTTCCTTAATGCCTTTCACCACTGGGATGTATGGATGGCTTCACTGGGTAATGGTATGGTTTCCAAAGAGCACTTCAGCCTCTGATAACAGAACAGGATAGAAGATATCTTCTTGTTGGTGGTCACAGGGGTTTGTTGAGGATGGAAGAGACAAGATCTTGATTCCATTATCAGAAGGTTTGATTTATTATATTGTGATATATATATACAGCATTATAACTATACTACATAGAGATAGAAAAGAAAGAGGCTTCTTCAGAAGCTGGCTATGCCAAGAAAGAGATAGAAAGAAAGAACAACAAAGGTCTGTGTCTCAGCACAGAGCGATAGCAGGTCCATCGTGAGGGGTCAGTAGATCCAAACATCCACAGGGGACCAATCACGGATCCACCTGTTGCATTCCACAGCAGCAGACAACAATTGTTTACATTTGCTGCTGAAACCTCTCAGCTCCAGCAGGGAAAAATCCCAAGAAAAGATTTTTCACAAAGAATGTCTGTGACAGTATCTAACTATGACTATATAATGCTTAGGTGAAATTACAGCTTTAATTTTGAACAGGTAAAATTCAGAAGAGATGATATTTACCCAGTTTGTTCAGGTTAGCATCACTAATTCATGGGTTTCTGGAGGTGGTACAAGTTTAGTTTAGAGCTTCTGACAACAGCTACCCTAAACTATAAACTGAGATTTCAGCCTCCTGAATAGGTTTTCTTGTGGTTCATCACATGGAATGGTCCCTAGCATCGCTGATTTGTGTCATGGAAGGCAATAAAAATGTGACATGATACTCATGGTCTAAATGACAGGTTGTCTTTATTAAAGAATTTTAGGGTTTTGTTTATTATTTTGAATTTCATATTCTTTTAAAAATTAAAATCAGAGTGCAGCAATGCAAGCAATGGTGAGTTCCCTTCTCAAGGAGAAGGCTAGTCTGTAATGGTCTTCGCTTCCTAAATTATAAACTTCAGAAAGCCATTTTGCCTTGTCCTTCCTAGGTCAAACACATCCTCCTATGTTGCTGTTTCTTGAGCAGCTGGGACAGTCATTTCATATTATTTTCGTGTATCTGCTCCTCACTTTGCCAGTACATTAAGTATTTGCAAAGAAAAAGAGGTCAGTTGTCAGATAGCTTAGTTAGAAATCCCCATACTCTATATATTGTAGAGAAAAGCTCAAAACTATATGTACCTGTTAGAAGTTCACTATAGTGTGAATTACCTGGTGTGTATTTCACACTATAGTGAACTTCAAACTGTATTGCAATTATTTTGATAGTAACAGCTGATAAAAATTAGATAAAATCCAAATGGAGCCTATTTTTCTACTGAAAACCCAGGGGAACTCTAATGACAAGAGTCCTTTAATGGGAATACACCCTATCTCTATTAGAACTTAAGTGTTCAAATACATGCTGAGAGGGATTTGGTGATTGAACTGTACAAACATGGATATGACTTTCAACACTAAGAGATCTAGAAGGTTCAGGACACTTCTCCAGCTAAGAAGTAGTATAATTTACAATGCTGATCTACAACAATCAGTGTCTGGATTACTATTTCAATTTTGCCTTTTTTTGCTTTGCCAGTTTTGAAATTAAATTGTGCATTAATTTATTGTTATCCCTTTGTTAGCAACAGGGGTTGACAGAGCCCTGCTGGAACCTGGTGCAGACAGTTTGTTTTTCACTCTGCATAAGCAGGTTCTGAGCACTGGTGTTTACAAAGATATGCCCTATCTGCTCTTTCCAGAATGTCAGACCCAACAAAAAAACACAGGGTAACAATTTAGTCAGACAGATTCCCTTAGCATATTCCACAGCTCCCTCAAAGAACTATTGTACCCAAAGCTAACAAAAAGATAAAATTTAATGTCTTTGACACAGACAGTGGGATCAAGTGTATCCTCAGTTTGCCAGGGACCCAAGTTTTGTGATGCAGGTGACTGACACACTGGAGGGAAGGGAAGGCATCCAGAGGGAAGGAATTCCACCCAGAGGGAAGGGATGCTTGAGACGTGAGCCTACACAAACTTCAGGAGGTTCAACAAGCCAAGCTGGGGCAACCCCTGATATCAACTCAAGCTGGGGTGGAGAGCAGCCCTGCCAAGGAGGATTTGGACTTCTAATGGATGAGAGGTTGGACATGAGCCAGCAATGTTCACCTGCAGCCAAGAAAGCCAATTGTGTTCCAGCCTGCATCCAAAGCAGAGCGGCCAGCAGGGTCAGGGAGGGAGTTCTGGCCCTCTGCTCTCCTACAATTGCTGGATCATGTTTTCTGGTACCTTAATCTCACATATTACTACTCCAAGTTATGTAGGCGATACTTTTTAAAGTGTCAGAGTGGTTTTTTTACTATCAAAACAGAAAATTTCTGAAGAAACTGATTTAAAAAGAAAGATTTATCACAAAAGATTTGGGTAATATAGCAGAAAATGTTTTAAAGATGTCATTTTTTATCTTGAACAAAGGAGAAGATGTACTGACTGCTCACAGTTTAGCAGGTGACCCAGATCCACTCTTGCTCTCTCTGGCCATCTATAAGTTTAATATCTTTACAAAGTGGAGTAGTTCCAAAAAACGAAAAAAACCCAAAAATTGCAAGAATGCAATTCACTACAGTTTATCCTTCAGGCACTTGCTTAAGAAGGAAGATGCTTCTTTCAAAATCCCTTATCAGTGCTGCGCATTCCCAGCCAGATTTACCCTCTCTGTGCGCATTTCTTCTGTGGTTTGTTTTCTTGCTTTTGTTAAAAATGTCAAGACCCTTCACCATTTTTTCTCTGGAACAGAAATGTTGCCTTCTGACCAGCTTTGCTAATTTTGAAAAATAGCCTGATTTAAGTTAATCATGTCACCTTTGCCCTTGTGACCCATGACTTTTGTCAGCGCTGCAGAGAGAGCTCTGTGTGGAATTGAGCAGTTTTGGGCAGCAGGCGGTGAAGGCTCAGGGCAGGATGTCAGGGCAGGAACAATCGAGGGGAAACGAGGGGATGTGAGCTCTGGAAGGGAACCTGACCCTGCGAAAGGAAGCAAAGGAGAAGTGCTGTGTTGGGAAGGAAGGACGGAAGGAAGGATGAAAAAGGAGGAATATAAACGTTGAAATGGAAGAAAGGGAAAGAAGGGGAAAGAGGGGTTTAATTTCTCAAGTGGGGAAAGGGCTCCAAACCAAACAGTGAATAAGGATTCTTGCCTAAGTTGGGTACATGCCAGGCTTATGGGAGCTTCTTCAGGGATTTTAATTTAAAAAATTAGAAAACTTAGGTAGTTTACACAGTCTGGATCCATATTTTACCCAGCTTCAGAATAGTGCAAAATCTGAAATTGTTTGATTCTTGTTTTTAAAATCAAACTTTTCTTTGATTTTTAAAAGTTATTTGACCAGAGTACATCTATTCTATGGCAAATTTCATTAATATATTACACTGAACCCTTTTTTGAATCCAGAAAGAAGTGTGCAGTGGAAACAATTTAACTTGTCTGTAGAAATACATGAGGCAAACAGTAGAAGACTGGAACTCCAGATGTCTCATACTGTACAGTTATGAGCTGTAGCATGATTTAAATGCCAATTTGTAGGCTACATCTATTGTAGAAGAAAATTAATTGTTGTTTCCTTACATTTCAAAAAAAGACTGTTCCCAAAGCATTGCAGGAAACACTTATAGAAAACTGACTCCACTTTGTTACTTCTACTTCCTTCTATTTCTGGGAAATGTCCCTTTTGCTGACCCAGCTGACTGGAATTTATGAGCTATAAGGTGACTATTCTAAAAAAAAAGGTTTTTTCCAGAGGAAAGATTTAATCAGAAGGTGAGGGCACACAGTTGTCTTATGTGACATGCCTCCACATGCTGTTTTTTTTAAAAAATATGTATGCTATAAATTTAAACTTCTGATGCCAATATCCCAGCCATTCATGAACTGCATTCATGTCTGATTCATTATGACTGCTTTGGTCAGATGGCACTAGTATTATTTTGAAAATGAACTTGAAACTTGCAGAGGAGAAGAAAAAAATAAAGGTATGGAGCAAGCTCTTAAGTTTTAAACTGGTTCCCTTGTTCTGGTAAATAGCTATTCCAAATTCTTTGTCATATTTGAATTTCCTATTTACTGTAATTCTCTACACAGATTACAGGCTTGGAAGCAGATAACTGCTTTTTCTTATTTATCTGCCCATGAAGGATAGTCCCAGTTCCTCATGGCTTGGAAATACTGGCATTAACTGAGAGAAGAAAAAAAGATTCTTGCCCAGACAAAGGAATATAAATTTTAAAATGCAACTGGTGTCTTGATCCTAATAGATGCACACATCAGAAATGTCTGATGAAAATATTTGATGGCTTTTTTGTGCAATGTAAAAAAAAGTTATGGAGGTTCTATCCATGTAATCCATGTAGGATCATCCCCTAGCAATGGGTAGGACAGGGCTGCATGGATATGCAAAGGAACATGTATTTTATTTCCCTGGCAAGATTCTCATAATTTAAGATATGCGTTTGTGAGTGTATATATATATATATATATATATATACATATATATATATATGTGTCTGTGTGTGTACAGAGAGAGAGGGGAGAGAATTTTCACAAAGCAGACACTTCCTGGTCACCTTCAGTGTCTCACACCTTTTGCCTGGTCTTTTGCTGTTTACTCAGGGAGAAAGTGGCTTGTGTGCACTCCCTGCACTATCAGGACTGGGCACAGGAAACTTTTCTAGGTGATGCCAAGGTGAACAGCCATCTGCAAGCTGGTCTTGAACAGGTAAAACAGGATTCTGCATGAAGAGCACGTGGAGGGCTCCCCAGAGTAAAAACAGTGTCAGGTGGGTTTGTGTTAGATGACTCAGTCTGAAGAAATAAAGAAAAAAAATTCTTCCTTGAGCTCAGGTATCAGACAGAGATGAGACTCTTATGATAAACTGCCTGATGAGACTGGGCTGATTGCAAGATCCATTGTCTGAATTCAATGTTGAACTGACTGAAGTTGTACAGTTACAAAGGCTAGATTTGACTTGGAGCCTATTAAGTGTCCCAGAGCTGGGTTTATCTGCTGTGGTAAGTAAAGGAACATGTATGGCATACATTTCTTTGTAATCTCCTAATTTCACAGCTAGGAAATCAGCCTTTCACAGACCTTTCCCTCTGAAGACTGAGGCCAGGACAAGAGGATGTGTCAATGATATGTTTGTTAAGCAGGCTACCAGTGAGCAAGTCACTCAGACCTGCTGAGATATTCATAACACCTTATCTTCTATAATCTGTCATTACTCTGCTGATGCTGATTTGGAGGGCACTGCAAGCATTCAGTCCAGCTGAGGATCTAGCCTGTGTAGTTACTTGTGTCTCTTTTTTCTCTGCCTGCATCTGCTTGTTTTCTTGGGGAGCTGTTTGTGCTGTCTAGCAGGTAGGACCAGGAGCACAGCTCTGGAGATGCTGCCATTCTGTCTGTGTTACACAGATAGCCAGAGGCTTTGGGCATCATCAGTGTGCAAAAGTCTTGGACAGGCTGTGCCTCAAGGAGATCCTGATCTAAGCAGAATCCAAACACAATGGAGAGTGTAGAATATGACTTATTCTAGGGAAAGATGCTGCAGAATGAGGTGAGAGGTGCATGCAGAGCTGAGCCAAAATCTGTGGAGGGATAGAATGCAAGAAAATAGTGCAGAAGGTAGTCTCACACCTGAGGAGTTGCAGCTGTACTAATCACCAAAGATTAGGAACAGGCCTGCCCTTAATAGGCCACAGCTGTGTCCACTAAGAAGATGAGTGCTGCAAAAGAGTGGGTTAGCTGGGTGAGGAGAGAATTGGAGTTTGTTGCCTGTGCTGTGAGGAGGAGCTGCCCATGAGAAATCACCGAGAAGGTATGGGAACTTTCACAATAAGATGACAACAAAAATCTATCAACATGTATTACAATACTTCTGTTGTCCTACTTACTTATTTAACGACTAGGTCCCAATTTGAATTATGAAGGCTTAACAGTTGTTTTTATAAAAATGCTCAGGATACCTGATTAAACACTTATTGGCCTGCCCCACTACCTGTAGGGAGTTTGTCCTTCACATCAGGAAAGGGGCACATTGCTGTGCTCCATGTGTGTGGTGGAGGGACCTGCTGTCCTTCTTTGGTAACCCAGGACACTTCAGAGCAGCAGCCCTTCAGTCAGTCAGACAGCTGATAGGAAATCTCACAACCATGGCAAAGGGACAGAACACCTCCACACTGGGGTGTGGTCCCAAAGGGCTTATTCCTTTCTGCCAAGGCAGGAACACTGCAGGAGGAAAAGCGTCTGTGACCAGTTCTGCCTCTGGGCATGCATGCATAAATCTTGTTAAAAAGACCTGGCTCTCTACCATGGATCACTCACTTTTTCGTGGCATTTAACTGTAATCTCAGATAAAATGAATGGGAAAATGGATTTCTGTATTTTGACAACTCCCTTCTCTGCAAATTAACCATAGTCTGAACTGCGTCTTTGCAATACTATCAGCATTCTGGGATACCTTAGTGTGCAAAGCTACTTAATCTGCAAATCTGGATGATTAGATTTGTTCGAGGGGGTTCACACAAACCAACACAATCTTGCTGAATCAAATTGAAGAGTTAATATGTAGGGGACTTAAATATAGCACAGCAGCAAAAGTAAGTCAAATCCATCCTTTCAGAGAGCATTAGAATTCCTGAAATATTTTGGTAAAGTTTTATATAGGAGCTTTGCCACAGCATCTGCACGCTTTGGATTTGCCTGTTATCGGACTGAAGATAAGTGCTTTAAGCTGCCAACTTTGCTCCTTGTGTTTCTCTGGTCTATATGTAATTTGTGCCTGTTCTCCAACACTTAACTCCTACACGGGGTGTTGGACCATGACCAGAGTCCCTCAGTCCCAGCTCATTAGCTGCACTTCTAAGTAAACGAGGTGTCACCACTGTGGTGATCACAAGCAGTTACAGCTGGATCTGTGTGAAGCCAACCTGTGGGGCACAAATTTCAAGTACTGCTCTCACCCTCTGTGCTTTCCCCTTGCCTTGGGGCTGGCCCAGGACTGGATGCCCTCTCCTCCCTCTGTCCCTGCCGAGGGCAGAAGCTGCTTCAGCCTGTGCCTGCCACCCGTTCGTGAGTCAGCACCCAAAGGCTGCTCCAGGGTGTGATTCCTGAGCAGCTACACATCACTACAGCCCAGAAAGGGCTGGCAAAGAACAGCTCTTGTCTCCACTTTAAAGTGCCCTGTTCTTTTACAGCTGGGTATCAGCCAGGCAGAGCTTCCCATCTCCACGTATGTAGTGCACTAAATGCAGGAAGGAAGGAAGATAAGCCTTTTGATAAGGTAGGGGGAACTCACCTGTGTGGAGTACTTAAGAGGGAGGTTTAAAAAGCCATGAGTGACAAGAGAAGAAGGCTTATGAATAATTTTAAACAAAAGTGGATGTTTTAGCTAAACAGCATTTTTCTTTGTGTTTTTTTTTTTCCATTAAGTTTATATTGATTAGCATTGTTAATGAGTTCAGGTGTACTTCTGCAGTTGAATTAGTTACTGAGAGGGACTCTATTTTGAAAGCAAAGCTCTATTCTCTGATAAGTGTTCCTAGACTTGTAATATGAATTTTTTTTTCCTGCTGTGACTTTAAAAACAGTGGAATTTGAGTGCCTAAGAGAGTTTTACACCCTTCTCTTAATGAAAAACAAATTATCAAACACTGGCCATTCTTAAACAATAATTTCTAGGGTATTCATAAAGAACATCCTAAAATTCACCCAAATTCCTATTGTTTTCTGCCTGAGAAAATGCTTGAAATATTAAATAGTTACAAGAATTGTAAAAGCTGTTTTCCTGTGCAAGGATGGGATGCTTATTTCAGGAAGCTCTAACTCAGTAGGAAAGGTGGTTCTTTTGTTAGATTGTCGGTACACAATGTTCAGGTAGCTCTGAGTAACTCAATTAATCTTGTTCTTGCATGTACTCAGGGGCCCAATGGAAAATCTGGCAAAGATTTTCTGGAGGTGTCTCTGGTCAGCTATTCCAAAGTCTTTATTAACTTGGGTGTATTTATCCCTTCTGTTTGTGTTTTCACTATTCACACTGAAAAAAACCCAAATATATTTGGAAGTCTGTAAATGAACCTGGAGTGCTAAGATGCTTCTCTCATTTTTTTTTTAATGATTGCACCTTACCAGATAAAAGTTATATTCTATCTATATCTATAACTGATATTACTCAATATGCTGATACTTCAATCTTAGAGACTCGTATGTGAAAACAGATATTTCTTTTACCCAGATAACTGTCTTCTAGTTTCTAAGAAAGTATGTACAGCTGTTTAAGATAAAAGTGTACCCGTCTTAGAAGATGGCATCTCTAAGACTACAAACAAAATATTAAAACAAGAATTCTAATGGTTAACTATTTTAACACTTTTGGCTTTATGGTTATTTGCTATTATTACACTAAGAAGGCTGCTTAGGATACTGAGTAATGGAAAATGAGTAGCTAAAAGTATAGCATATATTTCAACCTTTGTTTTTTTGGGGTTTTTTTGTTATTCTAATTACAATTCCACTATTAAGTTCTCTGTTTTCATCAGCACCTTAAAAGTTAAGCTCCTACTGATTTTTTTTATTTGCATACATATTTTAAAAATAAATTAATAATGCAGCTTAAATGTCATCCAAAAGCTTTCTCATTGTAAAAGTTTCAAAGTTTTAGCCTTTGCCATTCAATCAGTGCAGATGAGACAGATTAGCAGTGTAAGGTACACACACATGCACTTCTACATCTTGCCCAACAAAGTTTACAATCAAAATAATAAACAGAGAAAAAATTATCAGTATGTACAGAAAAGAATGGACTCTGGTTTTCCCTATGATTTTGTGGGTAATTTCTCAGCCAAACCCAAAGTTAGCTGCTTGTACTTTCTGATTCTTTTTGTGAGATGAAAGAAACAGTGCCCAGGGTATGATTACAGACATGAAATGTCATCTGGATAGGAGAAACCCTTACCCTTCAGTACACAGGACAGTATTTATGGCTAGTGAAGTACCCTGTGGCTTTGATACACTGGGTACTTTGAAATAAAGCATTTTCTGTGAATATTATAGCTCTGCAAAACCCAACAAATTACAAGATCACGTTAGCAAAAATTATTTTTCTGCTCCAATTTTCTGGAACAATAATATCAGCTGATTTGTCACTGAACCAGAAACATATTAAGAATTCAATAAGTGGCTTCCAAGAAGCAACAAACCACACTGAATATGAAAGAGAAGTGAAAAAACATACCTTGACTGAAAATTCACCGCTGAGCAGATACAAATGAGTGAAGTGCAACACGTCTCTGGGAGCAGCTCCTCTCTCTAGTATGAATGAGTCTAACTTAGGTTTTACTGCCCCTCCCTGAGCACAGCGGACTCATCGCTCTGTTGATGACATCATATTCCTGGATTTTCTCCCATACTATATTTTAAAAACAATGTTTATCTACTGTATCCATTATGAGACCAGTAATATTTTAATATGGGTGGCAAGCAACACGAACCGAGCTAAGACACTGATGTTCCCCAGAATGTGTATAAAACAGTCATGTGTTTGTACAACAGCTTCCAGAATTGTGCATGAGCATGCACGCACAAACACACAGCTCTTATCCTGATCTGGGGTAATGGCAAGAACATTTTTTATTTTACTGGTGTTAGAGCTAAACAAGCCAGCTTTCTGGAGGACTTGGATCTTTAAAACAGAAAAGATCAAATATCTCATTTAAAGTCTAAGATATCTTTTTTTCCATGGGAAAAAAATTTACTGTTTGTATTCTGGAAGACACTGCTCTTCCTCTCTCACTACTCAGTCTGCCTAGAACAAGTACAGAATCCAAATACCACTTAATGATTTATTGGACCAAAATTTCTTCAAGGCTGTGGATGAAATCTCTATATGAACCAGAATTATAGCCAAACATCAGAGCATACCCTTTTACTTACTACATTGACTTATATTCTGGATGTCAGATAATTCACAGAGAACTCATTTTAGAC
This sequence comes from Setophaga petechia, assembly GCA_024362935.1. NCBI lineage: Eukaryota > Metazoa > Chordata > Aves > Passeriformes > Parulidae > Setophaga > Setophaga petechia. The sequence goes on from JANCRA010000003.1 coordinate 11,137,560, forward strand.
TGTTTATTAGAGGCATAGCTGGTTTCCCTGTAATATTTACATAATTACACTGAAATCTGAAATGGCAATCATGGTAGCAGAATTCCACACAATGGGTTCTCATTCAAAGGAGAACTGATCAAAGAAGAGAACAATCCACTCCCTTAGTTTGCCACAAAATTCTAATTCTGCAGTGAACAGTTCAGGAAAAATGCTGGTCTACACTGTGACTGGTATCTACCAGTGAACATATCTGCCTCCCACACTCCACTGGTTTCTCATTTACAGCTCTATAGCAATACACTTCCTCGGTGTGCATTCTGACAGGATAGAGGATTGCTGCTTTGCTTTTCAGTGCTTCTCTTTTTCTTTCTTTTTCTCAGAATCTGTCATAATGGATGCTTGGTACATTTTCTGTCTTTATTGGAACTAGTTGAGTCATGCTCTATCAGCAATACCTCCTCCTGGTCTGTCCCTGGTTTCTCTGCACCAGTTCCAGTTTGGGTGAGTAATCTTGAGACTCACAATCTCAAAGATCTTCATTCCACATGTTTTTTTCCAGTTTGTTTTTAACTCCTTATACACTTGAATAAAAATTTTACAACTACCTCCAGTTTTGGTTTTTTGGCTGTTCATGTATGTATTCTTAAATATTAACATAATTTTGTAAATACAGTGCCTCAAAATTCTGCTTTGATTTTAAGACAAATTTTATGTGTTTATAGGAGGGACTCTACTGGCTCAGTTGTAATGATGTAATAAAACCCAGCTCTGGCCAGATCTACTCAGCTGCACCTGAGGAATGTGGCTAACTTCTGGAAGAGCAGGTGAGGAGGACCCTACAGCTTTTTCAGGAGGCTGAGGCTGGTGTTGCCAGCAGCCAGTCTGCTTTGGAGGCTTGCTCCATGCTGAGTGGTGAGATGAATGTATGCAGTCATCTCAAAAGCTTTAAAAAAGGCAAAGCTCTGCAAGGAGCTATTAGTCTATACATACAAACAGGGTTGCCCCACCCCAGATGCGGAATCCAGAACTTTCCTTTGTTGAACTTCATACGACTGGTGATTCCCCATCTCTCTAATTCGTCAAGGTCTCTCTGCAGGGCCTCTCTGCCCTTGAGGGAGTTAGTAGCTCATCCCAATTTAGTGTTGTTGGCAAACTTATCATCCCTTCCAGTCCTGTGTTCAAGTGATTAATGAAGATGTTGAAGAGCACAGGGCTGAGGATGGAGCCCTGTGGAACCCCTCTAGTGACAGGTCACCAGTCTGATGTCACCCCATTCACTGTAGCCCTCTGTGTCTGACCTGTGGGCCAGTTGCTCCCCCAAAGTGCAACATGATTATCCAGGTGTGGGATGGACATTTTGTTCAGAGGGTGTGGTGACAATAGCAAAAACTTTGCTGAAGTCTGAAAAGATTATGCCCACTGCCTTTTCTAGACCACTAGGTGGGTTAACCTGTTGTGAAAGGAAATCGGGTTTGATAAGCAGGTCTTTCCTCTCATGAGGTCATGCTGCCTGTGACCAAGGACTGCATTGTCTTTCAGGTGTTTTTCAATACTTGCCTAAGTAATCTTCTCCATAACTTTATCAGACACTGAAGTGAGACTGACAGGCCTGTAGTTTCTGTAGTATTCCTCCTTGCCCTTCATGAAAAGTGGGACAATGTTCACTGACTTCCAGTCAACTCCAAATTCCCAAGATCACTTGAAAATGATTGAGAGAGGCTTTGCAATTATATCAGATAATTCTTTGAGGACTCTCAGATTAATCCCGTGAGGATCCATAGATTTATAGGGATCCATCTGGAGCAGCAGATACCACAAAATTTCAGAGTATACTGATCATTCTCACAGTCATTGTCCTCCAGCTCAGGGCTCCAAGAATCCCTTGGTTCATCACAGGTGCTGAAGACAGTGGTAAAGAATGCATTAAACACCTCTGCCTTGTTTCTGTTCCTGTTTGTGAAGTGACCATCCTCTTCCTGGAATGGGTTGTTGTTTTTACACTGACTATTGCCATAAGTATATTTGGAAAAACTTTTTATTGTCCCCCACATTTCTGGAAGCTTCAACTCCAGTTGAGCTTTGGCCACACGAATTTTCTCCCTACGGTGCTGAGCAGCATCTCTGTGTTCCTCTATGTAACCTGACCTTGCTGCCACCAGGCATACACTCTGAACTGGGTTATGTGGGAACATTGCTGCTCAGTTAGCATTTATTTAAGGAACTGAGAGGGAATGTATGCAAATATTTGACTCTGTTAACTCAAGACAACAAACAGTGAATAAAGAGTAAATATAAGGAGAGAATTTGTTGCCTAGGTAGTTGTTCAGGAGTGTTGCAAGCACTTTCTAGGGGAGAAGAATCTTACCACATAATTTCACTTGCTGGTTTCTGACTTTTTCCAGGTATGTTTTGCTCTTTTTGGCCTACCAAATCTGTAGGTTTGGAAGAAGGAGGCAGTCCTTGGCTTTTTAACAGAGACTTAGAAGTTTGATTTGAGCAGGAGTCCCCAGACGCCTTGAGGACAGGTGGCTTGCACTATTGGCCATGAAAGTGATAGAAGCCACATTCAGAGAAGTGCAGCTCTTGGAATCTCTCTGTGTGTATGTACACATTGATCAGTCTCCTAGAAGAAGCTATTTTTGCAGCTAAGTCTGTGCATACTTCTCCTAAAAACGGTGTTTTTCCAAGACTCACTAATTAAAATTAGCAGCTGAAGATATTTGAGTAACTTTCTCTAAAGAGGAGGCTGATTAATTTCCTTTTCCTTGTCCTGAACTGATCTGATTCTGCTAAATAAATTGTATCAGGACAGTTTTATAGCATTTGTAAGGGTTTTGTGTCACCACTGAGTCTTAGCTTCTTGGGATGTCTTCTGGTTTAAAAAAACATTCATTTTGGCCAGTTACATTTTTCTGGAATTGGAACAGATTTTTGTCTCCTATGTGTTTCTGGTCCTTTAATGTGCTGCATTCATTTAAAACCTCTTTTCAGTAATGTGTAAATACACATTGTTTTTCCTTTCTACAATTAAGAATTATGGTACATTTTTATTGTAAGGGAGATTGAATTAATCAGGACCTAGAATGTGTCTGAGCTAGTGAAGGACTGTAAATCAATTCAGTTCTAAAAGACCTCGAAGGAGATAAAGTTTGACTACAGATGCACAGAATATCAACAGAGAAGCAAAGACAATTCTGATGGAAATACTTGCAGCTTACTTACCAGGAGAAAACTCCTTTGCTCCAAAACTGGATCTTCTATACCTTGTATTGTGGAGGTACACAGCCAGAATTAAACTTCTTCAGTTCTGTGCAAGTTCTGTGCACTCGTCTTTGAAAGCAGCCAAGTGGATCTCACGCTATCCCTTTGCAAGCACATACAGAAAACCACAAGGAGCAATTAATGTTGTGGTGCTCTTTTAGCAGTAAAAGTCAGATGAGTAGCCAGAAGTTGAATCTGTGCTGGACAAGATGAAGGAAATGACACTGGAAAGAGTAAAGAAGGCTTTTCTGTACCTTTTGTAGTTCTGCATGGGCTGCAGCAGGAAATGCTGCTGGAATGAGAATGATTTTTATCAGTACATCCAGAAGCATTGGAAGGAATATAATTGTAACCACAACATTTGGCCCAGTTTCTTCTCTAGCATTAATCACAGGTTGGCTGCACCTCCAGGGAAAGGGGTGATCCAGCTCCACAAGGAGCTGGCAGTCCAGTGTTATGTGCACTCACCCTCACAGCAATGTCAGAATCAGAATTGCTTCTCTTTCTTCCTTGCTGAACAGCTTTATCTCACCAAGCTTCTCCCAAGGGTGCCACTGCATGCTAATGCATGGGATTAGCTCTGACATACAGTGCCACAGGGTGTTACAGTTTAGGTTATTCATTTTCTGCTGTTTTGCATCAAGTGTTTTTCCTTTTTCCTTTGTAGACATTGGGTGGGATTAATTACAACCACTAAGTACCAGGAAAAAGATTCAACATCCCCCCTAGGAATAAACAACAAAACCCCCTCCCAACTCAAGTCCTCAAGCACCTATCCTCACAATTACTGAAATCCTGTAAACAACTTTACAGATGTACTTCAAATTAAGTTCCCTCATTCAGGAAGGAAATTTGCTTATTCTCCTTGTTAAAATCAGACTCCTTTTCACTCTTATTGGAAAATTGCTGAATTCCTCTGTGCCCTGAAGTATGTTGCAAAGGAAGTATGCTGCTGTCTGTGTCCAACACTGCAACCATAGCAGTTAAGATATGTTGCCTGAGCTAAGCAAACATCCTATTTCTAAAACATCCTTTGGACTGAACATGCCTAAATTAACTGTTGTAGCCCAACACTACACTGTAAAACTTTCAGCTAGAGATTAAGGAGACTTATTTTTCGTGTGCCTCTTCAGTTGCACCAGCCTTTGCTAAAATTGCCAGTGCACACTGTTCCCCTCCTGATTTCCTCAGGTATAATTTTACCAGTTGGTTCATTTCTTAGCTCTTTTGTGCCAGTCTATTAAGTTCCAACAAGAGAGACATAATGCAAACACAGGAACCAAGGCCTGCTTGGTGCATGAGTATGAGCTACAGCAATAACCATTTAAGTTAGCTGATGAAAATTTTATCTGTGACAGTGGTTGTGGTAATAGGAATGATTATGAATGTTCAGATATGAGGGTAGCTGTATGAGTTGCCCTTTACTTGCAGAAGGGATACCAGTGAAGCAGTGTGGCACAGAAGGAACTGTCAGAATTTGGCAGGGCAAAAATCAGGGAGCCATGTGCCCTGGTTCTTTGTAGCCTCCCTTCCCTGCAGGTGGTGATGGGTGGATGACAAAGTCTTGTTCTCTTATGCTTAAATGGCAGTATGGAGCGTTTCTGTACAAACTGAAATAACTTGTGTTTTCTGTGGAAACCTACCTGAACAAAGGCTGCTGGGATTGCAGTTGGGATGCTGTGATGATTGGACTGTTATATTTTATTTATTATTTTTATTTTGAAAAGCTAATGGATTTTCAGTCAAAAGCAGCCCTATACCTCAGGGAACAATGCATTCTGTTTATGTCTGAGTCTTGTACTGTTTATATGAAAAGTCTCCTGACTTCCCAGATTTGGTGTGCTGCAGCCTAGTAGGATAATGCAGATGCCCAAGGCTGTCTTTGTAGACATTTAAGTCTGCATAGGGTGAACCTAAGGGAAATTGTATTGTTTATATACAAGGGAAATTTCATTGTTTATATACAACCTAAGGGAAATCTTGTATTGTTTATATACAAGACCCAGATCATATATATAATATATATATTATATATATACCTGACTTCCCTGATTTGGTGTGCTGCAGCCTGGTAGAAAATGCAGATTCCCAAGGCAGTCTATAAAGACATTTAGGTCCATAGAGGCAGAACCTAAGGGAAATTAATGTTTAGGTACAAACATTCTAATGCAACTTTATCTGTGCAGGGTGATACAATATGGGTAAATGAAGGTGGTATAGATTGTAATCTTATCCCCTAAAGAGTTGCAGCTGAACCAATTACTAAAGATTAGGAGCAGGCCTGACTTTAACAGGCCACACCTGTAGCCAGTAAGAAGAGTGTTATGAAAGAGTGGATTGGGGGGAACTGGAGTCAGCTGGCTGCTGTGAGGACAAGGAAGAGTCAGTGCCTAGAGGAGCTGCCTACAAGAAACATCAAGGAGGTACAAAACTCCAGCAATATGGAACCCTTGCAATGTACTGACAATAGAACTCTTGCAATATAATGGCAACAAATGTGCACTTGGAAGGCCGTTGATGTTTTTGCAGTATATACCATAAAATACCTTAATTTTTTTGCAACTTACTTTTGTAACTTTCCCCAGGTAATTTTTTTTCTGATGTAGGTACTATTGCATCTTTATGGCATTGTTCTGCTGACAGGGGACACTGCAATGCTGATTGATGCAATCTACTGAACCTTGAAGTGTCATGCACTGATCCTCCAGGTGCTGAAAGGAGACAGCTCCTCTTGTTGTCTTTCCCTTATGATCTGCAATTAAATGGTACAGTCTCAAGCTGAAATTCTAATACTAAACTTCCAGACAAACTGACCATACTCAGGAGCTGTTAGCATTGGGTTTATCCACACATCTACCAAGAGTCAATACAAATCATATATTGTAGGGGAAGGGATGGGTCTGACTTTTTAAACGCTTCCAAGGCAGTTTAGTAGGGAATTCTGAAATTGATCCAGAGGTGTTTTTCTGGAAGTATGCTAAAATCAAGAATGGAAAATGGAAGCTTCAACTGGGCACTTTGCTGAGATGAGGGGATTTTGCACTTGGCAGCAGAGTGGTCATGAGCTGCTCAAGGGCTTGAATCACATGTTGACCCAAGCACTGTACAGGGAACAGAGGAATGAGTAGTTTAAACCTTTTCTATATTGGTATGCAATAAAAATTAAACAGATGTAGCCATCATAATTCAGCAATATCCAAATTCTCTTCCTAAAGATATAGAAGACAAGGATTTGATGATCATAGTAATGAAATCCTAAAGAGGAGGAGTTCTAAGTAGTCCTGGAGCTTTAATATGAAAATTGTAATCTTTATTAACTTCTTATTGTGACAATTGCCTGTCAGGGACTAATTCCTGACACAAATTGTGACATGTATGAATCATTTTCAGCTTTTTCTTTGTGTCCTGTAATAGCCCCTGCAATAGTATGCTTGATTTCATCCTAAGAATTTATTGTCTTCTAAAGGAGCATGGGGAAAGGGACACAAGACCATTGGATTGTAAGAAAACTGTGTGAGACTGGAGAAGGGAGAGGTTATTTTTGTTTCTGGGTATAGTGATTTTTTGGTTTCATATTCATAAGCTCCTAGATACCTGTGTCCAAGCAGTCTGATGGGGATGACTTGTGTGTGACATTGAGGATGATGAATGCTGTGTTGTTTTCTAGGTTTGGGCATCTTCTGGCTACAGAGTATATTTTGGTTTGAATAACAGGAAGAGAAATGGCACTGGGCTATAAACTCATTAAACCCCCCTCCTCCAGCAGTGCACAGGCCTACAGCTAGTGAGTCATCCCTGCCATGATCTTGGTATGAGCAGAGCATTCTTCAGGGTTTACCAGTTTTACCAGTGTTAATTTTGCCCTATTTTTGCATATCGTGCTTAATCCCTGCTCTGTTCCTTTTTCTCAGTTTACAAACCTGTCTTTGCATTTATATTTATTTCATCCCAACCTTAACGGTGCTGTTGCAACCGTCTCTGGGGCTAAGTTGACATAAAAGTAAGACTGAACCAATAGAGTGGACATTCACACTTGACTGAAGTAAGATAGTCCTCTGTTCTGAAGGTGCATGCCCTAACTCTAGAAGAAAATTGATTTGCTAAATATTCTTTGCAAACAATTGTAGAAAAAAATGTTTCCACTCCTTACTATAATACCATGGGGCTTGCTTGTTTATTTATTTATGAGAATTAATTGATACAGAAACCAAATTGTTGCTTGTGTGTATTTTTCCACGCCAAGTGGTTGGTAGTAATAACAGATAGGACAGCAAAGAAGAGTACTGGAAGAGACAGTGAAGTACTGAGATTAAAGGAATTGTAGGACCAAGAGAAAATAAGCAAATTCACCTTCATACTATTGTGTTGCACTTCCCCAGTCTAACCACAGTCTGGATTTCACAGCAGCAAAGATAAAATTTGCCCAAAGTCATGTATTGTTTATTTCCTTTTTCACTGCTACCCAGCATGAGTAGACAAGGAAAATTAAAGATAGAATTTGTTCTTATCCACCTTGATTTTAATTGAGGTCACAAGAATAGATTTAAATTGTTTATTGATTCAACATTCTTTTTTAATGTTTGTTGTTAAATGCTTATTGGGTGGACAATCCATATTAAGCATAGCAGAAGAACCAAAGGGAAAGACAAGATCAGATAAATTGCATGCTGTTTATCTTCACCTTAGTCCTGAGAGTACTGTGGAGAAAATTCAGTTGTTTCCAAGCACACTAATGTGTTGGGAATACTCAACACAAGCATACCAAGGTCAAATGATGCCTGTTGATCTGTTTTGCTTTCTCTGAAGAAATGGCAGCTGGCTGGGTGAAAAAGGAAGAGTAGTGGATGTTGCTTATTTTGGCTTTATTAGGTTATTTGATCCTAATTCCGTGAACTATATTCTTATAGATGAACTAGATAGATACAGATTTCTGGAGGGACTTACAGAGTACATGAAAAGCTGGAAGTACTGAAGTACTGCCCATTTTCTTCTGGGCCACTGGGCTCGGCAGGTAATGAGCAGGACTTCAGCATTGGTGTTCTGCCACTGTTTAATGTGTTCAACAACAACCTGAATGATAGAAAAGAGCCCCTGCCAAACCTGAGGGAGGGCATGGCAGGGCTCTGATAAAGGACAGAGAGACCTCAAAAAGCTGGAGGAGCTGGCTGATGGGAAACTTGTCCAGTTCAACAAAGACATGAGCATCTGGGGTGAGCAGCCCCATGCCCAGTAGGTGAGCTGAGCAGGTAACAGCCCTGCAGGAGAAGATGTGGAGAGTCCTAGTGAGCAGCAGGTCCAGCATGAATCAGCAGTGTGTCCTTTAACAAGGAAGCATTGCATGCAGCACACTGCTCAGTTAGTAATGGCACAAGCAGCAGGTTGATGCAATTATTGTCCTCTGCCCTGCAATTTTGAGGCTGCCTCTAGAGTCATGTCTCCATTTCCACCCACTCCTACCCACAAGAGAGATTTACCAAGTGGAAGGTAGGAGTCCAAAGAGGGGCCACTGAGATGACAGAGGAATAGAAATATGTGACATTCTAAGACGAAGCTGACGGAAGTGGTTTTCTTAATCCAGAAGAAGAGTTTGAAGGGGAATACTTGATACATTAAACAGTGTAGTGGGTGGTTGCTAAAAAACAGAAATCCAGACTCTTCTCACGTGTTAATGCTGAAGGACAAGAAGGAAGGGATGAGAAATGCATTACAAGAAGTTTCTATTTCCTCTTGTGACAAGAAAATCTCTTTACAGATTGTTGAACAGTGGATTGTGTCACACAGAGAGATTGTGAAATTTCTGTCCTTGAAGATATTCCAAACTCATCTAGATAGAGCTCTGAGCGATCTGATACGACTTTGAAGTTATCCTGCTTTGAGCAGAGGGTTGGGCTAGCTGACCTTCAGACTATTTTTAACAAAATTCTGTCATTCGGTGAAATTCTGGCAGTTCGAGATGAGGATTCTATGAAAATGTGAAAAGTTTTTTAGGTCTGCTTCCTTTGCAGACCTGGTTTCTATGTGCTTGTCTTCCAAGCTGGAAGTTCCATTGGAACTTCTTACACCTTTGTCTGCCATGCTGTAGAAACCTGCACTGAATTTTAGTTCTCCATGTAGATGGCTGTATTCTGTGATGCAGCTATTTCTGCACCTTTTCTTTGAGAAGTTACAAAGACAGAACTGTGAAGCAGATTTCCCACTATTTAATAACTCTTTTCTAAACCTTCTCTGATGAGCTATTCCATTATTTTCAGATAGGCTCTTCCCTTAGTCAAAGCAGTCATTTTCTTTCAGAGGCTAACTTTAGAGGAACAGGTCACTGCACTTTTTGAGAATGTTGACACAAGTCAGAGAGAAGTTCCTAAAGGTCAGTTGAAAAATTAGCCACAGCTTCTTTTTCTGTCCTGTCCTAACACTTCTCCTTTTTCCCACCTTAGCTCTTGCAGAAGCTTGATTTAGAATCAAAGAGCAGTTTTAGAGAGCTGTTGCAAGAATTCTGATTTTACTATTGAATACTGCATCTCTGCAGGAAATTCAGCATTCAACAATAAATTCACTACTCAGCAGCATTTATTTATTATAAACTGAAATGATACATACTTTCTGCCAAATTAAATTTTTAAGTGGAAATGCACTTGAAGAAGAAAGAGCAACCCAGCTTTGGAAGACATGGAATCAGAGTCATAGAATGGTTGGGAAAAGACTCTAAAGACCATCTAGTTCTAACCCCCTTGCCATGAGTAGGGACACCTATGACTAGACCACATTGCTCAAAGCCCCATCTGGCCTGGCCTTCAACACTTCCAGAGATGGAACATCTGAAACTTCTATGGGCAACCTGTTACAGTGCATTTCCACCTTTACAATAATGAATTTCTTCCTCATATCTAATATAAAGCTCCACTTTTTAAATTTAAAGCCACTCCCCCTTGTCCTGTCTCTGCATGTACTTGTGTTAAGAATAAACCTTTCCTTTTTTCATTATTTAATCTGTATGAGTAGAAAATTTGGGCATTTTTAAAATCAAACTCACTGTTTTTTCACTTTTTAAAATCTGATTTTCCAGCACTTTCACCAGTTTCTTTCTGATCACTCCTCTCTTACTTAGTGAAACATGAATGATTTATCATCTTTGCAATCAGTTGTAATGACAAAAATATGTGCAACCATAATAAACATGCAAGACAAATTACAGCTGAACTGTAGAAAGGATAGTCTGAAGGATAAAGATGAGAAGTTCATCCCTTTACATATTCCCTTTACCACTGTCATTGGAACAAAAGCTGCTTGAATTATTTTATTGTTGCTTGTTCTTAGATTTTTACAGAGCTCAGAGTGTGCAGGCACCTTCTGACTGTGGTATGAGATGTACCCTTAGAAGGAATAAATATGCTGGCTGCAGTCTGTCTGGTCAGTCCTGCTGATGTTACAAAAACTTTCCCTCTTTTCCTTCTGGCTGTGCAAGGGCAGGGAAGGGACCATCCCTTTCCTCTGAGAGTGAGGGGACCTCAGCTCTGAAAGGATGTGCTGGCAAGCAGGTACAGGAATACTACACCTGGCTGTTCCTACAGCAGTGTGTGGAATGATACATGGTGCCTCAGGAGAGAATGGGATTTTCCTTAAAAAAACATAAATAAAAACCCCCACGTTTCTGCCCTTTAGATTTCATACCTTCATAAAAGGCAGCAGTATCGTCCTAATTCTGTGTGACATTTGAGAGCTTTAATAACCCACTCAGCAAATCTCTAGGAGATCCAGGGACATGTCTCAGATATTCTCACTCCAAGTATGGAGACTAAAAACCTTTTAGCTATGGGAAAGTGTTTTTAATGTTTCCCTTGTGCTTTTTGCTTTTTACAAGTAACTTGAGTGCCTTATGCCAAATACTAGAATATCTAGTGTGCCTTTGTCCGTGTGTCTGTCTGTGCATGTCTAAAGAAACTTTAGCTGGTTCTTCACAAGCATAAAGGTGTAATAAATTGCTGGCATATCATATCTCCCGTGATTTTTCATCACTAAATATTGCAGTTTCTCTGTATTATTCTGGTTTTACCAGAGTTGCAGTTCTTCTCCAACCTCCTCTCTGAAGTTTTATTTCTCTTTGGCCCCGCATGATGCCATCTCCAGTTCAGCCTTTGCTTGGTTTATTTAGTATTTTCCTAATGATTTTCATTAACTTATTTAGATTCCCATCTGTTTATTGTGCCCATGTTTTAGCATTTGAATAATTCTGTCAAATAAAAGTTTCTTAATGGTTTCCACAGTAGCCTTCTCTGACCCAGTCTAACAACTTTTACTGAAAACAGTGGAAACACTGGGTCTGTTGATGACTGTGGGGTGCTCTTGTGCATGAGTTATGTGTGGATGTGCAATTTAGCAAAAGGGTGGAGAAGAAATCAAAGTCTTTTATACTGTATCTGGGAAATATTGGCTGAGTTCATCTTTTTCTTAATGAGTTTGTCAGGATAATTCCAATGATCCAGTCTTAGCCCCAGACTTAGTCAACAGTTTATGTCTAAAGAACTTTATAAGTGTAATTGAGCCTTTATTTGACGTTGTCATGTGGGATTAAGGATGACAAATCATACATATTCATGTGAATAAAATTAATTATTTATTTAAATGGATGATGGTAATGATTAGACAGATTAATATATTAATCAGTATGATTTACTACACAGTATTGATAGCTATAGCTATTAGTATAAGGATATTGAACAATATCCAAGCCGTGATATCAGTGTCAGCAAAGTAATTAAGTAAAGATTTATGTTCCACACTCATACCAATGACCATGAGCAAATCTCTTTTGCCCAATCTCAAGGACAAACCTGGAGAGGGGTCTCCACTCAGGGGAGGAATCTCCACACACACACTCCAAGAGGTGATATGGTTAAAAAGTGGGACAGGGCTTTCACAATATGAACTGGTTGGCAGTCCTGTGTCCCTAGGCCAGCTGTGTCAGCTCAGCAGCTTTAGGTTAATTATCAGCATTACAACTTGTTGGTTGCTTTATCAGGAACTTTCTCTGCCACGCGCTCACTGATGCCAGTTTCTGTCAGGAAATGTTGTTCTTCCTCAGAGCATTTACTTTCAGATTGATGAGTCAGACTGGTCTCAGCACTTTTCAGTGCTAAAGCAGCATGGCCTCCCTTCACCCTGCAGTGGTAACTTCTGCAAATATTCTATAGTTCCAGCTCTTTTACCTCCAATTAGGCAAGGCATCCTGCTACAAAAGCACTATGTATGTGTGCACATATGTAAAAAAGGAAAAAGAGGCATGGCAGAACAGGGAAAGACTCCTCAGCACAATGGGAGAAAGACACCTTATTAAAACTGAATTTCAGACCACCTTCTCACTTCAGCTAGGTAAAGAAAAGGAATCTACAGCTGCTCAGCAAACTGTTCCCCTCTAACCAGCAGTTTCATGAGATAAAATAGAGGACAAACCCTAGAGTGGTTTACACAAGAAATATAAGAATCAGATTGTTTGAAAATATGTGACTATACCGGGGTTTATTGAGGAAACCATCTCTGGCATGACAAGTACAAAAGAATCATTCACTGTTCAGGCAGTGGTAAAGCCTGAACACTACTCTTGAAGCACAGTAGTGTCAAGTTGGGAGGTCTAATCAAAAGCCAAAAATCAGAGACCTGAAAAAAACTCCCTGTACAGACAAACTGAAGGCATTTGGGTTCTTCAGTTTTAGGAAGAGAAGTCTGACATCTCAGGTGAGCAAATGGTGTTGCAAAAGGCACAGGAGATTCTCCCAGTTTTAGGCTATCAGTAAGTCATGGATGGATATTGTAGTAAGAAACATCCAGGCTGAATGTCAGGAAAATTCCTCTGGTAGTAAAGACAGCGAAACACTGACATGTTTTTCCCAGGAAGCTTTCATCCTTTCAGGAATGGCTATGTCTGATTGGCTAGGAGCAAAGAGGATTTTCTAGGTGGTCTCTGGAGGTCCCCTCCAATCCCCGATACAGAAATTCAGACATTTGATTAATTTCCTGTTTTATAGCAACAAAGAGAACTTCAGCTACTTGACCTAAAATCAGAACCATCTTTTAAACACTTTCAGCTGATTCTAGAGTTCTATGCCTCTGTTAGCTTATAAAGCTGAAATTAAGAGCAGTGGTAAGAAAACTTGTTTTATTTTTTTTTTAATCCTTAAAAGTAGTTCTAAAAAATTAAAAACTCCACTAGATCTATTAAAATATAGGGACTGAATGACATTGTAAGTGAATTCTTCAGCACCGTCTTTCAAGTAGAAAATAAGTTTATTCTGAGACACTGCATTTCCCACTTTAGCTCCTGTCTGTTCTAGCAGGGCAGAAGCTCTGACTGAGAGATGTGGTCTGACAATTGCTAGGGCTGCAATACACTCTTTTTCAAGTATCTTTCAGTATTGCTAAAATATGAGCATCTCTTCTAACTAGACAAATATTGTCATCTTGCACAATGACTTCTCTGTAAGGCAAAATAAAATAGACCCAGTTGTACCAGCTACTGAGGGAAACACAAACATTTAGGTGACAGTGCACATGGGGGTGTCTGGAAGCCCTTCTGTAAGGCATGGAAAGGACCTGGATGTGAGTGGTGGATGTTAACCAGATTGTCATTGTTTTAGTAGGGGTAAGGAAAGCCCATAGAAGTAATGTTTTTAAGTGTTGCCATTCTTTCTGACACTGATGTAATTTTTCCAGATGTATTTTTGTCACTTTTTTAAGATATAAGGGATCCTTTCTATTAAAATTTGAGATCTTACTTAATTTTTCCATCAGTCATTCATATTCTCTGAGGATGTTGTAATCTCTATGGAGAAATAAACTACCAAATCAAGTAAAAGTCAGTTTTGGGAGGTGGCATTGCTGCTGGGAGAGCACTGCTGAAGAAAAGTCATTTTATCATTGGGGATAGTAGGATTTTCTCAAGTTGCACCCACTGCTGTGATATCTGTGATATTTTGTTGTTTATTTCCTCACAATGGTTATAATCACGTGCCTATTTTGTAATACAGGATTTGTCACTGATAGCTTCTGTAGCTTTTGCTGTGGAAGCAGGTGGAACTAAGCAGCAGGGGAGATGGTTCTGAAAATACAGTGCAGTGTAGCTTGTTCCCTAGGTGAAGTTATATTTGAACAGCATTATTACCCTCTCTGCATTCACCTGAGCTCCAGGACAGCCAGGTCACTTAAGCAACCATGACAAACTATAGTAATCCTCTCTGAGCTTGTCTCTTCCTGCCAGGCATGAAAGATCTGTGTCATTGATGATCCTTAGGCCAGACTGAGATGAGGATGCCCAGCAGGGTTAACTCATGTTTCAGCAGGTTTTCAAGTGCATGGACATCCCACAAATGTGGGGGAAACTCCTCCCTCATTTCCTATAACCACAGTACTGTTATTCAAGCAAAAATGACAATACTCCACCAAAGAAAGCCTTTTTGTAGCTAAAGCAGTGCACTGTCTGAACGTATTGTAGGTCCTACAAGACAATCATTAATTCTCTTACTCTTTGTATTTTTCTCCCTGTTATAACATTCTGGATGATGCTGGATTTTGTAGAAAGACTGTGAATTTAACACTGACAAAAGGTTGTGAAGTAGCTTAGAGATGTCTCCTACACATGTAAAGACTTGTGACAGAGGAGCTGGAGGGGTGGCCTTGCACCACTTGGCAATGGCAAAGAAAAATCTGAATATGAAGTATCTGCCAATTGCCTGCTCAATTACCATTGAAGGCATGATTAATAATGGGCAGAAAGCAAGTTCACAATGATGGATTGGCTGTAGGCTACAGCCAACTGGTCTGAAACACTCATATTTCAGATAGACATCTGCTATGACTGAGATGTTCCAAAAAGTGGCTGCATTTCAAATAAAGATGTTTGACTGTAGTAGTAACATCCGTTCTGGCATAGTAAACTTACCCTCCTACTATTGGATGCTAATTAGTGGGAGAAAAATAATACCTGAAAAAATAACCTCTGTTTAAGGACAAATAAAATACAGGTCAGTGTATTCAGAAGGATGTTTGCTTCCTTCTTCTACCACACCAGCAATGTGAGGTATGAAAGAAAGCTCTGCTAGAGCCCACTTTTAACTGCACACACACACAGGGCTGAACAGATTTGTGCTTCCATTCAGCACGTGGTGCTCATGCTGCTTGCTCTGCCTGTGCCATTCTCAGGAGACTGAAAAGTGTGCCTTTCTCATTGTTGCACAGATGCTTTTCAGTCTTGAGGGAAGAAGTTATTTTAGGACATGGTAGTTCACCAGGTGAGACTGAATGAATTTACACACTGGTCATCTTGGCATCCTCCTTCCCCTAGATGATTTTGACTAAATCATTTGCTCTTCCAGATCTTCACAATAGTTTTTAGACTCTTCATTATGCAAGGCTGTGATGAATTTGAAAGTTATAAGTGGTCAGTTCTTGTTACAAATAAGAGCAGTTTGAATCTAGTTCAAATAAGAGCAGTTACTTGAATCTGGGACACCAAACCACTCTTAACACAAATTGCAGAGTGTGTGTGGGATACGTGAAACCTAGCAAATCCCTACTAAAAAAAAGAAAAAAAAAAAAGTTCTCTTGGCTTCTGTTGATGTCAGTATTAAACTGATTCATATTTCTGAGGCTGAATGATTTATAATGACTGTAATAGTGCTAAGGGCAGAGATATAGCAATAGAGCAATTTCCATCTAAGCTGAAGGCAGAACCTGGTAGAACAAATTTCTTCATCTAATACAAAAAAGGTTTAAACAAACCCAGAAAAATTATAAGATATTAAGGAAGAACAAGAACAACTTTATTTTTTTTCTAGCTGTGTATGCAAATCTGTCCTTCTCACTTCATGGGCATGTGCTCAGGAAAAGTGTATTAGGTAAAAGAAGGACAGACAAATAACAGTGATAGAGTGAATGGTATTTGGAGAGGGTTTTTATTATCCAGTTTATAAGAACTTCTTTTAAATGCTATCTGTTTTGTTGGCTTGGTAAGGAATATGTGAGATTTAAAGTGCCCTGTCCTATATTATCATAATTTTATCCATGTGTTAAGGAAGATAATGAAATTTTGGATCTTTCAGGCTATTGTTTCATGCCTGAGGCCCCACAGATTTCAGGAACAAAATCCATTTCAGAGCAAAATCCCTTATCAAGGAAGGAAGCACGAGGGTGTGGGGGGGTGAGGTTTGTTGAACTAGATGTCCTTCAAAAATCCCTTCTAACCAAATATATTCTATAACTCTGTGAAACTGAATCCTAATCTAAGCCTCATGATGACCAGATCCTGGACCTGGCTGGCTGGGACATGTCTGCCCCAAGGCTGAGGTTTGACATCCTGCCACTTACAGCTTATCAACCCCTCCAAACATCCCTGTGCTTATTCCTGCGCTCGTAACAGACACTGCTGCCTTCCATCCTTCAGGAACAGCTGTTTGCAGCAAGTATGGCTGAAATATTTTGGAGAACTGGTCTGGTCAAAGAGTTACAAAACCCATACATGGATACATTATTTTAATTCTGTCTCCACACTGCAACATGAATGATCCAGCAGCATTTGCCATCCCCTTGGCTGCCTCAATGCAGAGTGCAGGGCAACAGGGAGACTCTGCCCTCTCCTCCAGTTAGCAAGTTTAGTTATTGCAAATATCTTGGAGGGATGTAAGATTATTAGGAGTGCAGATCAGGCTTGTAGAAGGCTATATGAATGCTGCCTACAAGCATTTATTGAAATAAACCATTGACTCACCTGTAACCACTGCTGCCACTGACTCCTCTGGTGCAAAGAGCTGTCAGGAGTTTGCCTTATGCTCTTCTGAAGGTTGAGACAACAGCATGAAACAATACCATGGCAACCTGTAAATACTACTTTGAAGCAAACCCAGGTGGAATTTATTCACCTCACAGAAGTACTGGCTCTCATATTACAATCTCAAATTGCAAGGGCTACTTTTTCACACAGCAGGTATTAGTCTGAAAATTTGACAGCCTAAATCTCCATGTTGCTACTGTATGTGAATTGTTGAAATAACAAATTCATGGCTAACTGGGATTTTTACTGCTGAATGTTCTTAAAATCAAGAATGTGCTCATATATGCAGGTACATGTACATGTATATCTGCATGTGTTTGTATATCTTCATAAGAAAAAATATAACATTAGATATAGATTGCTATAAAATCTTTCTGATTTTATAGACAGAAATGTATGCATGCTCTGACTATTTTGCTCCTATCACCTTGTTTTTACCATTAATCTGATCTTATTCCTGTCCTCTTCTAGCTGGACTTGACACACAAAGTCTAGAAAAACCTCCTGAACATCTTTAAGAACTAAATCAAACTTCAGACTCTGAGTCTGCATGGATACTTCTGTCCACAACTTTTTCTGGTGACAAGTCTTGGAGCACAACTGCAGAAACTGCAGCTGAATCTGCACTTGCTAACCCAGCTCTCAGCCACCTAAATTGCTTATACTGGTTAAAAAGTGCTACTGCTGAATTGCTGAGTCCTGCTAAGGTGGGAACTGCATCTGATATCCTGGTTTGCCTGCAGGTGTCTTCATTAAACACTGTGATTTCAGTAGGTCTGAGCTGATTTAGGTGGGGGCGTTTGCCACAGCCTTTTTTGAGAGCAGTGTCATCCACTGGCCTCGTTGTAATTTTCTGGACATGGAGATCAGAGGTGGGTGAAGATGAATGTTTGAGTGAGAAGGACTAAGAGGGATTTCTTTTGTTTTTGTTTATATTGCTCATGTTTATACAGATGACATAACCTCCTTTTGAAATCCAAAGAGCATTAGTGCAATTTGTGTATGTGTACAAATGTTTTCAGCTACCTCCAAACAGTAATTCTGTACTGATGTACTGAGATAATGGAAAGTTGAGGTTGCAGGCAACAGGAGCTGGTGTCCTTGCCCCATCAAGCACTAGTAGGTCATTAAAAGTTCAAGTTCTGAATGTGAGGAAGTAGCTTCCTAAGCAGCCTCTGCATGAGCAAAGATCCACACCACCTTTTTCTCTCAGAGACACTGAGTTGCAGTCAGAACCTGTCCTTGCCTTTGGCAGGGGCAGTTACTCAAACATCCTTCAGCATGAGTTTGCAAATTTCAAAGTGAAGCAAGTAAGAATGTTATTGCCATTTTTGGTTTAATTTCTTGTGTTTAATTAATGAGATCTTGTGCTAGGAATTTTGGTTTTTTTGGTTTGTGTATTGACAAATTGATAATTATTCTTCCTGGCTTCTGTTTTAAAATGGTACCATTGCAAAGGGAAAAAATTCAACAGTGAATCAAAATACATTTACCCACAGATGGGGTTAAAGAAAAGAAAAATCTGATATGTTTTTCATCTGAAGTGTCTGATTGAGAAGAAATCTATTAGTGTGAGTGGTGAGCATGCTCTACACCAGCCTAGTCCTGCCAGCCTGTGGGGGTATCAGAGTTCCTCATGAGTCACAGGTGGAACTGCTGCAGCTCATATCAACTCCAGAGGTTAAGAAAAAAATTGGGTTAATCATAGATTGACTACTGTTTAATTAATTGTGGTCAGCTGTTATTTTAACCTTTGTTCCTGCAGTTTTAAAGACAGAGGCAGACAGGAGTTATCTATCACCACTTAGAGAAAACAGGTAATGACTTCTGTAAGAACTTGGCAGAAGGGCCAGGATTTTTCCCCGTTTCAGTTGAGGAACTGAATATTAGTAAAGCAATGATGTCTCTGCATGGAGAGCTCTGCTAAAGTAGTTCTTTATCTCACCAAGGGTATGAATAGCATTGGTAGGAAAAGGTCCTTTTATTGATTTTCTTGCTTCTCTCCCATCACGAAAGGCAGCTGATTATCAGAACCCCATTAAATTTTTGCATCTCTTTTTGTTTTTAAAGAGATGTTGTTTAACACCTGGGCCCCATTTAAAATTTCCACGATGCACTTTATCAGCTGAGGAGCCAGCTGCACCTGACAGTTTCTCATGTGGTAAAAAACTGGGGTGTTGCACTGAAGAAAATGCAAGGGATTAAGTAAAGGCAAAGAGTGGTCATCTCCCTGTAACACAGGCTGAAATGTGATGTGTTCTGCATTAAAATCTAATCTCAGTTGAAATCTACAATAGTGCCTGTGCTAGTTGGTTGTGTCCTGTGCTATTTAAACATGTGAGGGACTTGTTTTGCATTGTTCTGTCTCTTCCATTTGACCTCCATGGAAGTAGTTACAAACTGGAACAAGCCAAAGCTGTAAATTCTGTCCCACAGCTCTCATTTCTCAGGCTAAAACTCTGAGGCACTCAGTTGTACCAAAACATTTATCTCAGAAATTATTACTGGTGTATCACTGGATAAACAAAATGTAGATTTTCCAGGGGGACATAATTTGCTCCTTTGAGGCTGAAACAATGTTTGTGTGCTTAGCACCCACTCACAGCTGGAAGTGTGTACTTGGTCATGCACCTGGATATCATTAAAAATACCAATGTAAATATTCCTCAGAGACATATTGCCAATGTAGAGTAATGAATAAATAATAAATAAAAATAAATAATAGAGTACTAGCCTGTAGGCAGGCAGTAAAACTCACCTTGGATTTCTAATGCATAGAACAGTGGTTGCTATAGAAGAGCGTGAGTTTAAGACAGAGTTTCACTAATGTTAATGTTCACTGACCAGAAGTGAGAAATGTGATAAAGCAGCAGCA
Organism: Setophaga petechia; assembly: GCA_024362935.1. NCBI lineage: Eukaryota > Metazoa > Chordata > Aves > Passeriformes > Parulidae > Setophaga > Setophaga petechia. Next base: position 11,157,494 of record JANCRA010000003.1, read on the forward strand.
GCAGCTGGACATGAGCACCTTTCTGGGACAGTGGCAGCTGTACAGAGGCTGTGCCCAGGCAATGGCAGTGCCAGCTCAGGGTTATGTCTGGGGCTCTGAGCAGCTGCCTCAGCCTCTTGGCCTTGTCTCTTTACTGACTGATGCCTCCTCATAGGGCGAGACCTTGAGGAAACTGCTTAGCAAGCCAAGGAGAAGGGAGAACTGCATTTAAATTCAGGAGTGCTCTCTGGCTGTAGTTTTCTCCCTGTTTACAGTTAATTTTTAGTACTTTGCAAGGCAGGAAATTTTTAACTCATCAGTGGTCATACAGAAAATATCAGTTCCTCAGTAGCCCCTCCTTTTAAACTTTGCAGCTTCTGTGGGGCTCCTGTTTGTTCTGCCTTTCCTTGCAGGGCTCTCCTTGCTGCATTAGCTGAGCTCTGTAGATGTCCATCCACATCTGCTGTAGGAGCTGGAATTGCCCACCTGGCAGGTGCAAGCCAGATGCTTGAGGTCCCTCTTTTGTCTGGCTTAGTTGCTGATGGAAGGTGGGTGGGAAAACAGCTGAGGAGGATTTGTATCAAGAAGTAAGACTGAAAAGTGGGAAAATAGTTACTTTGTACAAATGGGCATTTGTATGTTATGACATGTCCAGTTTACCCCTGCTTTCCACAGGTTCTGTTCCAGCCAGGAGAAAGGAGAACAAATGCGTTTTAAACTTCCCCCAAGATATAAACACACTAAACCAGCACTTCTAGTGACCCTTTCAGATTCTGTCTATTTTCCAATTGAGACAGGAGACAAGTGTCTTACACAAGCTAAAATTTTATCAACATTTAAAAAAATATTATCCATTAAAAAAATCTACCTGATGGTATACTTAAAAAGATGATTTTTTTTCTTGTATTAGCATAAAACCTAGGTCTTGCTATTTTCAGTGTTGGGACACACTGTCATCTGGCTCATCAAGTTTTTCATGGCAAGATTCTGTGATTCCTTTAGAAATAAGACACACTCTGAAGTCTCTCTCCAGCTGAGAGCAGGCTTGTGTCCTGTTTAGCAGTTGGTAGTGCTGTCTTCCTCCTTGCAAATTCTTTTTGCTGGTCCCTCAGGATGGAGATCAGCAAGCTTCAGTCACTTTGCACTTACCCTTACAGTGGAACTGTGGCAATGTCCTGCTCCTGAGGGACAGGTGAGTGCCACAGCACCTGGCACACTCAGTCTCTCCAACCCAAAGGACCTCAGACAGTTTCTTCATTCTTTCACTTTCACAAAAGACCTGCTGCTTACACTTAGTTCAAACACCTGAATAAAAGCAGGTTTAGCAAAGGCAAATTAGCTTTTGTCAATTTTCCTGCAAATTTAAAAGAGTGGAAGAACACAGAGCAGTTTTACAAGGAGGTATGAGGATGTAATTAATCTGAAATAGAAGCAGATATGTGAAACTTAAAATTCTTTTGGTGTTGACAACTCTTGCCCTGGTTTCATGGTCACTAGCCTTTGCCTGAAAGTCTAGGTTCCTGGAAATAAGAGGAAAATATACACAAACTTGAAATTTCTTAAGGAAAAAATGTTTCTAATTCCCCTGGAGACAGACCATATCTAGGTCAGATTTTATGGTGTAAAGTTCAGAAGTGAAAAACCTGGAGACAAACAGAAAAGATGTCACTTATTGCTTTAATCCAGATCTGTGACAGTTGTATTGGACAGCACCATTTTTCTGTGAGGACCAGCCACCATAAATACACAACCTGTGGGGAGGGAGGAGACCCATTTTACATTGGGATTGACTCTGCCTTCATTTTGGATGTGTTCCCTTCTCTCACTGCCTTCAGCAACAGTCAGAACTGTAAGCTCATGGTTCTAAGTCAAATGAATGAATTCCTTGATATTATGCATTTAGTGCAGTAGCTCTTACAAATAAATCTTGATAAAGTGAGTAAGTGCCACAGTAGCCTTGAAGATCAGGATACCAAGGCAAAGAGAGCTCAGCATGCCAAGGAAATGCAAAGCTATTCTTATATTCATGCAAAGCAACAGAGAAATTTTTGAACTGGAAAAAAAGTTAACCTAAAATGATATAAAATGTCAGCCTACTTCATGGTAAGTTGCTCAGGATGAGTCACACAGAGCCCTTAGGGAGGGGGAAGTGGAATCCCCTACTAAGTTTAGGGTCCATAAACAGGCCCTTTGATTTTTATTACTTTTTTTCCTCTCACATTGGATTTGTTTGCAGTCATATTGGTGAACCACACACATTTCCTTATTTAGGCTTCTTTTATTTATTAGTTTGCTGAGCTGCCCAGAACCCAAGATGGTTGTAGTTGAGACAAAAATCTGTGCAAACTAGGGGGAAAAAAAAGCACAACAGAACAAAAAAACAACCCCTCCTCCTCTCACACTAAAAGGGGAAAGAAGTGGCTAAACAGATAGTTAAAATGAGTAAGAGACAGATTGTGAATTCTTAAATCTGTGTATTGTTTCATAGGCAGTGAAATTGTATGGATGGAATGTTTAAGCACTAAGAGATGGGATATAAGCCAGATTCCTAATGCCACCATGATATTGTTTAAAGGCCTCTGGGAGAAGCAGACCTGGGGAATGAGCAAATTGCTTTTGAAAGGTTGATATGAGCTACATTAGCTGAAGATTTTTAATGGTGTATCCTGTTATTCCTCATTTCCATGGCTACATGAGCTTCAGGCTAGATGCTGTAAAGGGGCACCTTAAGTTTCAAAAAGGATCTCAAGGGCAGAGTTACTGGCAAAAGCAGGAAGAGGAAATGTCTTTTCTCCCACTGTAGTTTCAGGACCTGTAGAATGATGTTTTGTTTTTTCAAGCTAGGGACTTTCCCCACAGAACTAATGCAGAGTACTTCACCAAAAGAAGCAGATGAAAATCTGAACTCCTGGGTATCAAAAGAGGATACCTCCTCTCTTCCAGGGAGATTGTACAAAGATTTTACTTGAAAAGCCTGAGCTGGCTGATGCCAGGAAACATGGGGGCTGAAAGCACTCTCTGCCTTCTGAAATCAGAGCTGAAAAGTTGCATATTTTACTTCCATTGCAATTCTGATCAGATAATTTAGACGTTTCTCTTCCTCTCTAAATGCTGTTTCAAAGAAATGAGCTGGCTTTCAAGGCAAACCCTTTCTGATTATGCATTAGAAAAGCAGGATCTCAGCTCCTAGGAACTTGTGGAAAGTAATCAATGAATTGAGGATACAGAATTGCTCATTAGCAGCTGTAGACTTAGAATGGCAATTTTCATTTGTCTCACCCCCTCCTTTTGTGCTACTGCCTTACTTTTCAAGGCATACATGAATGAGAAGATATGAGGTAAAGAAACAAGCCTCAAAATTTGAGTTTTCAATACCAAATAATAGGGACTAGAATTAAAACAGAAAGGAAAACGGAAATCAGCTTATCTGTTATTATAATTAATCGGCCTCATGTATGACTAGAACAACTGGTATATATCTCCTTCACAGCAGTTTTCATTTGGTTTCTCCCCCCATCTGCCTGTATTCCAGGTCAGAGAGGATTGATGGCTCACTGCACTGTGACAATGTGCTCTGTGAATAAAGTTATAGGGAGTCCTGGTAAAGAGATGTGAGGTCTGGAAGAAGGACGAACTGGTTGTTTAGCAATACAGCAGCCAAATACTAAACAATTCCAGGCAATTTATTTAAAAGGCGTGAACAGCAAGAAGAAGGAGAAATTTAAGATGATCTCAAGCAACTTTGAAGTAATGGAATGACACAGGTATTTTACATATGCACTGTAGAAGCACCAAACCTGAGATTTGTTGTGTTGGAGAAGTCTTCTCATGGCAAGAGAATGATGATCCACCTACTTGGTTTCAGCTGGCAAGTATTTGACAGTCAGGAGACTTCACACAGCTAATTTGCTACAGTTGGCCTGACTTCTTTGCTTCCTTCTTCCAGCTATGCAGGGCAGACCAAACAGCAAGATTTCACCTTCATACTCCAGCCTGGCTGAGCTGCCTTTTGTGCCAGCCTGTGCTGACCATCCACAGCTGATCTAGAGTCCCTTTTGCAGCCTGTAAAGAAATTACTTTCAGATGGGTTTGCTGGGTTTTCAGTGGACCAAGGGACTGAGTTACTTCCATTAAATGGAAGATTAGACAATGCCTTAGCTATGGTAAGAACGGAAATCTGGTTTTGTGTCAAATGAGGACACCCTCACTATGGCCACTCAGTGGCTTTGTTCATGAGCCTATTAATTTCATCCTATTCATTTCATTCATTTCAGACTAGGATGACTTATATTAAATATAGGATCAAGCCAAATATTCAACATTTACCTTTCTAAGATCTCCTAACTGTGGCTATTAAATACTCATAACACAACTTCAGTGCTGCTTTAAGGTTCTGTATCCACTTAATTGTTTCTAATACCAAGACCACAAGGTCCTTAAAAACGCCTCTGGATGGACCCTCAGCAGTCACAAATGGTAAGGTCACAGGGCTGTTTAAACCTGAAAGGCTGCCCTGATCCTTGGGCTCAGGTCCTTCTGAAGAGAGAAGCCACTGGAGAGTTCCTGTGTCCAGGGAGAGCCTGCTGAAGTGTGAGGGTGAATTCTTGCCTCTCCTTGTTGGCCTGTTTTCCTCTGTGTGTGATAACTGGCTGATAAAGAAGGGAGCTTCAGCTGTCTTATCACATTACAAGAGCTGCACTTGAAAATGCTGCAGCGGGCAAACAATGAGAGGTTAGCATTACTTGGGGATAAGCAAGAAAGATGATTGCAGTTGAATATAGTCAAATTTGAAAGGTCAGTGAATAGTATTAAGCCTAGAGGGGGAAAGAAAGCTGCTCCTAATGGAAATCAGTGGAGTGAAATTCCCATCACACTGAGCAGAGATACAGGACGGAAAACAGAGGTTAACAGGGAGCACAAAGCAACTGTGAAATATAATTGCATTTAATCAGACCAAAGTGAGTTTAATTAGACCAGCTAACTGCTCAATTTTACTTCACATTCCTTTGAACATAGGACCTAGTACTGGAAATGAGTGACTAAATTTTTACAGAGTGTCTTGGACTTTTGCTATCCTTTTGTTGAGGGGAGGATGGAGAGGGAAGTTGAATTTCTCTCCTCAAGTGGAATGAAGCCACAACCATTAAACCAGCAGTTATTGAGAATAACTAGGTGGGAGAAAGCAGGTGAATAGATCCTTACAGAATAAACAGCTTTGCAAGGGCAAATTATTCTGATGTCTATGTTTATCACACTACTTTGTGGGAAAACAACCTCATTAATCACAGGCCTGCCAAAGAGAGGATTTTGAGCAGGTGTGAGTGATCTAATGTGAGTGGGGACTATCACAGTTCCCACTCCACAGAGCTCAAGGACCAGAGATGAGTGAAGCACTGGGCAAAAAGAGGTGCAGGATGAAGTACCATAAATTTCACTTTTTTTCTATATGCTTTCAGGATTGGGAGTGGATCTAGAGTGTATCCCACTGAATTAATTTGGGAGATGATGAGTGCAAGGTGGGGAGGCAGGTGAAGGACTGCCTTTCCTGAAACTGGTGTTTGAAGGCAAGACATGAGAGGAAAGTCTATGAGACTAGGAAATGTGTGTGTTTGCATAAATGTGTTGGGGAATAGGTGGGTTTTTCCTTGTTTGATTTTTTCCTAATTTTTTTCAAGATATATTTTTCTGATTTTGGATCTGTCATACTAGATCACTTGCTAGAAGAATGAGGTAAAACCACTTTGTAACAAATTTATCAAATAAATCCAAAATTTCCACTTACCCAGGATTGCTCAAGGATGCTAATATTTGTAACTATGTTTTAAGAGTCTGCATGTGGGAGTTCTGACTCAGACATGTGCTTTCTTGACTTGGGCTTTTATTGCAGTGAGCAATTTAAAAGCTGTTCTTGTGTGTCTCTATTTCTGGACTTGCATTTAAAGTTCCTGTAATTAAGAGCTGAGATCACATATGCATGTAGTAGAAATTCACATTTGTTTACATACAGAGCTGGAGTTACATGGTGTGTGTGTTTATGTGTGAAGATTTACCACAAGGCATTTCTCTGCTTTCTCTTTTGAAGAGTATAAGGCAAACAAAACATAGTGGGAAAACTGATTTCAGACTTTGAACAGAGCATGTTCTTCAATTCTTTTCTGGTGTTAATTCTCTTTTCATACACAAAACATAGAATATTTCTTTCTAGAAAGATGGAATCAGTTTAAGTTATTGATGCTGAATTCATTGGGAAGGACAGGAAATTAGTTAATACTGTATTTTACCTGAAAGAAAGATACTTGCCTGGCTTTGCAGACATCCCAAATATTGACAAAAAGATGCATTTCAAAGTCTTGATTATTTTATTGGTCTCCTCCCTTATGCAATAATTGAACCCCAGTTAATAAAGTCTTTGAAGGAGGGTTCATTTGTCGATGAAACCTATCCATGAGTGTGTTGTCACAATAGACTGTTACAGCATGACTGTAATTCAAAGAGGTACATAACTGGTGGTTTGACTTGCAGACAGTCTGATAAATATTGCTTGCTATTCCTTAGTTTAGTCTTGCTGTTTGGCTGTTCTCTGATCCATTGTGTAAAAGAAGGATTTTCTGCTGGAAACCCTTAGTAAGACCTATTGGTGTCCTGTTTGCTCAGCAGTTTGGCCTCCAAGGAATCTGCACCTTGAGCAGCTCACTGAAGAGTGCATTCACTCCTAAACTGAAGCCAAAACATTTTCACACACTGCCACAGCAATTGCTCCTGTTCCACAGCAGGGCTTGCTCTCCTGGTGTGTGCACGTGGGGTGGGAGAGCCTGCAAACAGCACTGCTCTGGTGGTGCATGATACTGAGCAAAATACTCATAGTGTGGTGTAAATACAAGGAAAAGCCCTGATTTGGAGCTAAGCAGTAATTATATGTCTGTTTAAGTTTATCCTTCACATTTCAGGCCACTAAATTTAGTAGAGTAAGTACCTGCATCATAAGTAATTGAGATGAAGCAACCTACAGTTGTAGAACTTGGAAATTAAATTTTCATTTAGGTTGCATTAGGGTGCAATCAAACTTTTAGATAAGATGCTGTCTGTAGGGTGGTGGAAATAAAAATGTGACAGCTGCATGTGGTAGATCATAACCAGAATTCAAGGCTGCTGAAGTTGTCTGAAGTTGAAGGCTGGATGATTGCCATCACTGAGCTTGGCTTTCCCTTTGAGTGAAACAGAAAAGTAATAATGTCCAGTGCTGTGCAGAACCTTACTTTAAGAAGTCAGGATGACCTCACGTCCAAATACCTCATACCCTCAAGAAGCATTTACTTATTTTTATTTTGAGGTTTTATTTTGGACTGAGAATTGCTTCTAAAGCCTGAAAGGATTGTATTTTGTCTCTTATTATTTGGTATAAACTGCAAGTAAATTGTATATGTCCCAGCACTGCAGTGCAAATGCTTTCAACTTACTGTCTGGATTGTGGTTCTTTTATTTGGCTGGTTTGTTGGGGTTTATTTTTGTGTGTGTGCTTTTAGGTTTTTTTATTTGTTTTGTTTTGTTTTTTTTTTTCTTTTCTTTCTTGCTTTTCTAAAGTAAATTGAATAGAAGTGGAGGCATTGTTTATTTATGTGTATTTATATGATGGTGCCCTGGTTCGGCTCAGTTTATGCAAAAAAAAAAAAGGTAATTTTTTGTTTAACTATTTAAGTTAGAATATATTAGTTCTCTGTATAGCACTAATTCCATGCAGCATCTGAATAAGGTATCTCTGGATGCAGTGGAAACACCTGACACTTGCAGGCATAGCAAGAAATGGGTGTTATTGTTGCTGACTTGCTGACAAGGACTGTTCACTTTACTAACATTGCTACAGGCTCTTCCTAATCTTCCTGGACATCCATTACCATCACACACAGGTGGTGCAAAGATGCAGGGCCTGATTAAAATAAAGGGCTATTCTTTGGATTTTAAGTAATTTTTGGCTTTAATTCATTGCTAATTTAAGTGACCCAAGGAGCCAAGAGCACCCCTGGTACACGGACTGGTCACCCTCAGGGGCTGGGGGCTCACATGGGCAGGTCTAGGAGGCAGCTGGGAGGGTCCAGTTCATCCTCTCCAGGTATAAATATCCACTGAAATGTTCTGAGGCTCAGAAAACTGATTTGCAATTCAGTCTCTCACTGCTTGCACCTAAACGACTTGGATTGTTTTAATGGGATATGAGGACCTACTGCAAAACTTCACTTCTGTTATTGAGCACAAGGCTTTGAAAAATATGAAAGTTTAGCTCTTGGAGGTGAACTAGAGAAATTTCAGATTGTCTACCCTAGGCTCAGAAACATGAAACCTACTACAGACAAAAATAGCAAATGCATTTTACTTCCACTAACTTTTGTCTAAAAAACATATGTAGAATTAACTCTTTCCAAATTAAATCAAAATAAAACCAAATCTTTGCTTATTTCTATTTGGACAGCAAATTGTTTGCTGGAAGCAAAATGGAAATCCCTTTGCCATATAAATAGGAGAAAAAATCCCAAGCTTTTCCCTTTTCAGCCAATGTGAAAGAGAACACATTTCCCAATGCTATTGTACATGAATCTTGGCCAAGGGATGTATACAGCAAAAAGACAGAGTGCTCTGAAAATGCTCTAGAGAACAGGAAAAAAAAGGTATTGGTAGAAATGAAATTCGTTAGGTTTTTTTTTTATAGTTAATTTCTTTTCTTATTTGTTCAAACCACTGTAATGGGCATATTAGTACTTTGGCAGAGAGCATCAGATTTGATATACCAGAGGAGTAATGGCAAATTAATCCCTAAGGTGTAATGCAACAGTTCCTGTTGGTGGAAGGCAAATCAGCTCTCACCCTGGTTATGGGGAGAAGTGTAGTTTTACAGGATGCAGCCTGGTTTTCCTGACTTCCTGCACAGAACAGCAAATGAGGAAACTGCCCTTGGTGGGGTAGTGGTGATGGAGCATATTTTTAACATGCAGGGAGAAAGTGAAAAAGGTGGAATCATTCCTTCCCATTTGAACCCTGAACAGGGAACATAGTCCTTATGAAAAAAAAATTGACAGGCCTTGTTGAAATCTCTGTTTAGAAAAGGTCCACTGTGGAGCAAAGAATATAATTTCAGAAACCTCTGGATCTCACAAACAAAAATTTCTTGAGCACATAGTTGCATGCTGTAAACTTAACCATGGAAAGCTTTTGACTAAGAAATTATCTTCCCTCTTGAAGACTATTGAACTGAGAAAAAAAAAATTGTGCCAAGTCCTCATGTTTGGAAAAACCATGCATTTACATTTAGCCTATCTCCTGTATTGGTACCTGGGGTACTCCCAGTCAAGTCTCTGCTCACTGTGAAAATGTAAAACTTTCTTTCTCTGACCAGGTTGTAAATGTGATCCTACAGCCACTACAGAAAGGAAGGTTGGGCAAGGCTTCCTGTGTTCATGTGCTGTCTCTGAATGTACACAGGCACATCCTATTTGGTGTAAAGCAACTTAAGGATTATGGTAATTTTTGGCATTTTATGAATCCCTGCTTTTAAAAGATTGATCTTATTTTAGTGAGAATGGGTTAACCTCTGCCTCACAGTTCTGTAAGTTTCTAAAAGCTTCTTGTACCCATTTGAACAACCACAGGACCTAGAGACACTTGTGGTTAGTGAACAAAACAAATAAGTGCTCTGACTATAACAAATTTCAGAACAAATGATAAATTAGCAGACTGATTTCTCAGCTATTTTAATACTGTCTGAAGAAGGTGCATAAATAAATAACAGCTGAATATACTTACTTTAACAAATTAAAATTGTCTGTGATATTTCCAAGTGCCACTTAATAGAATTCAGGAAATTAATAGCAATAGTAAAAATAAAACTCTGTTCAGGAAGCATCTGGAAAGTCACTTACTCTTTGTTCATGAGCCCCCTTTCTTTGCTTTTCTGACACAAGGAGTTAATCAGAGTCAAGAGTGATACTTGTGCACCTAAATCAGGGGCATGGTCATTTCCAAATTAGTGCAACAACCTTCTCCTCTGCTGTGCAAGTCTGAGGTTGACTGGCTCCATCATTGCATTTTTTATCCTGTTACCACATGCAAATATTAAAATATGGGTAACTGATCCAATCTTCTCGAGGATAGAAGACTGTGCCTTTGTGTTGCTGGATGGAAATGTACCTGCTTGGGCAGCTTGGTTTCTCTTTTTCCCTCTCTACCATCCTTGCACTGGGCTGAGCTAGGTGATCTGAAAGCCCATAAGAGAGAAAGAAGTGACATGCACAAGGTCTGTGAATGGGGCTTGGAGAATCTTGCTCTGGTTGAAGAAACCCCTGCTCCTTGCAGTGGGGTTGGATCAGCTGTCCTTTAAAGGTCCCTTCCAACCCAAATTGTGCCATGATTGTGTGAAAAGGTAAGGAATTTCTGTCTCCAGTACAAGCCACTGTGCGTTCGTCAAATACTGAAACAAAGCGCAGATACTCAGGAGAAAATGGTTCAGGTTTCTGTAAAACAAAAGATCCAAACAGAACTGGGCTTTAGCTGACATAAGTTACTGATTGTCCTACACTAATTCCTTCTCATAATCAGAATTTTTATGAGGAGGACCATATCTGTCAGGCTGTTGTGTGTGATGAGCTTATTTTAGGAATACTGTTATATGATGGAACTACTAGTGACTGAGCAAAAGGTCTCAGGAGGAATTTAGGTTCCTCTATTCACTGTGTTTTTCTTCTCCTTCCCTCCACATGTTTATTTATGGAACAGTTGAATCTGGGTAACACATGAAGTGCCATGGAAGGGCTGGAGAGGCTTTGCTGTTCTGAAAGAAAATTTAATTTCTTCAGGCACAGAATCCCTCTTGAGAGGCCTGAAATTATACTGAATGGCTTTAACATCTTATTCTCTCCTGCTTTATGGCTTAGTTTGGGTTTTTTTTGTTGCCAGCTTTCTTCAAGTAGAATGTGATAAAAAATAATTCCTGTCCTGTTAATAGGAGAGTGATCTCTAGCGCAGAGTTAAATGGAAATATACCCACACTTCTCCATTAATTTAATCTGATTTCATTAACTGTAGGGTAGGTCTGCTTATTATTTTCTAATTCACAGGGTTTTATTTTCAGCATCCTTCTCTTCCTGTCTCTGGGGCCCAGATAAAATCAGATTTTTTTTCTTATTTAATAAGCATTTCCTGTAAAACAGTAAGTCCTGAGTGATTGTACCAAACAATTGGGAGAGACTGGAAAGGGGAGGATGTAACAAGCAGGCTCGGGGTGTGTGCAGCACAGTCACCAGATGCAGGGATTTTCTCTTTATCCCAGCACTTGGAAGCTGCATCTGGAGTGTTGCTTTGATTCCTGTGGTATTACAAAGACATTCACACACTCGAGAGAGCTTAATGGAGGGCCAGTAAGATGGTTAGGGGGCTGGAGCCCAAGATGATGATGATAAATTAAAGTAGTAAGCTGGACAAAGCCCTGAGCAATGTGATAGAGTGAGATGATTCCTAGACATGAGTTTGAAGATGATTTATTATATAATTCTATGATTGATTCAACCCAGATAAACAGGATATTTTTTTTAATATTCTGTTGTTCAAAATGTTTACAATAAATGGTGAGGTAGAAGAAATAGGATTAAGGCTTTAATCATTTTAAGGAAACTGGGAGAGACTAGCTAAAATGACCTCCAAGATAAAAAATCAGAGGTTTTGACTCGATGCCATGTAAAGATGAGACAAAAGCTCTTAGAGAAGAATAGCTGTCCTGAGAACATACTTTTAGGCTGTTTCATGGGGGGATTTGATGGGTGGAGATGAGTGAGTGTCCTGGTCTGTGGAAAAGGAGTCTTAGAAATTACAAAGAAATTAATTGAAATGTTAAAATGTTTGGATGTCATATAATGCCTTCTGATGCCCAAATACAAACATATTACCCAAAAAATTAGCTGTTCACCCTTTTAATTGTATGTACATCTATGTTCATATGCATGTAAATCTATGTACAAATATACCTCAAAAAAAAATGTATATAACTAGTATTTCTGGTCACACTGCTAATGATTTAACGTGATGCAATGTTAAATGGGCCTTTTCTAGGTGTGTATTTTACTTTATTCCCCAGTTTCTTTTGCATTTATGCAAACTAGGCCATGAAGAAATTGTTGTGATGAACTACCAGGCCACTTTAAATTATCATCAGACATCTTTTTAACTAGCAAGGTAACCAAATGAAGAAAGCAATATCTGGCAGTGATGCCAATTGCCATAACCCTCAGCATAAATCTGGGAATGCTAAGGATCCCATTAGCCTGGTTCAGTAAATCATTGATTGGAAGCAGCTTGAAGTTTGGATTCCAACTTCTATTTCCCAAGTCATATCTGCTGAGATGAAGCAACCACTGGAACAGTCTGTTCCCTTACATTCTGGAAATGGTCCAGTTCATCTTCAAATTCCAGTGCCCAGTTCTGATCTAAACAAACACTTCAATTTTCCTTCGAAAAGCCTGACCTATGCCTTGCTCATCTTCTTATCAGGATTTTCTTGTCAAACAATGGATCATGGCAAAGTTAAGGCTTATTCCACATGCTAGACATTGTGTTCTGTTCTTTTTGTCCTTGTTTTGGCACAAGAATTGGGGTATTTCTAAACGTTGGAAATCCCTTCATGTCTCAGTTTTATTATGAAGTCTAAAATTAATGAGTAAGGCTGATCTTGGGGCAGCATCAGCATATGTTTCACCCACAAGCTATCTGCAAGTTCAGAGGGGTGCTTTTTTTTGTTTATTTCTTTCTCACCAGGCCTTTCTTATACTGAAAACTGTGTAGCTGTTGGAAGGCATCAAATAGCATCAAAAACCCCCAAGCCAAGCCAAAACATAAATCAAAAAAACCACAATTGGATTTCCAAAATTTCAAGCCATATCCAGGCAATATTTCAAGCACAATTCAGTGAAGTGATGATGACTTGCTGTGGGTTCAGGTCCAGGGGATGACACTGGGGCACACACAGGCAGCAGAAATCTGAGCTGGCTTCCAGCATAGCAGCCCCTACCCCCATACCTGTGTGCTCAGCCTGCCAGAGTGCACACACATGTGCTTAACAGGGATTTGCAAGATGAAATTGGGAGCATTGCCAGCACAGAGGAGCTTCTGTGGAGTTGGCCCATATGTGGGGAGAGTCTACTCTGTACCAGGGTGAGAGCCCCAGTATCTATAAAGTTTCACCAAATGGCTATACCAAAAGTATAAATTTGTGGTTCAGATGGAAATCTTGATGTGGGATTTCTTCAGGCTGCTTAATAGGGCTTGATGAAATGCTTATGTCTGTTTTTGGAGATGTGTTCCTAAGGGAAGGAAAAATTGGAAGATGAAAAATGCTCTTCAGCCATACAGATTGTAGAATTCTGGGAGGTGGTGTGTTTGGTGTTTGGACAAGGCACTTTTATTCAAAAATATTTAAATTTAAGGATATGCTGCTCCCACAGGGAAAAATGCTGATGAGACTGGAGGATAAGAAGACTTGGAGTGCCAGGAAAAGGAAGCTATGATAAAGTGAAGGCAGTGCACAGAAAGTAGCCAAGTGTCCACTTGTCAGAACTTTTCTCAATCACATACATCTTGTTTCTGGCATCTGGGAATGGCAGCTGCCTAACCTGGAGTCCTTTTGCTGCAGTCAAGATAATGTTTAGCTACATGCTTCTCAGGACTGAAGCAGCAACAGCTGAGAATTTTAACCCCTAATCTGCACACAGCTGGGTGCTGGAAAAGGACTGCTCTAGGATCTGTGCTCCTCTCACTGGTGACTTGTGCAGCCTCAGGGCAGAAGCCGCTTTTGCTGCTTGTGACTATGCAAGGTTTGGATTAGTGAGGGGTCTGCTCTGTGCCTGGTTTCCAGCTGATAACTGGGTCAGCTGTGGACAGCATCCGATTATTAAACTTCTGAGAAAAGAATGGGCGTTTCACAGGAGTAAATCAGACACATCTTCTACTGATCATAATATCTGTCTTTGGTAGTCTTCCAGCCTACTGCGATACTGGAGCTTGAAATGAGACAATCAGAATTCTTCAGGCCAGAAAGTCCTGAAAAGGGTGAAATGACAAGTGAATTACAAGACAAAACACTTTTTTTCCCATTGAAAGTGTGCTGGAATAGCTCTGGCACTGGGGGTGCTCTGCAGGTACATGCTGAATACAGGGCAATTGACTCCCAGGGCTCAGCTTCCCAAGAAATGGGCACCAGGCAATGTGCTGTGGTTGCTGAAAAGAAAATTGGAATCCTTGCGGACTTTCATATCCTGTTTGTAATTTCTTCTTTTCTATCTGCATGGAAAAATGAAAAAAAAAGGTTTGTAAATATGCTGAAGGTCTGGAGCTGGGGAAAGAGCTTGTCCCTGCTGGTGGCTGCATGGCAAGATCTTAGACATGGGCATTGAAAACAGTTCTTGGTGTGTGATAGCAGAGAAGGGGCTGAGGATTGCTGCTCAGTGTTTAAGTCAATGAATTTTCAGTCTGTTGGCTATTCCCTGTCTGCATCTGTCATTCCTGATGAGTGGTCTCTTTCCTGCAGAGAGCTTGTCTGCCTTTCCCTGTTTTTATTGCTCCCACTGTCCTTGTAGTAAAATGGGACAGGTTTCTGTACTGCAGGGGAAAAATAGTGATTGCAGCAAGCGAGGAATAAGCAGAAGCCATGGCCAAATTCTTCTTGACTGAATGTGAATATCCAAACAAAAACATTCTCAGTAAGCAGGAAGGAAAAAAGCTCCACAGCCACAAAGAGCAGAATCTAGAAATTGTGAGACTGGATGGAGTGGCAATTCTGTTATTGTCTTGGTGGGCTTTGAGGGAGTGCTTTTGAAATGCGCATAAAAGGAATTAGTAGAATGTACAAATAATAACAAATTATATCTAAAATTTAATTTGTATGCTGTCTCTCACCTTTCACTCCAGGGAGCTCTGCAAATAAATTTTCTTTTCATCTCTTCTTTTATGTGTGAGGTGGTTAAGTGTTGTCTCTGTCTCACACATGAATAAATTATGATGCTTCAGGGTCCTGTTTCCTTGCTAACTCTGGCACCCTTGGATGCCAACAGCCCAGGTGGCTGTGACTCTAAGGCTGGGAAGGGAGTGCAGCTTCTCTGAATTGCAGAGAAGCCAGAAAGAATGGGGTAATTGAGGAAAACTGAAAGAGATCCAACAGTAATATTACAGCTGGGTTCTGGTATTTTTTACTTAATCCTCCTCGGTTTTACTGTTTTGTTTTGTTTTGTTTTAAAGCAGATGTTTACATTTTCAGTATGGAAGCTGAATTTCCCCTCTTCTTACAGTGTTATTTTTTGCAGCAAGACTAGAAATTATGTCCCAGTTCTGGAACATTCAGAGGCTTGGCTACACTTTTCTAGTAACACCATTCTGCATCTCCACAGCAAGCACAGGATGTGTGTAACAGGCATTGCTGACCAGGTTCTACCATTGGATGGAAAATTCTCCCATGATTATTATTTGTCTAAGAGCTGTCTCAGCAGGGTAGGCAGAACTGAATGTCACTACACCAAAGACTGTGGTCAGGACAGAAGAGGGTGGCAGCTGCTGATTTTTTACAGGAGCAACTGGGTCCTGTAGCAGGATCCTTCTTATGCTTCTGGATCTTTGAGTTGCTCAAGGCAACATCCAGACTTTTTTCAATCCAGCTGGAGGCAAATGCACATCAGCAGCATTGCTGCTCCACTGCCTGGGGTGACTGCTTACTTTTCCTGTGTCCAGAGCTGGCCTTGGTCTGATCAGAGGTGAATAAGAAGGGATGGTGCAGACCAGTTTCTCCTTCAATAGCATGTGCTGTGAGAGTGTTTCATTTCAGGGCTAGAAATAAGGCTGCAAACTTCAGCTGGAGTGTGGCTGTGTATTTGTGAGTTCAGGTGAGGGCTGGCTGTGTCCCTGTGAGGGATGCATAAGCATTTCATTTTCCTTCTTTTTGTTGTACTGAGTTTTTCCATAGCAGAAGTGATGCTGAGAAGGAGGTGAGGACTGAGCTAGCAGTCCAGCAGACTTACAGTGTGACTGCAAGCCTGGGAGAAACACCACAAACATCAGCAGCACCAGAGAAAAATATAGAGCAATTAGTTAATTCAGTTTCCACAATATGTTAGATTCTTCAGCCCTTTCCATACCGGGTAGTGATTCTCCATTACATTGAAGAACAGGTGGTAAGGAGCAAATTGCTAAGATTGCTAAGGCTTTAGTGTTGTTGCTTGATTATTATTTCCAAAGACTCTGTGTCTTGGCACATCATAGTTCAAGATGATAATGGAAAAAAACATTGTAATTAATTTGGCTTCAATTTGCTATTTACAGTAAAGAATATATCCAGCTTCCTTTGCTTTTGCATGGATCTGATGGATGGATGTACTTTGCATTCATGGAACTGATGAGGCTTCCCCCTCTTACTGTGGTAAGACTTTTGGCAGAGACTGACAATCCTTTTACCTAATTTCCCTTTTTTCTTTTTCTTTTTTTTTTTTTTTTTTCAATTTCATTTCTTTGAGGTTTTTTTGTTTCAAACTGTGGTTTCCCATTAGAAGGTCTGGCACCTGCTGGCATAGTCCCATACAATTCCCACACCTGACTGCTATCCTGGACATCACAGCACTGTGGTTTCCCAGAGGCCAGTGGAGACCATTAAACCTGAAAGCTTACAGTCCAGCAAAACCAAAGATGTTTCATACCAGCCTTCTACTCTAACTGCCTAATTTTCCAGTGCTTCCTCATTATTGGAAAAAATTGGAATGGAATTAGAAAAATGTTTTAGTTTCACCATATGGTAACTTTCAGAAGGATGGGAATGATTTGAAATGGAAATACAAAGTAGGGAGTAAGTGTAAATGGGATGGAAGAGATTCTGAATATTCTTAAAAAGATTTTTTTATTCACAAATTTTGGTTAAATTTTCATGGAAAATCCCACTGCAGTTTGTCAACTGCTCTTAGGAAAAGAGAAGAGACCATCTGGGAAGTCACATGAAGAATGCACTGATGATTCCACTGATGGTTTGTTGTAAGAGAAACCTGTTTATCTGCAGTGCTGGATCTTGCTCAGAAAATAACTCATTTAGCACTAAAGCAGTTAAAACTAATCACCAGATAAGGCAAGGGGGAGTGATGCCATATGCCAGTAACAAACAGATCCATGCTGATGAAATTTAAAGGCTAGGCACAGGTTTTTATTTAATAACAGATGACCATAGCAAATAATCACTGAAAGTGCATCTAGAATGCTCTGACAAAAGGCTTAACATTATCTAATATTGTTTCCATGTTTGCAAGTACATTTTAAAAGCTACACATAAAAAATTGTCTCAGTGTTAATGGGGAAATAAATTAAGGAAACTAAATTACAATTATGAATTTTGGTGGGAAGCTGTCCTCTGCTTTCCCTCAAGATATAGAAATCAGTATTGCTCCTTTTTTTGGTGCACATCTCCAAATCCCCATTGGCCACAGCATAAAGTTTTGCTGCTGGGCTTTTTGCTGTTGCTTTATGGGGGACCATGAATTTGATTAAACTCCTAAGTTTCCATGCATACACCTGCAGCACAACTGCATAGACATTTCAACCTGAAAATTTTTAGTAGTGTATTGTAAGAGTCACAAAATACAAGAAAAGGTTTTGTAGCTAAGGAGGGTGAGGGCAAGATTCCAGCAAATTCCCATTGTTGTCTGGTGCTATTATGGAAGTGTTCTGACTTCAGAGGAAATAGCATTAAGTGTATTTGTTTCTAAAGCAGAAACAAACCCAGCCTGTTTTCTGGGTGCTTTACAATGCCTTAAGCCCACCACAGTGGGAGTGATAAGCAGCTGCAATCATCACCAGTCACTTCAGTAAAGAAATCTCTGTTAGTCTGATAATAGATTTTTATTCTAATCTCTTGCCAAATAAGCATCAACTCTGAGTACTCGAGGGGTTTTTACTGAATGTCAGCTGAGCAAAGGCAGGATGGCACCTTGAGAACTTCAGTCCTCAACAGCTGGTGATGTGATACTTCTGGAGGGACAGGAAGGCTGAGAGGTAATGAAGCAGAAGGGCTGAAGTGAAGATGGAGTTGGCCTTGACAGGATTGTTTGTCAGCATTTTCTTGCACAGCCCACTGGGAAGGAAAGGGATGGAAAGGAGGATAATAACAGCCATAGCCAGAATTACCACCCAGCTTAACTGGTGTCTTCTGTTGTGTTGCTTGATGCTTAGTGCAAGAATCAAGGGGAAAACTCACACACAAAAACTTGCAATGCAAAGAGGTCACTTCCCGTCCTTTTCCTGCCAGCCTTGATTTTCTTCTCTGCACTCCACTCCTTTTCTAACCTGTTTACATCCCATGTCCTCTAGCTCTCTTCTCCCTCCCTTGTCCTATCTACTGTGATTCTTCTGTTGAAACCCCATCTGTCCTCTAGCTTCCACTCTTCTACTTTTTGGTTCTTCTTCCATACCCATCCTCTCATACACTGTTCCTCTGTAGGCTCTGTCCTGTTTGACAATTGAAATAGCTCAAAGGGGTCTGCAGCTTGGGGGAAAGGGAAGGATATCTTCTAGCAAGGGCAAAGAGAAGGAAAATTAGGAGTGCTTAATACCCAACATTTAAAAAAATGAAGCCTAGTCATAAGGCCTCTCCAATTCCCTGCCTTCTTCTGCCAGTGTGTAACCATGGGAGCTGGCTGTGAAAGCTGCAGCAATGAAGCCCTTCAGAAGCAGTTTGATGTGGGGGGAACCTGGCCCTGCGCTTGGGATCCTTGTGATTAGAATCTCATCCTCTGCACTCTGAGGGAATCACTGCTCTGCTGGCTGCAGGGGTGAGGAAAGGAGGATGTAATGGATCAGACAGTCTGAGCACTCACACATCCTCCCTTATACCTTTGCTGATGTGTGCTGCCATTATAGTGCAAGAGTTCTATTATCATTACATTGCAAAGGTTCCATATTGCTGGAGTTTTGTACCTCCTTGATGGTTCTTGTGGGCACTGACTCTTTCTTGTCCTCACAGCAGCCAACTGACTCCAGTTCCCTCAGCCAACCAACCCACTCTTTTATAACACTCTTCTTATTTGGTACAGCTGTGGCTTGTTAAACTCAGGCCTGCTCCCAATCTCTAATAATTGGCTTAGCTGCAGGTCCTTAATGGGGTAATATTACTTTCTATACCACCTTTATTTTCCTATATTGTGTCCCCCTCCAGATGTGTGTGCTGTCCTGAGATGTTTGAGGAAGAGGGAGATCAGCCAAGCACTGGTACAGGACTGAGTACTAATCCTAGACTTCCAGTTCCCTGGTCTGCCCCAGGCTGCAACAAGATTTTGTGTCCGAGATAAGAAAAGTGCTGAAGCCTCCAAACCCACTGGTGTATTAGGACTTGAGGATATTTTCCATTAAGGTTTTGTGTGCTGGCTTTTAAGTCACTCTTGCTTTTTCAGTGAATAATGGAAGCCTATACCTTTCCCCATACTTTAATGCTATACAGAAAATAAAACTCATGCGAGAACCATAACTTCTAATAAGCAGATCTATTTGGTGGGGAAGGTTCAAAAAAGATAGATTTTGAGAAAAGACACAGTTCTAAATCAAGCTTATTTTTCAGAGTGGCATTTAAGTGATGGCTAACAACCCCATGAAAAGATTTTTCTGTAGCACACTGTGAATATTAAATATTTATGGCTAATAGATGTGAAAGGGGTGTGCAAGGAAAAAAGGCAAGAGAGAGTATGTGTGTTGATGTGGAGCAGAAAAATAGGCTTTTGTTTGCTGTTCATCTGTCAAATACTTTTAAGCTTATGTTACATGCAAAATACAGAGGAGAACTCCCTCTTGTGAAGGAGAGTGCTGGGAATGGGACAGGGGAAGAAGAGCTGTCCACAGCTCTACCTGCCCAGTGACATGGAGCAGGTAAGTGATGACTCTGAGGGCGTGGGGATCCAAAGGGCATTGAGACTGAATGGCAGCCTACTCTTATTTTTGTGTGTGTCCTCTATGCCTTAATAATCCTAACACGACATTTAGTTCCCTTTTAAGGAGTGAAAGAAAAATTAAGGAAAAATATTTTAGTCGTAAAAGTTTAAAATACCAAAGGGGTTCCCCTCCTCATCGATCTGTTTGTATTTTCTCATAGAACCTGAAGAATAGGGAACTATTGGCAGTTTTGGTCACATGTAAAAGTTCTGATTTCTCACCAAGCTGAGATAACTGGTGTCTACCTTGTTATGAAATATGACCTGGATTTCAGGATTCTACTTTTGGATTGCTAAGGAGAGCACTTCCATGTGAAATTTCAGTCCTGGAAAATCAGCTTCCAGCTGTTTTGATGCAGCAGTTCTCCTTGCTGTGTTCAGAGTGGTGCTTGCTGTCTTTTCTGCAATAAGTGGGGGACAGCAAGAGACAAAAAACTCTGTGTGACTTGTGAAGAAGATAAGGATTACTGGTGGTGTTCTTTAAAATTTTTTCTGTTTATTGTAAATAAATGTCAGGCTGCATTTTCCTGTGTATGCTTTATTAATTTTGTTTCCAAGTTAAATGAAAGAGTCTTCATGTTATAGTTTTTGTAGCAAAATGGGAATGGTTACAGGAAGAGGTTCCAAAATAATTACTTGAGAAATTCGCCCAGTCCTCCATCTATAAATATGTGTGCAAAGTATTTCTGACACTGAAAGTTAAACTAAATGATCAGCTGATTTTATTGACATGGATTTTTTTTCTTTTTTTCTGGGTTGAGAGAAGTGCTTCAGGGTATACAGGACACCAGGTAGGACATCCAGCTGCATGAAGGTGCATCCACATTTAATAATAAGCTTTCATTTCAACTTTTGGAATTCAGAACACTGCCAGGTTTCATCTGGAGTGAGGTTTTGTAGTATAAAAAAAAGTTCTTGAAAGTCCTCTCTAAGGGAGGAATTTTTAAAGGACCAACAAGTTGGAATACCTTTCAGTGAAGAACCTGAGAAATAAAAATGAATGAGATGTACTTTAAAGTCCAACACAAATCATCCTATGATTCTATCATTCTGTCTGATCTGGAGCAGTCATTTTAATGCCAAAGTATTCATGCCTTATGTGTAATTTATGGTGTCAGAAAATAGTTGGAGTAGTTACAGCTGGGAAGTCAAAATTATAAAGAGGTGCAATTTGTGTCTTGCTGCCTCTCACTACTTCCTGGAGAAAAAAAATATTTTTTTCTTTTTTTCTCTAAATATTTTGTTTCCTTGGTGGTGTAAATTAAAATGGATCTTGTCTTCAGGTTTTGTTTGATTTGTTTTTTTCAAGCTGCCAAAGAATTTTGCTTAAAAGCTGTATCAGTGCTCCTGATGAGAAAAAAATATCTCAACTGATAAACGCTAAAGACTATGAAATGGATAATTTATAAAAATTATTTATTTCTTTAACATTTAGTGTCAATCTTTTGTATAGCATAAACAGGTGATGAAGACAAGATGAACATTAAGAACCATCTCATCTAGACTGGTGTAGCCCTTGTTACTTAAGCTAACTGCAAATCTAGCTCTGGTTATCCACTGTGCTTTCTGTTAAACTGAGCCCTAGAGAATACCTCCCCACTGGCTGACTCATTATTTTCCCCACTTGAGGATCAATTTGCAAACATGCAGTCTTTATGACCAAGATTTTTCAGGCAACATTTTCCCATGTGAACAAGAAGAATGCTTCTAAAATGATGTATTGTCAGATTTAAATTTAATTGCTAAAGATTATTTCGTGCCTTGCACTTGGGAGTTGGTCTGCAGGGCATAGTTACTGATATCAACAAAAGTTAAATCAGAAACATTCTTTACCCAGTAGGTGTATTTTCAGTGCTTGTAGCTTTGTTAGCTTCTAAACGAAAAGATTATACTTGTTGCTGCATTGTGTATTCCATCAGTTCAGCACTGTAATAGCAGAATTTCTATATTCCAAGGCTTGAATTTGTGATACTTGGTTAATCTAAGATAATGTAGTCCAAATCTTGGCACCAGCCATGGAGAACTGGTCATACTATTGTGTTCAAATGTGTCCTCAGATTTTGGTGAGATTATTTCAGTCTTGTGACTTCCTCTATAAGCATTAATCCATGCATTTACTTTGGACAAGTATTTTCAAGCAAATGTAGTACAACCATAGGGAATAATTAGATTATTTGGAGGGTTGCTATGTTCTAAAAGGAATGTGCAAGGCTTGCAAATGTCTTTCAGTTTTCTGCCATTTGACTCTGACAATGTACATCATCTATTGTTGGTAGCAAATTGTGTCTGGAGCTTTCCTCAATGCTCTCCATATTCCTTGAGTGCATAGTAAAAACATACAGTAAAACATCAGTGTGTTCCTTCTGTGTCTTCCATATGGCAAACCAGCACAAAAGCTGAGAGTGAAGTCTTATGAATTGATATAATAATTTTGGCTCATTCTATAGTATTACCTTTTTGTTGTTGTAGATTATCATTGAAGTTTTTGTTATTTTGTGATGGATATGATATTTTATTACAACCTGGCTACTTGGTAAAACACATGATCTTTACTCCTTTCAGTTGCTTTTCTGTTGAAAGTGATTTCTCCTTCTGAGATGGCCTTTGCATGGTCTGTGTCACTGGGGGCTGAGCCTTAGTGTGCTATAGCTGAGCTCTGCTCTTTGCTGTGGATGCAGCTGTATCCATTTTGCAGAACGGTCTCAGTAACTGTTTTTAAAAGAAAGCAACAACAGTGCCTGGAAGGGTAGAGTGGTGTCTTGCTGTGACTCTGAGGTAGCATTCAAAGGCTTCTCTGCTTTGTTCTCACAAGGTGAGCCACTTGAATTGTGCAGCAGTTTGCTTCAAACGCAATGCTGAGGATAATCTGCCATAGCACTGCCTTGCATGCTTGTCATGGGAAGGGTGGGTACTGACACTCCTGAAGATCACTTGGACAAATCTTCTCTTCCTTTCTACCCTCATAAGCAATGAGGAGAATGCGTTTCTACTGCATAATTGCACTTAAAATAAAATCAATTTGCATGTATCAAAGTGGAAGACTGACACAGAATTCCATTGAAATAATTCATCGCGCTACAAGTAACTAACAGCTAAGAAATCATTAATATTTTAATATTTCCATCAGAAACATGGAAAATAAATTTAAAGTTGATAATAGTTGATATGCTGGAGCTGAGCCTGAGGACAAGAATATTTTTTCTGCATAGTTTAGCTAATTCTTGTATTTTCAATCTATCCTTTATCTTAAAATACTGATTTTTAGAAATTTCAGTATGAGATAAACGTGATGCACTAATAACTAAGGCTGTTACAACTCTCTTTGAAAGAAGGTGTTTCCTATCTGATACTGGTGTTAAATCTGGTCCTTTTGGGCTGGACACATGAATGGCTTTTTGTGCCTGTGGAATGCAAATTGAAGGACTCTGACATGCAAATTGCAGACTCCTTTGAGAACTGCTTGTACAGCTTGCAGCACTGAGGTCAACTCCAGTGCAGAATTAGCCAGTGATTCTCTGTCTTTTGGGATCTGACCAATATGCATTTAATCATTTGAATGGGAAAATGTCTCAAATAGACAGTAAATGATCTTCAAGCTAAAAACTTAAAGCAAAGCTTTATTTATCACACTTCCTATAAAACTATTTCTGCTCCCCCAAACAGCACTTTGTGTGGCTCTGGTCTGTGTCAGTGTCACAGCTGCACTCAGCAGCACTACAAATCATACAGTGTAAATCAAATTACACTTCAAATCTGGAAGTTCAGAAAAGTTCAACTGATTTTTAACTAAGAGATTTGCACCGCTGATTTAAGTTCATGAACTCTTGTCTGCTACTTACTCATTTCTTTTTTTGAAGGAAAATCTGATTAAGAGTAAACTGTAAATGCTTTGCTGCTAAAAGGAAATGTGTGTTATAGCTACAACTGTGTGCCTGATACAGAAAAAAAAAAGCTGTTTGGTGTGTGTGTGTGCTAGTAATCCCTCTTACTGTGACATTGCTTCATAGAAGCAAAAGAGCATGTTAGACATGTTATTTTTCTTGATACCACTTTGGCTGAATAAATTAAGTTCCTATAGAAGAAACACATTTACCATGATAGCTGCATTTCCTCATGTGCCTTTGCTGATCATGAAAATCACCTTTCTACAGAACTCTTCGTGTCTTAGTAAGGATAATCAGAATAGAAATATGTCTTTCATTTTGCCAAGTATTCCCCCCCCCCCCCACCCCAAACTAGGATTTCTGATTTGACTTTCCTGCTTTAAATATATAATTTTGCCTTCCTTTTGTCTTTGTGTGGGTTGCCTGGTAGGCTGAGATGTAATTTTATTTGTGTTAAGTACACAAGTAGTGCCTATGTACCTGCCATATACATATTGCTACCTTCCTTTGAAGAGTGACAGCTCTTGAAGGCAGGGATGAAGGCCTCTGGCTGCAGGTCCCTTCATGTTCCCTGTAAGTTCAGAGCATTGCCTCAGTGCTGCTGCCTGCTGAGATTCTGCATCAACCTTATCTATCTCCCACCCTGACAAAATGAGAAACCCAGGGAAATGGTGCTCCCAACTTCAGCACCACTTTGCACCTAGCTAGGGGGTGCCCTGCCCAGGAGAGAAGAAAATACCTACAAAATACTGAAAAGTGTCTGGTTTTTATCATTCCCCTTTCCAAGTGTCATCTTCTCCCTGCTCCCTTACCCAGTTTGTTTTACTGATCCATGCTCCCACATTTAGGGTTTCCATCCAAGCAGAATACTTTTCCCTAGGGCTGTTGGGACAAAATAAAGATTTAATTGCAGTTTAATCTTGTTTTATTCAGATATGGCTGTTCATAAGGGCAGATTTGATATTCTGCAATTGACACTTTTTAACTCCTCTGTCATGGTGCTGGAAAATGGAGATGGTTCTTGGCCAACTCCTGCACACACATGAGTTTTTCAAAATACTTTGATATCCTCCCATGTAAGCTGCTCTGTTTCTGTGAGAAAGGGATGGAGCTGCTGTATCTCATAAACACTGGGGAGCAGCCAGGGTAGGGGGTGCACACAGGAGCAGGAAAAGTCGTGCACAGCTTCAAATCAAAAGTCAGTCTAGGCCTTTATTCTGTCCACAGCACTGGCTGATGGTCTGAACTGACAGAATAAAATAAGAACAGTCAATGTGTGGAATATTCTTCTGAACTTAAGCAGTTTTAGAATTTCTTAAACTGATTTCTGTATTTCTATAACCTTACTAAATACCTCTAAGTAAATCTGTCCCCATGAATGTATATGCTACAGGCCTGGTGGTAAATAACTATACCCAAGTAATATAATTTTTTTAATTCAATCTATTTCTAATAATTGTTTTGGGGTTGATTTTTTCTTTTTCTTTATAATTCCAGCAATCGGTATTTAGACCAGACACTTAAAAAATTACTATATGTTTTATTGTCGTTGTGAACAAATCTAAAAAATTCCATCCAAACTTTATCCTTTATTACTTATTTTCACAATTACTTAATGTCCACAATGTGGACATTTTGTGCTGAGCATTTTAACACTGAGAGATGTGTGCCTGGGCTGGAAAGCACCTGCAGTCATGGTTCTCAAGGCCTGAAATCCCTGCTCAGCTCTGTTGTCCTGTACTACATTATGGTGCATTTTGGAAAAAAAAGATCATTTCTGCAGTGGGCATATTCAGACTGGGAAGAAAAGCCTGTAGCAGAGGAGGAGAACAGGAGGGATAAGAACCACAGCCCACATAGGGTTACTGAGGACATTAAGAGGAACACAGCTTCAGGACAGCTGTAATGGAAAGCATTCCTGAGTAATTAGAAGCCTCAAATTTGTTTTAAATTATAAAAGGCTTATGTGAAAGTGAGCAGCAAGCAAGAAGCTGCTAGAGGAGTGTCTATCTAAACATCTGTGTTTAAATTTCCATTTCAAATGAGAACAAAAACTGTGTCTGTGTTTGTCTGGATCCAAGGCAGCTTTTTGCTCCCCTGTTGTTTGCAGAACAGTTACCACATCATTGGCTCTAAAGAAGGGACTTTTCATGAAGCCCCATGTTGCTGACCCCAGCACAGACTCCTAACTAGATTGTGTCCAAATGGGCCACCAAATCACCATCTGAGGCTTCTCCTTTTGCCTTAATTGCTATAGAACCAGGGGTGTAAAGCTGTGTGAGCAGAGGTGACTCTCACACCAGGCAGGTGTGCTCCCACTGGGTGTTGGTGCTCTGGATTAGCCCAGGAAGGGGAGCAGCTTCCATCCCATCCCTTCAGGAAGCAACCTGGCTTCCATCTGGTCCTCTCCAATGGACAGAGGGTGGGAAAGCACATAGCCCTACCAGGATCTTTCAGGTTTCTTTGACAATAACAATCAGATTTAATAGATGTTGTGCTGCTGTACTTGATTGAGGGATATTATAGATAAATTTCCAAAGGGTGTTTCTGGAATTATGTGGCTTGTGCCTGACATCATCCCTGCAATGTGCAGCACAGATGTGACTGCAGGGTCTGGCTGTATCATGGTAGCCTCTTTTAGAGAGACTGCTGGGATGAATTAGCTTGTGGTACTGTTTGACAGTCCTTTAGTATGTATAAACTGTGCTAGGATTAGTTTCTGACATATAAAAATACCCAGTAGTCTGGCCATTCTCACTAAAACTGGACAAAGAGCTCTGCCCAGGAATTTCCCCCAGGAAATTAAGAGAGTAACCAGCCCACTCTCCTGCCTCCTCTTGCTCAGAGAACTAAATTTAATTTTTCATAGACTCCAGCTAAGAAAAATACTTCTCAGGGTAGCTTCTCTATACAAGTAAGTAGAGATAGCTGTGCCTCACAAATACCACTCTCATGTGTGACAGGTTTTTAGCCTAATACAGTGGTTCATGCTCTGATTTCCACTTCTATTTACAAAGTTCTAAATAAAACTCAGAAGTATCATAATTTTTGTCTTTGCAGCAATTGTTGGCACATGCATTTATATGTACACAGGTATTCATACAGGCTTCTTATTAGAAAAGGCCCTTGCATGCTTCTACCAAGTGCTCCAAGATAAGTGCCCAGGTTTTTACAAGTGTTTAGCTCACTAGATGCAGGGACCTTTCAAATATTTAGATGAAAATACTCCCATTGGATTGCTGAGAGCTTTGAGCACATGGTTGGAAAGGCCCGGATGTGATCCAAGCTCTCTTCAGTATCATATATACTATTAAATGCCACAGGTGAATCTTTCTGCTATATTTGCCTCGCTGAATTAAGAGAGGCAGGGTCCTGACTCCTCTTGAGAGCTACTGGCATTTCATTCCTCTTTAGAAAGTATTGGGAATGCAGGTACATTTTTTTTTCCAGCCTCACTGAATTCAGAACAACTACTGTGAATCACCACAGCTCCCTGTTTCTGGGGGTTCATACTGGGATCAGTAAACAGGATAGAGTTTATTAATTGCCCTGGAAAAGCAGCAGGGGAAGAAATCCAGATGGACTAGCCAGCCTTCACTGCATCCAAGTGAGTATAAACAACGTTCAGAGATGAGAGAGACAAATGCAATGCTGTTATTTATGGCCAGATTAAAAGCATGGGATAAATTCCAAGCAGTGCTGAAAACACCCTTTGGCAGGAAGGGTGTTTCACTGCATGCTGAACCAGGGGATGTGCATTTGTGAGAAAGGTATGTGCTTCCCCTTGCCTTGCCCAGGGCCTGGGCAGCCTTGAGGTGTTTATAGCAACTACAAGCAAGCGTACAGAACTTGTTTCCCCTAAAGTGGCTTGGTATTTAAATGAGCTGTAATATTTCACTGTTCATATTTTGATGTATTATTTCGCCAGCTTATATTTTTAAGTATTCCAAGTGTTATTTATCACTAAATTGAAGAGTCAAGTTTTTTAATCATGATGCAGTCCAGACCTACTCTGTGCTGCCAGGAAACAGGGGTGCTTGGTTAGGCTGCAGCACACAGGGAGCAGAGGAAACAACGGACCCCACCTCTGCTTTCCCAGGCTCTGGCGTGGCCCCAGGGCTCTTCCTCGGGGGAAGGGATATTGTAACAGGAGAGGGGTGTTTGTCACTCTCTCTGGCACCATAGGGCTGTGACCCAAGGCAGGTGAGGTGATTTGTGTGAGTGTGACAGGGCAGACACAGGGTGTGACCATCTGCCAGTGATAATGTGCAGCAGCAGGTTGGACACAGAAGCCAAGCACCAGGGAGGTGAGCTCAAGGTCATCCTTTACATGTGGAATAAAAGCACTGCAAACACAACTTCCTGTCCACAGTACTTGAAGTGAGTGAATAGTACTGCAAGTGACATTCTTTTTCATAAATTTGTCCAAGTAGAATTTGTAAAGGAAGAACCAAACTGCTGGTAATTTATTTTTCATTTTCATGATGTACTTATGTCGTTGAGAGTCAGTGGTGTCTGAAACTTGCACAAAGCAGGCAGAAATGTGCCCTGCTGGTGACCACCCTCATGATGCTCACTGATTATTTCAGCTCACACACCAGCACGGCTGACCATCCCTTTTCTCAGTGCAGTCCAGCACATCTGCTCCTGGTTGTGAGATACAGTGGTGGCTCTGTGGCTGGGCAGTCCTGTCCCACCTCCCCTGACCTCCAGCTCAGTGAAGAATTTCCCTGCTAGAGGACACCTTTTGGATAATATGCAGTTGTGGTATTCAGCTCCTTAGCGTCTTCCTCATCCAGGTTTAGCCTGGAAGATTACACCAGGCTATGCTGCTGTGTGTGGCCTGTTGTGAGCAATTTAGTCTGCAGATTTTGTCCCCAGCTGTAATGTATGTTAGGCTATGTCCCCAGCTGTAATACATGTTTGGTACTCTGGCCAAATCTCTTCTTTTGACATGCAGTTTATTAAGGAGCTCAATAATTGCTCAACAAAGCTAAATGGCTTTTATTAGCATCAGAATTTGCACTGGTAACAATAAAGAAGTCTCAGTATGACACAGAATTTTGTAGACAGATTTTTATCTCTGGGCTCAGAGTTTTAGGGACCCATATGTGTCTAAACTCTATTCCTAAGAAAATACTTTCATCTCAACTTTCACAGATGAACTTGTTCCTACATGGAAAGGCCTAGAAACCTCCAAAATATGTGGGGACCTAAGCAGTCTTTTGGGCAGTTCCATCCATATAATTAGGCATACTCAAAATTCGTTGGGCTGAAGATTTATCCAGAACAGTCACTTCATCTGTGCTAACAAAATGTTCTTGTCATTTGGAGGGACTCTCATTCAACATGGCCAAAGTTTCACTGTATAAGCATGGGGAACTTAAGCAGAGACTTTCTGGGAAATTTGGTGACAAAACAAATCAAAGCCTTTTAACAAAATTATAGAATTCTTTAAAAATAAGCATTTAAAATGAAAGTGACAGGTGTTCTCTGTTCTTTGATAGCTGTGACCTCCACCATCACCACACAGTGTTCTCTTGGAGCTTTTCATTTCATCGCTATGCCGGCTTTGAAAAACTATTTGCCAGCTCTCTTCTTGTTTAAAATATGATGAAAACCTTGATCACTTTTTCCTTGCAGGCAGAGGCATGGCTTGTGAAGCAATGTGTAAACAGGGGGATTCAGTGTCTGCTTCAGCCACGAGGAGTAAACAGGAGCCAGCAAGGCCAAGGGCTCCCAGCACCCAGCCTGCCTCTGCCTCTCTGGCAGACCAGACTTCCTCTCAGTCTGCCTTCAGCACAGACCCGAAGAACAATTGTCATTATTGCTCCCCTCCCTCATAGTGCTGCACTTTTAAATACTGCATTGCTATTGTGTGATTCTCCAGTTTCCTCCATGCTATTGAATTCTATTTTCTGTGACAAAGTTGGGACAAGACTGAGTGTTTATTTTCAGAAATCCAGCCCCAGAGGAAACAATTCTGATTTTCCTCTTTTTGGCCATCTGTCTTGTTGATAATTTATTGTGTTGCAGACAAAACTTATTTTTAACTAATTCCAATAATGTGGCTTTGTTGCCCAGCACTGTTTTGCCTGTTTCATGATAATTTACCAAGATGTTTCTCCATAGTCAGGTTCCTACAATAAATAAATCTCTGAAGAAGCTTGTCTATTTCACTTCAGTTACACTTGACAACAAGCCAAAAGTCTCAAATTTCTCACTGAGGATGGAAATGACAGTCTTGCTGATTCTGAAATTGCAATTTTTTTATTTCATTTTTTATGCCAAACATGTTTAATCACAGAATCATAGAATTGTTTGGGTTTGAAAGGGACATTAAAGAATATTTATTTCAAACCTTCCTGCCATAAGCAGGGGCACCTTCCACCAGATCAGGTTGCTCAAAGCTCCATTCAGCTTGACCCTGAACTTTCAGAGACTTGGCACCCAAAATTTTGAGTAATCTCTGCCAGTGCCTCCCCATCCTCACAGGGAAGAATTTTTTCCTAGTATATAATCTAATCTAAACCTACAGTCTTTCAGTTTAGAGCCATTACCTCTCATCCCCTATCTGTCCTTGTAAAAGGTCCCTTTTCTGCTTTCTTGTAGGTCCCTCTTCAGGGAGTGGAAAATGCTGTCAGGTCTCTCTGGAGCCTTCTCCAGGCTGAGCAACCCCAGCTCTCTCAATCTGTCTTCATAGGAGAGGTGATGGAAATTAAAAGAATGAAGATGAAAATAAAAAACAACCCTGAACCAATAAACAAGAGATCCCAAAGTATACAGTCTTCTTACTCTTTTCGAGATATTAGAATAGATTATTTCATTTGGAAGGGACCTAAAACTTGAAGGTTTGTTGTGGATGCTGTAGATTTAAGGAAAAGCAAATAAACAAAAAAACCCCAAATGCCTCAAAGTGGCTCTCAACATCTGCAATAATCATGATATGATTT
Source organism: Setophaga petechia (assembly GCA_024362935.1). Taxonomy (NCBI): domain Eukaryota; kingdom Metazoa; phylum Chordata; class Aves; order Passeriformes; family Parulidae; genus Setophaga; species Setophaga petechia. The sequence continues at coordinate 11,188,286 of JANCRA010000003.1, forward strand.
AAGATAAGAGCTTTGACTCACTGAGTCAACATTCTGAGGCTTCCTGAAAGGTGACTACCAAACTGTAGAATGAAACCTCATACATAGAAAGGGACCAAAATTAAAAGCAAACATCATGTAAGAAGGTGACAAAAACTCCCTTGCAAACAGCACCCCCCCATATCCCCTCCAAAAAAACCCCCAAAACAAATCAACTCAAAACAAATGTAAGATTTGTTAACAAACAATAAACAGAAGATGCACTGCATATATTTTTAAAAGAAAATTTAAAAAGCAAGGAAAAAGTTTGATCAGAGATATAATGTCCACTAAGGTGCTATTTCTTTTGATGGGAAACACCAGAAAGAGGAAACCTTTTATATTTATTTCTTGCCCTAGTGAGTCAGGATATCACTCATGGAAAAGTGGGGAAGCAGTGTCAAATAGAGGCGACAGGAAACATAACATCAGCAAATTTCTTTCAAGGCCCACTGGTCTTAGGGTGGGTTGTTTCAAAAATATGAAGTGACTGAAGGACAATGGGCACCTATTTGTGAGGCAAACAGCAGTTCTCATATCCTTATGCAGACAATTTTCCTCCCATTGCCTTCAGGGATGTAGGTTTCCATACCAAAGGAGGAAAAGTACTAGCAGGATGTGAGAAACAGATTCACTCTTTTAATATGTTGATTCAAAGCTGAGTCACTATTCTGAGAATAGAAACATTGACAGGTATGGCAATGCAAAAAGGGAGAATTTTCAAACTCCCCTGGGTTTTTAACTTGCTAAAGAACGATAATTTGGAAGAATTCTTTTCCTCTTAGAAAAGTTCTGGGTTGTATGGGAACTAAAGGGTCTGACTTGGAACTTACTATTAGAGGCCCTAATCAAGAAGGACCCTGCTGAAGTGAGCATTGCACTGAGTACAATTTGAAATGTGTGTGGAGAAGATGAGTAAGATTATCTTTTTCAGCAGATATTATCTGCTGAAAATATTGCTCAATTTGCTCCAATCAGTAGATTATGATGCTGTTTTGAATAATGGAAACCAAATTCCATGTCCTTGTTTTCAATGATTCTCAGCAAACTACAAAGGAAGCCACTGAAAAAAACTTCTTTGTATTTCTAAACTGTACAAGAGAGGAAAGCTTCAAGGCTGCGCTATAGACATTCAACAATATTTCAGAGGAATCCTTAAAAGGATTCCAAAGCCAGAGGACACTGTGATTATTTTACTGGATCTTGTATATAAATAGAGCACAAATTTCCAAACAGTGCCGAATCTTTTCCATAAGTTAGTGACATTTGTTGAGCAGGAATAGTTTTTCAAAGCAACACTGTGTTGAAAAATGAATCTAGGAGAAGAAAAACAGTATATTTTTGTTTCAGTATCTATTTCAAGTCTGTCATTCATCTCTACATAACTTACATGACTGTATCCTAGGTGACTTAGGATAAAGCAAGCAGTGAGGGGGGTGGCAAGTGCCTTCTGTGAATTCCTCATGTAGTGGTGAAACAGATGGGATATAAATCATGTTTTCGTAGCCTATAAAGAAAAAGATTCATCAGTCGCTGCAACTGTGATGTGATATAAGGATTAGTTCATGGTAGATAATGTAGCATTCCAGCAGAGTGTTCTAATGCTGTCTCAAGGCTGAAATATTACATTACACACTATTTGTTACAGATGTGACAGAAGGGAAATACTTTGGTTATGATTATCTCTAAGCTACTGGTCTCTCCAACAAGATAGGAAAAATATCACTTTAGACTCAGATTGTCCAGTCTTACTTAGATGCTTTTCATTAGGAATAATATTTAAATCTCATGTCTCAGCTTTGCAGCTGTCCAGGGAATCCCATGTGCTTATCCAGGGTCAAATTATCTTTGAAAAATGGAAGGCATTTGTGGTGTGTGCAATAATGCAAGTTAAAGAAGATAGGAGAGAAAAAAGAAGGTAAGTAAATATCACTATAGAATAAAAATAATTTTTATAAATTGTAATGTGTTGAGGTAATATTGTAGGTCAACGGAAAAAAGGAACATGGATAGCCTTGCATCTGGAAAATTAAGCAATAGAGGCTTAGAGGCTGTTCTTTCCTGGAAGCATGTAAGGATTTTGCCTCTTATTTCATAGCAAAGAAGAAATACCATTTCTAACATATATCAGTACCTCATAGCCAAGCTAACTTGTTTCTAAAACTAAGGAACTGGAGATGCAGACACTGCAAGGTTTACATGGAATGAAATTTTGCAAATGAAAATCCAGCAATCAGAAGAATTACTTCAGTTCTCATTAGAACAAGACTTTTTTTTACAGTTTCCTTTCAGAAATCTCCTTTAGTTTCTTTAAATTCCACTTACAGAAACCATGATGCCATCCTCTGACAGCCTGACAGATTGCACTAGGCCAATTAAATTAAACAAAACCTTTGCACAGACACTAAAATCTGTTACTCCAAAAGCATATTGTCTTGAATCTTATTATTAGAAAGATTTCCATCCTGAAGAGGTAACATGGTTATAAATAATATTGTTTACTGGAAAAAACCATATAACTGAATATCCTAACAGTGACAGAAATCAAACCAGTTGTGAAGTTGTACCAATTTTTAATGAATTTCGAGTATAAATCTATCAATAGATAAGACTTAGGCATCCAAGTGGCTTAAAAAGAGTTCCATAATAAAGCTAAGTTTCTGAATTTTGTCATTAGTGTTTCCATCTTAAAAAATCACAGCCAACCAACCAAAAAGAACCCCAAAGCTCCAAATTCCCCGAAACTTCACAATGTAAAACTTTTAAATCTCTCCTGGAAGCAGTCTAACCTGGGAACTCTCCAAATATCTGTGGGTTCTTAAAGCTGGCCTTGGGATACCACCCAAGGGAAAGCTGATGACCCACAAACGACAGATTTCATCTGTGAGATTCAGTGCACCATAGAACTAATTAACCATGAAAGAGTAAGATATTATATTCTTTCTCCTTCCTTCTCCTCCCTCAGCAATGTCCAGCATTCACTGGTCTGAGTGAGCACTTACCTGACTGTGGAGGAGAAAGCTCAGATTCACCTTCTGCACATGGGGAGGCAAACTCCTATTTCTGAGGCCAAGACTGCACTGAGTTGTAGAATACTGTTTGCCATATTCCCATTTTAGTGCTTAGGCCCTAAAGAGAGATTAATTGGACAAGAGAGCAAATCCAAGTGTTTTAGTGGTTAGGAAACTCAGCTGGGAGTAGACAAGTCTTAAGCTATTTCTCCAACTGCATATTTTAAGAGGGATTAGACAAAAAGCACTAATATGCAGTTTTGCAGACAGAGTTTATTAATGCAGCCACTGTGATCACTTCAAATTTCCTAGAAAATGCTGTGCAGATTTCCAGCTGATGAACAGACAACTGAAGTTATTTAAAGGTTTTCATGTCTTCTCCTAGCCAGTTTTTTTTCTATAGTGGTAAGTGGGATGGATGCTAACTCTTAAATACCTTCCCTGAGATGAAATGAGGATCGAAATCAGAAGGAGGCAGAGAAGGTGAGAGCTATTTTGCATGAAAAAAAACTTATTGCCTTCAAATATCCCCAGCCAAGTGATTACAATTTTCAAGTTGGTCAGGAGAGAGAAATCTCAAAATGACACTGAGGTAACTAGTTAGACCAGCTAAGAACTTTTCAGCTGACTTGGCCTCAAATTTCAAGAAATGTTTCAGAAATTATTACATTTTTCATTTAACCTGAGCTTTAACGATATGGGTCCTATCATTAGCTGAACCTATGCTACCAAAAATTTCAGCTGCAAAAAATTCAAGGTGAACAAGTAATAATCAGTCTTTAGTTGTATTAGTTTTCACAGTGGAGACTTGAGATATTAATTCTGGCAGTTCTTCAGTGAGATCTTAACACGGATGTGAGGCAAACACATCAGGATAAACTAACATGGTTGTAGGTAGGCTAAATAAAGTGGGAGAAATGTGCAACGACATGATACTTAACTGGTTATGAAAATACAATCTTATTTTACAATCTTTGTTATGAAAAACTTGCAACATTAAGTGGGAGATGCATGAGGAATGGGAAGGGATGTCCCTTGGATGGTGAAGTCCATTGGTGGTGTCCAGAGGGTAAATCAAAGTCATGGCCAAGTCACTCTTGCCATTGAAGTGTCAGTCACAGTATTGCTCCTGGACTTGTCAGAGTTGCCCTTCCAGCAGGCTACAAAAAGTACAGTCTATCCTTCAAGGGGACAGTCAGAATAAAGCCTCCAGGCAAAACTTGCCTTTCTGTGCTCAGAAACTGTCTACTAGGGTTTTTCAGTGGTTTTGTGTTTAGGTTTTTTTCTTGGTTTGTATTTCTTTTGTTTTCTTTTGTGTTTTGAGCTGGCTTGTTTGGTTTTTTGTTTTTTCCTTATTAAATCTTGCTATTATGCTATTATTTTGTAACTGGGATGTGCATGGAATAGGCAACTGACAGCTGCAGTACAGGAAAAAAACTCCTGGTGTTTGGAATTTTAATTTCCAGTCATGGAATAGCCCTACATTCTAGTTCTGATTATCTGATGTGATAGCATTTTCCATGGCTTGTATTATAGCAGAGAGGAAATAGACAAGTGGTTTGAGAGACATTATCCTCATTTCTATGCCAAATTTGCTTTATTTTCATTTTGATGGGGATTTTTGGTGCTGCTTTATTTTAATATAAAACATTGTTTCACCACTTGATTTAACAGATATTCTTTTCCCATGGTCCTTTCCTGTTAAAATGGATGTGCTACAATGGAAGTCTCTTACCATACAGGTGTGAAGGAGGCACTTCCTATTTCCCTGGAGTGAGTCCTGGGGTTTATGTGATCAGGGAAGATGGGGTAACCTCCAGGCAAGGTCCCAGGCCAGCTGTGTGAGCCTGCCCAGTGTCTGCCCTTGCACAGCCCCAGCCAGGAGCCAGCACTGAGCCCTCATTCCCAGCCCCAGGCTGCACACAAACCCACAGCAGCTCCTCATCAGAGCAGCCCTGCTGGGGTTTTGTGAGCACTTGTGACAATTTCCCGTGCTGATCAGATAATCAGTCAGTTTAAAAGCAGAACTTTGTAGATCCCTAAGTAATTTGTTCATGGTGCATCAGGTTTCTGAGATAGCTCTTCCCCACTTAGCAAGAATTAAAGCAGAGGAAGTACAGAAGCACTGAGGGAAGCAGAGGACTGCTGTCCAGCTATAAAGTATGGATGGTTCTCATCTAACTTAAATCAGCCTCAGTGCAGAAAACATTCTTAACTGGGCACTTGAACACACATTAAAACACATCCCAGGAGCTGTTTTTATCACAGAACAGATATTATATTAAAAAAAAAATACAGCATAATTTGACACAGTGTGCTGTTCCCATACTGATATATTTAAAAATTGCTTCTGTGGCAGGTTATATTGAAAATTTTAGCATGTGAGCATCCAAAGCTGTTGGCAGTTATGATGTCCCATTGTACTGCACTAAAAATGCTCTGATTCTTGTCATATCAGAGGTCTCAAAATCTTATAGATAAAATCAAAGCTAGACAGAGCTATTCTGAAATAGGACAAAATGTTGTTAAGTTTTATGCTTGTTTATTTTATTTTTTCACATTTAGAATGCATTTTTTCCCAAAATTGCCTGACGAAAAAGAAGAAATTCTAGATTGTGATTAGAAAATGGAAAAATTAAGGTTTCATCTAGAGTATCCTACATTCAGAAGTGAGGCAAGGGGGACAACAACTTAAGAACTGAGTCCTACAAATCCTTGAACTATAAAAGAAATAGGAAGGTAAGGAAAATTCTTACAAGGTCAAAGTTTGAGTTTGATTTTAGGAAAGTCCAGTCAAGATGTACTTCAAAAGATAGGACCTACCTGAAACAAAATCAAGTAAATAGTAAGCAGAAATTATTAGGGAAGGTTGCACAGAGGATAGAAATGAGTCTGGCCAGGAGCAGCTGGTGTGGTCACAAAAATTATTTATAGACCACAGAAGCATGAGACTTTCAAAGGAATAAATGGGTGCTTAGATTTACCAAAAGGTGAAAGAAATAAGTACTTTGTAAGTATTTTGTTTCCATCAGTTGTTCTTGCAGAGGACTTTGAGGTATATTTACTCAAAGTCTTTTCAAGTAATAAATACTGATAAAGATCAAAAGAGTCTGGGTATTCACACAAGGTAAGAAATGAAATAGCAGAGAGATTAAAAAAATAAATTAAAAGTACCAGGTGCTTGGAAGAAGAGCTGAGCTGCTAAGAAAATAGATTTCTGTTTAAAATGGTTTGCTACATTGAAAGCCCTGGGAATCATAAATCACTTTACCTATCCTTTAAGGAGTCACTAGGGAAATTCAGAGAGCAGTAAACCTTTTCTTCTATACCCAACTAACATCTGTAGGCATAAAATCTTTGTAATTCTAAACAGAAATCACAAAAAAAAAATCTTCATAAAAGGAGTGTCTTTCTTGCCTCTAATGGGCAAGGATTGTGTGAATATGTAAGGGAAATGCAGGAGTTAGTTAATCTCATGGATTCAGAATCATAAGGTCTGTCTTTACAAAATATAATCCAAATTTTGTGGGTGATTTGCTTAGCTCAGAATAATGCCTTTGCAAGCAATAGCAAAAGGCAAGCTCCTCTTTGAGCCCAATGTTTCTCTTAAGACAGGAGGCAGTGGAATAGGTTGCTTATTGAAGAACTTCACCTATACCCAGGTAAGGTATGTGCCTGCTGCAGTTAAAGTCATTTGGTCAGATTTGAATTAATTATTTTTATCCTAAAGAAAACTGTAATGTAGCATTAGAAACAGCAAAATATGTCACTTGAAATGCCACAGTGGACAGGGTCTCTTGGGCTAAAAGAATTATGCTCTTTGTTAGTCTCACTACAGAGCAATTTGCATTAGCAGACAGCTTGTTTATATTGATAATGCTGTGCAAAAAAACAGTGCTGACAATTTCAATTGGTTTTATCAGTCTGCACACACATAGGTGATTTTTAAATGACTGTTGAACAGAACATTCTCTTCCATTTCTAGATTATACTCATTTCTTAACATTTTGCAGAATTCAGAAATGAACAGAAATGTGACTTGCATGATTCCATAGTTGCAATGGAAGAATGAATTCTAATTAGATATTGCTGTAGTGGAGCAATTGCACTGCCTTACACTCTGATGGGTAAATTCTGGAATAGGTAATGTTGCTACATTGATAAAGACTGGGGCTAGAGAAAACTTTTTATTTTTATTTTTATTTTTTAAATGAATTTTTGTCAGACTTGCTATCAGGATTGGTTCATGCATCTTCATGAACCGAGTTTGCTACATTCAAAGGTAAATAAATTTTTTTATTTTAAGTTGTGCTTAAGAGGTCCCTTAGCATGTCCTTTTGCCATTCTTTCAGCAGGTCTAAACTCAACTTGCCTCACTGCATCCCTTGAGGAGAATCATAAGGAAAGACCCATAATGTGTATGCTGCACTGATTAGCAAAGCTGAATGTTTTCCTCTCTTCCTATTGCCACTATCTGCCTTGGTGAGGCTTGCTGGACATCCTGCAGCAAGGTCTGGTGCCCCCTTTAATTCCCCAGAAGCCTTTGGTCAGGATTTTGGGGCCAGAGCCACAAAGGCCCCTGCACAGCTCTGGGGGTCAGGATGGCCAAGCTCAGCTGGGGAGAGAATGGGCAGAGAGCAGCTCATGGGGTAAGGGCTTCTGAGCTAATGTTTGAAGAAAACAAGATTTTTTTTGGGCTTCCAGCTGTGTTGAGGCACTTCTTGGACTTTGAGAGCTGGTAAATGCATTTCTGCAGAAACAGCCACAGTGCTATTCCATGCCATACATTCAATAGAGATCATTTCCCAAGGCTACCAAATCACACAGATTCGTAAATATTGCAAGAAATAACTACTGTCAGAGTATCTCTGGAGGTAATAATCAAATAACTGCAATTCCAGACTTCAAACTACTCTCAAGTGAACTGAGAAAAAAAATGAAAAATCACACACCATTATCAATTTGAAGAACTTTATCCAAAACCACAATTTCCATCTGATATTAACAAAACTTGTCATTTTCACCATAGTAAAGGAATGAACCAGTACTAAGTACACATATAGTGAAAGCAGTCAATAATTGGAAAAGAACATAACAGGAGCTTAAAAGAATACATTTCTCTTAACTAAACTTGCTAATTACAGTAAACTTGGAGAAAGCAGAGGGCATCTTTAAAGTTGTTTTTGTCTTTACAGATAGAGCTAGCTCCACGATCCAAGAACAATGATTACAACAGTAAAGGTTTTTCTAGAAACCAACCCATTTATTACAAAAACAATACAGAGAATCCCTGCAAACCTGATAGTGTACAAAACAGGGTAGCAGAGAGAAAGCACAAGAGAATTAAATTGCTCAGGATTATTAAGAAAAAGTAACAGTGCATACTAAAGGGCTCCTGTAAAGATGTTTTTTACATGAACTGAAGAATATAATTTCCATATTACTGTGATTTTGTGTGAAGCACAGATGCTTTCAGAAGTGTCACTATTTAGCTTTTTTTGGGAGAAAAAGTCCCAGATAATTAGGCAGTATTTGAGATAACTGAAAAACAAACGCAATAGGCTACCTCACAAAGCTAACAACCAGATTTATTTACATAAGCTTCACATTTCACTGAGACTTTGTACTCCACTCCTTCTGAACTTCCAAACTTCAGAACTGGAAGAGGACTTAGAGAAAGAACAAATATTTCTCAGGTTGAGTACTCATACTAGGAAAAAATAGTGCAACTGTTTGCTACATTATGTACCCTTCCAGCATATCTATCAAAATATTCAGACTTGGTTTTATCACCTTCTCATTTAAAAAAATACAGCATTCTGCTTTCTTTCTTGCTTTTGATTAGGAAATTACAGACATCTTTACATTTAAAATAAAACCCCAGCTACCCACAGCTAGTCCTGCAAACTGATCCAGTGAAGCAGATGTCAGGAGTACAGAAGAAGTGTTATTAATGCAGTTGACTCCAGGTGGAGGCAAAGGTCCCTCTGGATGGAGCAGCCTGCAGGCTCAGGAACTTCAATCATCCTTATGAAGGCAGCAGCTGAGATGGGTTTTAGGCCTAGACTTGAAATTTCGAGTTCAATGTTATTTGTTCATTGGTGGGAGTGAACTCCTCAGGAAATGCGATATCACTGTAATGGCTGCAGCTCAGGAAGCTCCCAGAACACCAGGCTGCAGAGCTCCCTCAATTCTGGCAGAAGAATGTGCTTTCCTTTGGGTACAATGGCATTTCTAAATGCTCAATCTGGCTGTAGCAGCTTGGCTGTGTGTCTGAGAACTGCAGGTGTGATTAGATTTGAAATGGCTTAGCACATTGGGCCTGTTTTTCTTTACTGAATAGGCTGCTCTTTAATGGCCCTGACCCCACAGTAAATCACATGAAGCTTTTCTGTTCTCCTTAGGGCCCACTCCCACTGCCCTCACCTTACCCCAAGAGCATTACCACTGATTCTGATCTGCTAAAAATCCAAAGGACTTTGGGTTGGGAAAAGCTCAGTAAGTGCTGGCTGCAGAACAGTGCAGTGTATCCACACAGTCTGAATTTTTGAAAGGTAACTTTGCATTGTATGGATACTGACAACACAGTTACCAAGCTTCACAGCCACATCTTGCCCTTCTGCTTAGGGCAAACACTTTGTGGTTTGCTAAGGCAGATAAGGATTAAGATTTTCTCCCAAAAAGAGGCCTTGTGTCACTGTTCCTGCCCTCACTGTGAATGTCCTTTCTCATCACTAGCCCTACTCTCACAGGAGTAAGGAGCCGGCTAGAAAGGCCTGAAGAACACTGCTGGCTTCCAAATGCCTGCATGCTCTGATACCAAGGAATGAAAAGAATACTGCAAAGACAAGGGGAGAAATAAAATGCAGGCATAGACACTGTGCCATAGACAATGTGATGGTGACAATGAGCTTAAAGAGACGGATGCAAGTTCAAGGGTAATATGGGGAGGAATGAGGAATGATAGGGCCTGAAGGATTGGGCAGTGACTTTGGAGACATTCTGTGATTCTCTTGCTTGTTTCTTTTCTCAGCATCTTTAAAGTCTGGATAATAGTAAGATCTCCTTTGAGACCTAGTGGCAGAAAACTGAAGATTAAAATGAGACAATCCTACTGTACAGATGATACTTGACTCATTAATGTTTCATGCTTAAGAAAATAGGGTTGTTTTGCTTTTGCAGGAAGACTAAACAGAGCTTTGGGAGGTAAATCCTATATGTATTCTACTAACACAGGAACATTTTAGAGTATTTTCTACAACTGAAAATAGCAACCTGGGAAAGACAGAATGGGTGGCACAATGCTCCCAAGAATTTGAAAAGAGGGAGACTGTGCTCACACAAAAGGGCCTTGCTACCAACAGCTCGAGTCTCAGGAAAAACTGCCTTCAGAGACATGTCCTTGAGATGATTGTGACATGTTTGTCTTATCAGGGTTTTCTTTTGCAGTTAATGGCCGTGTTGGTGTAATTTCCAAACCAGCAAAAGTAGTTCTGCACATGTTGTTTCAGGGTAAATGCTCTGGGACAGGCCAGAGTGAGATAAAATTGTCATGCATTTTGTTCTGCAAAGACAAATATTTCCCTGGAACTGCTTATGTAGGTAATTGGACACTTTCTTCTTTCTTTGTGCCTGAAGAACCACAAACTAAAATGAGACACGGCTGGGACATAGCTGTTAGGAGTTCCCTACATGTCCAGAGAAGAGCATAGTGGTGACTTCATTTTCCCTGTTTTGCACTGAAAAGATGAGATAAAAGGCAAAGATGGGTTATATAACACAAAAAGTTAGTGTCAGATTAATGGCAGTAGGAGACTTTATGGCTCAGGATGCCTTGACTGCTTTAGGATGTTCTCAGACAAGAGGTAAAGGGCTAAATGCATGTTAAACCACCCCTCTTTTCACCTTATGGTGACTGAACAATGTACCAGGAACAGTACAGCTAACAGAATATTGATCTCTGGCTCTTCTGTGACTAGAACAAATGCTTGTTTCCCTGAGGATTATCAGGCTGTGGGGGGAGGAGGGACATGCTGTACCTGGAGGTTCAGCTCCCACTCAGCCCTGGCTGTGTGTCCAGGGAGCCAGCAGGGCTTAGAGGGACACAGCAGCAGCTAATGAACCACTCAGCCCTGCCTGTCAGAACCCTCATGGCTGACATTATCACCAGGGACCTCACTGCCCTTTCCTTCCTGCACATTAATCACATGAAATCCAATTCTCCAAAGCTCTGAATGTTCCAAAGGCACAGATGCATTTTGATCTCGGATTCTAATCTTTAGTCTATTTACCTCAAATGGGAATCATGCCTAAAAAGAGCAAATTTCCAGATTCTACTCTGTGATTAGCCACAGGAAACTCAGTCAAATTACCTTGGATAAATGGACAGTGCTACATGAAATTAATAACTCTCAGCAGCCTACAGAGAAATGTGAAAAGGATATTACCAACTGGAATTGCTTGAGTATAGTAAAATGAAAACTTTTAATAATAGACAAAATACATAATAACCCAGAGACTAGAGGCTCCTGTTTTCATTTAGTCCCAGACACAAAGGTGTAATTTTTTTTAATGTTCAAATGAGTGTACAGGGCAAGACAATAATGGCTGGATGCTTCTATTCAGTCTTGATTTGGGGCTGATTATTACAGTCTGCTTAGCAGCTGGGTGGGATGCTCACTGCCCTCAAGTCCTGTTGCAAGTGAGGATTTCGGAGCAGGGATCTCTTTACTTCTGAGTTATCTATGACCTCATCTGCCCACTAAAAAGGCTAAATACATTACTTGTAGCAGATGAGTCTCCCTGCTACTATTGTTGCATCCATTTCAAAATCGGTTTTTCAGCTTTGCAAGTGTGCTGACACAGAAATACAGGTTGTTAATGCTGTGGGCAAACACAGACTCCTACTTGCAGATAAAAATATGACAGGAATAGCTCTAGTGGGTTTGCCCACACAGTTCTCCTTTCTTATGTGCCATTGCACCCACTTGAATAATTGTTCAGCCTTTAGTCTCTGCAGTGGTGGCTGCACAGCTGCTGTGTTGAGCAGGTGGCTGCTTTGAGAAAAAAAATCCTTTAGAGGGAGTTTGATTATTTGGTATGTTGCCATAGATCCCTAGAGGCCATGGCTAAAAGGCAATTATTAGGGCACCCCAGTTTGTCTTCCTTGGCTCACTGATAACTTTGCAGGGCAAAGTTGCTCCTTGTGTTTGTATGATGAGGTTGCATAACAGAGCTGGAGGTAAAACACCTCCAGAGGTAGAGCATATAGAAAGTGGTTTGCTTCATCTCCCACAGAATGAACTGTAGTCAGGATTTCCTAACTGCTATCTGTGCTAGACAATTTTAACTGAAGCACTGTTCAAGTGGAATCCTTCCTTTTCTCAGGCTCATACACAAAGTACTCAAGCAAAGTACAGAACGCTGTTCTTCTAAACAAAGGCTTCAGAAAACAGCTCTGGGGAATGTGTCTGGGCTTGGCTTCCTCATCACTCCTCAGTGAGTGACATCAATTTTCCAGCTGCCTGGCTCCAAGGAACAGAGAAACTACAGTGCTCCAAGTCAAGCTGTGTGGAGAGTTCAAGAGGCAACATATTTCACAGGACCATACCTGTGAAAACATCCTGCACTCAGCACTGCTCCATTCCCCTCTGTAGCTTCTCTGAACTTAATGATGAATTAGTCCCCTTTTTCAATGATTTAATTTAAACCTTCACTAACCTCCCAGAAGAGAGAAGTGGTTGTAGTGGACAAAGCCAGAACACAACAGAAACGCAGTGTGCATATTGTCACTATCAAAGTAGAGCAGAGCTTGAACTAGCTCTGCAATTTGGGGATCTTCAATACAACTGACAGTATTCCACACAGACACTCATGTTCAGTATCCTTGTACCTGCATCCTAGAACTAGCTTTTCCTCCCAACAGAGAAGCTATACAGTTTAACTATGCAGTTAAACTACAAGGCAGGAAATGCCTGCACTTGCTGCCTGCACCCAGCTTACCATGTCACCCTGTCAAGCCAATTACTTAAATTAAAGTTTTGTCTGGCCCTTCTTGACAACACAGCCTCTAACAATGAAAATATGTATGATGATGATCTGGATGCAGGAGGTGGAACTCACTGTTTTCCAAAGCTCCTGCTATTACTATCAGTTTCACATGAAAGTAGGGCATTTTCTTTGGGAAAAGCAACACAAAAGTGTCACTTGGTTTCACTAGCAGAATAGTGGGGTTTTTCTGCTGTTCCCACTCTAATGCTTTTCTTCATGGTTGAAGAGTTTAGTCCAGTGCTCTGGGAGAGAGATGCAAACATTGCTAATTGCACTAAGATTAATATTCTAGGAAATTTAAGCAAAGCACTCCACTGGCAAATTCATTAGGCAGCAAAATAATCCCACTGGGCAAGTACCATTGTGTCAAACTGGTTTTAGTCATGGTGGAAATGTTTTGCTCTTTATGCCAAAATGCTTGCAGGATCTGACCTAACCAGACAGCCTGCAGGAACAATGAAGACAAGTCCATGAGTAACTGATACAATTACAAAGGCAACAGAATATCAGAAAATGGTTGGGGACAGTACATTATATTAAGCAACAATTTCACAGATCCTACATGTTTACACACCCGACCTTGTCCTGCTCAATTCTTCATTGGAAACTTCTCTGCAGCTTTCCAACAGCTTCCTTTCTGCTCAGCAAGAATAAGGTGGGATGCAAAAACAAACAAGGTAGATAATTTATGCAGCTCCTCTACTTTTTGTTGTCCTGTGGCTATGAAGGAATTAACAGCTATTTTAGGAAATGAAAATCGTAATTTTTCTATCATCCTTAAGACTACAGTTATTTTATTGGACAGAATTTGCTTTCTTTCCCTCTGATCTTGCAGAACTGGACTTCCTAAACTTTTTCCCAGTATAGCTCTTGTCTGTCCTCAACCATTTTCACAAAATCCTGCCTCCAAATAGGAAAATAACAACACACACAGAAGCTCATAATTGTTTTTCTTAACCTCAAAATAACCTAATTTATTTTTCCCCACTGCTAGCTCTGTTTGCATCTTTCCTAGCTTTAAAGGACAGTTCATAGAGAGGGAAAAAATATACACAGTGACTGCTGAGTGGTTATAAAGACTGATTTGGGGCATGCTGCTTTGATTCAAGTAACTGTCCACCAGCCCTGCAGGAAAATGGGTTTAAAGAGAAAAGTGGGAAATCCAAACCTCTCTATACATTCAGCAGCTCATAGCCCAGCCTCAAGCTCAGTAGCAGGCAAGTGTCAAAAATAGTCTCTGTTCCTGCAGACAGGGCTTTCTGGAATTAGGGTATTAGCTACATGAGACAGAAAACCTAGACAGTACATGCAGACATAGAAGAAGAATTTGTCTGCTGCTCTCAAAGTGCATACATTTTATGCATTGTTGCTTAATTTTTATGGGGGTGAAGGAAGATTTCCAACAGTGGTGATTTTTTTTTTTATTTCTCTCAAGATTTTACAGTTTCTCAAGCAAGGAAAGCCACAGCTAGTCTTGAAGAGACACAGCTCTTGAAAATGAACTGTCCGTGGAAAAAATGCAGTAAAAATGTTGCCTCTCAGTGGAACAAATCCAAAGGATAATCAGAGTCATTACCTAAAGCGTGTTATAAAAAAATCTCATTCAAGACTCTCACCACAACCCAGAGACATATTAATACTGAGATATAAGCACTTGCACATCTGACACTTATTACTTTTCTTGTGTTGTCTCTACCCCAGGACATACCCAACTCTTGAATTCACCCCTGCATAAGCACAGAAGTGACCAAGCTTTCTTTCAATTTTATCTTTCTCATAGACATATTCACTATTAATTAGGCTTTAAAAATTTTCTATCATTCTTTCAGTAAATCAATAACCTCATGAAAGCACACAGCTGCTGTAAGAAATCTGGATTGCAGTCCAGTGAGATGAGAAATGTGGTATTAGGCTTTTGTTTCATGTAAGGAATGCATATACAAACCACTGCAATCCAGTACCTCCAGACAGAAATGGGAACTTGTGCTACTCTGTTTATCATTTTCTCCTCTGAAATTCAGAGGGTCTGCAGAGCAGCAGTAGGCAGGTTCAGCATAAATGTATTGATTACCAGCTCCAGTTACTGAAACTGGACAGCAGGCAACAGACAGCCTGCATCCACCTGTCATGGCTGTGAGACTGATGATTTTGAGTACAGCCCTGGAGTCTACAGCCATGCTGAACACCCACACATGATGAACTCAGATTTCATCAGAACCGAGCCAATGCCAACCACTTGGTCCATCAAGGAAATTAAGATGTCCAGAAAACACGATCTGGAACAATTCCATATAATGTTATACCACAGTAAAAAATCCACAAAAGAAAAAAAATGCGGACAAACTGCAGAAGAGCTGCTAGAAAAATCTACAGTAAAAAATAAGCACTTTCTATATAAATATCTCTCTGTATTTACTATACCCACGTTGATCTCTCTTTTATTACATGTCTATACAAAACTGGTATTGGCTCTGTTCTCAAATAAAGCTCTCACCTCCACACAATTTATATCCAAACTTTCTGCCATCAAGACTTAAAATGATCAACCTGCATTTCATTTCCACGGCTGTGGCAGCACTTAATCAACAAAGTCTCTAGTTATGTGTATTTATATAGATATACATGTATATATACACACATACATACATACATACACATGACAAATACTGTTGAAGACTTCCTTTCTTCCAGTGTTTGTAGTGACAGTCATCCTAGAAGGTGAAGGCATACACCACTCCCACAACCACAATATTTCCAATTGTTGCTATTATTGCAATCCATAGCAATATGGCATCATTTGAAGAACGGGATGTCTCTTCTGGTGGATTCTGCATGGAAGAAGCTGCATGGACATTGGCTGATGAGTTAAACAGGGAGTACTCTGTACTAAAGTCCTCGTTGGGTGAGTCCATAAAGGCTCCTCCCATAACAGGAAGCTGTGAAGAAAAACACGGCAGAATCAGACTGAAAGCCAATATCTGCTTTTGCATTGTCTCAAAGTCATTATCAAAGAGTAACCATTAGCTAACTTGCAAAATTACTGAGATTCCATGTACATGGTGCTAACCTGTCAGGAACATCACAGACTATAATATTTCTCCCATTTCTGTTGGAATCAATATTATTGAAGAAAACCTACATATAATACATGCAATATACAGAAGAGTTAGCATGCAGGCTTCAAGTCAGCCTAAGAAATCATATGCATTTAGAAGAGATACCCATATACACAAAGCACTCACATACCAGAATTTGAGTTGATAGCAAGAGGATTGTTTTGTGACTACCAGCAAAGGTATCATGTCACTGCAAGACATTGCACAAGCACAGAGAGGATCTGATGCAGAGAATTTGTTCTCCCCTTATGCATCACTCAGAAGCAAACTCTTCGCATATGAAGAGATCATGTAAAACATTCTTACTGTAAAAAGGCTGGAATGTACTCAGTGCACTAACTTCACTTGCAAAACACAGCACTGCAACAATCCAGGATTTATGAATCAGTACAACAGAAAACTTCAAACTGGTTTTTGAAAGGCTCCATCACAATGCAGTAAATGGTAGATTTCTAAAAGTTTTCCCACACCAGACTCCTTCTACTGGGAAGGACCAAGTATCTTTGGTGCTCTTAGTGGATTTCTCAGCAGTACCGGAAAATGTTCTGAGTAAGATAACAGTTACTCAATATACTTTGCAAAAGATAAAGCAAGAAGAAACTATATTCTTCAGGGTTCAATAACTATTTTACTTTTACACAGTGGTATAAAATGACATCCTTCTGCAAATGAATGGATTCCTCATTCAGGGAAGAGGATACCTACTGCAGTACAAAGACTATTTACAACTAAAAAAGGTTCACACAAAAGCTTTTTGCTTCCATCCTTGTCCCTTGTATGTTTAGGAATGCAGAACTGTAAGAATCTCCCCTGACTCACTGAGTGCAGGCTCCAAGTCTCATGTAAGTATAAGACAATGTTTTTAGAAAAAACTGCAGAACATCTATTTCACATATCTATAAATGCTCAGAAACCTGTGTCTGAATACCCTGTAAAAAACCACGAGCAGTGGGGCTATGGAAAAGCCAAAGTTTCTGCAGTACTCTCTAACCAAACTCTCTCAGGGCTTTAGCACATAGGTAGACCAAATCCACATACTTATTGGATAAAAAAACCCCAGAGTCGTATGTCTAAATTTCTCTGCCAAAATTCCACCATGGCATTGATGATTGGTTTGATCTTGAGCAATGAGTAAAACCTAGACATCAGTGCATCCTACCTACATTTCTCGGCGAGTCCGGGGCTTCAGGGAAAGCTGAAAATATCTGTGAATATTGTCCTTAGAAACATCCTCACTGCAACACCAGCCAACATTTCCTACCTCACAGTGGTTTCCACGCTGCTGCTGTCATCCAAACTTTACACACAATCTCCTGTTTTACACCATATTAGTAGGTGCCTTTGGGGTTTTGGTATTAATTTTCACCTTTCTCAACAGGGCTCTCTTCCACTCTAACTTCAGCACTACTGCTGAAGTCACTGCAGCCTATGAATAACAGAGGAACAAGCTTTTCCTTCATTCAGCCATATCACAGAAAGCTGCTATACCTTCAGCCCTAAACTGCCCTGTCAAATACTCACTGGGCTGAAAAACCATCTCTTAGCATCCTGTCCTTCCTCTCCTGCATCCCATTTTGATTCTCTCAGTAACCTCTCCCTTTGGAACCAAACGACACCCATTCTGACTGTGTGCAGCTGTGCTATGGAGGCTGCTGAAATGGACAGCATGTGAGGATAAACCATCTCCTCTCTATACTGGCTGAAATCTACAGACAGCACTAAACACTTTGATAGTCTGAGAATGAAGTCTTTTTTTTTGCTTGCCATGCGTAACGTTTTAGAGAGACACAAAAGACAGGCTCTTTTTCAAAGCTGACTGCTGAACAAATTTCATCTGTACTAGAAAATATCATGTCACATTCAAAATTAAACAGAGAATGATGAAAGAGCAGAGTGGATATGTCATGCTACCTAATCCACATTAAATAATATTATCTTTGATATCAGATATGATTAGACAAAAGCAGTTTACAAGAAACCAAGCAGGAAATTGCAAAAGTAAAGTCTGATACATTCTCCCTGCATCAAAGATTTTTGCTGGCAATTTCAACACAGTGTGGTTTAAAAGAGAGCAAAAGCTTCCATTTCAAAAGCTCAGCTTGATCTCTTGAATCCAATTCCACCAGACTTTTTTTATGTCTTGGGATTTGATAAGGAAAGCATTTCTCAGTTTTATAAAAATTTCTTTTTATGTAGAGATTGCCGTAAAAGGCAGCTCTGACTTCAAACAGAAGTGTATTTATGCAGCAATGATGCCATGCAACAGCTACAGAGACTCTAATTAAAGGTCTCTGCTCCAAATGACAGGAATACATTTACCACACCGGCAGCAAAATGCTCAACCAGAGGTGCTTGCCTCCTTAACAAACCATTTTAAGGCTACCAGCATTTAGGACAGTCAATTTTGCAAAATCTTTCAACTGGATCATCCCTAGTACAGAGGTACACACACAAGTGTATGTGTCCAATATGGTGGGAGGTCATAAGCACTGTTCTGGTGATTGATACCTGGGTTTTGGGCCACACATTCTGTGCTCTCAAGGAGTTACATGAAATGACAAGTTTCCACCCTGTTAGTTCCCCTGCTGCTGTCACAGAGGCAGGAGCATCGTGTAGCAGCACAGCTACACAGCACGCTGTAAATTATGTCAAATCTGAATCTCCTTGTACTGTCTAAGGCCCAAACAAGCTGTCTGCACCATCTGAGGGGAGCACATGGTGTAACAGCTCATCTGAATCTCTGAAAGGCTTGAGGTGACCTGGTTTAAAGGACTGACATTCAGCACCTGGCACAGGCTCTTTCTGTAAGACTGAATTCCAGTTTTTCTGTTTGTAGGTCAGTAGCACTTCACCACAGATCTGGAAATAAACCTTCCTGCCAATTTCCCATTTGCAAAAATCATCTCTTGCTAAATGTGCATTCTCCCTTCTCACTGCTCCAGCAGCTTCATGTAAGAGCGGGAGGAACTGCCATATGGTGTCCGAGAGAAAGTCCATCTCCCTTGGGTGGGAGTGGCTCCAACAGTGGCCGTAAATAGATGCTTAGGAGAGTAACAGCACAACAGGAGAAACATGTCTGATACTACCCCTTCATAACTCACAGCCTCTGTTTTCAGCTTAGGAAGTTCATAGACCGGACACCATTGCTATCGATTTAGTAACTTGCAAAGAATTTTGCTACCATGAACTTGTCCAGACTATATCTGATCTCATCTGAAGCTGAGCATCCTTCTCTATCTGGCCTCTTGGTGACACTTAACAGTCAGGGTGCTCAGTGATTAGAGTCATGTAAATCATCCTTGGGAGATATGCCATCTCTCCACAGGAGAGAGGGATGATTAGTATCAATGGCAATCTATCTTTTTGGTAGATTAAATTCAGTGAAATGAATCTCATCCTCAGCCTTTATGTCTTCATTCTCCCATAAGGTACAGTATCTTCCCTCTGCAGTCTTATTTGAGATTTTACTTATTTGAGACCTCCAGACCTGACACTAATGGGAGTTGTGAAGTGCTTGTGATTGACAGCAGGCTAAGGACAGAAACCTGCAATACTCTCTGTGACTGCTCTATTTTTCTGCCTGTGCAAAGCAAATATATGCCAATTTACATCATCCAAAACCTTCACCCATGTCACAGCCATTACAGTGACCTGCAGTCTGTTTTACCCTCAGAGGATTAATAGTTCAGGCAAGGCTGCCACCCTCCCCAAGGGCACAGGATTCCTCATCCTGTGATGTAGCCAGGGCAAAGGCTTAACTGGGAAACAGGACACTGAGGGACAGGAGAGGAGCAGACCAAGGGGTAATGCTGTAACACACTGCTTGGAAATGAAACTCCTTTCCTAGAGACTGTGTTGACATTGTTAAGTAGCAGTAATAGTACATTGCTTGTTAAATGGCTTCTGGGACTGGCAAAGAAAGAATTGAAATCATTAAATAGCAACAGGCAGAAAACCAAACAGCAAAATGTCAAGTGGTAATGAGAACACCCACTGCGCCAAATACCTCCCACTGGCATGCTCTGGGGTCACGAGGAGAGCAGCCCTTGAACAGTTCTGTGATGCACTTCTAGTTAGCAGAAAAATTCTATTTTATAATCAAAGTGATCCACAGGAATTAAAAACAGCATGTCAGGTACCACTCACTGATCTGTAAGTATGACAGTGTTCTTAAGCAGCAGCATATAAAATCCAACCCTTAGCAATAACATTGCTCCATTCCTTTGAGAATCAGGTGTCTGACATTTTTTCATAGTCAGCTAGAGAACTGTGACACTTGGCTGCTGCCACCTTTTCGGGAACCCAGGTTAATCAGGTGTCTGACATTTTTCACAGTCAGCTAGAGAATTTTGACATTTGGCTGCTGCCACCTTGTTGGGAACCCAGGTTAGGCACAGATATTTGAAAGCACAGCTCAATCTTCTAGTGAGAAACTAAGAAACCTCAGCAGCAGCTTTAACAGCTCTGCTGTATTTTTGCCCTGGCCTCCCCAAGCATCACTCCAGATAAGCATCATCTGAGCAGTTCAGGTGTTATTTTGTAAAATCCATGTTGCTACTTCAGAATATTTAACTTTCCAGTGTTTCTTTTTTGTAAAATTTTAGATATCAACTTTTTACAAGATGGTATGATTTGAATACATAAAGTGAAATTATTATTTCTTCTGCCCTGGCAGCATATGATCACTGTAGTGTCTGAAAACGTTCCACCTGCACTCATAAATTAATCTAACACAGTTGCTACAAAGGCAGTAGCAATGTATGGGTTCACAAATTCACCATAACAACATCTTAATTGTTAGGCTCTTTTTAAATAAATGTTTTTGCTAAAGAGATACCCCACATGACCAGTATTCTGTCCACAGTAATTCTGTCTCACAGAAAAATGCATATATAGTCTTATCTAAAGCACACACTGTAAATGAAGATGTGTTTTTGGCTATTATTGATTTACCAAGTTCTTCTGTTCAGTTTGCCAGAATATCACCCTGCTGTTTAGAGTGCAGGCTGGATGCATAGTGACAATCAGGACTTGTTCTATGTTCACTGCAAGTGGATCCTTTTGAACACATTAAACTTACACACAAAATTAACGACCACCTAAGGCAATCCTCCTTAATTTAATTAAATATGTCTAATTATGAAGAGGAAGAAAATGTTTTATGCACTTAGCTTCAAATTCTCTTTTTAATTGATTCAGATTCCTGCTTCAACTTGAAATCACAGTCTTAGGTTGACAAGCTTAAAAAAACAGCTGCTTATTTTCAAAATATAGTTGTCAAAATGTTCATCCTACCAGTGGTAATGGAAAATTTTCACTCTGACATGGAGGCATCAAAATTTCACCTGTTATTTTAATCTTGTTAAAAACTTTCAATTTTATCAATCTCTGCTTTTCTTTCAATCCATTCTATTCCTAGGACCTGTGCATTACTTCCTTCACTGCTTTCCAATCCATGCTAGGCTAGCTAGACACAGTGTCTTTGTCCTTTTAGCTTATAGTACTATTCAAAGTTGTTCCATTCCAACCGTATCTCAGATGCTAGAGATTTGAACCTTGCTGTTGAATCACACACTCTAAGAGCTGCCTTGATCAACAGGTGTCTGGATGTTTAGGAAGGAACAACCCAAGATGTTCCAAGATGCTGCAGCAGACACTTCAACTCCGAGTTTGCTTTTGGCTGTAGAAACTGGTTTCCCTTAACTGAGGTATTCCCACAAGGAACTGAGCTCAGCTGCATCAGCTGGCCCTAAGCTACTGCTTTTATGAGCACAGGTCCTGGGCAGGCTGCAGCACCTCTCTGCAGGAGGTTCCCCTGCTGAATCAGCTGCAAAAAGCAGTGTAGACAACTGGTGTGAAGATAAGTGAAATTTTCACTCTCATATTTCTGCATAGGTAGCATCCAATATATCCTAATGATAAACATGCTGTGATTCCACTCCTGCAATTTACATCTGCCTAGTGCCGCATTGAAATAGCTTTATTTATTTCAAAGATCCCTACTGCTTTTAAACTATTATTCTCGACCAACTGCTGCTGGATTTCATCTTCCAAGTGCGCAAGACTGAGAACAAACAAAAGCCTTTTTAATAAAAAAGCTGACAGTAGCTGACAAGTCTCAAAAGGATACAGAGAAGTTTCTCATATTACCTCTGAACCCAAAAGTTCCTCCTCTTTTTTACAGCCAATGCTAGCAATGATGTATCAAGGAAAAGAGCAAGTTTTGTCAGCATTAAACAAAAATTCAAATTTCTGTGAAGAAGCCACAACTCTAAGTCACACATAATTTATATTGTGAATCTGTATATCTTAAATTGGAGGGAATGGTGAATATAATGAAAGAGTGCAGGGCAGCCAAGCAGACTGTGCTTTAAACTATCTGAATGTCTGTGGAACAATTTAAAAATTGCAGCACTAGGTGACCTTCTATATCTAATCCAACTGATGTCAATGTCCTATTGTGGTGTCACCGCAGTGGGGGAAAAGATGTCTGGCCCCCACATACAGCTACAACTTTAATGCTTCCAGGAGAACATGGACATAAAAGAAAATCTATAAACAGAGGGAGCCAGAAAGGCAAGCATTTATCAAAATGGAAAACCTTAGTGGGAGGGTATAAAACTGACCATCAATGTTATCATCAGTAGGAGCTATTAAAATCTGTTTACATTTTCCCAAAATGGAAAAACAGAGGACACTTCACACCACGTGTAGCCACACTGGGAAACTCAGGAAGAGCAGGAATTCCTTTAGAGATAAGAGCAATTTGCAGAGTTGGAACAGCTTAACACAGAACATTATTCTGAAAGAGCTTGAAACAACAAGCCTCTGAGTTTAAACTCTACTAATACATGAAAAGAAAGAGGTACTGATTATCTCACTGCTTCCAAAATTTTTGGCATTGGTGACTTCAAAGCCAAACTACAGGATTTAAGTGGACTTAATTGTCCCTTGTTTTGATCCAGGCTGGCAATTTCTTTCTGGTGTCAAGTTCCTCTATTACAAAAACCACCCCGAACTAAGTAAACAACCAAGTAATCAACCAACCAAAAAATAATCTTGGGGGGAGAAAAGGAACATACCTTTGTGTAATGTTTTGGTGTCCCAAGGGACAGCTTTTCTCCAAGGACAGAGGGCTGTATCACTGACAGGAAGCAAGCACATGGCTGCACAGTATCAGTGGCAGGTTCAGTGCTTATGCAGAGAGTAAGTGGCATGTGCCAGAGGGTAAAGAGGAAAATAAGAGTAAGACAAGCTGATTGTAATGGCACTTCATATCTGCTGAGAAAAAGGCATTCCCACCATAAACAGAAAAGCCACATTATGGGCTGTAAGTGGAAAGCCAAAGAGCAGAACTCAAGAAAAAATGTATTGGAAAATAACTGAACAAATCCAAATCCCATTTCTCAAAGTGAAAAAGGGCTGCTTAGATCCTTCCTCCACCGTAATCTTTGCAGCCCTGTTCATCTCTGAGAAAATGGTGATGCCTCATTATCAGTTTGGTGATGTGGCCAAGATTCTGGGTAACAAAGAAAGAGGCTGGCCATGTTATTTCAATTTTCCTTCTGCTCCCTCTCCCTTAGCCTAACAAGATGCTTAGGCTGTTCTCCAGGGGGGCTGGGGGGATGTGTGGAGGGATGGGAATTGGCAGCCATTCCCAAAAATGGAAGCAATGACAATTTCAAAAGTAGAACTGCTTTGAGATGAAAAATTGTTTAAACCATTAGACTTCAGGCATGGGTAAAAGTAACAATTTTGTAATTTGCTGCATCCTTCAGTATTTTGCAATCAGGATGCTTTTCATAAACACTAAAAATAATTTTAAGGGGCAGGTGTTAGGAGCTGGAACTAGGATGCAGCATTTTGGACATCATCTTATTCCTCTAGAGGAAAAAATAACTGCACAGAAATTCCTCTATGTTGCATATGCTGACCACTGCTCAAACCAAAACCCAGGAGCAATAAAAAAATCTTGCATGTTCCTCCAATCCCTGCTACACGGCCCATGAAAAATTAATTGGCTGAGATTTAACTAAGCCATACTAACAGGCTTAGCTCTATTTCATCACAGAAATTACTTACTATTCCATGTAGATTCAAAAGCTTTCAAACCTTCCAAAGTATAAATCTCATGTATTTTATGTTACATAGCCATGGCTGTACTGCAAAGACAAGTTTGGTTACATTTATCTATTGAGAGAAGTAATTACTATCACTGCAGCTCAGCTGTACCTAATGATGTAACATAAACGCCTCATTTTCAGCATCTTTGGGATAGCCACCTTGAACCTATCTTCAAATATGATAAGAGTTAGGTCACTGTAATAATGCAAACACACTGGGAAGAATTTTATTCTATGAAGACTTCCAGAGATTAATTCTCTCATGGAAAATACCTGCAGGCATCCAATAAAAAGCCTCAGAATGGAAATTAAAACAATTTAAGAGATTCAACTTATTCCATAAAGATTATTTTCCTTAAGCCTATATATTCTATTGGAGTCCTTGAAAAAACAGCAGAGAGAGAAAACTGGTAATGATGTGTGAAATAGTATTTTGGCTATGCAGCATTTTTATCCAACATTTTTTCCTATTTATTTTTTTCTTTCCCTTTCATTCTCATGTTGCTTTACATCTTCACAAACAAAAGAGTGGGGAGGCCTGAGGTATGCTGAGAGAATATTTGAGGTATCTCTCTTATGCCTCATGTAGACTATTTTTGTAAACATTTTTGCTTGCGTACTTGGCACCTAGTTCAGGACACACAACAAGCCTGAGAGGCAACAAAAACAAGGTATTCCAGTTGAGATGGACAAAAAATGGAGAAAAAACTGACACAATGCTAGTCCTCTTCATGTCTGGAGATGCTAAGGGTAGGAGCCAGCATGAAGAACAAGCAAAATAGAGAGCTGCTTCCAGGAAGAAAGGAGGACTGCCAAATGCCCCACTGCATACACTGCATACACTTCATTTGATGGAATACCAACATGTGTCAGGCTGGCATCCATCGTGATCCCATCAGGCATATTAGCCTCAACATATGGCTTGAGCAGCCTACAGACTACACATTCCTCTCAACTCATTCTGTAAGTAGCAGTTTATAACTGAAGAGGCACAATTTGCTTAAAAATTAATCCTATTCCCTTGCAATTTTTTTGTCTCATAAATGAGCCAATCACACATTACACAAGAGAATAAAAACTGGAAGGTGAAATAATGTTGATGGTTTCCTAATTTCGAGTATTTGAAGAGTAGTATTCACTGGGCTTAGAAAAGTTCCATCAGACACTAACTCTTTGTTGAATATTATGAATAAAAGCTCGATCACATGTCAATCTTGAGTGCTTAAGAACTCAGTGCCACCAAGCAATCATTTCAATCATCTTCTAGGATTTACTGCTCCCACAGCAGAGCCCAAGGAAGAGAAGCAACGTGTATTTCTCTTCCCCTTTGGTGCAAGATCAGCAGACATGACAGGAACAGAACTCAAAATGATTTAAAATAATCCTGGTTTACTTTGCTTTGAAGCAAAAGAGAAGAATCCATACAAGACATTTCACTGTCTCTTTGGGGGGGCAGAAACCTTCATCAAAGTGTGAGAACAGCCAGCATCAGAGCCAAATATTCCATATGTTCTCACAAGCCAAATAGTCACAACCCAGGTTTTGCTTGTGTACCAGGACCATCAAGGGATGATTAAGTGTGGCTGAACTAGACAGCAGCTGATGACAGCTTGATCATGCCAAACAAACACAGAACAGCCAAGCCATCTGTGTTTGTGTGCTTATGCTTGAGATTGTTCAAACAGTTCAAAGCACATTACAGAAAAATATAATAAATTATGCATTGATTCTCTCTAGATAAACCTGTCTATATATGTATAGGCAAAATAGTGCCTGAGCTACTTGGATGGGTACAAAACAATGTTTAATTTATTATACAACTGTTTGTAATTCAATACTTGTGCTTGGAACTCTTGGAGCTGCTCAGGATAATTAAAGGCATAGATATTTAACAGTTTTCCTCAGGAAGTAATGTTTTCCTACCCAAAAGTGATTTCTGTAAAAGCTTGTTCAGTTATTCTTGTGTTATGGAAAGCTGAGCAGGGAACAAAGAAAATAAAGTCAAAATGGATTGTATTTGCATTTTCTTCTCATTTCACTCAGTGGAATATGAATTATGGAATCACTGCTGGCCTGGAGAGCTGGAACAGTTGAGAGAGAAGTGATTTGGTATTCTCTCATGCCTGATGGAAGATGCAAGTTCACACTCCCCTGGTGTCTTAGGATCTCAGGATGTTTGGAGAAATGTTTTGAAAGTACATTAAAAGGAGAGAGATGTTATTCTACCTGAACTTGACAGCTGTTCCTGAGTATGCTGCAGTTTAGGTAGTGAAGAAATCCCCCCACCAGAAGAGTGCACCAGTTGAAAATCTTTCAGGTAAAAGGTTTTGAAAAGTAATCAGGAAATGGGCTGGCTCTAAGGTCAGGCAGGTTTCCTCCACAGCCTGAGAGCCAGAGTAAATGCACAGGCTCCTCTGCAAGCTGAAGGTCAGAGCCTTCTGAACCTCAGATTGGCAAAGGAGAAAAGCAGCAAAACAGCTACAGGATACCTTTAAGGTGCTTTAGGAGACAGGTTCACACTGAAGCAAGACACATACACCCATGTAACTTCAGATATTTACACATGCAATTTTGTGATGGTATCTTGCACCTACAGATGCAATTTTAAAATAACCCATCTGGCCAAAAGCAGTCTAAGATTGAGAATTACTATCAGCTATGGGCACACAAAAAGTAAGGTGAAGTATCAAGCAAGTGAACTGCATCAAAACCCAAAACTCTTGCTTTTTAAAACCTTAGTACAAGCCCTACAAAAACAGCTGGGGAAAAAAAATAAATAAAGCCTGGCAGAAGCACAACACTCTCAGCTCCAGGAGATGTACACATGCATGGCAGTGCATTCCCAGCCCTTGGCTGGGTTCTTCAGTCCAACCTTATATATTCGAATAATGAACTCCCTGATCTAGATTATAATACTCTTACCCATGATTTATTTATGATCGCTCTGAACTCAAATTAATTAAAATATCACCAGCTCATTTTATCAAGGCAGCAATGAGTGCACCATAAAAAAATTAAATTATGGAGGAGACAAAAATTGGAGCATCCACATAGATTTTCACCAAGGAGCCACTAGCTCTGAGACAGGTGCAGCTCACTTAACAACAAAGTTTGGTATCACTGCATCATTCAGTGCAGCCTTAGAGCTTAATGCAGCCCCTGATAAAGGATAATTTTTAAACAAAAGTAACAGGCAAAGGAAATTTCATTGGACATAGCCCTATAACACTCTGAAGGTTTCTGCATGCTGGGGAGAAAGAGGGTTCTCCCTCACCCAGTGGCCTGACAGGTTCCCATCTGCCACAGAGGGACCTTCCCCAGCCACAGGGAACCTGAATTGCAGCTCAAGCCTTTTTCAAGCTGAGCATCACTCATCAAAAACCCAGCACAGAAATAATAAAAAGCAGCATGGGAGTCGTTCAGTAAAACAGTGTAAATATGTAGTACTTGCAAAAATGCAAGCATTCCTCTCATCTTTAATCATTTCTATTTTGAAATGCTGGATTGAAGATCTTCATTTCAAAATATCTCCAAGAGACTTGTGCATCCCACACCACCATTCTATGTCTTGCATGAATAAATCCATAACACAATGAGGCATTGAGAGCTCAGTAAGAAAATTCACGAAGAAGAATTATTACAATGGATGCCACAAGAAACAATTAAAGCCATCAGCAAAAAAACCCACAGAGAGTGCTTAATTCCACCTGCTTTGCCCCCTCAAAGATGCCTCTTCAAAAATATTCTCAAAATCACCATCCAGTCAAAAGAAGGTAAATTTAGGGATTTAAATTGAACATGAAGAGATCCCTTGAGCAGCTATTGCTCTCCATTGGCAATGTATAGGAAGGTAAGTACCTAATCCTAAGGCAATGCACACAGTGCTTATTTGAAAATCTGTACAAAACCTCAAAAATGTATCTCATTAGGTGCTGGAATAGGAACTTATTACCTATTCCTATTTAAGGATATTTCCTTACTTATTTCCTACTCATTTAAAGTTTCAGAGTTGCAGTAAAATTGAAACATATATCTAAAATTAACTACACAGACCCATTTTAAATGTAACTAAATCAATAAACTAGTAGTAAAAGGAATAGGAGATAAAAATGAAAGGATTTTTCAAAAGTAATTACAATTTCTCCAAAGCAGTTTTGCATTTTGGAAGTGCCCTGCAAGTCATGAGTGTAATATGAATGACTGTACTTGGAAAGCACAGTCAGAGAGATAAAGACATATTAGAAAACATAGAGATGACCATAATAAAAAGATAACCATGTTCACTCAAGATAAAATGAAATCAAGTTAGAAAGTTTAAAACATTTGAAAAAAACCAAAGTTTTCTATGTATTTGTTGGTAGGGCTGAACTTAAATTTTTACAGAGTTTTTCTAAGGCCTGAGTAAGATCTTTGCAACATGGATGCTGCTTTGAGTGTTTTCCTCCTAGCACAATTCAATACCTGATCAATTGTCCCTTGAAAATAAACTGGAAACCCTGCTGTGAGACATTTCCTGACTAGGAAGGCTACATCACTGATCCCTGCATTACATCCTACCAAGTACCACTTACCAAGTTAAGACATTACATACTTATTGTCAAGTGTATATAATCAACTACAGAATAAAACCACATTTAATCCATCTTGTTGCTCAAAGAGCATCGTGGAAATACAACTGATAAAATGCAATAAATCAGTGCAAGATGTCCAGATTCAGAACAACCTGAAACCAGAAAGTACTCCCCCTGGAAAGAACTTGAACATATTCAAGAAGGTAGTTTCATTATCCTGAAGGGAATCTCTGAACAAACTTGTTTGATCCAGCCTGTAATACAAAACACACTTATATGAAACACACATACAATGACAAAATGCAGCAAGTCAAAGCCCTCAGAAGGACCTCAAGAAATGTCCCCGTGATCCCTAAGAAGGACTGGGTCCCAGTAAATAAAAGAGCAAATGCAGCATGGTTAAACTTTAATTATATTTGGCTCCCTTAAAACAGATGCTCCCAGACAGATTTCTGTTTCACCCACTAATGACTGTCATACACAATCATGTCACTGATTTCAGAGGGCTGCAGGGTTTGCACGCTTGCAGGCAAAACCAACAAGACACAGCTAAAGAATATTCACAAAATCCAACACCATGCTTCATCCAACAGGGATATTCAGCCACTGCAACAGAGGGAAGAGAACCAGACTGTGCCATGCTGTTTCAGGAAGGGGAACAATTGTCAGACTGCTGGTCTCTGTCACAGTCTCTGCCTGTAGGAGCAGTGCCCTCCTGACTGTGCTTGGGAGGCAGCAGTGTGCTGCTCCTGCTCACCCTCCAGTGTGCATCATCACACACTGCTGAAAGGATAACAGGAGTGAGATGAAAAGACAAACACAGGTAGGCAGGGGGTCAGAAGGAAGAGGTGCATCACAAATATGTGCAGGGGAAGGCAAGCTGGTGGGACATCATATATGCCTTGTGTATTTCCCATTGTCAGAGCAAACCCTCTCACAAGAAATCTGATTTTCTGATTACTTCAGATATGACCCCCATAAGACTTAGAGTGGGCCTTGGTCAACTTCAGCTTTCTGTTGCAAGATCTACAAAGAATGTGATGGGAAAGGGAAGCACTCATTCCCACTATGAGGCTGTGTCTCTCAAACTTGGGTCTTACCAGCTCAGATGAGAGCTCATTAAAGTGGAGTTTGAGTGTGGAGCTTGAGTCTGATGCTATGCGGCACTGCTGTCATGAAGCTCATTTCATTAATTTTTATTAAAATCAGCTTTTTTTTCTTGTAGCTTAAATAGAGAAGTAAAAGGAAACAGAAACAAACACTTCTGTCCCACTCCTTTGGTTCTGGGGGTGGACAGAGCCCTGGTGTGACTACACACCAATTCCTACATACACATTAGGCACACCACTGACTTTAAACATGTTCTTCAAACACCAGGTAGAGATCAGTTCCCACCTGTGTATCCCAGCTCTGCCCACAGCAGCACTTTTCCCCCACAAGTCACTAAACTACTCCAGCACTGAGGTAACAAAACCAGTGCCACCATCTCCAAGGTGAAAGCAGAGCCTGGATTTTGCAGAAGAGTAAGCTTCCACCTCTCACCTTCCATCATAACCTCTTTCCTTCTGTAATCCTGTAGTGCAGGCACCATCTGTTTCCCCAAAGGGAAGGTGCTTGCTCTTTGAGGAATGTAGAAAAACTGAGGTCTTAAGAACACCACAAGTACCCCTTGTCCATGTAGTTATACTCCCTGTAAATCTCACCAATACCCATCCTTTCTATTTCAAGCTCCTTACAGTTGTTCCATAAGAAAAAAAGACGGAAAATTAACAATTCATCCAATTCTTGATGATCTGATGGAGAAAAGGAAGAAATAAAATTTCTAGAAACCATTAGAGCGCACAACTCATTACTGAGGAAATATCATTGGGTCACTCTGGCCTTTAGAATAAACCACTACCTTTCAACGAAAAGTATAGTCTATATTGTGTTGAGAAAACCCTTATCTATTACTTGGAACCAAGCCCTGGCTGCCAGTTGATTGTGGCTTGTGAAGGTTCCAAACAAGATGGGCTCTGAACCAGAATCTGTTCACATGCAGAGAAACATCAGCAAAAACAGCCAGTCAGGATTTGTGTCACAATAAGATCTGTGTTACAAATCTGATTATTTACACAATGAAGGAGGAAGAAAGAGTGGAACTCATTTTCTTTATGGACTTTAATCTTCCCCTTTTATTCATATTTAAAGTTCCTTCTTGCCTTGTCTGCTTTGATTGTAAGCTCTTCAGGGCTTTTTGCACATTTTCAGTGTCCACCACAAGATCAGCTAATGAGTCTTTAAAACATTACTAGGGTCATCTCACTTCCAATTCCAAAACTGCCTTAATCCTTAATGGACTAGCGATATTCTGATGTTAATTTTTAATCATTCTCACCTACAGCTTGTTTCACTAATCCTAATGAACCAATGGCTTCACAACACTGAACAAACTCCAAATACAGCAAGCTATTCTCCTGCTGGAAGAATAAAAGTAAAGCCAAAGGCTGATCTTGAACACCTTTCACCACGAGGCTAGAATACAGGGGCATGCTCATTCTTCTTTTCAGAAAACACAGTGGCTTTGGCCAAAGGCTGCTTGGCATTCTGGGGCTGAAAAGTGCACAGCTGACCCCTGCTGATCTCTTGTCATGACAGCAGAAAAGCAAAAAAATGCAGCATTGGCATCTGCCAACTGTACTTGGGCATCCACAGACAGAACACAGAACAAGATGAACCAATATGAGTTGACAGCCTTAAAATATTTATCTGATCCATATTATTTTCATCTTGGATCTTCATTTAAACCTGAAATTTAGATGATGACATGTTTCTTTCCTTTTCAGAAATGCAGAGAAGATATTTTTCACCAGAAAATTTTGACATTAGCAGAGTGAATTAGAGGGATATTGATGTACTCTGATTTCTCAAAAGGTTACTGTGATCTTTTGTTGATTAAGAGACATGATGTCACTAAGATAAATGCTTCAGTTGCTATTAACATCTCCCAGTAACACATCAAACATTTTTACACAAAGTGCTGGATAACATAAGGAAAGGTTACTTCTCATGTCAAAGAACAAAGTCTGTGACCTTAATGATTTTGCTTTGCATTACAGTAGAAATATAAATGCTTGATTTGAGCAATACTGATGCATTATTCTTCACAGTTCAGAAATCAAACATTAAAAGACATATGTAAGAAAGTTTTTTCCAGGTGATAGCCTTTACATCTGCTGGCCATCTCGTTCTTTCAAGTGAAAAAGATATGAAGGAAAAGAGAGACTAAATCTATTTTTAATAAAAAATGAACTGCTATTTTATATCATGATTTCAGATGATTATATCATGGCACAAAAAGATGAATGGTAGATTCATGATGAATCAGCTTCATTTTCCCATAAAGATACTGAAAGTGAAAAGAAATTATTCTAAACCAGACAACTGCTAACTGGACCCAAACCACTCCAAGCCTAAAACACAGAGGTGCTGACTTCAGTTCAAGGTGATAGCTCCCTCTTTCTAGGCATCCTCATTCATACCTCACACACGAGCTTTTTTTACCCTCTCCAAAGACATAGAGTCAGCATAGAATGAAATTCTTGTCTTCAGGAAACATGCATTTGTTGAAAAGACACAAGACAGTCTCAGCCAACTACAAACTCCTACTGGGTAACTTGAACTTGTTGCTCAAAGGACTTGGTTAAAAAGATGGAGTGAGGGGGTGCAGAAAAGGTACAACCAATTATCATTTGATCATGGAAGGCCTGGAAAGAGGAAAATACATGTTTAGTCCACCTTGACATATGCTTATAAAGACATAATTTCAGTGACAGGGTGAAAAATCTAACCAGATTAACCTGAAATGGACTATGCAAATGGAGTCCTTGTAATGCAGTGATGCTGAAAACCGGATCTGAATGCGTGTTTTGGAAATCCAGATCTGAGAGCAGATGCATGTGTGATGGCACAAGAATGTTTTTATCTCAATCACTAAAAATGCTGCACTGAGGGAAGAGGAGGGGCATGCTGGCAGGCAGCTGCAAACAGATGTGAACAAGCTGCCCTTCCTCACTCACAGGATGCTCAGGAGGACTGCCCAAACAGTGAATGAAGAAGCAGAGGGACTCAGACTGCTTCAGTGAAAGGAAATTTGCACAAATAAGGATATCCACAAAGCAATGATTCTTTTCTGTCAGCTTCACTGCATTGCTGCTGAGGTGAGAGCATTAAAACTGTAGGGCTAACAGGATTTATCACCACTGTAAGCAGCTTTTGGAATTGTTCTCTAGTAATCTCTGTTACTTAAACTAATTAATAAACTAATGACAATCTCTTTATTGATTGTCATTTTAATTTATTGGTTTTTTATTTGTTTGGCTAAACCCCTGATATGAAAGACATTGAAGAAGGCTGGCCAAAATGAGATATACACAGGCTGCTGTTAGGCTCCTCTGTAACCCAGTTCATTGCTTGGAAGAAAAGGACACTGCTATCTGGAATACAGTAGCTGGATGATAAACAACCAGTGACTATGGAGCATTTTTGGGAGGATCACTGTCAGACTGACAGCTTCAGACATATATGGATTCATGTATGGGAATAAAATTATGCTTTAAAAAATCCTTCAAAATGGTGTTCAGTGGGCTGAATATTCAAATACCTGTGATTTGAAATGTCTTAATTTTTTTACTCTATCTAGGTAGTAACAATTCTAGTTAAATATAAGGATCTCTAGGACCTGTGAAAATAAAGAAAAAGGTCTTGACAAAAACCCAAGAATAAAGGAATGGGAACAGGGCAAAGATGGAAGTGAAATAGAAATCCAGCTGGAACTGTTGTGACTGTTACACACATCAGCAGTCCAGCCATGGCCCAGTATTTTACCAACTTTAAAAAAGGACAGTTTTCAGCAGGTATTGTGGAAAAAACCCCATAAAGCGGCTTTGCTGTTTGTGTGAAACAAAATACAAGGTCGAGGACATATATGGGAAAAGGCAGTCCTGAAATATAAAAAGTGATTAATGGATGAGATTATGGCAGCTGGAATTAGATGAGATTTTGAAGGGAAATACAGAAGAACGGATGAGATGGTTGATACAAGTGTTCATTTATTATATAAATGGTCCTCATTTGAGACAGATGAAGAAAAGGCCAAACATGACCTAACAAAACAACTGCTTGGTTTTTTTTGGTTAACATTTTCAAGTTTCCAAATCTTTATAACACTTCCAGTTTGCTCTGCATTCAGTGAAGCGCAGAGCGCACATCACTCGCTTGTTATTTCCTCAGTTTATATTTTTCTCTCCACAGGTCTGTGCAAAGCTAATTTGCCTTTTACTTACGGATTCTGAGCAGTTTGTGGGCACTGCACTCAGGCTGCCTGCTCTGCTGCAGAAGCAGCTATCACCAAAACACCCCTGACACTGCCTGCAAGACATATTAGCGAGCGGATTTACATCTGCTTGTGACTCCTGTGTGGCTTTTTTCAGTTCTGCTGTATGTGTCTCACATGTGACAGCTGAAACACAATGTTTCCAGCATTATTTCTTATCTGGATCATGCCTGTATCATGCAGGCAAAGCCTGTGTTTATTCCCACCGAAGATTCACAGCTGCTCTCAGCATCGAGCTGAGAGACTCAGTGCACAGAGTCACGGACCTGGCAGCAAATGTGTCACAAACACCCCTCTCCTGGATTGCCCTTTTGCTCTTCAGTGAAAGGCACTTCTGCTCTGGCAGACAGGGACATTCATGCTGGTGGGCAGTGGCAGATGGGCAGCAGCAGAGCAATGCCAGCCCCCCAGTGCTGCTTGCCCACGTGCCCCTTGGGACGCAGGGACCACCGCTCTGCCCAAGGCCCACAAACAGGGGTCACCTGCTCCTGCACGCTGGCACCATGGCCAGGGCTCACCGTGTCCTTGTGTGGCAGCAGGGTCAGGTGGCATCCTGTCGCTGGGGGGCTTTCCTGGGCAGGGAGGAAGGTGAGGGCTGGCTCCCTCTGGTCAGCATTAGGTTTACATGACGTGAATGCACATATGCCCTCACTGCTGCTTTGCTCCCTGCTTTATAACAGCAATTGTTCCCATCAGCCTGTTTCTTTGAGAATGTATCAGGTTTTAAAAAAATACATGTGGATGCTACCTAGTGGCTTCTGTAAAATAGAATAAAAAGAAAAAAAATCCAGTTCTGGAAGATTCAGGTTTTTGCTGACGGTTCTCACAAGATAAATCCAGTGCATGGTTTGGGCAGCAGTTAAATCTGACCTACAAAAATAAATGTAGCCCAGACTGTATATGAAATAAATACTCCTATAGCAAAAACAGTTCACATCACATTTGAAAGATGACTTGGAATTGTGCTGCTTGAAGCACTGGTTCCAGTAATTCCAGGGATCACAAAAGCAAGTCTACTTTCTGATTAATTAGAAAAAAATTAGGTGGGAGGGGAAGAAAAAAGGCCAAATATGCTGACTGCTGACTGTTATGCTTCAGAAGCTACAGTCAGGTGCCTCCAGGGAAAGGCAGAGCTCTCCTAATGCTGAACCAGTAAGACTGACATCACCGACATACACATCCAGGTATGAGACCCGACAGAGAATATAGGCTACTGAATGAATAAATAAATACACCCTTAGTGGTTCCCAGAGATCAGCACCCACATTATTTGATAGTAGGCAGAAAAGGAACAGTACCATCACACAGAACCATAGCAAAGGAGGGTCAGATGGCAGCAGAGACACTCAAACTCTGCCACGTGTTGCTGTGACTCAGGACTCGGGTGCGAGGCTGCAGCAGCCTGCTAAAGCAGGAGGAGGGTAAAATGTTTCATCATAGCTCTGAAGTCAGGCCCCTGAAAGCACCATCCATGTTGTGCTTTTTAACACACTGTCTCCTACACACTTCAAAACCAGAGGAATAGGTCCCAGTTAGGAACACTGACAGCAGGCCAGCCTGATTAGAAAGGCCCTCTGTAGCTGCCACTGTGCTGGGGTGTCTCTCCAAGAGACAGCTGCTGAGGAGCAATTAGCACTGATCAGACCATGTAACCAATCTGGTGCACTCAAGGGATGATGGCTCTCATCTCCAAGCCAAACACACAGATCCTGCCATGAGATGCTTCTCCTGTGTATTCCCCTCCACAGCTTTGAGGAGGAGGAAAGCAGAGACACAAGGAAAACCAGAGCACAACATCTATGTCCCTGTGTCTTCATGGGATATTATGGACTCACCCTCCTTTTGTTTATCTGGGTTTGTTCCATTTCAGCCCCCAAAACAGATCACAGATTTTAATCCTATCAACTTTCTTGACTTACTGGGTTTTTTATATATCTATTGTCAGCCACTGTTTGACTTGAATAAAGATTTACTGACTAAATACAACAAGTTTCATGCCCACATTTCTGGGGATGCAGTGATGGAAAATATGAACTTCTGCATTTGTTTCTTTGATATTTGAAATTCAAAAGAAAATGTTTACATTTTCAATTTCTTTCCCCCTCCACATTTTCAAACAAAATAGGAAAGCAACCTCTAATTGTTATTTCTTTAAATGTTTGCTCAACTATGAATTTACTCGGCCTGTCTTACAGAAAATATCACTTGCTTACATGTGAGAATTACTCATCACTACTGAGCAGGTAATAAAATCAGTGAATACAATGGCAACAGCAGACAGGAATCAGCATGTTCCTGCATTTGATGAGCCACATCTCTTCTTGATACCACTTCACTCAGAAGAGAAATGTGTGCTTTCACCAGGTAAGTATGTGGCCTTGACCTTAGCTCTTCTATTAAGTTAACAGAAACAGAGTGAAATTCTCAGGTCAAGCAGTAGGTTGCAAACCACACAGAAAGTGCTGACAGAGCTATTTTACCTGTGCCTCAATATTTTTCAAGTGACTGATTTTAAAAATAAATTGCTAACAATGCAACTGCAGGAATATCATGTTTGTTTATTCTCACATCAGTGACTCAGAAACTGTAAATAGGTGTGACAGCTGCTGCATCTCCTCTGTTGTCACCACTCTGCTGCTCCTGTGAGACAGGCAGTGAACAGGATGACTACTAGGACTGACAGGAGCATAGTATGATCCTGAGGCAAAGAGCTGTACATGAGCTCTATTACTCCTAAACTGATGTCAGGGTTTCTGTCAAAATCAGCACGCAGAAAGATGCTGTTTATTTTTGGGGAAGAGCACACCCTGTTCTGCTTGTTGGCCGAACTTTACTGCAATGGTCCAGAGTCTGAAAGTCCCAGTTTTCTAAACTTCTGTGAGATCACCTGCCAGATTCATTTTGAAGGAAACGACACCACAGTTTAAAAAAACCAAACAACAAGACAAAACAACATAAAAATCAGATCTTGATAGTCATGAATCCAGTACCAAAAGACAAAGCTACACCGTTCAAGCCATGACTTCATTAACATCTGGAAGAACTCAAGGCATGCTCTGAGCATCCCTGCTGGGCCACCTGACTGGCATGTGGAGTAAGAAGGATTTGCTGCTTTGCCTCTGAAACCAATGGCCAGTTTAAGCTTCCTGCCTCTGCAACCAATGGCCAGTTTGAGCTTCCATACTAAAGAGCACCAAACTGGGAATAATTGCTCACTGAGACCCTCATCTCCTCTGTGGCCTCATGGGACAGTTCAACCTTCCTCTTTGTATCCCTTAATTTTAGGTGAAACTTCACACTTTTCATGAAAAGTTTTGAGGTTTATGAGAATGAAAATCACATTAGAGGTTGAACTCTGTAAGTTGTAGGTCACTGCTGGATGCAGCAGTTGGACAACAACCCTGAAATACAGTGAGCAAAAGACAGCTCTATTGTCTGTCTCTGGTAGCCACCCTATGTGTGCTTGCCCATGCTGGCCTAGCCTATGGTCCCTCACCTCCCTGGTCATGCCACATTCCTGTGGAACAGAGCAGAGGCACCACAGATCATCAGAGGGTTGGGGTGCAATGTCCCAGTCATGTCTCACACAAATTTACAGTATATGCCTGATGGCTGCTTATATTGTAGTGCCCCTGAGATCTCTAGAGTAAGTATGGAGATGCACCCATACCCAAAATGTTACATATTTCTGTAAAAAAAGATACCATGGATGTGGTGGAGTCCAGTTGAATTACCATCATAATCTATGGGAAATACAAGGTATTGAATTTTTCAATAATTAAAAAATCTAACACTAAGAAATTAGTGAATCTGTTTGCATTAATGAACTTATATCCTTGATTAGGCAAGGCTAGAGTGTAATACTATGTGATTAGTTTTCTAACAGCAAAGATCAGGTGGCAAAACAAGACCAACTGTCATTACAGAAGAGACTCTCCTATTTATTGTTTTCTAGAACTGAGTTTTAAGATTTTTAATAACAGCTGACTTTGCCATTTCCAAAGCCAACAGTTACAGAAACAATGAGCTGGCTTCTGGGAGCTGGCCAGCATCTTCTACACCAGTTCAAATCAGACCATGTTGTGTCCTCAAGGAAGACAGCAGAGTTTGGTCAAACCAACCTTTGCTTCCTCCCATTCCCTTCCCTTGTCAGCATGACCCATGGCATATGCTGGCACCTGAAGGCTTTAAGGCACAGCAAGGGATTGTTATTATGGCAGCCCAGACTGCAGTTTACATCAGCACATTGTCCTCTGCCTTCTCCATGCCCGCCCTTCTCCAGACATGCACCGTGCAGAGCAGAGGTCAGGAGACAAATGTTTTAGAGGCAGCAATGTTTATTTAGTCATCCAAATACCAATCTTTAAAGTGCCGTTAAGGGTATTATGTACACTGAAGTGATAAGCAAGATGTGCACCATGAAAACCACCCATGCTGAAAACTACAGCTGGCTGGGTAAAGAAGGTTACCTGTGAAAGTGTAAAGCACAGTTGTAAGAGAAGTCAGGAGGTGCATGTCTCTTCTCTCACTTGATAAGATTACAGGAGAAATGAGTTGCAAAACTACCTTGGAGAACAAGGGAGAGAGCAAGCACAGCAATTCAATTTCTTCTGCTTCTGTTTCATGTCCTTGAGAAATGCCAGAGAACACACCAGGAGAATAAAACATCTGCCACCCTGACAACAAATTTCACCGCCTTGCTCATCTGCACAGTTTCACTGCATGCTCAGTCAGACTGCTCAGAGACCAGCACAGAATGAACCATTTCACAGCCTGGATCCTATCACAGAATAACCATTTGGCATGCCTTTATGCTAATAACCACATATTTAATTAAGGTGACCTCTAGGTCTGTGAGGGGAAGGATCATAGCACAGGCAAAGAGAGAAGAGTGTTTGTGAATGAATTTTCAGTATCTTTCGCACAAGTGACTCCTGGGCTTAGCATCTAGAAGAGAATTCAGAACTTTTCAGATTGAGATTGTAAACTACTCTGCTGTAGCTGAAGAACAACCAAAATATAAAACAGAGCAAAGGAGGTGACATTTCCATTCCTGATATGTAGATTCCATATCAAGTACCATCAATTTTTACTAACCTGCAGCCCAGTAAAGACATACTAACAGGCTTCTGTCTTTAGTAAATCAACTGGGAAAGTTTCTGCCCTGTTGCTTACAGTTTCGGTGATTGCAGCACTTTAGTTACTCCTCTGACACATTTGGATCTCTTAATCCTGAATAGGAGAATTGTTTACTCTTTCATCCTCATCCTCCAGAACTAAACTCAGATTTCTGTAGGACTTGGACTGGACCTGGTGCAACTATAGCATCTGAAATAATTTACAGAAGGTAAGGATGGAGGATATGAGAGACAAAGGAAGGAGACCATACCTGAGTTGGAAGGAAAAATTCTACACAGGCAGACAAGAGAAAAGTTGTGAGGAAACCCCTGAGAAAGATCCATAAAAACTTATGTGGTGCATCAAGGAGGGTAAGGTAGAAAGACAAAAGGAAAAACCCAACATATTTCAAGTGGAGCTCACTTTTACAGAAGATCTATTATAACACCTCAAAATGCTTTGGCACTTATTGCAGATGATCAAGACATTTAATTATATACTTCATTTAAGCAGAAGGGAAGTTCAGAGAATTACATACTTCAGGCATACACTTAATTAGGGTCTAGATATTTAAAGGAGATCAGCTGCTCCATGTCCTTGGGTTCGGCTGACATCTCAGAAATCCTTTAAAACTTTTAATTTTAATATTTTTGTTTCTGCATCAGTCCTAATGTTACTTTTCCTCTCTGAACATACACCTGAAAACCTCTGCACATCAAAGAGATGCAGCTGTCTTTTTCCTTTCCATGCAGCAACTCTGGAATTGGTCTCTTATATCAGTCACAGAACCCAGCACACCATCCCACATTTTGAAAATTCTCTTCCAGCTGTTTTGGCAGGGGAAAAACAAAAGCCACAGTGGAAGTTTGGTTTTGTTTTAGTAATGCAGGCTCATTCCTAGGGTGTTCCACCTTTTATAATATTTGAAAAGCTTACAAACAAAATTATAACAAACAGAACCAGCTGAGGTTAACAGCTTTTAATATTATTATTTTTTTAAACATTTCCACACTAGAGACAATCACTTTGTAAAACAAAAAGAAATGGCCCTGTATCAAGCAGCTTGCTTCATAGAGGCATTAAGCTTTTCTGAAGTGACCGTAATAGCAATGATTTCTAATTAGCTGCTGCTTGGCAGGTTTGGGCTCTGGCAGCTACCAGGAGTGTGGAATTCAGCTTAGACTTAATATTCAGTGTCAGAGTAGGTGTCATTTCAAAAGGCTGGCGCTGTGAGACAGACTGAGAGCACTGTGTGGGTGTGTGAGCCAGGGGGGAACGGGCAGGCAGCGAGCACCGCTCACAGCTCCACTTCTGGCTGCTGTGTGCTCATGGTTTTACTCACAGGGAAAGATTGTCACCCTGCTTCCCAGTAATCCTGCCAGCACTGCAAAAAACACAGTAAGTGCTCAGTGCTCCTGGTCTTTGTGTCAGAGCTGGCCATGCCTTCTGTGCCTATTCAGTGCCCACTGTAAGGACAGGCCTTCCTCACTGCAGTGCCAGAGCCGACAGGACTGCACATCCTGACCACACAGCACCTTCAAAAAAGATATCAAGGAGTTCACACACTTCATTCTGCCCCTTTTTTGTTCCAAAGTGCTCATAACTTCCATATTAAATGTCAGGATCTGTTTGCCAAAGGTCTCCATTCCATGGAAATGGAACAATCCTGACATGTCAACCAAGAAGTAGATCAAGCCACCGATCAAGCCACACAACCATCATCAGTTTACAATCAATTTCCAAGGATCTTCCTTTCCTACTTCAGCATGTATCTGCTGGAAAAAAAATTGTTTACAACAATCACAGAGAGTCATCAGTTTTTCAAAAGATACCTTTAAAAATCATCATCCCTGTGAGAAGAGGATAGGGTTAATAGTAATTCGGCATAGGATACTATACTCGTCAAACCAAGATGTCTGCTGAAACAACAGACACAGGACTACAGCAAATCTCACTAGCTCAGGCAGAAAATGCAATTCATGAACAAAAACACTTCCAAATAAACTAAAGTCCAGCAGAGAGACATAGCAAACTAAAAGAGCTGGTCACTGCTGAATTTACTTGGATTGCTGCTGTAATTTTCTGCTTTCCACATCACTGCACTCCATTTGAATGGTCTAATATTTTATCAATGATTTAATTTGATAGTGTATGGTCACCAAAGGACCACTGCTTTTCTTAATCCTATATAGCCCTTTGAATTATTTGGAGATTTTTGCTTTTGTCTGTTATGGAAATTAACTTAGGAAGATGGTGAAACTAGATTCCTAATGGCCAGCATCCATTCCATTTTCAACAAAACATAAACCAGGATTTCCACCCTCATGTTTGCAGCTCATCAATGAATTGAAAAAATTCATCTGAAATTAGCTAAAACCAAGATAACACCCCCACCCCAATCTATAACCAGTTAAGATTTTCCAGCCTATGGATTCTGAGGACCCAACTGGGCTATTCAGCTGCTGCCCAGAAACTCCATTCTCATTGTGTCTCCCAAGAGAATCACTGCTCAGTGTAGGACAGGGTTGGGTTCTTACTGTTCCAGAAAAAACAGGCACCTCACCAAGCAATTGCCATGAATGTAGTGCTGCTTCAGTCTTCATTCCCCTTACCTGCCATCTCTAGCTATTATTTGTGTACAACAGGACACCAGCTACTGCTGCAATAAAGAGTTGTGAAATGCTTTATGTCTGTAAAACATGTGAATGTCTATTTGCTATTATATTACAACCCTCCTTTCCACATTCAACAAAGACGGAAATATGTGACATCTGCTCTGTTAGTGAAGTTTTTAGCATGTGACTGCTGAAAATCATGTAAATTATTTCAAAAAATGTTAACTGTGTCACAGAATTAGTCTCACAGTTAATGGGCACACAAAACACAAATAAATTATTTCCAGTTTCTTCTAACCCTTGTTGCCCAAAGGTGCACAAACACGTGTGCCACATGAGCCGCATCCTCCTTTCCCTTCCCCACCACCCACCTCCTACCACATCCTCCTCTTCCAACACCTAAGAGCTCCTATGAGAAATTAATCGTGCTATTAATTGAGGAAAGCACAGTCACTCCCAAAACACTTAGTCTCAGGCTTCCCTGAATTAATAACATGACCAGCAGTAGGTTTTCTCTTGCTCTCCTAGGATATTTTTCTATGAATAGCAAAGCATTCTCTCTCCATCAGTGCCAGGCTTTAGGATACCTCATTTTTAGCAAATGGACAGTCCTGCTGATCTTACTGGAACAATATACACGTGT
Organism: Setophaga petechia; assembly: GCA_024362935.1. Taxonomy (NCBI): domain Eukaryota; kingdom Metazoa; phylum Chordata; class Aves; order Passeriformes; family Parulidae; genus Setophaga; species Setophaga petechia. Next base: position 11,230,925 of record JANCRA010000003.1, read on the forward strand.
TCCAAGTGCAGTAAATGTTTAAGTGTTTTGCTGGATTGGAATCACTGCTTTTAACATCTTTTGACAGCAATTACAAGCGGAATTCTGGAACAACAGCCTCCTCCAAAGTGCAGTATCAACACTTCATAAAAACAGTACACCCAAATCTCCAATGAATTTTCAAAAGCTTTGCTGGAACAGAAATTTCTACTATACAAGACTTGGAAATCTAGTCTGCAGTGTTACTGCAGTGATAAGAAAAGTGAAGGGATTCCTCTTGTTCCCCACACTAATAAAAATCTAATGCAATTGTGCCAAGCAGCCAGCAGAAAGAAAATGATTCTCACCTCAACTCTTGGCAACATCCTGGGATTTCTGGACACAAACCAGGATTTTGGCAACATCTGGATTATACAGCCAGACCCTCTGGCTGTGCTATTCCACAGCAAGACATCAGGACTTAAGACTGAACCAAAGCATCTGGCAACTCTTTAGTTAAACTCATACCTGCTGCTTTGATTCTATTTAATGTAAGTCAAGACAGTCTGGAGGAATCAAAGAATGCCAAAGAAAATGACTTTAACCTTTGGAAGAAAGTGGAGCTGGTAGAGTAATGGTCAGTGCCCTATTATGCAGATAAGTGAGCACTGAACTGGTTATATAAAAGAACGACTACAAGCTCCTAGCTAACATTATTCATGATATAAATCAAAGAGGTTTTGTCTTAGGTCTTAGACTATAGTCAAGGCAGCTTTTGACAAGGAGTTGTTTATGCATCTTTTAATCCCAACTCTCCAATGGTTTGGCATAGAGATTGCTTTTTGGTGATCTCACTTTTTACAGGAAAAAAAAAAAAACAGTTCTAAGCATACACCAGTAATGTCAAAACTTCCAAATGGCCACCATTTAGCACTGTCAAAGACAGACTCCCCAAGTGCAAGCATGGCTGAAAGGTCTGTCTGTCCTTCTCTGGAGCTTTCTTGGCAGCAGAGAATGGACACACAGACACATGCAGCTCATGTTGAGCAAGCAGCCTGGATTCTGTTTTGAGCTGGTGGGAATAACCTACCCAAACCACAAATCTAAACTCTCTTTTTTAATACCTTCAGATTACCTTGCTGAAAGAAAGAGCACACAGCTAATAAAGGCTTTGAATCCCTCTCGACTCCTGAGAGGGAGAATAGATAAAGAAATAGTGGGAAAACAAATGCAGTTATTATCCTACACTCTGGTTCCTCTGTGCTGATATAGCAGAGTACAAGAAATCCTAATTGTGCATCCTCTAACATCCAGAAATCTCATTAGAAAGGAATTAAGGGATACTGGACCTATGTCTGGGATTTCTGGAAATGCAGCAGCTCTGTGCAGGCAGCTGGGTGTCCAAGAATGCCAAGCACACCCTCTGTGCACACCAGCCTTGCAGCACGCACATGGGCTGTCTGTGTCAGCTGGAAAATGTGAGTATAAAGCTGGTGAAGGGTCTGGAGCACAAATCTGATAAGGAGTGGCTGAGGGAGCTGGGGATGTGGAGCCTGAAGAAAAAGGAGGCTTGGGGGAACCTCATTGCTCTCTACATCCACTTGGAAGAAGACTGTAGCCAGGTGGAGGTTGGTCTCTTCCTCCAAGCAACAAGTGACTTGGCAAATTAAAAACTGCCTCAGGTTGGGACAGGGGAGGTTTAGATTGGAAATTAGGAAACATTTCTTCATGCATAGTGTTGCTACATGTTGGAACAGGCTACCCAGGGAAGTGGTTGAGTCACCACCCCTGGAGGTAGTTAATCACTGTGCAGACGTGGCAGTTAAGGACATGGTTTAGTGGTGGACTTGGCAGTGCTACATTAATGGCTGAAACAGATCTTAAAAGTGTTTTCCAATCTTTAAGTGACATAATGACAATGATGTTATGATTCCATAAGTCAAAATAAAAGGATATTTTAAATCAAAGTTTGCAGAATTTGCTATTATTATATGTTCTCGCAAATAAATTGCATATTATTGACCCTACATGAACTCAGTTCATCTTGTGTATTCCAGGGCTTTTCAGAAGTTAAATAGCTCTTAATAATGTATGTTTCATGTGGAAGCATGGATTGCTATTCTCCCAATAGGGAACTATATGGTTTCTTCAAGACACAGCAATGACCACCGCCCTGCTGGGGGGAAAGGTGACCTGGATTACTGTCAATGCAATGAAAGGCTTCAAGTGACTTGAATGATCACTGACCAGACCTGAAATCCTAGAAGAGTAATAGAGAACACAAAAGCAATGAAATGATCTTTATTTTATAATGGTTTTGCTTTCTGTACCAAACTTGCTCATTTGTTTCTCTAGCTCCTGAAGCATGGTATCACTTTTCATGTTTAAAACAAACCCCTAATACTCTAATTGAAATGAAAGATTATAAAAATACAACTTTTAATTATTAAACTATACACAAATAATTCAACTTCTTGTACTTCAAATCCTCAGAATCTATTTACAAAGAGGTTTTGAACATGGGGAATCAACTATATATGATTTACTAAAAAAAAAAAAAATCCACCAAAATAACCATACTCCCAAGGCTCTTGCTACCTTTTCCCTGTTCTAAACATAAAAGAAGAAAAGACTATTTATCTGACAATTAAAATTTTATTTTTACTGTAGGGAGACATACCCAACCATAAAAACACTGCAAATAAAGGAAATCCAGTCTTCATTTTCAATATGAAACAGAAAATACAGGAAACACTTCAGGAAAATTAAATTGCAAACATAAATCTTGAAAAATGTATCAGTAACATTATGACTGCAGGTGCTGCCCAGCTCATATCAATTTGGATCATACTGAAGACCATGACATCATTATTTTATTTCTCTGTCTTCCCATTTTTTTCCCACTAAAAGCTTCTATTTTTTTCAGGTTGAAGACATTTCAACCCTGCTCCCATTAACATTTTTTCCTCAGCTGGCTGTTAAATCAATATTAATTGTAGTCTGTCAGAAGCAGGGAGGGGGGCAGCTCACCCCTGGGCATCTGGCAGCAACCTCCTAACCCCTGACAAAAGCAGGGAGTGCTCTTAGCCTGGATGCAGCACTCAGCACCTCCCAAAACCAGGCTTTTATGCTGCAAGCAAAAGTCTCTACCTATGAGAAGTGGCTATTTCTGAGGTTACCTAGACTACAAGAGCGCTCTCAAATCACTGAACAACACAGAAATGAGGATGTCATACAGCTTAGCAGTAGCTGAACATCTCTGACACAGCATCTTGAGATGTACAGCATTACTTCAACTAAAACAGGGATTTAAAATGGAAACCCAGTGACCAGCTGATAATAGGCTTTGACTAGGTGTGAGCCATGCTCATTAGCACAAAGGACCTTAAACCAAAGCCAATTAGGGCACCAGCAGAACAGAGGACACCCAAGCCTGCTCAGTCAACTACTGACTGGAGATGAACACACTGATGCAAAAGGGCTCATTTAAACAACAGATTTTATAGTTACAGTCAAAAGCTGTTCTTCATGGCACAGCTAATAAATACAAGACAGCTGAGGTGCTCAGATGGTTGCTCAAGCTGCACTTAGGAGGAGGTCAGATTTTAACTGTTCATAACACACTGAGGCTGCCAGTGGTGACCAAACTTACACTCTGCTTCTGTGTTTACATCAGAGGGGCTCTAACATACAGGTCATTTATGCCATTTCACATGACATCGAGCAAAGCCAACTTGGGTCCTCAATGAGCAGTGCAAAGGTGTGAAAACATGAAAGCAATTTATAGGAACATAAATAGTCTTCAGTATCCTGTAAAAATAAACTAACTTGAGAGGTCACCATTGCTTGTATACCTTTAAGCATCTCCGTTTAGGTATTACCTACTTTTCTACAAAATATTAATGTGTCAGTATTCATCAGGTAAAATGTAATACCTGTTGCAGGTGGATGATAATTAGAGTGATAGCAGAGTATCTTTAAAGGTGATTATGAGCAGGAAGCACAAGCCAATAATTCTCTTGTATTCTCACTCATTTGTTACTGAAGATATCTCACTTCTGGTGAGCATCCAGGCAGGACCACACCACCAGAGATGCTACAGAAATGATTCAAACAAAAAACCCAAAAAGATATAGCACTGAAAAGAAAGTTGAAGAAAAGCAATACCTAAAATAAAGGAGTGTCACACTGGGGGTTAAATGCCACTATGGTGACAGGAATGGAATTGGCTGACAGTTCAGAAAGGTACGAGAGGCCTGTGAGGGGAGTAACAGGGGTAACTGCAGCCTCTGCTGTAACAGGAACCTAAGTAGAAAAGGAGCCCAGGAAATCCTCTCCTACAGCTCATCAAAGGTTAATAATTACACAAATATCCCTTGGAGGAATCCCCCACATGCCCTGTGCTGTGAACACCCATTGAGCCCTGTGCCCCCACTGGGAGAGATCTGACAGCCCTGACTGCTTCCCACCGTCCTCACCACCCAAAGGGCTTTGAGTCACAGAGCTCCAAGGTATTCCAGCCTTTCTTCCTGAGGTGTTTTGCCTCGCCTTCACCTCACACTGAAACAAAAACTATCAATTCACACTTCTTGTGACAAAGGAAATCAACAAATTAATCCCAAAGGATCAGGGAGAAAAGCATGTTTCTCTGTAAACTGTTGCATTAATAACCTTAGGAAGTGTAAGGCACATTTGCACTGGGAACTGTTGAGAGAAGCAAAGCAACAGTGCTTTGTGACTCTTCCAACACACAGAATTTGCACAGAAGTGATGAAGAATATGGGACAACAAGAATAAGGGAGAGTATTAAAAAGAGAATGGGCAGCACTAGTCCCAGCTTTGGCACACTCCACTCTGATTATGACTAAAACCTGCTGCTGCGTGCTGCACCTCTGCTTCTGTACTATGGGGGCATTCCCCTTCAGGTCAGTGCTTAGGGAACAAAAGATGGACACAGGGAGCTCACTGACTGTGCTGAGAAAGACCATAGGAAAATGATCTGACACCTGCAAAATCTCTTTGGAATACTCCAGTTACCAGGAAGATATCAATAGAAATTATGGTTTCCTCCCCACTGTGGTTTTCCTTAAAAAAAATTCTTCGAAATACATCCAAAGGGAAGGGATGCTTGGACAGCCAACTGTTACCTTCAGAAAGGCAGAGCCTGACACCCCCTCAGAGTGGACTTTAGGAAGAGAACAAGACAAAACAGCCATTAATGAAACAGAACAGCTCAGGGATTAGATTTGGCTTCCAACAAACAGCTCCAGCTGAAGTCAAGCACCCAGGCAGCAACAGTGCAGAAAGGCTTTTCTGGACCCTACTCCCCCTCTCAATGGTGGGTGATGTTTTTTGGCAAAATCACAAACCTGGATCCAAATTATTCTTGAAAAAGGCCACTTACACTTAGGGAGCCATATGAATAGAAGAATGTATCCTGGAAAAGGTGGTCAGCGAGTGTGCCTTTGTCTCAAGCACAGCACTTTCTGTTAAAAACCTAATTCACCTAGATTCACCATGATGATTTTTGGCTTTGGGTAGCTTATATCCATTACATACTTCTCTGCATATCAAGCATGAGTACATTGAACACCAACACCCACAATCATGCCTCGAGCTGGAATCAGAACTAAGCTGCAATTTAAAAAATTTTTTCATGCGAACAGAGGAGTATTTCTATACACGCCAAGCTGGATTCTGTATGCGTAGACAACAACTTAAAAAAAACCCCAAAACCACAGCTGCACATACAGTCGCAGTACGGAATGGGGAAAAAGAACCGAAAAATCGCATCTCCGATTTCCATTTACAGCCGGTCTCGGAGGATGGAGAGATGATTCCTCGCCTCGCCCAGCCCGCTGGCAGCGCCCCGGAGGCGGGCGGGGAGCGGCAGCCGGGCTGGGCCCGCCGCCGGCCGCTAACAGGTGCTGCGCCCCGAGCTGCGCCGACAACTTCTCAGCAGCGCTAAGCCGCCGCATTTTCTCCTTTTTTTCCCTCTCCTCCTCGCCCCTTCCCCAAGACGCGGGGCCGCTCAGGTTCACACCCGGGCCACGCAACTTTGGAGTAGACGACCGGAGCGGAAAGCAGAGGAGGGGATGCGCGCCCGCCGCCCCGCCCGGGTTCCCGTCCCGTCCCGTCCCGTCCCATCCCGTGCCACCGTCGCGCACCACCTGCGCGGCCATGAAGGAGAGGTCCATGGTGCTGCCGCTGGAGCTGCTGGCGGAGCTGGCGGAGGTGCTGAGGCTGCCGCTGCCGCTGCTGCTGCTGCCGGGGGCGGGCGGGGCGCGGGGGCGCGGCGCGGGCACCGCCTCCCCCAGCAGCGGCGGGCGCGGCCGCGGCAGCGGAGCCGACACCGGTACCAGTTCCAGCTCCGGCGGCTCCCGGCACGGCCCGGCCCGGCCCGGCCCGGCGCGGCTGGCGGGCGGCTCGGCAGGGGGCGGGGGCGGCGGCGACCCGGCCCCCGCGCTGGGCTGGGCTCGGCCCGCCCCCGCGGCGGGGGGAGCCCGGGGCGGCTCCGCCCGCCCGCCCGGAGGCACCTGTGGGGCGGCCCCGCTCCGGCCCCGCTCCCCTCACGGCCGGCGGCGGCCGCAGCGGCTTCGCAGCCCCGCGGCGGGGCCAGCCCGGCGCGGCAGGAGCCCCTCGGCCCCGGGGTCGTTTGCCTACGCGGAACGGCTCCGCAGCCCGAGCCTGGGTGCGCGGGCACGGCCGCGGGGCTGCGGGCTGGGTACGGCCCCTCGGAGCCGGTGGCGGGGCAGTGCTGGGGAGCGAACCCTGGGGTGATAAAGCAGCAAGGGCAGATGAGGCTCGGCTCTGGCGGCGTGTGCAGCCGCTCTGCATCTCTCGCGCCTCTGGGGATGCACACCTGGCGGCCACACTGCCAATCCATCCCGCAAACCCTGCCCAGTTTGCCGATCCATCAGCCCGGTTTTAAAATAGTCGGTTCCCTCTCTCACCACGGCTGAAAAAAGCTCCTGACGGCTCAATGTTACACCTTTTCATGGCTGGGGTGTTGGAACTTTATATTCAGCTTCTCTCCTCCTTGTTCCCAGAATTTACTATTCAGCAGTACACAATAAACATATTTTTTCCCTTTTCTTACGCTTTTCCCTGTTCCTCACAGATACTGTTATCACTTTTAGCATGAAAAATTTAGTATATTCCTTCACAGGTTGCTTCTGAAAAACTTTTGACACCAACACAAAAAGTAGGATAATAAAAATGTGCATCCTAATGCATTAAAAGCTTTTTTGTGTGGGTTTTTTTTTTTAACCTTTTGACATGTACATGCTAGTTTCATCTCCTACACTGGAATCTTTGACTGTGTTTTTACTACTTCAGCATGTTGCCAGGGTCTGAACCAGGGCTGATGAGAATACAAGTGTATGCCACCATCAGAAGTATGTGGAAAATCAGCTTTGCAGTGGGATTTTAAAGTCTGGAGGAAAAAATAGACCGTGCTTCACCATGTGTGCTGTGAGCTCCATGCTATTTTGCCTACTGTTGCACTGCTGCAGCAGGAGGTGATGGAAAGAAAATCAGCTGTTTTAAATCAGTTCTTTACTTCAGTGACTATTAATGTGTCTGCCAAAAATGCTTTTATGTCAAGAGGCCCATTAAGTAAACAAGTAAAATCCCAAAGAGGCAATGTAATTTTAAGATTTTTTAATTCAGTTGTGTAAATAATGGAATTGTCTCTTTGTAGAGTCTCTCCAAAGTTTTGAAAGGATATTGATGTGTGTGTCAGAAGACATAAATTAACTTCAAAACAGTGTTAATCTTTCATCATCCAGATAAATTTTACATGTGCTGGGTAAACATCTCCTCATAGCAAACATGGCCTGGTCAGTCACAGCATCTGCATTAACACAGAATAATAAAATAGTTCATGAGAATAAAAGCGTAGTTGAAGTTTCAAAATCAGTGATTTCTGCACTCATTTAATTCCATAGAGGATGAGAATCATAGAACAGAGCTGGAAAGAACCTCAGGAAATAATCAAGTCCATGCATCTGCTTAAAATGCAGCCATCAGTGACCCTCCAAACAAGGTATTTCTCTTTACCCAGTCTCTTCTTTAAAGTGTCTAAAGAGGAATGTTCTATTCCCCATCAGGCAGTGCACAGATTTATTCCACTGACCATTCTCTAAGGTTGTGTCAAACAGGGACATGGAGAAGAAATTATTTTCTTTAGAACAACATCTTGCCTTCTGAGAACTGCTCTTTGTCTTTTTCTTTTACCAGTCTTATGCTATTTTGGCCTTTCCCTGAAAGTGCTCAAGAAGGATTTCTAATGGTACCAAGATTTGCCTGTCAGGTTTCCAAATATTTTACTGTGATGTCCAACAAGTTTAAGAAATTAACACTAATTCATATTTCTTAAGCCTGACAAAGGAAAAAAAATCACTGTTCAGTTTTCACTTTTGATTTTCCTCTGATTTACTGCTGTGTTTGTGAAACAGCATGGTTTGTACTGTTTAAGATACAAATAATTTCTGAGGAGCACCAAATTATTTGTGTTTGTAGAATCATAAAACATTAAGGTTCAAAAGACCTCTAAGATCATCAAGTTCAATTTTTAACCTGACACTGCCCTGTTCACCACTAAATCATGTCCCAAGGTGCCACATCCAGTTGCCTTTTGAACAATTCCAGGGATGGCAATTTCACCAATTCCCTGGGCAGACTGTTCCACTGCCTGACCACCCTTTCAGTGAAAAAATTTTTCTGAATATCCACTCAAAACCTCTCCTACTGCAACTTGAGGCCACTTCCTCTTGTCCTTTTACTTGTTACTTGGCAGAAGAGACTGACCCCCAGTCCATTAAAACCTCCTTTCAGGAAGTTGTAAAGTACAATAAAGTCCTCCCTGAGCCTCCTTTTCTCCAGGACAAACAGGTCCAGCTCCTTCAGCTGCTCCTCATTAGGAGCTCCAGACCCTTCTCCAGCTCTGTTACCCTTCTCCAGACTCACTCCACTGAACACAGGACTCGAGGTGTGGCCTCACCGGTGCTGAGTACAGGGGAACAATCCCTGTCCTGCTCCTGCTGGCCACACCATTGCTGACACAGGCCAGGATGCCATTGGCCTGCTTGGCCACCTGGGCACAGCTGGCTCCTGTTCAGCTGCTGTTGACCAGCACCTTCAGGTCCTTTCCCACTGTGCAGTTTCCCAGACATTGCCCCCAGCCTGCCCAGACCCATCTGAAGGATTTTCCCACCCTCTGGTAGATCCCACCCAGCTTGGTGTCATCTGCAAACTGCCTGAGGTGCCAAAAATCCCCTCATCAGATCATTAATAAAGATGGTTAACAGGACTGGCCCCAGCACTGAACCCTGGGGAACATCACTGGTGACCAGCCACCAGCTGGATCTAACTCCATTTGCCACCCCTCTTCAAGCTTTTAACTATGATACTAAAAAATACAAAGCTTTGTTTCTTCATCTTCTCCCAAAATACATTTTTGGGGGATATAAATTTGTGTGAATATAATTTTTTAATACAAATTTTGGATAGAAATTGCTTTATCATAGCTCTGTAAGTTCTTCTGTAAAACAAATATTTTGAATGTGCTTCTGTCTTTCTGTAATGATAATGCAGAGCTTGAATGAGATCTGCCAGCTGTCATGCCCACCTTGTGTCTGGCTTTATCATCAAAATATCTGGACCACTTAAAAAGATTATGTCACAATTTGCTATTTCTGTGGACAAACATTGTAGCGCCCAGTTAAAAATGCAGACATGATTGTATAACATGATTCTTAAAAACAAGCGAAAATGCTCTTTAATTAGCTTTAAAGCTGTTTGCTAAAAAGACCACATTTTTCAGTACAGTGGAACACAACTCAATTAGAGAATAGTTTGGTTTGTCAGTTTTCCTGGGGCATAGTAGGAAATCCTTTCTTGCACTGCATGTGCACATAAGCTCTGCCTTTGCTTCACAAAACAGACCTAACAAAATATGACAATTGAGTCTTGCTGCCAAAAAGGATTTTAAATGGGTTTGTATCTGTACAGCCCCACTTACCATATGCTGTATTTAGATACCCTAGGCAATGCAGTACCAATTTTTAGCTTTGCATCCTGATATCACATTTAAATCTTTCATTTATGCAAAAGGAGACTAAGTTTCCATTTTAAGCAGAGAAGGTAATATTGGTTTCTTGCTGCATTTTAATATAGTTTTATGCTATTTCCTCTGAGTCCCATTTTAAACCTACTGTTGCCTCATTGCAGCAGGTTGCAATCACACAAGGCAATTAATTCCCTTAATGAAGAATCAGCCATATTGACATGTTGTTATCCATTCTTAAGACAGAGTTCATTTTCTGTGATGGACTCTTGCTGCTCAGCACATCACAAAGGAGGCAGAGGATGCTGAATTTTGCACATGAAATCTGGCTGGACTGAATCACCAAAAAGGAATTCACTCAGGGTGCCTTCCTTCCTGCCTTCCTTCCTTCCTTCCTTCCTTCCTTCCTTCCTTCCTTCCTTCCTTCCTTCCTTCCTTCCTTCCTTCCTTCCTTCCTGCCTTCCTTCCTTCCTTCCTTCCTTCCTTCCTGACATGCACACCTGGTGCATGTGAGCTCATACTTTTTCCTCCTTTACAGTGGTAAATGAGATTACAATAAAAAAGTTTCATTTTTTACTCTGTAATCTTTGTTAACTTCCATGTCAACATATTTAAGTTACTAAATGGTTAGGATGAGCCTGAGTTTTTTCCTTTTAATTTTCTTCCTCCATGGTTGGAAATGGGTCTGGCTAAACCAGCACTGGGAGCCTGGAGGTCAGATCTATACCTACCAATTTCTATGGCTTTGTAAGTCAAGGTTGCATCATCCCTGCTGACTTCTGATATATCACAATAATCACAAGAGGGAGCAACACTACCTGAAAATTTGGTATGGGTTACATCCCTTTTGCTTGCTATGAAATTCCAGTATCAGCAGCTGTTATATACTGAAGGGCTCACTCACACATAACATAATAAAACTATTTAGTGCCAAGTAATTCAGGGACAAATCAAATTTGTAACTTTCTGTGTGACTCTTTAATCCCCACAGCTGCTCATACAAGAATAGTAATAGTCAGATATTACTCTCAAAAGGCTTGTGGGCAAAATATTCCTCACAAAAGAGATTTAGACTTAAAACTCTTCTAAAAGCAGTATCATTAGCACACAGAGAAGCCATAATAGTGCTCAAATTCCTAAAACCTCATGTCTTTAAATTCATGTAGGATTTAATTCTAACAGGCAAGAAGGCTTCTGAAGTTCAAGGAGCTTCTCCTTGTACTGCTGGCACTGCAGCTTTAAGAGCAGACAACCCAAATTCCTGTGATACAGAGGACAAAGAGAGAAGTACTTGAGCATAGATAGGGGGAACAGCATTGCCTTCCACTTCACTCCCAGTCTCCACCAAGGGCAGGATGGGCACTCATCCCTGTTAGGGGTCAGCACTATCCAGCTCCTTGACTGCTCCAAGTCTTGAAAAAATTGTCATTGCTTTTTCTCATTTATGAGAGCTGAAAATGCAACAGAAGGGGCAGCAAAAGCAAAATCTGGCTCTGCAAAGTAGGTCAGTCTGCCTGGTCCACCCCTGAGCCCAGCCATAGGGTGGCTCTTCCGTGGGAAGGCTGGGGCTGCTGTCTGTGTTTGCAGCCTGGCCCGCACCAGGCACTCCCAGCTAGAAAGAAACTGGGAGAGGAAAGGTGCCACAGAGGTGGGGAAGTAACCAGCAGGGAGTTACCTCCTCTCAGTGGAGACACACATTTATTACAGACAGATATCAAAGTATCTCTTGCAGCCCTGGGGCTGACCCCTCATGGCAGCAGTGGTCGATAAGAGTAAGGGATGTATTATACAGCCTTCCTTCTCAATTACAGTCTTCTAGTTATTTTGCTACAGAACCATTTGTCTTAGAGATTGCTTGTTCAGGTAATGGCTTCAAATCAATTTATTTCATGTTACATGACAGAAAGATTTATAATGGATCTGGAAATTGGCACTAATTTAAGAGGACCTATTTTGAGATGAAGGCAAAACAGGAAATGCTTCATACTTATACATTATTTAAAACTTGAGAAATGTCTTGGCTTTTGAAAACATTCATTCCCACCCCAAATTTACATTAGCTGGTACAAAGGAATGAATTAAAGATTGCTACCAGCAAGGCTAGAATTCCCAGTCCAGGGCAGATTTTCCCTGCAGTAGCCTCCTCTAACCCTGAAGGAAAATCTGTCTCTACCAGTTCTGTTTGTCATTGAGTTAAATGTCTATAAAAAAGCTTTTAACAGTGTAAAACATTCCTAGTGGAAATAAACACTACTTTTTTACTCCATTGAAACAGGCTTTTCACCTGTCCTTAGATCATCCAATCTGTTCAAGGAGAGCAATGAGCTCTGCAGTGTGTTTCCTGTCACAACACATTTCATTTCTTGACATTGACGCACTCTGGACTCATTGAAACAATATATTCATCAACCATAATGTGAATTCAGTTCTGAGTAAGAAATGTCAACATACATTTAAGAATCATATTCCATGACATAATTACCAAGATGCTAATGAAAAATATTGGAAAGAGGACATATGGCCTTTAGAAGGAGAATTTTATGGTCCCTACTGCAGTTCTCAAGAGAATTAGTTTGCAAAAGGGACTCTCTTGCAAAACTGTAAACATGTGTAGACTTTATTAAGATAATCAAATATACAGGAGAAGACTGCACAGAACTTTAAGAAATTATCTACATCAGGCCTCTGCCTTGAATGGGGATGAATAATTATTCACCAGCCCTGGCCAGTTCTTTCTCCTTGCTAAAGAGGCTTCATCTTCAAGGATATCTCCTGGAAGAGCTGGGCTGCCATTCAGATACCTGGTACCCCACCTCCCCTCCAAAATAAAAAACACAAACAGGCACTTTCAATCATAGATGGTAGAAGGTAGAGTACAGAGTTCTATTTGCATCAGGAAGTGAAATTTTAAAAATTATCAAATTAGGTGTGATTGCCTTCTGACAGTTTGGGTTTTTTTTAATAAGACTTGGGGTGAGAGGATAGGGAAAAGCTCTGTGTTCATTGCATAAAGATTTCTATTTTCACCCTCTTTTCCTGAAACACTATGCTCATGAAAAACTCAAATTGAATTTCAGTGTTTCTGTCACCTGGCAGTTTTCTGATAAAATGTGAGTTTTTTCATGGTATTCAAATTGAGTTGAATTTGGGTCATCATCAGCCATTTAATTTTGCTTACCAGTGAGGCAAAGCTAATGAAGACATCTTTCAGAGCAATGTAATATGTGTTTAATGTGTCAGCACTTGTGAAATTGAGATCATTTCTTTAAAAGATGCAAGGAGCTTTTAAATGCAAGGAGGTAACATAATGAATGAAATGTGAACATTGTGACGTTGAAATTTGTTTGGAGCCATTGAAACATATCACATTTCAAACATTCCAGCACATTACCTTACAGTCATAGGGTATCACAAGAAGATACATCTTGCCTCTCATCTCTGTTTGAATATTGCTGAAGTGAAGCTGATAAAGAAACTTCAAAAGGAGTGTAAATTATTTACAGGTTCTGGGACTTCCACATTAGAAAATACAATTGGGTAAAAATAATGAGATTTCAGATCTCCAAACACTGAAAGACAAAAATGCTACATCAAAGATTCACCTTCTTTTAGCTTTAGATGGCATAATACAAACAAGAATTAAAAATACGGTGAGAAGAAATATGGTGAGAAGAAAACACCTAGGGAGCCAAATTAATTCCTGATGTCTTTCATGAAGTGTCTTAAAATAATTTTTCTTTTAAATCTTGTGAAGCATTATTTTCACTTCTAGGGCATCTACATAGTTTTTTTGCTTCTACATATCTTGAAATATTTCACAAAGACAGTGACACTGAAAGCTGGAAGACAGGATCATCTCACTAATCACTCTGTAGGACAATGCCCAGCATCCCATTATGTATATAATACTTCTTTGAGACAATATTCCATAAGCTAATAGTTTTCAAGAACCTCTTCTTGAATTTAAGCCTGTGAAAATACATAAGAATGTTTTTTCTCTGCACATTATCTACCTTTTCCCCACAATGTCCAATAGTTTTTGCCCTTCCAAAATGTAAGGCAGCCCCATACGCCCTTGATAAAGAGGAAAACTTTAGAACTTTATGAGACAAATGCAGGGACCCCAGTCCAGTTCTCATCAGGGGCTTTCCCACATTGCAGAGAACATCAGTGCACCTGGTGCTGGGTGGGAAATGAAGTAGAAAGATCCAGCTCTGATTAACATCTGCAGATAGAGACAGGTCGATATGTTCTTCCCATCGGAAGGCAAAATCTGTCTGATTTAGCAGCAATAATTGTGCTGGGTTTTGTGGCAGCCATTTTCTGATGCTGATCCTCTTCTGATATGTCGTGATTAAGGCATTGTTCAGCCTGCCTTCCTCAGACATTCACACAAAGGAAAATAACAACCAGGCACCCCTGTGCAGAGGCTTCCACTGGCAGAGAGAAGGTTCTTGGCACCAGTGAGAGGCAGGAAGAGAAATATTCTCTGTCACTGCTGGCGCTGCATCTGTGGACAGGGTGTCACTGTCTGTACATTGCAATGATTTTAGAAATAACCAGAAACTTTTTCTTTCTTTGTTTAAAAATGAAATTATACAAACAGAAAAAGTGAGGCTATCTCATATGCAAATATCACAGTAACAAATGCCTTGGTTTATTGGAGAACCAATTGCTGTTCCAGACATACCAATGCCTCCCACTGCATTTGACGAGTCAGGCACTTCAGTGGTGTTGTATGTAAATAATACAAAATAACTTACTTACAAGAGAAGACATCAGTTTTTTCCTTCCTCCCACTTGCCAATGCTTGTCATGCCCAGCTTCATTTACTTTAATTAAAAGACCATGAAGTCATTAAAGGGAGATGATAGTGAAGTGCAGGATTCCATGAAGGAATTCACAATGATGTAAGCAAAGCTAATAGTTTTTTCCTTGTTGAAAAAGAAATCTACTAATATGATCAGCAAGGATTACACTTTGTTTGCTGTCCCCAGTATTTTAGGTCACAAAGCATATTGCTCCCTGAATGCCAAAGCTGACCCTAGGGCTAAAATCAGTGGAAAATGAATGGAAGAAATTGGTTTGTTGTTTCCTCCCTTCTCTTGGAAGTAAAGTAATGAATGCTGAACAGACAGCAAAACAAATAATACTTTCCTGAGTGGAGCAACAAGAATCCTCCTTAAAATAGGACAGGGATGAATCTGGAAAAGGCAAATTTTCCTAAAGGCACTGACCAAAGAGAACTGACCACGTTCACACTTTTCTGGTTGCTGCCAGCTGCTGAATCCATGTGCATGTCTCACCTGCCTTCTCTCTCCATCTGGTCAGTACAAAGAGACACTGCTGTTCACCCTCCCTGGGTTGCACCTTCTTCAAAAGCTGACATTGCAAGATTGGTAGAAAAGGTTCTGTCTTCTTTCAGATAGATTGTGAGGTAATGTTTTTAAGAAGAATTCATTGCAACTGTATTAATGCCAGATGAAGAGAGGCAAAAAAATGTCAGAGGAAATATAGAGATTGAGATTATATATTGATTTTGGGAACATGAAAGCAAAGGTCCTGAAATAGGATAATTGTTCCCTTTTCCTTCTTCCACTTGCCAGAGCTATGCCAGTCTTTCACCTTTGAAGTCTCTGTGAGCTACTGCATCAGGCATTATTAGATCTTGTGAGACAGAAATTGTTCACTAATAAGCTGGTGAGGTTCTGGAACAGGTTCCCATAGAAGTTTAAGATGTCCCATCCCAGAAAATGTTCAAGGCCAGGTTGGATGGGGCACTAAGCAACCTGGTCTAGTGGAAGGTGTCCCTGCTGGCAGGGGGGCTGGAAGTAGATGATCTTCAAGGTCTCTTCCAACCCAACCCAAACTGTTCTATGATCCTATGGAGAGAAACATCTTCAAGAGATGTAAACTGCTTTTCTGGTGGCGTATGTCAGAGCTTTTTGCTTTATAACAATATTAACTTATTTTATTCTCTTTTTTCGGTTGTCATTGTGTTTTACTTAAATAATAATCGGAATTTGCCATAAACAATTAGAATTGGACTGGTTTTGGCAGAAGTCCCAACTGACTCTTTGATTGGTTTTGGCAGAAGGGTCCCAGTGGATTCATTTCTAATGAATTTTTGTTGAGGTGGTTAAGCTCCAGGCAGCTGCTCGCTCACTCCCCCACCAGCTGGACCAGGAAGAGAATCAGAAGGGTAAAAGCTGGAAATCCTGTGGGCTGAGATAAAGGCAGTTTAATAAGGAAAGCAAAAGCCTCACGCACAAGGAAAAGCAGCACAGGTAATTATTTCCCTGCTTCCCACAGGCAGGCAGATGTTCAGCCATCTCCAGGAGAGCAGCGCCTCATCTCAGCTAATGGTTACTTGGGAAGATGAAATCCATCACCCTAAATGTCTTCCCCTTTTTCCTTCCTCCCCCCCACTTTATATTCTGTGTATGATGCCTCATGGTCTGGAATATCCCTTTGGTCAGTTTGGGTCACTCACCTCCCAGCTATGTCTCCTCCCAGCTTCACATGCCACCCCAATTTCCTTGCTGGTGTGGCAATGCAGAAAGCAGAAAAGGCCTTGGATCTTCCTAGTTCACATGCTGCTGTCAAGGGTATGTACCCAACAGTAGCTGAGAAGTCCAGTGATAAACCCAGTCTGGATAAATATCTACAAATGCTGTCTGTCTGGTTGCAACAGGAATAACACAGAACTGCCACCAGGATTAATGTCAATCATTGTTACAGCAGGTAGCATTTGAGGTATACAAAGTGAGTTTACTGAGCAAGGAGTCAGCTCCATAGAATGTGATCCAGTGTCATCTCACATGCTCACATCTCAGAGCTCTTGTGTTCAGAAGGAAGCTGCTCTCTGATGCTCCTAAGGTGTCCCAGGTTCTTCTGCTTTCTGGGAGAAGGAGAGGCTCTATCTTAGAATTACACAGCTTGGACCCAAACTGAAGCACATAATCAAGAAAAACCAGAACACAACAGACCTAACAGATAGAGGGCTGGCCTGCAGGATGCAG
Organism: Setophaga petechia; assembly: GCA_024362935.1. Taxonomy (NCBI): domain Eukaryota; kingdom Metazoa; phylum Chordata; class Aves; order Passeriformes; family Parulidae; genus Setophaga; species Setophaga petechia. The sequence continues at coordinate 11,247,974 of JANCRA010000003.1, forward strand.
TCCTCCCTCAGGCTTTTGTCTGATTTCCCATCCTTTTTTTGACAACCTACATTCAGCTTTGTCTGTCTCTTGGTCTATTAATAGTTATGCAATTTAAACAGACTACTCAAAAAGACTGTTCTTAAAATCCTACCTTTGTTTGAGATGCAAAACATTCACAGGTATCACTAAATAGGTTTTCACACTTCACAAGGAAAGCAGCTATAGCTGCAAGCATTTGAGCCTGCTCTATCTGCAGTGGCTGCAAAAACTGCAGTGCACAAATTGTCCTAGAAACATATTTTGTGGGGAACAAAAGGTGTACCTGTAGCTGTACTGATGAAGCTATTAGAGACACAGAAGACTAAATAGGACCTGAAGAAACCATTCTGTTAATTTTCACACTGGGACAGAATTCAATGTTCTCCTGAGATGGATTTTAAAGACATCCAGTGATGAAGACATGGTGGAGATCTGCAAACTCCCCAAGGATATATTTCAGTGCTAACTACATTAATTGTTATAAAGCCTTTCCTAATAACTAACTTTAAGTTTTTCTTTTTCTTTATTAGAGTCATTGCTTTCCTGTCATCCTCAGTTGAAATGAAGCGTAATTTATTGTCTTCCTTTTCACAGCAAACATTCACAGACATAAAAACTGCTCTCATTTTTCCTTTATTTTTCCTCTTTCCTGTAGCACAACAACAAATGTTTCAGGATATCTACACAGTTTACATTCTCTAGACCTCACAGGTTTTTCTTGACCTCTTTTTATTTTCCTGTACTCTTGAAAACAAAGTCTAGAATGGCATTTTCTACATCAAGGATGGACTTACAAGTGACACCCTAAAACTTTTTTGGTTTAGCTTTATAAATAATGAAAAAAAAAAGTTTGTATTGAAAAGAGAGCAGATTATCTGAACCTGTACAGCATCAAGTAAGTGAAAGATTCTCCTAAAGAGCTCACAAACAAGCATGGCACAGTGACATAGGCAAGAAACATCACTAAAAATAATTAATAACCAAAAAGAGAAACACAGTACTATAATTGATAGTAGGTGCTACATACTCTACTTGTCAGTAAACCTAGACCAAAGATAATGAGGAAGACACTTTGATTCTTCAGAATTTGAGAAAAAGCATGTTTGGTTAGATACTGACAATACACCCTGTATTTGCTAATGCACGCAGCCCCTTGGTAAGGGGAATGGCCCATCCCTATCCAAAGTGAGCATCTCACAGAGCAGCTCACAGAAGTATCAATGGTTTTGGCTGAGCTCCAAGCCATGTCACCTGTCCAAACTGATCCATCTTTTGTAGACCTATACGTAATACCCATCAAGTCAAATAAACTATGATCTAATCAAACCAGATACAATGACTATACAATGAAAGAAATCACCTATGAAGGGAGTCAGAATCTGAATGAGCCTGAAGATACATTCAAGAGGAACAGAAATTATTTTGCTGTGGCAAGTATCCTACTTCAAGGTTTAATATTTTGTTCTAATATGGAGGAAAGCTTCCCTTGCTTTATTGAAAATTTACCAAGGTTAGGCTCAAGTTGGTGAAAAAAAAAATCCATTTTTTATCTCTTGTGCAATGAAAAATGCTTTTCATGCCTTTTGAAAAAGTCTTCCATAAAGCAAGATGGTGCAGTTTATAATAGAAAGTCAGTGTTTTTCCATGAGGAATTGTAGACAGCAATAAGATCCCTTCATCTTCTCCAGGCTGAGCAACTCCAGGTCTCACAGTCTATTTTCATAAATCTTGTGCTCCATTCCCTCAATTATCCTAAAATCCATCCACTGATCTTGCTGTGTTCCATTGTGTTCCCATCTGTCTTGCACTGGGGAGCCCCAATCTGGGTGCAGTACTCCCCTACAATAAACCCTACAAGTGTATATTTACAAGCATGGGTCATTGAGTGTTATTTCACTCTAATCCACCCCAAAGGGTCTATTAAGAACCTGAATTACCCTCTTCTAGGCTGGGTTGTAACCGTGAGCCTGACCTATTTTCACAAACCATTTTGCAGCAATTGTTTAGATCTCACATATGTAGGCATGTTCATTTATATCCAAGGGTTTGACCCTCAGCCTGTTCATTCATACTACCCATGTAATTTGCTTTAAACATGGGAAACATTTTTGCAGAAGTCAAAGCATGTTTGCAGATTATTTCTGAAAAAAGAAAAGATATAGATAATTTCTTCTACTTGCTGTAACTTTGGACACCTTTCCCAGAGTTTGGCAGGTATTTATTGTGACATTTTAGGGGCAGTGATGTTAAATAGTCAAGTACCTAAATTTAACAATTTCCTGATGTAGAAACTAGGGAATATATCTCTGCCCCCTATAGTGGGTGCTGTAGCTACTAAATACTGAATGTACTCTTCATCATTTGGTCTCTAAAGGGCAGTGCTGGGACTCCATGAGAACCAGCAGGAACAGTCAGGTCCCCAGTAAACCAGTCATGATGCTCAGGAGAGGTCAGGAACAGTCAGGTCCCCAGTAAACCAGTCATGATGATCAGGAGAGGTCAGGAACAGTCAGGTCCCCAGTAAACCAGTCATGATGCTCAGGAGAGGTCAGGAACAGTCAGGTCCCCAGTAAACCAGTCATGATGATCAGGAGAGGTCAGGAACAGTCAGGTCCCCAGTAAACCAGTCATGATGATCAGGAGAGGTCAGGAACAGTCAGGTCCCCAGTAAACCAGTCATGATGATCAGGAAACTCTCCAAGGAGAGGCATAATATGTGCTTACTTGCACAGCAGAGGAAGGATGAGTATTTTAGGTGGCTTTCAGGGGAGAAAAGGCTCACTGCTGTTTCATACAGTGTTTAATCTGGCAGCATGGGCTGAGACAATTGTGAGTTCAAGCTGTGTCACGGAAAGAGATTGCCACAGAAATGTCTGGCTTGTGAGCCTCTGCAGCAACTGGGCAGATTTGTTTGTAGGATAATTGCTCATGCTGTCAAAATGAAGGTGGGTCTTCACCTTCCAGAATCAGAGATTCAGGGAATCCGTCACAGCAAAAGCAGACATTGAAGCATTTGTAGAAATTAAGCAGGGTTTTAAAGGTGTAAGTATTGGGCATAGGATAGCATCAGATAATTCTTTATTCAAGTCTATCCCTTCCTGTTTTTTTAAAGTGTCTCCTAAATACTAAGCTAGATTACTTTGTATAGTTATTCTCTACTCTTCCTCTTGAACATGATATATGGAATAGGGTAGATATAGGTTAGCTATGAAAATTCTTTACTGTGAAGGTGGTGAGGCACTGGAACAGGTTGCCCAGAGAAATTGTGGATGCCCCATCTCTGGGAGTGTTCAAGGCCAGGTTAGGTGGGGCTTTGAACAATCTATTCCAGTGAAAGGTGTCCCTGCCCGTGGAAACGGGGTTGGATATACATAAACCTTAAGATCCCTTCCAACCCAAACCATCCCATATTCTGTGTAAAAAGAACTCCACACAGAGAGATGGAGAGCCCAATAAGGTGCTTTAACCATGTTCAGATGGTAGGAACACGGCCTTGCAGGCCATGATTTCTGTTGTCATACCAAGGAATGCTGCTACATTTTATGGGACAGCCCCTCCGAGCAAGACACCAGGGCCCCAGGGCAGTGGGTCTCAGGCATTCCTTGAATGGCTTGCCCAAGTATTACTGCAGATGATCACACACACCTATTCCAGGCAGAAATTGGGATATTCTTGTTCTCAGAGTATTTGAAGAACAGATTATCACCAATACCTTTTTTTAAAAAAAGTGACTGGGATATTGGAATTTTGAAAGGTTGGAAGGGGCAGCCATTCTTTCAATGGATATTATATGCACTTCTTTATTCTCAGACATGTAAAAATTACAATTTTGAAATACAAACCCCCAAATCAGCTACAGAGATTAAATCCAGAGTTTTCAAAAAGTAAGAACAAGAATATGTATGCATAGGTAGTATATTATATAAAATATAGCATTACTATCATATTCTACACACACATATATATTATTTTATTAGCTTTTGTGCTTCTTGGGAAGGTGATAAATGATTTTATGCATCCACCTTCAAAGAATTTGGGTCTGGTTTTGGGTGCCTCAGGCAGATATCTTTACATCCTTGATTTCTTCTAGCAAATAGGGCATGATAAACAAGGGGACTTCAATGTGCCAGTGCAATTTTTAAAGCAGTTCTTTTCAAGAAGACTCAAAGCTGGGAGCCTTTTAAAGAAAAGTGTCCTGGAGATACAGACTTGAGATACTGTCAGATTTAACAAACCAGCTTTTATCACTTGTCACATACTGTTGTAGGGAAGCCCATTTAGAAATGTCATGTGGTAGACCAGCTGTGTAGGTGCACACTGGATGTCAGAGCCTGTTCCATTTGCTGTCTTTCCTCAAAGTGCTCATTAAGGGACTGTAGTCACATCTTCCAACATTGTAATTCTGAGTATTAAAGGCATTTATGCATACAAATAAAATATTTTTATGCTGTGTCAGATGACAATATATCTTGTGCTCTATTCCCTCAAGTATCCTACAGACAGCAAATTTAAATGGTGGTTACTGTAACCTCATTACTGAGTCCTAAGTGGAATCACTTAATCCAGAAAAAAAGCAGTGGATATAAGAAAACTGGCATGAATGTAAATTTTTGTCCTATGTAGCATGACTAAATATTCACCGTGTAGCCAGTATGTGATCTGATTAAATTTCTTATTTTTGCATGAGACTTGCAGAGAAGGTGTTGTTTTCTGGATCATCAAAATATATATTGTCATCAAAAGCTCAGTCTCACAACACCGTGCACTGCTCTTGCCCTCATTGCTGGTGTTTGCTCTGGGTGTTCCCAGAGAAGCAACAACAGCCCAGCAACACCTAAACTCAACTCTTCCCCTTCCTCCAGTGGTTTTAATCCAGCTGGGGAGGCTGCTCAGTATGCCCTAGCAGGTTATTAGTAGCAGGATTTAAAGCAGCTGTCTCTCAGATATTCGCATGCCTTAGCCTTTCAAAAGTCAGTGTTGGGTACTGCCAATATGCTAAAAGTTTTTAATGCTCAATTTCTCGTACTTCTGCACACACCAGTCTTAGCAAGCTTGGGGTTGGGACTAGCAGGTGTGCCTAAAGACTAGGAATACCTGACCTTTTTTAGGCCAAATTCTTTACATACTGCTCCCTCTAAAAGAAAAAGGAAGTGGCAGATGCCTTTAGATTTTCAAACACCAAAAGTGTAGTCGTTATTAAAACCGAGACAGGAAAGATTTTGTCAATCTGCCTAAAGCCAGAAAGCCAGGACAGTTTTCCAAAATATCTTCCTTCTTTCCCTCCCAGTAATGTGGTTTCATTCCCTAATACTAACACAAATAGAAAGGGTACTACCTTCTCTTCATGGCTTGAAGGGGGGTCATTAGTTTATTACAGATGTTCCAAATTAACCTTCTACCCCAATACAGCAGCTGTGGTTTTATCCTGTGCAACTTCAGCATGATAATATTTGCTTTCTAAAACCCAGAATGTTTTCCAAAGTAAATTATCATCTTGACTGCATCATCATGTGTTGGGAAACCTTTACGAGTGTTTATGAAAAGGGCAGGAAATGAGAGGCAAAATTGTCTGTGTTTCAGGGAAGTTTATAGTTTATCTAAATTTCCTGGCCTTGAGGAATTTAGTGACTCTAATTCAGCACTGCAGTAGAATTAATTGCCTTGGATATTCTTTTTAATGTGAATGTAATGCTCAGACAAATATACCTTTGGAGAAACCTTGTAATATTTGGTTCACTTGTGTAACCAGAGTGCCTGTAGATGCGAGGCATGGGCTGGGGCTCTGCTGCACCCACCAAGGCTCACACAGGCTGTGCAGGGGCTGCCAGGCTGGCACTTCCACACCACAGCCAGCACTCCTGGCTCTCTGCTACAGGCTGGAAACCTTCCCACTCCTTTCCTGTGGACCCAGAGGTGCTGGGGTAGTGGCTGGTGGTGTGGGGTATGTGCCCCTTGGGGGTTTGTGTGGGATCCCACAGAGGCACCCCAGGACGTGGGCAGCAATAATGCTCCCCCTCTGACACCACAGCACTGCACTGAGAGCAAAATGCCCTCCCTGCTTCACAGAGCTGACAGCCTGAGTGTCTTGGGAGCAGAGTTAAATATTTACTTGCTATTACACCATCCACAGATTACTCTTCTCTGGGGAGTTGTCATCAAGCCTTTAATGCAATATTCAAGCTCATTAACAGCCTATGAAGACAGACTAAAAAAAAGAGGTCAGAACCAAATATTTGACTGTATGATGTTTGCACCTGAGGAAAAATGCAATAACCAGAAAATATCCACTCTCAGAAACAGTCTGCTTGTTAACAAGAGCCATGCTGATGGCACAAACTGAACATAAATGAATATGTTCTACATTTTAAAGGGCAGACCCCAAAGCAGAATTTTTTAGCCAGAAAGTAAAGAAAGCCAAACACTTTATGAAGTCTGATAGAAACAGCTACTGCTATCAATTTCATGCAGTAAAAACAAAACTAGAATGGTAATAGACATGGACAGCTCTATAAAACTTCCAAACTTCCAGAGAGACAAATAGATAATAGCTTACAAGTAAAAGACTACACAAGGGAAAAAGCTGTTTAAAAGTAAGAAAGAAGAAGCAAAAAAAAACCCCCAAAGAAATTAGAACAAAATACTAAATATGCAAATATCAGTCAACTAAAGTAAAGGATCATGGGTTTGCCCTTAGAGCAAATTTACCTTATGTGGCATCCATTAACTAATTCTTTCAACCTGACAAGATCACAGAATTAGGAGGGATTTCAAAGGACTGTCTCTTCTACCCCTACTCTGCAATACAATCATTTTGATAGGAGGTTTTTCACTCTGTTCTGTAATTAAAATTCCATATCCTTCCCATGAAATCCTTCTGTTTCGCTGGCCTCACCACATGGATGGCTGATGCTTATCTTCCTTATAACAGTTTAATCTCATGCTCCTCATGCTGTTCAGAGCCCACACTGGAACAGGCTGTTCCTGAAGAACTGTAGCCCTGGGAGGGACCCAGCCAGGACTGTACCTGTGGGAAAACCCTGAAATGGAGCAGGGAAACAAAGGGAGAATCACAGGGCAGCTGAGGTGAAAGGATATGAGCTGACCACTCACCCAATTCCCACCCCCTGTGCAGCCCAGGGCAGAGCCAGCAGAGCCAGGACTGAGGCTGTGAAGAACAAGTGGGAGGGGGCACAGGAAGTTTTGTCTTTTCTTCTCACTATCTTAATCTATTTTTAATTGGCAATAAATTGATATAATCCTCCTCAATCAAGACTCTTTTGCCCATGCCAGTAATTGCTAAGCAATCTCTCTATCTCAGCTCACAACCCTTTCATCACAGCTTCTCCTCCATTCACTGGGAGAGGTAAGGGCTTGGTAGGCATCTGGCAGCCAGACAAGGTCACACCACCACAACTCCCTGCAGCCATCTCTTCAGCACTTAGAGAACATTATGATGTCATTTTATAGAGCACATGTACAGCATCTATCCTCTTCAATCTTAAATGAAGTAAATTTTAACTAAAGGTAGCTTTAGGAATATAGAAAGCAAAGGTCAGTGAGAATTATGGGTCACCTAAGCCTTTTCTTGGCATTATTTAGCATAAGAAAAGCTTCTCAGAGAAGAGCAGGATAAAACTCTTCAGAAATAAGAGATGAGCTGGAATTTTCTAGAAGCCTAGCTCATAAAATGAGTTTAATTGCAAATAACAATGTTATTAGACCCACTTACTATGCATAATCTTGAACAGTTTTATGTGACTGGTGTGGTAGGCAGGAAGAGCTTCCCTCTGAAGCAGCACTCCTTTGGGGCTGACTTCATCATCAGATGGCTGGCCTCAGAAATTATTAATTCTTCTCAGAAGATTTAGTTTTTGAGTATCAGGGAAGCTAGTGAAACTTTAATCTCCAAAGTACTAACCATCATTTAGTAATTTTTAAAATACAGTTAAAACCCTTTCTTTTAATTACTTCCTATCACCTTAATGTGTACACATTTGTTTATTAATTTATTGTATCATACTGGTCTTCCCTTTTTGTGTTGGAGTTTCTTATCAGAATCTTAAGATAAGGTTGCTGATGTTTTTTTTGTATTTCACAGTCATAAAAGCCCAGCTTTGAGGGTGAGTCTCCTTGAATTCTCCTGCATCTCACATCATAGCAAGGAGTCAATACTCTTTTTTATCCTCAATTATTTATTTATATAGTTTAAAGTTTTAATATTTTATATAGTTACATTTTATAAATATATATATATATATATATATGGATATATATTTTTGTATATATTTATATATCCCATTGGTGTATTTCTTACATGGCCACTCTCAAAAGTGAATAACGTACCTGAGCTGAATCTTTAGCAATGAGGAGTACACTGGAAGGAATTATTTGACATACTTTACAAGTTTTACCCTTGGCAATGCAACCTAGGATGACATTTCCCATTTTTGTAACATGACATGGTTGACCAAAGTCCATACTTGTCCAGAGCTTTTTCTTCAAAACTGAAGAAAGTTCCTCCCCATCCTGTACCAATAGGGATGATTCATCCCACTCATATAGCATGTCTTTTGGATAATTTAATTCTAGCTTCCTTTTAATTTAATCTTATTTTTAATTCCATTTTCAACTTTGCCAGGAACATTTTTGAGCTCTATTTTTGTCATCAAAAGAATTTCTGGCTTTAGTGGCATTTGCAATTTTAATTTAAGAATTAATTACTAGAAACTAGAAACCGTAATCATTAGTGCATTAAAAGATGAACCAGTTTTAAATCCCTGAAAAGAATTAAGATTTCATGTCATGCCACCTCTAAACTGTAATAAAGGTCACACAGATGTGAACTCGAATTCACTTTAGACTGATGAAAGAATAAATTATTTTCTTATCTCCAGATTTTTTGGTTTCTCAGGCTACCCAGGGGTCTGCTCTGTACAAAGATCTATCCCTTAACACCAGGGGAAGATGCAAATGACACCAAAACAGGAGGGTTTATTCCTGATTCTGTTCGCCCTTCATGCTATTGTCTATGTTTTTCTTTTTTTACATTATTATATTATTACATTACTAGTACTACTATTATTCAATTCACCATTAAATTAATTTCTCTGTTAAAAGAAGGGTTTGATTCAGTAGGCATGCATTGCATTAAGGAAGGAATTCAGCTAAGTTCTTCAGGGGCTCTGTCTGTCCTTTTCATTACGTGATAAATGAAATTGTTTCTAAAAATTGTCAAGTTTTGTTTGTAATATGTATTTTGGCTTAGTTATTGAGCATTATGGGAAAAAAAAAAATCAGTCACTGTTCAGACCTCTAAAATAAAGGCCTGTTTTCTCACTGAGATGTTCTGGAGCCATTTGGAGTGGCTCAGATTCTGTGCCCAGTCCTGCAGGGTTTCTGCTCACCCACGGGGGCTCGTCCTCACCGCTGGAACCCATCTGCCAGCAGAGCAGGGCTCTTGAGAACATTGCAGTGCACAGGGGGTTATGCTGTGTGCCTGTCAGAGCCAGAGCTGTTGGCAGGAAGGAGCAGACTCAGACTTGGATTTAAGCTTTAAAACCAGAGATTTATATAATTTGATGGAAAGAGAACATTTTTGTCACGCTTCTTTGAAGTAATTAGAAACAATTTTGGAGCTATTTTCTGTGCATAGATTGATTTGCAGGACTGATGTTATCAGTGCATTAAAAAGTGTATGCCAAAGAGCCCTAATCCCAAAAATTCTTGTATCTTTGCTTTACTATTCTGGCCTCAGCGGTGTTAACAAAGATACTTGCATAACTAAATTCAAATACATAAAAACAACCTCTTGGTATCAGAACCAAAAGATGAATCACCAAAGAGTGGCAATGGGAGATAGTGTTTTAAAGACTATTGTATCTGAATAAATTAGCATATTTTCTTGATTTCATCTTTTCTCAAGTGACAGAACTTGACCTGCAACTGGATATTAAGAGAAATGTGAGAGAGAAAGCAAGGATGCTGTTAAGACCTTGGTGTCCCTGAAGCCCCTTATTCCCAAGAAAACTGATATTTCCATCAGACCATAAAAAAATATCGTCTCAGAGTTGTTGGGGTTTTTTGTTTGGTGGTTTTTTTGTGGGGTTTTTTTGGGTTTTTTTGGGGTTTTTTTTTGGGTTTTTTGGGTTTTTTTTGTTTTTTTTTTGTTTTCCTGTTCGGTTGTTTGTTTGGTTTTTTTTTAGGACTGAGATAATAATAGAGCTGGTCATAATTGCATTAAGTCATATGCTCACATTTTTGTTCAAAGAGAATTTTATGAATTTGAATGTAAAAGGAATCCAGGGAAGGGAAAGCTACCTAGAAGCTGCAGACCTAATCTTGGGATGCTTCTGCCCTCTTGTGACCATTGTGAGATGCTTTCTGTAGCTCTGTACTACGCAGATGCATCACATTTGTTCTCATTCACACCCTCGACCTTCCTCAAAACAGCTCTCAGCTCTCACTGTGCCAGCACCAGGTGGCTGTGCCTGCACAAGCTGAGATCCCCATCCGTGCCTGACCTCTCTGCACAGAGGAGAGCAGAACTCTGGCCCTGTAATTATACTTACGGAGGGAAGAGAGGGGACCCAGCCAAAAAACCCCCAATCCACCACATAAAACAGGTTTCTGATACATTTGTTTTTCTCCAGCTGCAAAATGGAGATTTTGCATTATAATAGTGAAGATCATTGTTAACTTAATGTAACCATAAGCCTTGGAGAAAGGTTAAGTAGGAATTGTTATGGGAAATTTTGTTACATTTTTGGGTGCATGCTTTATTTTAGGAGAATTGGCACTTGTGTCCTATCCTTTTTATTATTATGGGGTGGTAGGTTTAGTGTTGGCATCTGTTGCTGGGTGTGTGTGGCTGATGAGTCCAGGCACCTCCTTTGTGCTGCTGGTGCTGTTTGTAGTGCACGTGGGCAGAATATCAGCGGGCTTTGTTCACTCTGTCCCTGACTCCCTTACTCTGACTCCTTTCCAGAAATATGGGGGTATGGAAGAGCTGTTTGGTGTGGCACGTGGCAAGCTTTGGTTGTGGCTGTGGGAGTAGCTCTGAGTGCTGGTTGGGTGCAGACACTGTTGATAACTGGGGTCTCCTCTGTGTGATTGGGTTTTAGTGGGGTAGCTGTGTTCTACCCATGGGCACCAGGGTGGCTTTTGGTTGCAGGCTTGCAGTTGTTGCTAACTTTTTTTGTCATCTTCAAACTTTTATGGGAGCTATCTTGTGCAGTTTAGGGTAGAGAGGAGTCAAAAAATAGTTTAATTTAAAATAGCAGTATTGGGAGTTTTAGATAAGGGTTTTCTTTCTGAAGGGAAAGAACTCCAAGAAGAGGTATAATCTTCAATCTTTGGTTTGCAAGACCAAAGTTTGTATGAACTGTCAGAGTAGTTTTAGAGGTTAAGTAATTTGTTTTCTAAAGCTCCAACAAGAGGCATAGGATTAAGAGGATTATGAAGTAACAGGGAGGCAAATTGCCTGATGATAATGAATGGGTGCTGTACTGCTTGGCTGCCTGCTCATCTGAGAATGCAGAAATTGGCTGCTAGGGTTTAGCACGGGCTTGTGATGGGGTTGAAAGGTTATTCTACGTTGTTTGACTTCTGTATGAGGGGGACAAGGAAAGACTCCTATGGAGGTGGCAGGAGCTCTGTCAGGATACACTGCAAGAGCTACAATGCTGGCAAGGCAGAGGCATGGGCTGGCTGTAAGCTACTGCCACTGCTCCAAACACCATCTCTGGCCTCAAGAGACACATTTTGTGCTGACATGGTACCCAAGAGAGAATCAATTTACACAAGGGGACTGATTTTAGAAATAACCTTATAAGCTCTTGGGCAACGTGGTATTGTAGTAGTGCAATACATTGCATCCCTTATCACCCCCAACCCTCTGGAAAGATGGAGATTTAAAGGACTGCTGAAAACTGTGTAAGGAGCATTAAGTAATGAGGATGGAAGCACTGGGATGCAAACTCATTTAAACAGGGTTAAAACATGTGACCAACAGTCATCCTTTTGAAACATCTGCAGGTACCTGGACAACCTTGTTCCATGTTTTCTCCTCATGTGTGAAATTATTACAAACAATATGAAGAATGTTGATGGAAACACCAGCATTATTATCCTGGCTGGTCACAGAAGAATTGTGTACTAATTGTGTTGTTCATATAGCATAACTCACTGCAGCTGGGGAGGATTAAGGTCTGTATTTTGTCCATGCCTTAAGTAAATACAGTTATCAAATTATAATGAGTTTTCTTAATGTTAAAAAATTATAGCAATTAACATTTTAAATTAATTTCCATAAAAAATTGTTATTTTGCCTCTTTGCAAACAAAGAGTACATGAGGAGCTGATGACTGCTTCTGCCCATTCTGGCCCCTTCCCTCCTGCCCTGCATCACCCCTGCCCTGCACTGCGCCCAGAGAGCACCCTGGGATCAGCTGGATTCTCTGCAGGACTCCTTTAGCACCACCAGGTGTCCCTGCCATGTAAGAAATCAACGTCCGAGGCCGAACTTAGAAGCCAAACCACTTTTTTTTTTCTTTTTTTTTTTTTTTTTAATCAACAGGGCTAGTATTTCCAGCATGGGCAAAAATACGAGCAGCATCCATCCTTCCTGCCTCCCTCGCTCTCTCCCTCCATCCCCAAGCACAGAACCAAGATGATTTATGTCCATGAGGGTAGAGGCTTCCCAGCTTTCCAGCAGCACTGTAGTTCACTTATTGCCTCTGCTCTTGCCTCATGTCTTCGAACACAAATGAATATGAGAACATATTTGACATGACTGTGAGATATTTTGCAAAGAAAAGTAGCCTGGTACTCATCTGCTCACCTTCAGTGGTGGCTCTGAGCGTGTGTAGCTACTCTGTTGGGAATTCCATGGTTCCTGCACATCTTCTTTGGTCCTTGACCCTGGGAATGAGCATTCAAACCCAGACACATGGAGTCACTGCAGAGGTCCTTACAGCCTTGTGGACTATCTCAGAGTCTCCTGTAGCAAATGTCTGAGGAAGAAATATAATAATAGAGAAATGAAAAATAATCTTTTCTCCTTCTTTTTCTCCTTCTCCCAGACTCCAATTCTCAGAAAAGTCTTTCTCATGCCTTCAGAAATGCCCTTTCTGCCTTATGTTTTTATATTACAAAACATTTGGTTTTATATTATAAAACATTTGAAACTACCATCTTTGACTGACCTGTACAGTGCCACACCATAGGCACCAATGGATTTCATGAAATAACCTATATTCAGTACTGATTGGATGTATTAAGTTTCCTGTTCCCAGCTCTGCTCCTCTTTTCTTCTCCCTGTGGTTGGACAGAGGTATGCATACAGGTCATACAAAAACCTCAAGGCAATGATGAAAATAAAACATCAGAGTCAGTCAAGAGTTTCCTCACCTGGGGCAGCTGCTGCATCCAGCAGCAACTCTCTGGCTGAGGTGGATTTTTTGTGCTCACCTCCCTCTTCCTGCTGGAACTCTGGGGCTCACAGTTAAAACAGCCACAATCCAATCAATAGGGCAGAAACACCAGCCTTTTCCACCATGGAGAAAAGACTCCTGAATCACTAAGATATCTCAAGTGTGGAATATTGTGCCAGTTCTTTCAACTGTTCACTTCTGTATTCCTGATTTCCATATTAATTTATTTATATATGCCTATCTCCAACTCTTTCTTTCAAAAGCATGGATAAAACTAACAGCTAACATACATCCTAGAAATCAACTGAGATAAATTTTAGAATTCAGAAATAATTTAGCACATCATGAAATATAAAATAAGAAAATATAAATATGGCAAATATAAATCTTACTACTATGAAATCATTATCTTATTATAGGAGATTTCTGTAATGTATATACCAGAGTATTTACAGTTAAAAAACCTTGGTCCAGAGTTGCTATTAATAGACCCTGATTCAGTATATTTACAAGTGAAAGATGCATGAAATCTCTAAATCTGGCAGTTAAAAATAAATTTACTCATGTGAAGGCTTAAAAGGAAAGCAAGTTTTTAATTTAATACTGCACAAGTGAGGCACAGACATTTAGAAACAAATAATTATAAAAAGTTTTCTTCTCTGAAATTATAATTTAGATTTCTTTATCATTTTCTGCCTGGGAATTTCATAGCAAAGGGTAGTTGTAGTTCTGTGGAGACTCTGAGCAGTGCCAATTGGAAGCATCACTTGGTGTTACACTGGTTTTTTTTCTTTGACAAACAAATTAATAAGCAAATAGATAAGCACAGCCTATTGATGCATTTACTGAAAGATGACCATCTAAATTTCTACCAGCCACCCCCTCGAGTCCTCAAGCAGATGATAATCCCCTGAGTGAACTTGATGCCTCGTGGTAAGCAAGCACTGCTTCCACGGACTAAGCCAGAGCTGCTCTGTTTGCAGCCCTTTACTGTTCCAAGGGAAGGATGAGTCAAGTAGGTTTAAAAATCAGCTGGAACTCATGTCCCAGTGGTAAAGGGCTCACAAACAAGACAGAGAAAACAGAAAGATGTAGGAATCTTTCTTTAATTCTTACTTCTTTAGTATTTATATTCCCTCTGTTAGGGTTTTAGAAGGGCTTCCAGACTACAATATTCCTTTGGGTGCTGTAATGGCATTTCTGGAGGTCAGAAGGAAGCGCCAATGCATAAAACTTTCAGCAAGATTGTTTTAAAACACAGACTAGATTCTGTCCCATTTGAAAAGAATTTCATAGGAGAAATCAAGGCATTTTTCTAAAGAGAAGTAATTTTGTAAATAAGAAAATGTCATCTTTATTTCTTCACATTGATGTATTGCACAAACATTGCCATAAACAAAATATCTGCAAACAGGCTATTTCCAAGATACCATTGCAGGTTAGTATTACTTTTTATATGTAGCAAATCCCCAGACAGAGAAAGGCTTAGCAAGGAGATACTTGGAAACAACACCTCTTAAATGTTTTAGGCACATCCTCTCTACTCACTTCCTAAGGGAATCAGAAAGGCAGCAAAATAAAAAAATCATTGCAAACTGAAAATTGGAAAAACAAGGGTTTTTTTAATTGAAGTAATTCAGTAATTCAGTCTGGAATTCCCCTGTCAGGTACACAGATAGCAAAATTCTCACAACTGCAGGTTAATCACAGAAGCACCATGAAGACCAATCAGACATCAGAAAAAGCCCTCTGCTCATGTCCAAGGGAGCACAGATGTTGGAGAGTCCAGCTGAGCAGCCCTGTATGTAATCTTTCAATTTAGTTACATCTTGAGTCACAGTGATTTGGACATACGGGAACAAAACTTTCTCTTGATCACAGTTAGAGACCTCAGTGAAACTCAGAGATCTGTCAAAGACAAATGCAAAAATTAATGAGGAGCTGGGTTTACAATAGATTATTATTATTGTATAATATAATGTATTATTAAGTAGTATAGAAAGATTTTGCAAGGGCCATCTGCCAAACGAAATTCTCCACTGTAGTAAGAGCTCAGCAACCACAGACGCAACAAGAGAATCTATGTGAGAGAGACACATTGTTAATGGCACAGATGCAGGAAACATTTCTGACCAAGCTGGCATCCTTTTAGTTACTCCTAGTCCCATCAAGAAATAGGAAACTGTAAAGTTCATGCAGCTACTTGTTTTGTGTTGCTGTGGCTAAGGGAAAAGAAAACACGTGGGTGGATTTTCTGGTGGATGCATAGCACAAGCAAGATAAAAATTCTGAATTAATTTTTAAATTCAGGGAAAACAGAGGTGATTTGGGACATAAACTGAGCTGTGGTCTTGAGTAATAAGGAAATGGTAATGCTTCCTTCATCAAGTAGATGGCAGCAGTGCCATTTGCTGCATAAATACTCTCCTGTCGACTGAGCTTTTGTAATAGGTGGACAGAGAAGAATGGGAGTCCCTGTTCTGGAACAGACAGCTACAGGCAAAGGAAAGAAAGAAAGCTAATAAGTGCAGTTCCTCTAGCAAATTCAGTTCAATGAACTCATAATATTGCATTTAGTATACAAAAAATATCCATAGAAAAAAGAAACCCCACATTTTTTCTTCCAAATAGGACTTAATTATATTCTGTGCATGAAAAGAATGAATTCTGCCTCAGGTCTGTCAAAAATATTTTGACCATTATGAATCTCTACGGAGCCAAGAGGAGCACATACTGTGCATAAGGGAGGCAATTATCAGGCTGCATGCACATGTGTGATACTCTGCCTAGAACAGGGGTGAGAACATGGCTGGCAATCATCAGTCTGTGCACAGAGCTCTGTGTGCTTGTGTGGCAGAATGATAGCTAGTTATTGGATATTCAGCCAGGTTTGAGAGTTTGCCCTGCCTTTCTTCCTCCAAAGGTTGTCCCTGCTATCTACATGTGAATGCTTTTTCTGTTTTAACAGCCAGGAAATAAAAAGCCTTCAGGGGTTGGAGCCTGATTGCTGTCTTCCTCTGAATTTGGATAAGTGAAGCTGCAGCTCCTGTCCCCAGCTGTCAGCCCTGCCATACACAGCAGAGGGGAAGAGATGATAGCCAAGCACTCAGAACAGCCAAATAACAACTGGAAGGACCTGCCTGTATTAATCTGGCACAAAGCAGTGACGCTCTTGGTTGTTTAACAAGTTTGAATATCATGGTTTATACCATACTTTGATGTCCATATGTTTTTATATGGACATCAAAGTCTTGCACAGGTTGATATGACTGCCAGATGTCCACAGAACAGAGCAGACACATCTGCACCTACAGGTACAGCATTAGCCAGTGTGGGTTCATGGAGAGCCAGTGGGTTGGCTGGGTGAACACCACCAACACATCCACTGGGAATGGGAAGGACTCTCTCCACGAACAGGGGCTTGAGGCAAAATGAGGCACAATGCACTTCACACCTGTTACCTTTTATATTTTTTTTTTCTAGCAAAGAATGACTAATGTAGTTAATCAGGATTGCTCTGAGGTCTGCAAATGGCATTCTCCTACTTTTTCCCCAAGAAAGTTTTTCTATACTTTTTTTTCCCCCCCAAATATTTCTGTAGAATGAAGCTAAATCTACCAAAGGTTTATCATATGGACAGTCCAGACATGCCAAAGTGTAGAAGCAGATAATTTGTTCATAAAGATATAAGAGGATTCCCATAATTTCTTCCATAATACTTTCCTTGATTTTTTTCTTCCAATGTTTGCAATGGAAATGGGGAAGTACTGACCATTGCTTAAATGAAATCTAACAAAAAGGTTCTATCACAACCGTTCAGCATCCGCTGATGCTGGGCTGCTGTTTATGGCTGACCTTAGCTGACCATAAGGGATAATCTAAGGATTTAACGATTTGAAGGTCTGCACTGTCACACAGAAGGAGGGAAGATCTTTCAGAAATCTGTGTTTTCAGCCATAGTTTTACCACATACCTGCATAATCAATTTTATCAGTTTATGTAAGCTTATCCTGGCTCACACACAAGGTAAGCAGTTGCCTCAGGACTGACATGGGACACCTTCTCTGAGCTGGCCAGAATTCTTTCCTAATACTGAAAGTTTTTGTTGTTGATGAGGCATAGTAGTGACAATGGCAACCATCTGAGACTGACCAATGCTGTCAGGTAATTATTCATTAATTGACTTCTGGACTGCATGGTGATTGCTAAGTTGTGGAATTTTGAGTGATCTAAGCAAGATAATGAGATTCAAAAAGGGAAAGACTCATAGCTTCCCTCTTGCTTACAAATTCAGATCACTCTGAATTCAGATCAGAAATTACAAAAGACAGAGCTTTTCATTACCTCTTTCCCAGAATTTCAATTTCTTCTTAAAATGTTACTGCATCATTTGTTTTATTTCATCTCAATAGAAAATACAGCAGCAATGCATGACATGCTTACAAACTGTAGCCATGCATTTGGTAGGGCATGATGAGGTGAAATTTATGCTGAAAGGATATCTACCATATTTACAGAACAGCCTGAACACCACAGGCATCACTATGACCTAAAAGAAAACAGAGGAGTACATAGAAAGTTGCACAATGAATTTCAGGTGAGGGATGCTGAGAACTAATGGGGGCAGCAAAAGAGGTTTCAGGCAGGGAGGGGTAGAGAGTTTGGCTTCTGGAGGGACCTAATTTGGTGTTCTACTTGACACGCAGAAATGCAAACAGTGGGAAAATTTGCTACATTTTTGAAGTTCCTAACAGTCCACTTAACATCCACCTAATAAAAACAGACCCTGTGTGTCTGCCTGAAACATTACAGCACTTTGCTACCAGCCACCTCTAAATGATCATGTCAAATTTAGGTGAGGAAGACACTCATGTTCCTGTTAAGACCTACCCTTCCTCCCTTCTTCCACACATTCTTTACACCTTTGTATTTACTTCCCTCTGCATTAAACCATACTATTTAAGTACTATTTGCAGTACTCAGAGATTTGAAACACAATGATAGTAAATTATTTAGCAAACAATTAGAGGAAGGAGTGCAAACAAAACCACTAATTTCCAAAAGTATCTTAAATCGCTTGGTGCAGGCTCAGAACCCCAAGCAAATATTAAGATAATTAATTGCTGTCAACCTGTCACTCACATGAAAAGCACCCTCAGTCAATTATGCAAACGTGTCCCTCATACTTCAGAAGGTGTGAGCACAGCTACCTGCTGTTTCTGTCAAGGTCACACTGACTTCACAACACTCTTCCCATGGTGTAGAAGTTCAAATCTATTCTGGCAGTTCCTTTAGAATTTCCAAGCTTTTGTTCAGCAATCACTATCAATGAATGAAATGCTTGCTTTATATCTCCAGTGAGTACTTCAAACATAACCTTTGAATAACCTCCAATAATTGGATGACAGATGATGTACATGTGAGTTTGGATGTAAAAATTGTTCTAACAAAATCCAGACAAGCACAGAGATGTAGAATTCATGATCAAAAAGGCAAAACAAGGCACCTTTCCAGAACACAGCTGTTCCCATTCTTTGTTTTGCAGGAAAGATTTTGGCTTATAGGACTTAGAAGTACCTTGTCACTTGATAGCAACATATTCATGCCTTCAATAACTACTTAAAGAATTAAATATAGCTGCAAATTGCTCGTGTTGTGGATCTTTGGGATTCTTAACATGCTGTGAGGCGCGTTTTCCCCCAGCCCTTGTAAGCAATAACCACTGGTGGAGGATGTGACGACTGCTCCACCTTATTCTGGATTTTGGGGGCAGATGGCAACATGGTAGCCAAGGGCTGTCTGGAATGGTGTCCCAGACGTCTTGCTGGTATGCAAATATGACCATAAGTCACTCATCTTTCCCTATAAATAGCAGACAGCCCTGGGCCCGTGGAGCTCTCCTGTACGGCAGCGGGCGGCACGCCAGGATCTCTCCTTGAGCAGGGACACCTCTCAAGGTTACTCCAGGCTGGGAGATCCTGTCCCACAACAGATCCTCACTAAGTGGTTACAGCATGATAAACTTTGATTTCTTAGCTAAAGGTTTCACTGTGCACGTATAATCCTTCAACCTAAACTGTTGAACAAGTCTAGGAGTGGACCCAGCTGTGCCCAGACTGCTCTCTGAGAAGGGGTTCAGAAAGCAGGACAGTCTATCCTGAACCTCATGATCCAGTGGAAGGGTCTTGACAGTTTGTCTGATCTTGTCCTTCATTAGCAGTAGCTACTCAAGTGTACCTTGGCAACAAATCCTGTTAAATCACTGTCACATTTACCACTGAACTTTATATTGATACAGTATATGGTGGCTTCTTTCTTGTGAGTGAAAGGCATCACACCAAGACATAAAGCATATCAGTTTATCTATCTATCTATCTATCTATCTATCTATCTATCTATCTATCTATCTATTTCTCTATCTATCCATAGGAGAAAAAAAACAGAAGGAATGTTGCTGGAGGTGTGCCAATACTCCACCAAGAGAGCACTCTCCAGGAGGAGTGCAACTCTAAACGCCCACCTTCATTTTGGTACATCCTCATAAACCTCACAGGAGGCAGAAAGTACCCATACTTTTTTTTTCCATTACTATCAGTTTTACTAAGTTAATACTATAAATCCTCTTCGGTTCTTTTGCTGAGAATTGTTGAAGATTACATATTTGTACTTAACCATTGTTGCTGTTGAATACAATGTAAGTGTGCTTTAGTGCACTTCTGTGAGATTTCATTGCTCTGACTTCTTAGTGAAGGAAAGCAGCATTATTAAGGCAGATCAAGACAGTTTGTCTTCTGGTACAGGACTGTACAGAAATCCTGGCATAGTTATTTGCATGTGGAGTGCTTAATGTATTAATGCTAAATACAGGCAGGCACAGAGTGCCTCACTACCTTTCTGAAGGATAGCAAGTCTGTGTGGGTGCTGCATTAATCCTGTGACTCACAAAGGGAGAATGCAAGGATTAGGTTTCCAAAGAAATTAGGCACCCAAAACCTATTTTAATGTGTAACTTCAGCTGCTTTTATCACATGAAATCTTCAACCTCCAATGCTCAGGCACTGCCTAGCATCCCAATGGCCAGCTCTGTAGATTCAGACTCATCTCTGAGCAACTAATTTCCACCTCTGACAGAAGGAATTAAAGAAAAAGAAAAAGAAAAGAAAAAAAGAAAAAGAAAAAAGGAAAAAAAGTCCCTTGAAGTGTCTAAGTAGCTCAGAGATATTTCAAAAGGCTCTGAAATAATCCTGTATTTGCCAGCCCTGAAGGAGCAGGCAGTGGGAAGCAGAATATGGCCTCTCCTCACTACCAGCCCATCTGGCTGGGAAGAGGCAGCAGCACATCTGTGGGCTCCTGTGCCTCAGTTGCCCATTCCTCTGAAAATGTGCTGAAAATGGGATGTCCTTTGAAAATGGGCTTCAGCTTCTGTTTGCTCAAGAGTCCTGTATTGCACTGCATGGCAGGCCAGCCCTGGGAGGGCAGCTTTGGAGTCTCATTTGTGCTCTGTTTGCATATTCTTGTGAGTCTCACTAGAATGCTTTGCACTTGCATCCTCAGAGTCTGGAGGCCTCCCAAAAGGAACCAGCATTGAACCTAAACTCATTTTAGTCTCTGGAGCTGATGCTGCATTCTGGGAGCTAGCTCATGCCATAGGCAATGAATGGTGATTTTATGGCCCAGAGCAGATTTACTGCAAGATCCCTTTCTCAGGGTGAGAAACAGCCTTTGGCTTTTGGCTTTAAACAAGGGGACACAGCTTTTCAGCATCTGGATGCTTCTAACATCAAGTGTGGTAAGGGCTCTCTAGAGACAGTTTTCACTGTCCATTAACTTTTGCAGTGTGTCAGCTTTCCAGTGTAGTTGGAGAAGTCACTATGGAGCTCAGGGTCTTAGGACAAAACACACCAATAAAACAATAAAATTCTCTGGACTAGCAAATGTGAGCCAGAAATCTTGGTCGATTCTTCTGTATTAAAGTAATCCTGCATGTTTACAGCTCAAAAACTTACAAGCAACTCCCACAACCTGAAAGAAGTGCATTTTGCCCAGAGCCAAGTTGGAGCTCCCTGTCACTGGACCGCAGCAGAGGCAGCAGCTGGGACAGATGGAAAGTCATGCTATGAGTGTAATGCTGATCCATGAGAAATGATTTTGCACATTCTGCAGCATGGTCAAGTGGTTTTGCAACTTCTTAGGAGACTAGAGAAAAGATCAAGGATAAAACTTGAGTTGAGGTTTGAGGCTGCCCATGACTAGTACAGTGAGGTGATCTTTTTCTTTTCATTTCTTATCCTTTTAAAAAGCAAGAAGTCTGTTGTCACTGTAGGACCAGGCTATAGACCTGGGACCTTGGCATAGACCTCTAGCTCATAAAGTGGGGTATTGCCTAAACATTGTCTTGGTTTAAGACAATTCAAGTGCGCAGATGCTCCAAAATTAATAACCTCCCTTTTTAGTTTTAATCCTTCCCTTTGCATCTACAAATGCAAGTAGATATAAGTGAAAAAGTAGCTGATTACTAAAAAAAAAAAAAGAAACAGCAACAAGAAAAATAGCATTAAATAATAAGTGGTTGCTGTATCTCACAGGCAACGCCCTCTCCATCTGTCCAGCAGTGGCAGCTTCACTGACAGAAGCGACTGAAAGACTCTGGTGGTGGGGAAGATCCAGGGCCAGAGAACTCAGCAAACCTGCAGAGTCAATTCTGTGCCTCCTGCTGGCTGGCTGGAGCTGGCTGGTGCCAGCACTGCAGTTTCTGAGCCATCCATTGGTGTTGTCACAAGTGGTGTCCCCAGGCAATGGAACCAGCACCTCGCAGCCCATGGCTCTGGCTGTGTGCTGTGGCCATACACAGGTGTTGTGAAATTTTCCTTGAAGCAGTTTAGCACTGCAAAATGCAGTTTCTTGCAAGCAGGCAAGGAGCTCAGAGAGAACAAAATCAGCCTCCTGTCTTGCTCTGTCCCAGCTTCCCCCCAAGAAAGAAAGGGAAAGGGGAAGAGAATTCTGCCTGTGAGAGCCTGACCTCCAAAGGACCTGGCACGCTGACCTCTGTGGTTCTGTGTCCAGCTGCCAGGTCCTAGAGAGGCAGTAATATTTTTGGGCACAGGTAGATATAGAATACAATAACACTTTGGGTTGCTCAGGACAGTGTTGTATAGTCTGGTGCTCTTGTAGAAAGATGAAAAGTAGTTATAGCCAAATTACTGTTCAGTAAGACCTCATTCCTCATATGTGCTCTTAAGTGACTTTTTAATTCACTAAGAGAATTGCTGCAGTTGGATGAGCCCTCAAAAACTGTCTTTGTCTCTTTTTTCACTGTCCAGAGAAGTGGACAATTTTACAACAAGTGGAACTCAGGAAGTATTTAAAGTAGAACACTACTCTCCAAAATTGCACATGCATCATTATGCACTGTTGAGTGAACACTTCCCACTCTTGTTCACAGAATTCAACATTCATTTGTGTTTAGGTCTTGCACTTAAACTACATTTACATTGTCATTGAAGAGAAATGATTTTGTAAAGGCACTGAAATCTCGGCAGCTGCTTTTTCTTCCTTGAACAAGCCAGAATGGTATAAGGAGCACCAGTGTACACTAAGTTCAATCTGTGCTAAGATGTCCATCTTTCTCAGAGGAGAAGATAGATTGCTCTAATATGCAAGGTTTTGTAATAACAAAATGTCTCGCCTAAAATTGTAGCTTAGCTGGTAGATTAGGTAGAAAGAATTATTCCCATGTAGATGCTAACGTTGTATTTTAATAAATGTTTTAAATAAAGGGAAGGCTACTTCCCATGCAGTTTTGCTTTGTTCTAATGAAATATTTACCATGCTGTAATTGCAGTCCATCCCTCAGGCAGAAGAATACTGCCAGCCATGTAATAAATATTCTACTATGCCTAAGCTAGGCTTTTTGAAAAAGAAATTTCTCTTAGTAGGTAAGAGTTGCTGGATAATGGTTTGTTCTGAGATGACCACTAAGGAATTTGTTCATTAAATGGATTTCAGAAACAGCAGGAGTGTAAGATTCTTCACACATCATCACATTTAGCTAATCATTTATACATTCAAAAAACTTTACTAACTATGCCTCACAGAGGAGAACAAACCACATGAGTCAAATCACCAAGTTACTTCTCAATTGCAAAGGCACTTCATAAAATCACCTCTAAAAATACAGGAAGCTCTTTTGAAAACAGAAAAAAATGAAAATGCTAGAAAGGGCAATATACAAATTCAGCTGGTTCCCCACTACCATAACTCTGCTGCTCAGCTTGAATCAGCTGAGACCCTAGATCTCCCTTCAGTCAATGCCAAAGTATTTTTTTCCTTTCTTAAAACTATTCTAAAGGTAAAAAAAAATTCCAGTTTAATCATAACAGAGGACATCAAAACAGGCCTGGATTTATTTCCACACTCCACAAAGCCTGTGGTCAATGTCCAAGGACAAGGATCATGCACTCACTTTTGAGTCACATCCACGGGTGCTTCTCACCTCCCTGGCCATAGCTGTCCTTTTCCACTAGAGCTGATATGGGATCTTCAGGTTCATGCCAATACTTAATTTCAATTTACAAAAAATAACTGCAAATACTCCTGTAAAACCAAATTACTTGGAATAGTGGAAGTTCATGTGGTGGTGTAGAGAGGGCAGAAAACATCACAGGAACTCCCATACTGCTTCCTATCTCTATTACTGTTCACAGCTTCTCTGTCAGGACCAAAAACAGGGTGGGGACAGGCAGGAGAGAGAATGCAGCAGGACAAAGGGTGAAACTGCTCATTTCTCTCAGTTCCCTCTCTCCCTCTTTGCCTTTCTTTTCTTTTCTTTCATCTAATACTTAGATCTGACAAATGGAAAAGAACAGAGGATCGCCAGGAGGTAGCAATAAATATGCAGCAGTACTTTTCTGCCTTTAGTTTTCACCTTCATTCATAGCAGAAAAATTGCCTCAACATATTCTTCCTTACAGAATGGGGAGGAGGACACTTTATGCCAAACAGAGATGTATTTATTTCCCCTTAAAAGAAAAGATCAGCCTCTTACTTCTGTATTCAGAAGCGTGTATTTACAGACTTGTTACATCGCCTACAACCAGACTTTAAATATTTATTGCCTGTGTGGTTGAAAAATAATACAATCAGATGACAAGCAATCCTCCACAGATTCTCCCTCTGACAATATTTCAAGCCATAGGGGAACACACACTACAGCTAGCTGGCAACTTACTCCACGAGCAGTTCTGCAGGGACAGATCCTGCTGGAATGCTGGGTTCCTCCACAACTGGGAGGGGAACACAAGCCTAAGGACACCAGGGCTTCATATCTCACAGAAAAGATACAGACTCCCAAACCAAAACTGAGGGAAAGGATCATCACAATATAATGTTCAGTTTTGAATACTCTTGCACCACACAGAGAATTACCCTGGCTTTTGGGCTGCAGAATCTGTGCCAGCCATTCCACAGCCTCTATCTCCCCATGTATCCACAGGGGAAGCATCTTGAGCAGCAATGAAGGCAGAAGTTAAAATGAGTGGGAAACTCTCCTTTGGACAGACCAAGCCTACAAGTTGACAAATACTCTCCTGTTCAGGAGGAGCTGCCAGTGTTGCTACCACAGGGAGCAATATCCAAGGGAACTGCAGCATGTCTTAAAGGATGATCCAAGATTTTCAAACACCTTATGTGTCACCAGTGCTCAGAATTCCCCTGCAGGACACCATTGATGTGTTCATCTGTGTTAGAAGAACCACTGCTAAATCAGGCTAAGTCTTAAAGACCAATCAAACCTTCCCTCACTGTACAGTGTGGGCTCCCTCCACAGTCAAGTATGATCTGGGAAATGTGAAATACTATCTGCCCATTCTGTTAACTTTATGGAACATGGAATCAAATGAAAAATGCTCTTCAAAAGTTTCCATTAAAAATATTGATGAGCTTTTAGATCAAGGCTTCTAGCTTTTAGTCATCTTTGTGGGAAATTGCAAAGCTTTAACTTTTCTTTGTTCATGGCGTTTCAGCAATACCTCAAACTTAGCTCTATAAGAGTGTCCACTGTCTACTGAATTGACCACAGTGCATTGTACAATTGTATAATTGCTGCATTTTATAATTTTTTTCTGAAGTGGAAACTCTGAACCACACTCTTATGCACAGGAAATTTTTTTATTTTTTTCCTAAAAAGATAAGAAGTAGTGCTGAAAAGTGGAGATACATAAGTAACATCTTAACATATATGGCAAGTCAGGAAGCTTTCCTGCTATTAAATTGATCATTTCTCTTGTGAATATAGACAAAAGAAATTTATTTTAGTTTTGCCATTTCCAGTTGTCTGGGTCTTGCAGTTACAAAACTCCTGATTAACTTTCATGTAGGGTGAGAGTAGGGATCTCTTCATGCAGCACTTGGCTTGCCAAAGGCTTGTTGGCTTATTCCAGGAATGGTGAAGTCATTGCCTGTGATGCTCAGTAAATACAAAGAGATGAGATGAAAGCACAGCATTACTTCTCTCACATGGGTGCAGATGGACCAGCTGAAGTTACTGTGAAGAGTGTGAACATCTCTGTCAGCACTGATGCAGCACCCACATCTCACATCTCTAGCTGTAAGTATAGGGATATTGAAGTAAATTACAGAATTGTTCCTTGCCTCTCCTGTCCTAATACAAGACAGAAGAAATACATTTTCCAATGCATTTTCACTCTTAGAAAATATGCAAGAATGCAGAAATGTTATTTATGGCGTTCAAAAGGCTAGAAAAAGCAAAATGTTGGCAAGGATTTTGCACAGAAAAGGTCAATCCCATGTTATGAGGTAGGCATAAAGAATGAAAATAAAAGCATCATGCCTTTCCTTAAAGGCGCAATATCAAAATTTAATTTCCAAATACTGCAAAAGAAGAAAACATATAAGAAAAAATTTATGTTTCAAAGCACATAGGTTAAGCACACACCAAAATTACAAACACTCAAGAGGATGGCAAAATTTCACATCTCTTATAAATGAAAGGCTAAACTAGCCAGCAAAAAGGATTGAAAAAAACAATGCAAATCTTGAAATAATACCAATGAGATGGTAGAGAGAGAACACAAGGGGAGATGGCCAGGAGTGAGCATCCTGTGCTCAGAAGACATGCTGGGAAAATGCCAGAAACAAGTGGCAGACATGATTTTCATTCTGCTTAAACTAGCTTCATTCCTTGAGAGACTTCACTGTGCTGAGCAGGGTTATTTAAGTTTTACTCCTGAGAGCAGGAGCATTCTCAAAAACTTTTTATGCCTCTGACAGAAGACACTCCTTAATTTGCCCAATTTTGTTAGATGTTATCTGGGTTTTACAGCACTGGATATTATCTAGGTGATATAAGGGGGTTCACAGCCTTGGCCAGAGATTCCCTCATGCCTTTGCTTCAGTGCATCCCAGCCTGGCAGAGCAGGCTCTCTCCCATTTATCACTCACCACATGCCCAGAGGGCAGCTGGCACAGGGCACTCCAATGGCACATGGTTATATAAATAAGGAAAAGCCAAAGATTTTAGTGAGTTAAACTCCTATGTAACAGCAATAAGTATAATAATGGGTAAAAGCAGCACTGATGTTTACTGCAGGAAGATTTCTCTCTCCTCCTTCATGTCCTAGGCTGTGTGGCACAGGAGAGCCATGGGCTGCTCTCACCCTGCATGAGTAAATCAAATCTTCAGGGAGCAGCTTTAACAACTTACTTCCCCAGAAAACTCAGAGCCCTTTTCTCATGGGTAAAGAGATAAGAAAAACCCCAGAAAATCAACAAATGTCCAATGCCCTAAAATACAGCCTTTCTCCTGATGGCAAGGGTAAATCTACAGTCTTTTTCTTTTTGGACAAAACACTCTTCTTTCTTCCTAGCCTAAACCTTTGCCTCAGGTTTATCCCTGTGGAGAGAAGGAACAGGAAGGACCAGAGAAATTGCCATTGCCCCTTCTTCAGCTGCCACATCACACTCCCAGCTCTTCTCCTCTGAGGTCACTTGGTAGAAGCTGGTTCTGTACATCTTGTTTTCCCAAGCACTCCTTGCTGCCTCAGCACAGGGGCTTCCTCAGCATCTCAGTCGTGCCCCAAATGTTCTCCCTTCCTTCCCCAGGCTGCCCTGCTGGGCAGGGGGCTCATGGCACAGGTTTCTGTCTCCCTGCAGCCAGGGCCAGCACAGCCAGTCCCAAAGCTGAAACACCTCTGCCTCTGCCCTGACCATGAGCTTTGGCCCCAGACACAGGTGTAGGGCAGAGTTGTGCAGCAGAACATGTTATTTTCGTCAGAGAATACCTTCAAGCTGTTGTCTCCAGCTCAGACTGCTTTTGGGGGCAGCCACACTCAATTCAAAGGTTTTCCACTGCCAAAGCAGTCATTGACAGTGAGGAGTGTGCTGATATACCCAGCAAGGAGAGTGACAACAAATATCAGAGGAAACACGAAGAAAAATTAATTAAACATGTGCATAAAAATAATTGCATTCGGCAAAAGGACACATGCAAACTGACATTCCACGGATGATTCATGCTTTCCTGCTTTTTTTCCCATGTTCCCTTGAGGCCTGCTCTTAGTCATCCTGAGGAGGGTGTGTTTGCTCACAGAGCCATGCTGCCTTCATGGAGAGCGCTCTCCTGTTCTTCACCACCAGCACAGCCACATCTGCTGGAACAGAGCACATGAGATCTCAAGGACAACCACAGATCTGCTGTGTCTTCTAGGATTTTCCAATGCCCTGGAACAAAAAAAAGCTCAAAACCCATACAGAATCACTAAGGCAGATTTTTAGGACCTCAGCTTTGTAGCAGACTGCTGCAAAGGTTCGGTTAGATTAGCTGTGACCTTGTGAGCATGGAGTCAGCTTGATCCCCATCACTAGTTCTGTAAGACTAGCACTGCAGGAAGAATGGGATTGTACCAGACAATAAACTGTAGTGATTTTTTTTTTTTTTAAGCAGCTCTATCAAAAACCTCAGAGGCCTCATTACAAGCGACTCTGACATCTCCACCCCTCAGCTCTTTCTCTATTAACCAAAGTGTGTAAGGAAGGAATTTTAGATGCCTTTGCAATGCAGCACTGACTGCAGCATTCAGATTCCTGTACAGTGATCTTCCTTTGTGGCTCAAAGTGCTTCACCACAGGCTCTGATGGTTGCACTTCAGTCCAAGAAGCTCTGGTAGCTTATATCCCCCTGCAGAGTCCTCTCTGCAGCTGCCTTGGTACTGGGTCTCATTCACCAGCCTTTTTTGCTCCCAGAAAAGCTCTGCTGAGGGGTAGCTGTGTTATCTCTGTGTGGTGGTGATGTATTTCTGGCAGACTTTAAATGAGGGAAGGAGCAGAGCTGGTGGGAAAGGCAAAGCATGGCAGGTATACAGCAGGAACAGCCCACAGCTGTTCTGGGTGTGGGCAATGATGATGCTCAGCACAGCTGGTGACATTGCTGGCTGAAATGGGATCAGAAGATAAAACAGAGCCTTGGGCGAGGAAGAGGTTCTCAATTTAAATCTGAGGCACATAAAGCAGAGAGAGCTGCCATTTAAGCAAGAATGTTAAGCTACAATGTTTTGTAAGGAATGGACAAGGCTGATGTTATGATCCAGGAAACAAGAAGGGAGTTGCAGAAAGGAGAAAAGGGACTGAGAGGGAAATGAATGAGTGCTCTGGGACATTTTTTCCCTTCTATTTCAGAGAAATAACCCTTTCAAGCAGCAATATCCTCCCTAAAAAGCAAAATGGACTGAGTGTTTCAGTGCAGCTGCAGGACACTGCCCTGCTCCAGTGAAGCACTTAAGCACATCCTGACTTTCAGGCTTATGGGCAGCCCAGAAAGCCAACAGAACCATGCACTGTCTTGGACAGGATTATGAATATAAATGCTCTGCTGGATTCAGACCTGGGAGGTAGAATCTGCCTTCAGCTCCAGTCATGTAACTTCAACAAAGGCTGGACTGACAGCTGGGAAACACCACCCTGTGTGTATGTGAATGTAATGAAAATGATCTTACCAAAGAAGAGACACTGAATTGAGCTAATATATTTAGCTTTTACATAATAAAGTTATAATTTTCAAGGTAGTTTTCAAAGAGCCTTTGGATATATGCTGTATATTCTTCTGCTTCTACCACTCCTCTGGAAATCATGGCTTCTAAAAAGTACTTATTTCTTATAGGATTCTATGCATTTTGGTCTGTGGAGCTTGAATTGATTGATATGAACAGTTGTGTTTCATTTTTAAAACTGGACTATTTAACTACTTAATTTCTTTTGTTAAAACTACTTCTCAGCAATGACATATCAATGATGTAATCACACAGGACTTGATGAGTAAAAAGACACAGAAGGAGGAAACCAGCTGGATGAAAAAAAAGTATCCATCCTCTGCACAGGGGACAAGACTATAAATAAAAACTTACTGATCTGAAAGGATATTGGAAAGTACCAGCCAGATTCTGTTTTACTGTCAAGCCACACTTCAGTACATCCTTCTGGAAACCAAGCATGGACTAATGGAGGAACACTCTGCATGCCTATTGATTTCTTTATTTAGTTTGCAGGCAGTGGAATTGGAGCACAAGGATCACTGTTTTCAGACCTTTCACTTTATTCTGCAAAATGACAAAAAGTTATTCAAAATTTTTGAGCTCATTTGACAATTGTAGAGATGTCTCAGAACTAAAAGTGGGTTTCAGCTGGTATTAATTGTGGTATTTTAATAGCATGAGATCATTATCCTCTTCAGGTTTCATGGCATCATTCTACTTTTGCCACTAATTTTGTAAGGACTCTTTATTTTCAGACAAGCGACAATGTTTAAATCAATTCAAATTATTAACCTCTACTAATGAAAGTCAGATAAGGTGTCATCCCCCTGATAAGCCATGCTGGATGAGGAGAAGGCTGAGATACTTAACAACTTTTTCCCCTCAATCTTCAATGGCAACCTCTCTTCCCACATCTCTGAAATGGATTGACAGCAGGGGGGGGGACTGGGGAGCTAAGTGCCTCCACTGAAAACTGAAAAAGGGCAAGTTTTAGATCAGTAGGAAGGAATTATTTACTGTGAGTGTGGTAAAAAACTGGAACAAGTTGCCCAGAGAAGCTGTGGATGATCCATTCCTGGAAAGGCTCAAGGCCAGGTTGGATGGGGCTCTGAGCAACCTGGTCTAGTTAAAAGTGTCCCTGCCCATGGCAGGGGGAGTTGGAATGAAATGACTTCACAACCCAAACCATTCTATGATTCTATTATGGTTGTTAGTTTTTTATCTGATTTAGTCTCTGAGATTATGGGAACATCCCAACAACTCCATGAAGAATTTGTGAGCACTCCATGCACTGTTGATGAAACATGCCATCACTGCAATTCTTACACCACCATGCCATGGAAGTGCTCTCAATTCAAGTAAGACTCATATGAGTGACTCTTAAAAGCTGAGCTACACTTAAAAATTATCCTCAAACAATCTGAGAATTTTAAACCAAACAGAGTCAAATTTTAGAGATGATTCTCAGCTGGATACCCAGGCCTTCATCTGTGGTGCTCCCACCCACCCTGTCACATGGAGGTTTGAGGAATACAGATGCAGAAAATTGCTCCCTTTACAAGCTCTACCAAGAAGTGAGGCAGCTCCTGTTAGGACTGGATAATGACTTTGTGATTGTCTGGTTTCTAGAAAAGGAAGCTGAGGGAGGATCTCGTTGTTCTCTACAGCTTTCTGAGGGGGGAAAGTAGAGAGGAAGGCACTAAGCATTTCTCCCTGGGACACAGGGATATATGGTCTGGGAAAGATGTCCAGAGATGGCGTTAGGAAACATTTCTTTACCAAGAGTGTGGTCTGGAGTAGGTCTGCAATAGGCTTCCTAGAGAGGTGCTTGATATCCCAAACCTGTCAGTATTTAAGAGGCATTTGGACAGTGCCCTTGTTAATGTGTTCTTGCTTTTGGACAGTCCAGATGGTTGTTGAAGGTCCCTTCCAACTAAAGTATTCTATTCTATTCTATTCTATTCTATTCTATTCTATTCCATTCTACTCTATTCCATTCCATTCCATTCCATTCCATTCCATTCCATTCCATTCTCTTGGAAAGTGCACATACAGGAAAATATGGAGAGTAGGGGATTGCAGCATGACACAATCCTCTGGGGAACTGGCATGGTCCCATTTTGGAAAATGCCTTTTCAGGCCACTTGAGTCAAAGCAGTGGTGAATTCTGGGGATGAGAATGGCACCAGCTGCTGCCAAGGGTCCCTCACAGCTCCTGAGAGCCACTTCTCTAAAAAGATGTATTTTGAGGAGAGACATTCAGGAACACTTTAAGAAATCACCTGGCTGCTTTTCTGTTTTATGTTTGGCTGGTGCTTGGTGGTGGTTATTTTTCTCTAAACCGATGAAACCAGACAGCAAATGGTGACATTTCAAATTTTGGAATGTCAATGACTTGACTATTACTGCCTTTCGTCAGGTGTAGAGGGCGCTGAACACTTGGTCTGTCAGGGTACACCAAGGGCTGCTGCCTCATGGGAAAAGGTCAGCCAGGAGCTGAGCACTGTCTGTGCTCAGATTTTTTGCCTTGCTCTGTAAATTGCAAATACACTGCAGTGCACTGTTTCAGGGAGTTTCACAGCTGGGCTCTTTTTTTTTTCTAAAACCAGAAGATTCTAATATTGTATGTAGCACCATATCAGGGTCTCTTGGGCCACATGAACAGTCTCAAGAAATAACACCCCTGTTTTGTGTAAATGGTCATATACTTTCAATCTAAGCTTGTAGTGAGGTTTGCATAATTGAATGGCACTTTTGGATGTGATATATTTCTCCTTGTGATCTTTAAAACAGGAGATGGGTATGTACTGGAAAGAGGCTTATAAAACTTAAAAAGCAACAAAGGATGCAAAATCCATTTGCTGGTGTTTGCACAGCTCAGTGAAACTGTACATAAATATTATTATACAATCAAATAGAAATAGTGTGTTGGCTGACAGTGAAACAGAAAGGAAAATGTAAAACATTCAGCACTGAGACTTTTTAAAGCTATTTAGGGAAATATTTAATTTCTGCTGGAAAATGCAGATTTCATATTCCTCTGTGGTGTTTATTCTTTCATTGTTTTGGAAGGCTTTAGCATCATTCTCATCAATCACGCAGTCTGAAAAATACCAGCTGAAAATACAGTCAATAAGACAAAGAGAAATAGCTCATTGTACAGGAAATTTCTTATTTTTCCCTGTCTGATTAGCTGTATCTTTGCTAAAGCTGAACTGTCAGCTAACTATCAACTAATGCCCCAAACCTGCAAATACATATTCATATTAACTGCAAAGGAACTTAGCACCTTAGTCTGAGTTATGTACATGAACAGTCTCAGCAGAGTGAGCTTCTAAGTTATGTCCTGGTGTGTATTATACAATGTCAGCAGGGGTATAAGAATGATAGTTGTGTGGTCTCACTTTGAGCTTGAATCTCCACAAAATGTGTATGTCTGACATGTTTTTCTTTTAGCTAATGCAAACATTACAAATACTTCTCAGTTTGCTGACATTTGTTTGAATATGCACTGCTCTAAATGATGGAATTTTGTCCCACAGAATTCCAGAAATAATAGTATCAAATTCTAAAAATACTGCTATGGCACTGGATGGAAACAAAACCACTGACTAGCTTTTCATGCTCACAAGAATGGAATAATTTAACACTGACAATATAATCGTCATTCCTTTCTTTGGCATCCAGTACCAATGCTTTTGCATTAGGTATCATTATTACAGTAACAAGAATAGCATCTGCAAAACTAAAACTGAATTCTTTGGTAAGGGGGGAAAAAGAAGCAGCACATTAAAATTTGAAAACATATATAGTAAATTTTAATCCATATTTTAAATTGACAAAGCCAGAATTATTTATAAAGACTTTCCCATCAAGTTTGCAGGAAATAAAGGTGAGAAATCACGCCCTGCTGCACAAACATTTTATTACATTTACCCACTACCAATATCAATCCACCATAATACCACTGCTCCTCAAGAAGGGAAGTGTTGGGGAAAGCAGCCACAGTGCATTAACCTCTGGCTGCCCATGGCTCCCACATGGTGTCCCTTGCTAATGCTTGTCCCTTAACACCTTGATGGCAGAGACTGACAACACCCAAGGCTTGTTATGGTGACAGCTTCATTATATCAAGGCCAAATGAAAGTATCACGACATTTAATATGTTCCTGAAGACTTGGCATCGGGAGCCATTTGAGTTTAACAAAGTCTCAGCATCACAAAAGAAGTCTGCCTCAGTCTGAATGGTGACTGAGTCTGTGGAGAAGAACCTGGAGTGCAGGTAATGAACTTGCATTTGCCAGACTGTGAGGAAT
The DNA here is from genome assembly GCA_024362935.1 of Setophaga petechia. Classification (NCBI taxonomy): domain Eukaryota; kingdom Metazoa; phylum Chordata; class Aves; order Passeriformes; family Parulidae; genus Setophaga; species Setophaga petechia. The sequence continues at coordinate 11,281,784 of JANCRA010000003.1, forward strand.
GATGGGTGGGAAAAGGGTTCCCATCGGTGCCCTAGGCAGGTGGCCTTGTCATTGTCAGCCAGAAATGGAGGCTCCTGCTGCTGCTTCTGCCGTGCAAGAGTGACATGGTTCCCTGTTCTAGGAGATTGGGAAAGTCCAGAGCTGTTAACTTCCCTCAGGGGGAAAAGGTTCTGCAGCTGCCACAAGAGGCTCAGGGCAGGGCATGGGTCACCTTCAGCTGAAGTGAGCCTGGTTGCAGAAGAAGGGGTCCCAGTGGGGATAGCAAAGTGCCTTTCCATCAACAAGGCAGGACGTCCTTTCACTCTACAGAGCTTGACTCGGGACCCAGGCTTTTGCACAGAACACTTGTTTGGCTGTGTGGGCCGGTTCCAGCCTGGCCCCGCGCCCTGGGTGTCACAGAGGCTGTGCCAGTGTGAGCCCACCCCAGGAGGATGGTGTGTGGTGTGCCACGCACGTGAGCTGGCACTCTCCAGGTGACAGCTCCATTATGTACAGCTGGATCATTGGAAACAGTTGGGTGCTTTCAGCTCTACAAATTGCCTTTCACAGCCTGAGCCCCCAGGTGAAATGCAGATAAGCAAACCTAATGCCTGAGACAAGGAAAGTCTTATTGGACACCAGATGGTTCATGTGCAGATAAATGCATAGGGAAGCATGTGGGATTTCAGTCTGGTGTGGAGGTTTCCACACTGAATAATAGGTTTTGTTTCTCCTGGATCAGTGGTGGGGAAAGAAAGCTACAGTGAGTTTATAAGATCTTCTGGGATGAGCCTCCAAAACACACAGCCAGGCATGGAAGCAGTGCAGGTTCTGCAGGGTGTCTGCAGCACATCTGCTAGAAATAAAGGTAAACAGATTTTTTTGTTGTTGATGTTGCATTATGTGCTATTTCATAAATTTGTAAATCTTTGTAAATCTGTGCATTCTGTTCCAGAGAAGACAAAGCCTCTCAGTAAACAAGAGGTGCTTACATTTGTGTGCACTGTGTTCCTGGGCTGCCAAACAGTTCTCTTGGGAAGCGAGACACTCAGAGTCCTGGCCAGTGTTTTCTTTGGAGGACTGCTGCTGAAATATTTTCAGTGAGGTTCTTTCTTTCAATTAGACATATTTCTTCCACTAACTTTCCAAGCAACAGTAATATTTTTTCTCCAAAATACTGGCTATCCAGAAACAAAGTACGCCAGCTAGACCTCAAACTAATTAGTAAATTCTGCAGTGCTGCCTCCCTGTAGTTCTAATTCAGTTTTTTTTTTTTTTCCCCTCCATGGGCCAAGTTCTCTGCATATGCCATAATTCACACAGAAATGGTAATTCTGACTCAGAAGAGATGAGACCTCTTGACACAGATGAGATCTTGGGACATTTGGGGTAAGCTCCAGTGTACAGATAATTGGAAGTATAAGACACATTAAGCAATGCTTGAAGTTTGGTTGTGATGTAATTGAAGCTTCCTTTTGTGTTTTGCTGCCTACTGAATCAAAATTTTACCTGTAGGCCAGGCGTGGGATTTATCTGGGCATTCACAGAGTGAAGTATCCCTTGGATTATCAGACAGTAACGTGATGATCATGATTCCTTAAAATAATGAAACTCAGGCCCATAGTAGATTGTTACACCTCAGTAAGACAAAACAACTGCTTCCAGAGGCTGCCAGGCTGGGTTTGTGTTCGAGCTCTCCTCAGGCACAATGAGCCACACACTGCTGCAGAGTGCAGGTGGAAGGAGCAGAAGGTAAGAACTGAAAGCACTGCCCTGAGAGCCAGCACACAGGATGATACATTCCTCTATAAAGATGTGGTGGTTCCCAAGATGTTGAGTTTTCAATGCAGTTGAAGGAACCAGATTGGAGGGCAGTAACCTGTCTGTTTTCTTTCTCCTAATCCTGTTATGTGCATAATAAATAGTTTTATCTTCTCCCTTCTTGAAAGTCTTGTGTATCCACCAGCCAACACAACAGATAATAATGGGGACAGTGTCATCTTTCTGTCACCTCATGAAAATATTTTTCATTCCCATGACAGACACCATCAAACTACATAATATAACTGTATTCTTAGTTGCCTGATGCAAAAGGTGATGCTTTAATATCTTATTATGATATTGGATTTTAATTTCCTTCTACTCAAATGCAAAGATGAAAGATCCTGTCACTAATGGACTAATACTTCATATTTTAAAATTTACTTTGGAAATTGTTTGCATTACATATAAGTCAAGCCAAAAATGAGACTGTTGGATTTTTCCTTGCCAAAGCAGATTTACCATTCAATTCTTGTAATGAGAAGTTTTATTCAACTGTTTATAGAGCAGTTGCTGACTATAAGGTATCCATGACATTTATATTACCTAGTCGAATATTTCTTATAGGTGCATGGTGAAAACTGCTCACATAAAAAAAAGCATGAGGGTAATTTGGCTCCAGCTGTCACCGAGCCAAGAGCAGGCCTGCCTACAGCTGCCTGGGCAGGCACACCTTCAGATCCTTGTATAAAATATCCCTCTTCCTCTGTCATTCTTGAAAACATACTCTTCCCCTATCACTGTTCATGAATACCAAATAAAAGGTAAAGAAATTGCCCTCAAAGGAAACTCTTCATTTTTATTTAAATGAATACTTAATGAATCTACTTAAGAAGAAATTGCCCCGGGATTGGGGGATAGTTCATTTCTAGAACTATCTGTGAACAGAAACCTGTAAAATTAAAATATTAAATGTTAAACTTTTTATGGAATGGGATAAACCTTTCTTCCTCTTTCAGAGGAGTAGAAGTCCTGTGGCAAAGCACACTGCACACAGCTGCTGCTGGTGAGGGGTGATAGTGCATCTGGACAAACTGCCTCCATCAGGACTAACAGGCAAAGCAGAGCAGAGAAAGCATGGAATCCTTGGGCTCTTGATCCACCATTTCAGCTTATTTGGGCTATTTGCCATACCTGACTTGCTGGAGGTGCTGGCCCATGTCTGAAAAAGTGCAACTGTGCTGAGCAGCAAAAGCTCCCACTTTGCTTCAGTGGGTGAGGTGTCCTATGCTGTTTTCCAATTTAATTTGTAGTAATAGTAGAACCCCTGATGAAATTTCATTCATTAAGCATCTTCCTGCCCCCAAGAAGATATATTACCATTTGATGCAGAAGAAGGCAAAGACATATCTGGCATGAGACTTTTGACTCAGAGAGTGCCCCTCCAGAAGATGGGCATGAGCCTTGGGCAGATTGCTGTGGTGTTTGCTGGAAAAGGAGAAGTTCAAGAGAAACATCTGCAGAGAAGATCCTGGCAGGCAAGGGGCTGGCTGAAGTTCCACTGGTGCCTGGAGCATGTGCAGGTGCTCAGAGCCACAGGCTGTGAGCAGCAGTAGTAGTTTAAACAGGAGAAAAAAATGCCTGGTGGAGTGAAATATATTTTAGCCATCTGGATGATCAAAAAGTAGAGTTTGCTGATTCCTTAGAATTATCAATAAATAGGTATAAATTAAAATACAAGATCACCTTCACTGAGCTACACTGTCCTGCACCACTACTGTTTCTTGTCCTCCCTGAGACCTGCAGCTCTACCAGCACTGTGCAAACACAAATGTTTCCTCAGCCATGCTGGCATGCATGGCACTGGCTTTCTGTTCTGTTTTCTACTTCAAATCTCTGCTCATTTTCTCACTTCTCTCACCCTGTCATGTTTTCATTAACATGAAATTATTTTTGCTTTGCTTTCCTTCAGTCTTCATATTGGATTTCATTGTAATTTATTTACTGACCTTTTTTCTACTCTTAATGGTTTTGTTATTGACTGTATGATACCATAAGAGACTAAACACCTCTGTTTATAAGAGGTGCCCCTCAGGATTTTCCAGGCTTTCACTTATATCCTGCACTGAAGTGCTGTATTTTTGAGATCATTCCTAGACCCTGGAAAATGGTGAAAAAGTCATTATTGATTCCAGAGGGACAAGTCCGATCACTAAAATTAATAAGACTCCAAGGTAAAAATTTTCACAGCTCTAGCTTACTTCAATACCAATCCTCCCTGTGCATCTGAGGATGCAATCCAAGCCACAAGTCAGTAAACAATTAATTGACTTGGTTTTTAAGAGGATATATCAGAGTTAGTAGGCAATGTACTTAGGCAGCTTGAGGCAGAATTGAAGTCTCATATTTTTAATGCTTTGTATATTTATAGGTACTGAACTCTGAAGAAAAATGATTATCATCATTGTACATTCCTGTCAAAAACACAAGTCAGAGAATTTCACTGCACCAACTCAGTTAAAGCACATGTCAGAGAAGCGTAAAGAGTTAATGATCCTCACATTTAAATACACTCTGTATTTACAATCTGGATTTCACTTCAGCCCCTCGCTTTAGGCTCTATAAATTTCTCTTTTCAACTGTATAAACCTCTGCTCACTTCTCTCAGCACAAGTACTTAGAGAGCGTGACCAGATACTGAAAGCCATAAATTCTATGAATTTTGCAATATTTTCTGAGATGCCTCAGTGTTCCTTTCATTTGCTTTTTCTTTTTTTTAACTATAAATAGAGCCTTCTTTCTGCAACCAGTCTCCAAAGGTCACCTTACAATGTTTTGCTATTTCCCATATTAAGCAGCAATGCTTTTCAGCTGACATTCCAACTTCAAGTCATGCATGTGAGCATGATGCGAGCTTGCTTCAGACCTCAGTGAGAGGGCTGCAAACAAGACTGCTGTATAATTGCCAAGGAAAATAACATCCATTGTCAAAAGGGGCACTTAATCAAACAAAATTTAGCTGCATGAATACAAGTGTCTCCAAATATTTGGTTCATGCTAAAAATATAGCACATTTATTAAAAATATATATTTATAAACATTGGTATGAACAGACACAGATGTTAAGCAAATGAGAAAGGAAAAATAACCATGTAATGTATTTCTCCCAACATTTTATCAGGTTTAGGCAGACCTTGCTCAACAGAATTGTTTTTTTCATGATTGCACCATATGTTCATTCTAAATAAAAAGCTTGTCAGATTCAATGTAAGTAAAAGCAAAAACCAAGAGAAAAAACCATTTGACCTAACAGACACATGATCTGTGCTATGAAGCTATCTTTGAGTTCAATCTTTGCGGGTATACAGCATACATTTCTAATTATATATAGTTTACAGTTTCTTTCTTTTCTTTTTTTTTTTTGTTCCTTACTTTTATTTTATTTTCTTTGTTTTAAATTTAATTGTTTTAAAACAACATATCCCTGGTGGATTTCTTCAAAGCTACAACTTATATAACTGCAGTCATTCTCCCCCAAACTGAAAACCAAACCGAAAGGGAGAGGGCAGGAGAGAAGAGTTAAGCTTATTACTGTGTGAAAAAGTCTTGTTAAATTAATTGTGCTTCAGTCTTCGCTGCCTTCAGGCAGTGCTTTTATGATGTGTTAATATAATACAGAGTCAATTCTGATTAAAGAACTTGTCAATAGTCAGCAATGTTTGTTGTCACTCTTAATGGCCGTTTTATCTGGTCTATTTGCATGCCTTCTAGTTTACAACGTTGTATAAATATACACAAAAATGATCACAATGAGGTTCAGAATTGTCCCAATAATTCCAAGCATTGCCAAGATGGTTTCTTCTTTGCTTTCCTTTTCTTGACTGCCTTTATCTTCTTCATTTCCACTAGTGATTACCATCTTGGTGGCCAGTTTCTTTATCCTTCCCTTCAGAATAACCTAGATTTAGGAACAAAAACATCAAAATGGATTATTAGTCGGAGTATAGAAACTCATACTAATAGTGGAGCCAATGACAGAATTTTTGCCCCATAACACATTTTATGAAGAATTCATTTGAAAAAAAATTAGTATTTCTATTAGCTGTTCAGTAAATAATTAAAATTATAGTTCAGCTATTCTGTAGTTTACTTATAACCCTCTGCTTATGTGCCAGCAACCACTCCTAGCATACACAACAGCTGCTATAACATTATAAAACCAGTCAGAAATGTACCATGAGGTGAGATTCCTCCAGCATCAGTGGACTTTGCCTGCACTGGGATCTTGCCATGTGGTGGAGACCCCATATTTACACTTCAGTGCCAAGAAGCAAATGAGGGAAATAAAACTGGGAAGACTTCACTTCTTTTTTTACTAGGAAAGAATCATTAAAGAGAAAGGCATTTTGTCTCCCGATGAGAAGGAAGACAGCAGTGACTTCTTAATAAATAATTCAAAATAAAAGCAAAACCAAAATAACATCCATCTTGGCTTTTATTTTCCTCGTTCTTAATGTATGATGAGAAGTTACTTGCAGTGCAGTGAGCTGAAATGTATCGATCTGCCTGCAGGGAGAATACAGCCATTTCCCAAGCAACAGCCCCAGCCTAAAAAAAGAAGATTCCTCAAATGTGGGACGAGCCCTGACTCCCAGCACGGCTGAAGCCACAAACAAAGAAGCTTCCTTGGTCTTCCCACCATCTGATTGTTCAAATTAGAAATGGATAAATTCTTATCTGTGTTTATCTAACACTGCAAATTTTAATCACATGGGCAAACCAGAGTGTCCCAGAAAACTGAAAAAGGTTGGCTGATCTCCCAATGCCAACTGATCTGCCAAGATCTGGGTTCAGGAAAAGCCCTGCTGCTGTCTTCCAAGCTACAAACCATATCCCATCGTATTTCTGCAGCAGAAAGTGGTAGGATGTAGAAAAAAAAAATGTTCCCCAACAGCTCCTGCCTTAAAGAGGGATTTGATTTGGTCCTTTAGTGGACCCTCATTCCTCTTTCCACTAACTCACAGAGCAAAAGCAGTATCTCCCAGGCAGTGCATATATTCAGGGGGGTGAGGGCTCCCCAAAAACTGCCCACCGCCTCTGTGGGCACCTCCCCTCCAGCAGGAATCATCACAGCAGAGTCCTGCCCTGCAGCTCCTCTGAGCTGCTCCTGCACTGCACAGCCACAGAGCAGCAGCCAGAGCACTGAAAGGATGGAAGGGACTGGGAGAGGTAAGGAAATCTTGCAATGGAGAGACTGAGAGGAAGAACTGAGGATCCAGATAAAACAACCTGTATTTTTGTCACACCTGCAAGTTGTTCGTGTATAGGACAGAGAGTAACTGCTGGCAGCTTCCTAGCAGCGTTTGATTCCCAGCAGGTACAAGGGATTGGTGGCAAGTAAGGCAGAAGTCAGGCTCTGCAGAAGCCCCTGTACTTATTGCATTATTAGCATTTACATGTTTTGTCTTGTTGTAACTAGTGGATCAGAGGAAAAAAATAAGAAGGGAGTCAGAAACCTGAGAGCTCCCACAGCAAACAGCAGGTAGTGGGAGCAGGGGGCACCAAGGAGAAGGGCATCAACCATCAGAGCATGAAACATCAGAGCATGATCATCCAGAAGATCTTCGGATAACCTGCCCCAGGAAAGCAAAACTTCACAGGCACCAGGTACCTCACAGGGACATGGGCTCCAGCTCTCAAAAACTGTCCCCAGAGTTCCTTCAGCCACAGCCATCTGCAGCCCTTCCTGCAGCACCTTCCTCTCCCAGCAGCAGAAGGGTTTTGTCCTATTTGCCCCAGCTGGTGTCCAGAGGAGGGTTTGGCTGCACCTGGTGTATGTCCTTCCTATCTGTTAATTGCCACTGAGCAGTGATATCTTAACAAACAACTTGTCTCTGGGAAATCACAGGAGAGTTCCTACCAAAGCCATTTTCGCTAACGTCACAACCTGAGTGCATCCACTCCGTGTGGCATCGGACCACAAACCCACATCCCAGGCTATGACATGCAGCCATTACTTCACCCACAGAGCCATGAGTCATTTGGATATTCTGTTCTTTTCCCCTTCAGTAACTGGAAGGTTTTCCCTCTGGCCAACTGTTTGCATTTCACTGTTTATTTGAGAAATCAAGTAGGATTACAAATATAGTCTGATAAAATCCCAGGCCTAGAATGGAAGGATTTGAGGGGAGAGTGAAGCTCTTTCTGGCTGGTTCCCACAAGAGCTGAACAGTCTTGATTCAGCACACCGGTTCCCACAGAAATATGATCATACCCAAGCATCTTGTGAGTCAAGCCTTTCTGGCTTGAAAAAAGCCAGAGAAGGTACAATTTGACTCTGCATCCTGTGCTTTGGGCAGTTTCCCATTCACACCAAAAAACCCACAGAGAGTGGGGCAGAGCCCCAGCTCTCAAGGGGCATCTTGACTGCAGCCACTGGCACTCTTAACTTTAGTACAGTGACCCTGCACCACACGTGCTAGGAAATCCTGACTCCAGGATTAATGTAAACAGAGGCAGCATGGGGGCTCAGGCAGCATCTGATCTCCTGTTATTAACGTTCCCATTCTTTTCTTAATAAACTGTGCAGCACGAAGTCAATATCAAATTCTCTCCTGCAGAACACTGGATCCTAAAATTAACATCCATCTAAAAAGTAGCTAAATAATTCACAAACGAAGGAGACATATCAAAGGCTGTTAGACATAAAGACAAAGCCTCTGGCTTAGCAAATCCTTGAGTTGCTAACATTGAGTTGTGAATTTTTTGTAAGCTAAGAAATTATTCTGGGGAAGTACCACCACATCTTTGCCTTATTATTAAAGTCTCTCCCAGGCATCCATTACTGGCTAATGAGAAAGGCAGAGGTCCTTGGGCTGCACAATCTCTGATCTGAGGCTGCATAATCACATTTTTCCTCTTTGCAAGTTGTACTTATTAGCAAGGAGATAGTGGGTGGTTTCAGTTCAGGTGACATGAATCAGACTGCCTGGTTATTTCTGTCCCACTAAGAGGCCTTGCCTGAGGGAGAAGTCCCCAGTGTGATGCAACAAAATAAGCACAGAGAACCTGGTGGCTGGAACACCAAGGTGGCATCAGCATTTGAGAGTTTACAGAGGGGCTGATGCACAGCGTGATTTGTTGGAGGTTGTCTCTATATGCCTGTGTGCTGTATTTGGCTCACACTTTGGTGCATCCTGGGACTGCAGGAACTGCATCATTTTTGGATGAAGCTACACCCAAAAAAGTGCTTTCAGCCCATGGTAGCAGGAATCCAGACAAAAGCTGGCGTGAAGTAAAGCCCCTGGAAAACACGCAGTGTGGGCACTGGCAGCGCAGGTTTCCCTGGAGGGATTGCTCCAGCAGGGCTGCTCTGCTCTCCTTTTTATACATTGCCTAAGCTACAAGAGGCAGCACACAAAGCCTTGGTCTTAAGAGGAGTTTAACATTCAAACAGGACATGACTGGAACCAAACACAATTATATTAGTACTTTGCCAAATATAGCACTGTTGAAATTAAGGTAAGCGTTGACTTTGTACATTGAGGAGAGCAGAATGAAAATTACTTCTCCATATGTAAGGACTGACCTTGGGAGAAGAGTAGCATTCTCCTAATGGCAGACTAAAGCCTTTAACCTTCACAGATCTCATGCTCAGAGTGGTATTTTTGCTGGCTGAGGTTTGTGGGTGTTTTTTTCTACTGGGGAAATACTTGCTGTCAGTTTTAGTATAATTACTCCAATTAAGAAAATAGAAAAGTCATCTGTCTTTCTGGGTATCTTTTCTCAGTCTTTATTATTCTCTTCTAGAAATGGATTTCTTTTATTTGACATTATTTAATATTTTAATGATTCTTATGAAAAATTCTTCCTTTTATATTATTCTGGTGGTACTTCAAGCTTGACAGAAACATTCCTTTTCCTTATCCAGAACCACAGCTAGAACTGCTCAGATAGAAGGGCTAGAGAACACTAAATTTACCATTTCTTTTAATAACTATCCTTTTTATTTAATTGCTATCTCATTAGGAAAGCACTTTCCTGCCACATCAAAATTAATGTCTTTCCTACTTCACTTTGTAGGATTCATCATTAACCAAACATCAGCCTTTGTACAGATACATATTCCAAAAAGCTATCCATTAAAAGATAAATTTTCTGTGTATTCTGCACTGCACATGGGAGACAAGGACAGTTCAGTGGTTAGGACACTCCTTGCACTATTCATCTCCTTGCACTTCTGCTGGCTTCATTCCTTATATCTACAGGAAATCCCCTTATTCTCTCACTGCCTCAGTTTTTCATCTGTGGGATACTTTGAAGAATGGCTTATTCAGCCTACAGCAGAAAATGGTCCATAAAAAAGTGGGGCCTTGCAAATATTTCATTTCCATATTCATTCCAAAACAGGAACACACTAACATGAAAAGTTTTTTATCCAGCTGTGGTATGAAATACACCCACTACCACCTTCCCAAATCTGGGGAACATTCTGCACATCACTGCCATTGCAAACCATCCAATGAGCCAGGAAAAGCATTTCTAGCAAAAGATCTTTTTGCGTCTCTTCATTCAGCATGACTGATCTAAAGGTGATGGCTTGATGGCAGGGCTTTGGAAAAGGCAGTAGCAAGTGCATGTTTGAGAATTTACTGCAGTATGTTTGTCACATCAAAGGTACAAAGCACATCCCTCACAAAGCACCTGCCCTGACATATCTGACAGTTTTTGAATATTCTGGCACCTTGAGTTGATCTTGAAAAAGTTTTGTAATATTAAATCATTTCTCCTCCAAGTCATTATTTATGAGCTCCCCAAAGAGGCTGCAAGTGGAGGGCTCAGCCAGCAGAATCTGAGCTCCTGGGAATTCAGAGAAGGGGAGGATCATCCAGGCCCACAGTGCTGCTCCTCATCAGCCCTGTGCTGTCATGTATTATCTGGCACCCTGAAAAACAAGAATGGAAACTTCTGAAAACCTCCCAGGGTCAGATGCTCAGCTGGTACAAAGCAGTCTTCCTGCCCCAGCTCGGCTCAACCACCTCCATTTACATCAGCTGAGGATATGGCTCCTTGTTTTCAATCTACCTTGAATATCAGTGAGCACAAATTTTGTATTCTTAATCCATAATCACAGACAATCACCAGCCAAATTGTTTTGATATTTAAACTTGTTTACAGTCCCCAGGCTATTAGTTGTGATGACACATTAAGAGATAAGAGAGTTTTAATTTTCTGAGGATAGTTCCACCCTCTGGGGATAAGAAACACGCAGCGGAAACTTGTTTTGATTATCAAACTGAAGAGGGCACAGAAATCACACACAGCAGAGTGGGAGTGCAGATGCTGCTGGAGCTGACACCTTTCCTTATCTCACAAACAAGTGCTCGAATTACCAAACAGGGAGGAGAGGCTCCTCAAGGATTTAACCTCACTTGAACATCACAGTCAAATGCAGTTTTGTTCCTTTCCTCCTCGTAAGAGCTTTAAACCTCTTTTTCCTCCAAGGGCAAACTTGAGAAGTTGGGTGCTTGGCTTAAAACCTGGACAGCCCCCAAGCAAGATGCTGAGCAGGGCATTAAGTTTTGCTGCTTGTGATGTATAGGAGAAAGGCATGCTTGGCACACACATTTTTGCTTGTTTGCTGTTCTTTTTCTAGGGATTACATTGTCACATTCTCACTTCTGTGATGATTTTTTATCTGCTCTTGATCCTTGTGCTGTTTTTGCTGGACAGTCGTCTCCTAAACTCCAGTAACCCAGGGTACTTGTCAGCTATCAGTCAAGATCCTGCTCAGAGAAGCACTGGCAGGTTCAAGGAACCACATTTGCATTTCTTCTTAGAGTTGGATTTTTTCTTTCAGTTGGGAACTGAAAGACACCATGTAAATGTAAGATGAGGCCACGAGAAGCTCTGGGGTTATAAAAAGCATGACTAAAAGCTCATCCAGGCACAGCAGTGTGCACAGGCACTGCACAGTATGTATGAACAACAGAGGAATCAAAATGGAATGAGCAGAAATTAATAAACAGTAGAAATCAGTATACCCAAGAGAAGCAAAGACCTGCCATAAGAGAAGGGAGAGGGGAATCTAGGAAAGGTGCCCATGGGGAGATCTTTCATTAGAGAAAAAAAGATCAGAAGGAACAGGAATGTGAGCCAGGTTCAATAACACTCCCCAGCAGTGAGCAGAGAGACCAGCGCCTAAAGCGAAGGGATGTCTCAGTGGAGAGGGGATACAAGCACTTATGTAGTCCTCAAGCAGGAAAATAAACCCACATCAGACTGCTGCTATGCTGCAGGTTTTAGTCAGTGGGAAATCCTTGCTATTTATAGCACTACAGGATATTTCCAAAGGTCTCAGCAATGTGAGACCCTGTCTAGAATAAAGGGAAGCACTCAGCAGCAAAGAGGTTACTCTGAGAGGGCAGAATTTAAATAAGTAATGTATTACAGGGCTCATCCTGCTCTTCACCTTGGGTTAGATCCAGTTTGTTCTGGCAGCAGTTTTTGTCCCCCAGGCAGCTTAGAACTCAGGGGAGGAAAAGGACTTGCAGCCAGTTTTACAGTTCTTCTTTCTCCTCCTTTATGTCTCTGGGACTACTCACAGCTGTGATACACTCAGGATACCTAAGCTCTATTGTAAAGAAATCAAATATTTTCCATACAAATATCCTTATATTAGAAACAAAGCTATAATCCATTGCAGAATAATGATCCTCAAGCACCAGGCTGTTAGTAGTGTGCAGGCAGTGCCATCCCCAGCCTCACTGACAGCCTTTGGTTCCCCCACCTACACCAAGGCTTCCCACGTCAGGGTTCATAAGGCTTCATGAGTCCCAGGTTCCTGGGTTGTGGAAGAAAGAAACAAACCTGCCCAAAGGGAGAGCAAATTACCCTTTAACCCACAGTCCTTTCCCTTTTGGTATGAGATGCACTATGAAGAATGAATGAATTGTTACAGATCAAAATTAACAGTCTATGTAAAACACAACTGGAGGAAGCATTTATGATTAAAAGTCCAAATTTAACAAGCCCAGAGGTTAGCAATTTTCTGGTTCAACCTGAAGAGTGGTGAAAATTCAGTGTGCTTCTGTTTGGTTTGGACTGGCCTATTTTGTGTTCACAACCCATTTTCCTGATACACAGGACTTTGCTTGGATGCTCAGTGCTAATGCTCAGGAGCAGAAGCATTTCACTGTCAGTGGTACTGGAAGCACACACTTGCCATTTTCCTCCTTTTAAATACTCATTATTTCTTTTCAGACCTTTAGATATCCACAGTAATACTGGTGCAAGTATTGCTCAGTTTTATTAGAAAAAGTCAGATGGTCCAACTTCTGTTTGTTGCTCACATAGAGAAAAATTAAATTCTGGCTTACTGGAAGTTAGTGACAGTACTCTCTCGCATTTGCTGAAATCAGAGTTCATGGGCTGCCTTTCACTTTAGGAGGCAACATGAAATTCTTTAAGCTGAATAAATAGAAAAATTGGTTGAATAAATGAAAAGCAAGGAACAACTTTATCCCAGGAGTAGTCACTAGTTAAATTAGTGCATGGATGCAGCTATTTTTAGTAGCCTCTTATTCCTTGATGCTACTAAAAGCTTGACTTGGACCCAATATTGTTTTCTTTCTGTTTTGCTATTTTGCAATCTTCAGTGAACCTGTCATTACAATGTCCTCTAGCAATGATGTCAAAAGATAATTAAGGGACTTCTGAAAAAGTATCCACTTATTATTTGAATTTATTTTTTCACTCATCATTAGGCAATTTGGGACAAAATGAGTAATTGGCTTTTATTCTTCAGGCCACCTAGAATGTTTTAAGTCTCTTGCCATATCCCTGTAGCCATCTTTTTCCAAGACTGACCAATCCCAGTCTGGTGCCATCCTCCTACAGAGGCTATTCCATGCTTTTGGTTATTTTCCTTGCCTTTCCCTCTGGCTTTTCTGTTAATATGAAGGAGTTTTAAGCAGCAGATGGCAAAACCTTTCTGGGCTTCAGGTATTAATGTCCAGCCTGTGAGCTGAAGCTGTACTGTGCTTACTCCAAATATTTTGTCATTTAAAGATATCAAGGTTGGCAGAAAGGACACTTTTCATTCAAAGAAGAAAAAGAAAAAGAAAAGGAAAAGAAAAAGAAAAAGAAAAAGAAGAAAAAGAAAAAGAAACTAACACTTCTCCATACCACACACTAGAAATTATGATAAATATTTGAAGTTTGAAGCCAGAGCTCTTTCTTCCAGTCTTTTGCTCATCTTTCCTGGTTTAACAAAGCAGAACAATAAAAATCTATCATGAGCACATCTGGATGCTGAAAAATTCTGATATAGAAAAATAAATAAACAAACCAACAAATAAATCTGTAGAATTCCTCAAATTTGCAATTTTTTCCCAGATAAATATAATATTAGCTGAAAAAGCCTTGTGAAAGAATGAGATGCTAAAGTGTCACTACAATTTCAGACTTATTTTTCTATTTCAAGGGCATCTCGAGGCTTCTCTTTTAGGAGCAAAAATACATTGAAAGCCCTGTACAAGGAAAAAATGCAATATCCAAGTCTCAGAGAAAGGCAGGTCTCCGTTATCTGCCAGAAGGCACATAACCTCTGTCATAAGCAATTTGAAGATCTGCCCTCACCACTGCATGTTGGAATGGAAACTGAACTGCTTCAAAGACATTTAAGAAATATTAAGAAAAGGGAAAGTGACATAAATTTATATTAATTTGTTGCTATATAATATCCCCAAGTTCAGCCAAGGCCAGAAGATAATTTGGCCTGTAATGGATCAAACTACCTTTAGCTCAGATGTGACCCCTCCTTACAAAATAAATGTGCACCAGAAGAGCATTCAGGAGCCTAAGGGATATGGAAGTAGAGTTTTTCTAGGAAAGGTCTTTTAGTGTGTAGGTAAAACAACAATCTATAAAGTCTTAAATCTTCACTTTTACGTCCATCTATATCTTTATTCCAAAATTAATTTTTAATTATGGATACTTTAAGGGAAACTACAAATAAATCTAACCAACTGACACTTTCTGATTTAGGAGAGGTGTGTTCAGGGTTTTTAAAAATAATTTTAAAATTATAAATGTTTGGTTTGAAATTATACTTACCGGCCATTTTTCTCAGGAAAAATATTTTTTTGGAAAAAAAAAACCACCTAGTTTTGCTGTTTATAGGAATGATACTTGTAAACCGATTTTTTTTATCCACATAAAAACCTGACAATTGTTTCTCTGAAATACTCAAATATCTTCACTTTGAAGCAAGGACTGTATTCTCAATTTTACTGTGGCTGAGATTGTTTGATATAAGTGCTGAAGAAGGTTTTGTGTGTCTGAAAAGATGTTTATTTTTAAGTGATAGGTATTGTAAAAGAAAATACTTATCTTATAATTTCTTTTCATGTTTAATTACTTTCCTAGCTTGGTATATCCTTGCAGCACTCCAATAGGTTGAAATGACATTGATATTTTTCCATAAGAAAATCTGAACAGCAGAAGGTTTTCATTTTGCTCTTGAAAATAAATTCTTTGGGTTTTTTGTTACTAATTTTCAAAGACCACCCAAAAATGCCACAAATAAAGGTGATCCAGAAAGAATCCAGCCTCCATCTGTTCATGCGTTATCAGGTAGGCTTTAGAAAACACTGAATTCCAGCTTCAGTCAGAGCATCGCACATTTCCCACAGAAAAGGAGAAAAAGAAAGCTTTTTCTTGTAGAGTGTTTCAATTTATTTTTTTTTTCTGTGTCAGAATTTCGAGGTGTCAGGAGAATCTGAGAAGAGGAACAGCAGTCTTTTGTCTGTAAGTCTGAGACGCTGCTCTGAGGAACAGGACAAGCTGCTCACACAGTTCTTTTCAAACCTGTTCCCTGGTCTGTGTTTCTGGGAGCCTGCCTTGGGCCTGGGGGTTGGAATATCTGGTAGTGGCAACTACTGGCCAGCAGTGCAGGGGAAGGTAATAGGAGCTGCAGGATGTGCTGCCAGGTCCTCTGAAAAATTTACATTTGACACCCACAGTTATGGATACCTGTAGTTTTGCTCTTTATTTGCCTTAGGTTATCAGCTGTACCAGGGAGCAATGACACTCAGAATTGCTATTAAGATGCTATAAATGGAAATTAGTCAGTGTTTGCACGTGGCAAGGACCCGCATGGTGGAACACCCTGGAATGTCCCAGCGGGAAATAATTTTGCCTTCACAGCAGAGTCTGAACTATGCCTGGAAAAGAAAATCAAGTATTGAACTCACAAACTGAGTCATTTATTATGGGCACCGAGTGAGACTCGGATCCTGCACAAAAATAGTCGGTGACTGATGCACCTGTGCAAGGTGGCAAATTAATGGAGTAGAGACAATTGTGCTTACAGCATTTCTTAGCTTCAAGTGCTGAGCTGCACAACCTTGATAATGTTCTTTTCACATACTGTTTTGTGTGTAATTATTACCTGTATCAGTCCAAATTTGAAAATAGAGTACTTCCCTATTGAATGCCTCTTTTAGGATGCATTCGTGGCTGAATTTTAGAGCTTCCAATAGCCTGCAACTCACACTGAAGGCTATTGGCACTGTCACAGCAACACCATCCAAACTCTGAAAATTTCAAAGCCTCTTTCAAAGCCCTGGGATGAGTTCTCCAAAATGGAGGCAGCCAAAAATCCCTAGCCACTTGTAAAACATTAGATGCAATAAGATAAAATAGCAGATAATTTGAGGAAGAAGCTAGTTTCTAAACCAAAGTTGTCAAAGTAGGGTAACACTCCAGGCAACCAACTCCCACACCTTTTATCATCATCATTAGTCATTTATATTGCAGCAGCATGCAGCAACCCCTGCTGACGTCTGGGCTAGAAACCAGACACAGATAGTGAGAATGATACCTAGCCCAAGCAGCTTGCAAAATTACAACAGTATGAAGTATAAGAAAGGGAGGGAGGGAGAACAGAAGGTTGAAGTGGGTTGCTGAAGGTCGATTTGCACAAACTTGGCACAGCCGGGAGAGTCAGGGCCTCGATCCATGGGAGCAGCTGCCCCTCTGGCTTGTGCTCTGAGTGAGCATGGCATGGGAGAGAGATGGCAGCTTGACTTGTGCAGGTCCCCTGCTCCTGGGAAAACAAGCTGGTTGTGCCAGGAGTAACACATTTGGGAAAACACAAGGGCAAGGTGACATATCTCCCCATCAGGTCTTGGGGTAGAGCTCTGTGGCAGAGCAGAGAACTGGGATTTGGGAGAGAAAATGTCACAATTAACTCACAAAATGCCCTGGCAAGGCCATTGGGACAGGCAGTGAAGAAAAGAGCATGGGAAGAGCTGGTTTTCCTAACCCCTGTGCACTGGTGCATTGCTATAGCAAGTGTTTGCTGCTGGGAGTTGTGGGTATCACAGGCTGAGGTTGGAAGGGACCTCTGCAGGTCACCTGCTGCAACCCCCTGGTCAGGCAGGATCACCTAGAGCCAGTTGCCCAGGATCATGTCCAGGGAGTTTTTCAATATTTCAAAGGTGGAGACTCCACAACCTCTCTGTTCCCCTGCCTGGTCACCCTCATGGTTATGTGCTTCTTGAGATGCAGAGGTTTCCATGGGGTAGCAAAAGATTTCACCTTGCCAATGGAGCAGAGCTACTTGGATTCAGTTCTTTTTTCTTATCACTTATTCTCTTTAAAAAGATACAATTTATGTGGCCACAGATCTGGAGAGATGATTTGCATATGTCTCCCAACTGTACAGAATGCCCAACAACCCCAACCTCTGTCTGCAGTGGGCACTGTGCTATATAAGGAACATACTTTGATAAGCTAATGTAATGCAACATACACATCATGTTGCCTCAAGGTCATGGTAAATTGTATCTGTTTATATGATGCATCTTGACATACTCTAATGTAGTGCTAGTAATTTAAAACACTGACCATATAAAATGTGAATAAGACCAAGAACATAGCCACAAATTCCACTGACTTCCTGTATTAGAGGATTCACTAGCATATTGGTGATTCTTCACAAGGATTTCAAGAAAAGAATGTCTATTTTGCCACTTTTTTCTTCAATGGACACCAAGTCAAACTTCATTCATAAAACCTTGAGTAAAATTTCTGCTAAAAAGAAATCTAATCTGGATTTATGACCCCAGAACAGAGAGCCAAGTTTAATCCTGTTTTTTTTTTTAACATATAACAGATTTATTAAAAATATTGCTTGCAATAAAGAGGTTGCTAACAATAAATAAAATATTCATAGTATCTGAATTATGCAAAACTGGTCATTGGAAATGATTTTGTGCAGGTCCCAGAAGCCTTATAACACATAGGGTGTGCACTGAGTGCCACTGAGCCAGTGTGATAAGTAAATAAATGCAACTTGCCTGGAAATAGTAGATTGGATAATGTTTCTTTAAACTTTGTTTTCAAAACTAATTGTTTATGTGTTATGAATTGTTGCCCAAGATGTTCTGCATGTTCACACAGACCTGGGTTTTATTCTAGCTGCTGTCATACCATGCATATAGGATTGATGATTTCTCAGTTAAGATACTTTGCTCACATTTGTATAGTATCCATTTGGCTTTATCTGTATTTTTAAAGCCAGGTGATCCTCTAGGGAGATTTTGATCAATTTCTTTCCCTTTCAAGCTCTAAGGCACCAAGGAGTGCTGGGATGAGCTGATTTGGAGAACTGACCATACTAGTGGAAAAAATGCTTATGGTCACAGACCATCTAAAACCCATGGGAAACTGTAGCCCTGTTCTTCAGGCTCTGGTGAGAAAAAGGAATTTCCTCAGGAAACAAAGCTGGGAAGTGAACACTAATCATAGCAGAGATATTCAAGTGTTTTCAATTCATGACATTTGAAGAAATTCTAACAAATAGAGAAAAATCCAAGATTTTAAAAAACCTGACCACTTAGGCCAAACTTCTCCAAAGGCTATTTGAAGGCTGAACTAAATATTAATTCAGGTTAACCTGAAAATGCTGATCAAAATAATTCATACTGTAAGAGAATGTTTGGATTTTCTTCACTATGTGGAAAAGAAAAGGAAGGCTGCTTGATGGGCAAAAGTCAGTGCTGCTCCAAATCTGGACTGAGAAATGGCACCTTCTAGTGAATACTCACAGACACTGGTAAACATAATTAACATATTCCAGGATACCATAGCATTTCCAGATATTATGACTTTAAGACCTATCTGTAATGTAGATTAAACAGGCAGTCATACTGATAGATGTTAGATGTGAAAAGAAAAAAAAAATGTACATGACTGAAAAATTGAATGTGCAAAGCGCTTTAAAAATACAGTGTCACTCTATCACCCATTCAGAAAACCTGAGCCAGAGGAAGATGAAAAATTTTATCTAAATTCATGAAGCTACCCACTGCTCCAGAGAACCAAACCCTTTTTCTTGTTTTCCAGATCAGCACCCTGTTCTTTGGACCACATTTTGTCTCTGCACCCTCTGGTTTAAACTGATGCAGCTCGTCTTCAGTTTATGCTGGTTGAAGGATTGCAGCATAAGCTTTTTAAGAAGTCACTTTGCAGCACCAACAATTTGATTCAGCTTAACAGAAACATAGAAATAGAAACAGTAAAATGTCTTTTGACCTTTGCTGATGGCTAAAATCAAACCCATGCAACAAAGAGAGCAGAGAGGAAATGTTGGACATACGCTCAAGATGAAAAAAAAAATGTTTGGGCATGTAACACAGTACACTGGAGAAAACATTCAAGAACATTGTGCTGAGAATATTATAAGGCTGAAAGGGTCAGTGTCATCTTAGATTATGCACTGTACAAGTGCCAGCCATAGAAAAAGACCCACCCACAGGCCCTACAGTCTGGGTAGAAGGTCACTAAACACTGGCAATTGATCTGTGGCTCTAGAGACTCCAAGGAGGTGCATAAAAAAACCACCAAATAAAACATGCAGGTTTCTTTTTGTCATGTACCAAGTGCTTTGCTAAAGATTATTAATAAAGCCTGAATAATGAATTGTCTTGTCAATCCAGTGTTAGTTAATGCCAATGATGAATGAAAATAAATTAACGCAAGTCACAAAAACATCCTTAAACAAAATTCCTCTCTGTTTCCTCCTGACACAAAAACAACCTGCCAAAGATTTCTCTATGTTTGAAGTAATTTTTCTCCAAAGAATTTCCAGCTGCTTAATTGCTTTCACACAAACCTGTCTAGCTTAGGAACTCAAGCTAAATCCTACTTTTCTCGTCCTTTCAGTCCTTAGCTCCACCCAAACTTCCCTGACACAGGTGGGATATCCAACCCTTGTGCTCCTCACAGGGACTTTGTGTCACCCTCTAAGCCACTCTCTTTTAAGCTGACACCAAAAGCCATGTTGTGCATGCCATGGGTCCAAAGGGAGACAGTTTTTGTCACCCAGTGACTTTTTCTGTTGAGTTTGGCATGGGCAGGGCCTCAGCCAGACCACAGCCCTGGCTCTGATCTCTGCTAGCCTTTCTGATTTTGAACCATACTCCTCATTTCCTTAGAACTCCAGATGTCAAGCACACAATCCCATAATTCACCCAGAAACTCGGCACAGTGACTGGGGACTGAAGTGCAGCCAGCTCTGGAGGAAGCACAGGCAGTTACAAACCACACGGCCAAGCCAAATGGTCCAGAAGAGAGGAAGGGATGCAGATTTTCTTCTGAAGAGAAAGAGTTTGGCAAATTTATACTGGGAAATATCTTATTCCATGAATCAAGAGATGCAACCCTTCTTTGCCAAAAAATGGGGAGCCTAAAAGCTCATAACTCTACATTAATGCAGCAATTATATTAGCTTTCCTGTACTTTAAAAACCCAAGACAAAAGTTTAATATTTCTGGCTTTGCTTTCTAAATAGAAAGTGAGAGTTACACTAGACAAACTCCAATCTAAAATCTCAGCAGGGCTGACAGTGGTATTGAAGAAGAAAGCTTTTCACAGTACTAGCTCTTGGACTGATTTTAATAATGGACATTTTCTTTCCATAGATCCAATATTTATGCTCTTGTTATTTTAAAACCTGCCTGGGGACATGTAAATCTGCCTGTATCATAATTACACTTACCTACATTTCATGCCTGTAATCAAACTAGGACCTATGGCAGAAGCCATGGGAATATCGGGCAATCTATTCTGCATGGATAAGAAAGACTCCAGGTATTTTTCCAAAAGGATAATCTATTTTATGGATAATAAATTAATTTGTCTTTTTTTTTGGAAGCTAATGTTTTGTCAGGAGAAATTTTTTTTGCTTATTTCTGAAAGTAAATATTCAAAGGACTCCTGAGTCTTTTTTCTTGAGTTCCTGTGTCTCTTTCTTCCACTTGCTCCCAAATTCTGGTTCCTTTCTCCAGCCCGTGCTTCTCTGGAACTTGCAGCACTGTTTGGCAGGGATGGAAAGGAAGACAGATGCAGGCTGGTCAAATCCTTCCCAGAGAAAGCTCAGGGTGGTACAGCTCATAGCTCCACTGAAACCCCCAGAAATAATCCAAGAATCAGGCTTTTTATGGAAACCCACTGGCAGTGTTTTACTTTTAGTACTGCTGCTTCTTGAACTACAAATGTCAGAAGCGTATCTGTAGTGATGCACTGCTGCAGGCTGGCTTTGGGAAACCCTTCATAAAAATCTGTCAGTGAGGCTGGGTAAGTTCCCTCCTCTTATGAAGTCATCCATTCTGGTCACAGCTACTCTCTGCATCGTCCCTGGGGCTAAAGTAAACATTACTGAGAAGAAAATGTGCATGACTTACAAATCCACAGCACTTCACCACATGCAGATATTTGCTATTATTTAAGAACAGAACAGCTTTCTCAGAGGTACCTGCATGTACACCATGCTTAAACAACACGTGCCACCTTCTGTACACTGCACAACCAGCTAAGAACAAACTCTCCTACACTGCACTTGGATTACAGTTTTGGTGGATGCTGTTCCCTGTCACAGGAAGGATGTTTGAGGGGCCAGAGCACCAGGAGAGGACTGAGGAGTCAGGGCCTCTGGGGTTCTAAGGGCACCTTCATGAACACAGGGACACCCTTTGCAGTTGGGAAGCTGGTCAGCATGAACAATTCTGGCTCTGAGAAACTGTGTCTTTGCCCTTCCTTCATATTAGCACTGTCTCCCCAGTCATATGCTGCTGGGACAATGCTGTGCAGAGCTACTAAACATTTTATTAAAGAACATGATTGCCATCTTGTCAAAGCAGTGTATGGGCTGCCTCTTCCTCACTGTTGCCAGGTGGTAATTGCCAAGTAGGAAAACAGGGATTTACAAAAATGATTGTGCTATATAGATGGCACATTGCCCTTTCTTGAAAGCCATAATCTCTCTGTTAGCACAAATCTCTGCTGTCTTCATTCTTTTTTCTCATTCCTGACTTCTTGTAAATGCTAATTTTGATTTTTTTTCTTGTGTCATTTTGCTGTCAAAACCGTAAGCACTAGAATATCACTAGGCATTGCATCAAAGGAAGATTTACAGATGATTGGTTTTCATTGTTTTTTAACATTTTACCTTTTTTTTTTATCAGCACAGTAAACAAGATATTTAAAACTTCCCAAACAAGGCTTATAAATTCATCCTGTTCCAACTTTTCCAGCTTGCAGTCATTTATAATTGACATCAGCTATTTCTCTGCTACAGTGACAGAACTGCTGCACACAAAACTGTGCCCAAGGTAGCTGCCATCAAACCAGGAGGGAGGAGAAGTCTCCTAGAAAATAAAAGGCCAGTTACCCCATGAGGAACAGCTACCTGAAACCACAGTCACATTCCTGCTACCCCCCTGGAGATGCACTCTGAAGCCCATGCCCTCTCACCTCTCCCCTGCCTTAGCTTAATCCAGCTAGATCAATGCCAGCTGGGTACATTTATACACCTTGCTTAGTGAAATGTAAACAAAGACCTAAAATGGGAGTTGTGCTATCATTTTACAAGGAGAAAGAAGAAATCAGTTCCTTTCATTATCAATAATTCTCATGGAGTTTTGCAGCTGACAAAGAGGCTGCTTGAGAGAAACAAAACAAGAGGTGTGCTAAATCTTGGAGATAGCCAGCTGTGGAGCAGCAATTCCCATACCAGTGGAGATGTGTGTGCAAAGGTATTGTGCAGAGACACAGAGATATGCTCTGAACATTTGCTGAAGCCCCAAGTATATGGCAGGTAAATATCTCAAAGAGGAAAGGAATGAAAAGTAAAGATAAAGAAAAAAAGTGCAAAGCCAAGGTATATCTCTATTTTCTACCACAGCAACTTGTACAGTGGTGAAGATGAAGCAAGCCAGTGATTTCATCCATCTGTGGAAGAAATCAGTGGCACAATTCTCACTGACCATCAGGTAATGGATTAGCCTTTGAAATCAAAAGTCGCTCAGATGAGTAACAGTGGGAGAAACAAAATATACTTTGTAGTAACCTGGTCACCCAAATTGCTAGAATATGTATAGACTCTACAGCCCTGTGTTAGTCACTGAAAATGAGCCAACTCGTAAGTTATCACTTCCAGTAACCTCAAAGAAGACCATGCAACCACAAAGTTTCACAGAAAGTCCCATTCTTTTGTTGATCCTAATCTTGTTAGTAACAGCTTATAGGGAGAACAGCCCCTGCATCGTGCTGCAGCATGGCTTTCTAGCTTAGGTAGTCAAGGAAAAGTACAGTTAGACCCAGAGAGACATCTGTAAAGGTCCTCTTTTGCAAGTGATCCTCTCTGCAAAAGGCTTTATAGATAATGAAAGTATTAATCATTAATGCCAAAAATCAACATAAAGTTCCACATGTAATGCTGATAACTGGGACCAAGTATGTAGTCAAGCAGACAGTGAAATTAGTTACTATCTTTTTTGGCATTCTGTGTGCTTGCAGCATTAGTTGTGGGAGTTGCATTCACTTAGAATTTAATTCTCTAGAAGAGGCTGTTTCGCTTATCATTTTTTCAATATCTACCCCTGTCAGACCCTGATCTCAATAACTGATATTAGCTGCAATCTCTGTGATAAGCACAGAACAAAAAGGTTCCCAAATTTCAAGCACACCCTCCTCTTGGTAGGATTCACATTCTTGGATGAGTTTTGCTGAGCCTTGCAGCTGTTCTGCAGCTCCTGCAGGTGCAGCAGGACCAAATCCTGCCAGTGGCTCACAAAATCAGCTTCTGCTGCTGCCTCCTGCCCACAGCCAAGGACAGCCCTGAGCTCTGCTTGGATCACTGCTTTCCACTGTCCTTCAGGACCTGAACTGCACATGTACTGTAATAGATCCAAGAGGTTTTCTTTGAGCCCATGGTCCTGTGCAAGCATAAATCAATGTCTGTATTGAATTCTAGGTTATGTGAAAAGCACCAGCTTTGCATATTTGTGCTTTATCATCCAATCAGTAGGCTAGAAGCAGTCAGTCCAAATCCTGAGAGGGTTAAGCCAGTCAAACTACATCAGTGAAAACAGTCTGAAAGAGCAGGCATTGTTTGGCATGTATCTTAAGCTGTCAGGAGGAGCAGCCAGTGAGCAATGCAGTACTTGACCTGTCAGCATGATACAGATCATTTACATAGCTTTTTACAAACATTAACAGATTAATCCTCACCTTGGGACACACAAGCAAGGTTCAGTAGTCCTGACAAACAGATCTGGAAGCTGTCTCCCACAGTGATGGTAACCTGATTTCCAGGAGGATCAGCATCTTTACATCTTGTAAAAGCAAAGAGGAAGGGACTTCATACCTCCAGACCAGGAGAAAAAGAAGTGTGAAGCTGACAGCAGCTTTGGCCCAACCTCTTGTGTTTGTGGGGAACTGGGGCTGTGGGGACTGTCTTAAGTGCTGTATCCTGGCTCCAGTTCAATAAACAGCAGCTGTGACAGTCACAAGTAGCACAGTAGCTCTCACCCCGGCACTGAGGACACAGGCGTGTTCATGTGCAAAGTGCTGCATTTCACACCCAAAGCCTAAAGCAAAGCAAGCAGCTGAAGTGGAAGAGTCCTACCTGGTTGTGATTTCCCTACCCTAACAGCCACCCAAAGCATCTCAGCTCATCTCAATGGGATCGTTTTATAACAGAGTAGCAGTCATCATATGAGTGAAATCGGAATTCTGAGCACAGAGCTTGGGCTTTGCCTTGAGGAGCAGGGAGGGCCTGTGATGGATATGGCCCACAAGATCACACTGACAGAGCACATAGACCCAAAGACAAAGTGGCACATGGCCATGGCCCATGAGGCCATGCTGGCTGGCTTTTTAATTACATGGAAGATGTGATTTGTGCACACATCATTTATGCAGCTGAGGTTTCTGGTCATAGCAGTATTACTGAGGGCTGGGGCGCTGTCTGTAAGCCACAGGGGACTGGGAGATCAGGTCCCTGGTGAGGCAGGACAGGGTGTGACCCCACAGGTGTGACCCCTCACAGGAGGCACATGTGCATGTATGCACTGAGGGGATGACAATTCTGGTTTATACCCACGTGCAATGCATGGATGTACCCAGGTGCACTGTCATGGGGTTTAACCATGTATATCCACATGGACTGGGATAAACACAAAAAGGAACAAGGGAAGATGAATCTGTACAAGCATCTGCTAGAGACACGTGGGCAAGGAGTAGAGGATGCCAGGTTCTTTAGATATACAGTAATTCATGTGCTGTAACTTGGCAAAAAATTTTCAGATTTTAACTGAAGGTCTCTGTTTTATGAAGGAAATTGCTTATTGATCCTGTCTGTTTGCATCATATTCACACTGTGCTATTCACATGCTTAACCTGGAGGGATTCAGAAAGGTTGTTTCTCTCTTCACACGCAACTTGACTTCTGCAGGGAGATGCTGCACCTCCATGTGAGGTGCTGTAGGTTGGAAGAGTTTGTGAGGAACATGAGCGTCCCTGACATTAAACCCCTGTGATGCCCATTTGGTGTACCTTTGTCATGTACTCATAATCTGCTGAAATTCAGATGAGAGGTCAGAAATGGAATTGGAGATAAATTCAGCAAAACCATTGTAGTACTCTCTCTGTACCATTGCACATGGTCTGCTTATGGATATTTGGGGTTTTTTAAAGTGAGGCTTTTGATCTATCTCCCCTTTTGAAACATTGTAGATGTGATTTGTGGTCTATTACTAGTTTACTAAAATTCAGTGAGGAATAGAACAGATACTTGGGACTTTTCAGCATTAAATATCCATTGCATGGTTTTCAGGATGGGGCCAACAAATAAACTGAAAGGCAGCAGTGATCCCTTAAAATTCCTTTTGAAAGCACATGAAGAGAGGCAGAATTTGTAGCAGAACAATTAGGAAGAGAAGTAATAGACCAGTCCTCCCTCAATCTCCTCTAAAGGGCTTGTGTATTAAAACCATGCAATGAGGTACATCACATTAGTCAGGGTGGTCCCAGTGAAATGACACATTAAAACATGCTGAACATTATATTAAGTAATGTCAAAGATGCAATGATTACCTTTATGCTGAGCCAATAACACCTCAGAATGGCTCCAGAGGAGCAGGTACAGTGTAGATTGTTACACATTTCCACAGCAGTGTTTTTAGAACTCATCCAGCTGTGCCAGGCTTCAGAGCTTTGGTGCAACCTTCCATTTGCTATGGAATGAGGTCACAGGACCCCAAACCAAATGATGACATTACTGAAAACCTTCCCAGAGAAAGGTTTGTTTTCTAGCTTTCATTAATACATATAGAGGACAAGTACTGTGTTCAGCAGCACAGAAACAATACTATCCTAAGGCCCATTGTGGTCATCCATTAAGAGCCACTTCCAAGAATTATTTAAAAGCCTTTCTGAAATCCTGCCTTCCTCTGCTAAGTATTTTGTAGTGCTTCTGAATTCAGTGAAAAGTTACATTTACTGTGAACACCTGAACAAAAAACCTTTTACCCAGTGTTTTGTTTAGATGCAAGGTAAAAAGAAGGAATTCCAGCACACAGCTCTTTGACAGACTTGTAATCAGATTTCCCATTCAAAAAGTTACATGGGTTTGTTTTCAAATATTACGCTTGTCCTTCTTAAAAGAAATTTTCTGGCATTCTTAACACAGTTCAGTAAAAATCTCACTTTGCAGACAGTATTGCTAAGTTTTGGGACGTGTCAAAATAAAGTCCTAATTTTTCTCATCAAATGTATCACTGTTTCACATGGAGGAGAAAGTGTTGCTTTTCAGTATCTAAAGACATATGCATAAAATGATAAATCAGAAATTTTCAGAATTCAGAAGTTAAGAATATGGATTGCATTAATATCTTCTGAGGCTCTTAATGAAATTCATTATTTATTTTTCATTATTTATGTTGATGGACTTCAGTTGTTCTCCAATATTTCTCAGCCAAACAAAAACCACTTTACCTGTCAAGTTTCAGTAATTACCCAACTACAATAATTAGATTTACTTTCCTGACTCCTAATGCTGTGGAAAATAAACAAATATTATAAACCCCATGGTCAGATCCTCAAAGGTATTTGGATACCTTTCTCCCTCTGGCTTAAAAAATAAGTAGAGGCCATGTGACATGTTAAGTTCTTAAGCACCAGCATGTGCTTGAACTTAAATACCTTTATGTACTCTAATATCAAAGATTCCATGGCAAAAAATTGCCAGCTTAGCTAGAAAAGACTTTCAGAACTTCTTTTATGATATTTACAGGTAACAGTTTACTGTGGAAGGCTGAGGTAGGCTGGAGATGACCCTCTGCACCATCACTGTGGATGGAATCAGAGTGCAGGTGATTCTCCTGGCTGCTGAGCTCTCTGCACTGGAGAACATTATTTTGAAGCAAGTTATGTAATTCCTTACTACAGTGGAGTATGTATTGACAAAAGCATTCCTTGCTAACATTTTTCCATTATAAGCCTGTAAAAAGTTTATGTCAGAAAAAATAAAAGATTATACTTGGTGTAGTAAGGTCCATTTTAAGTTCTCTTCTTAACATTTTTCAGGAATAAAACCAAAGTGAGATGAGATTTCCAGTAAAGTACTGTTTTTAATCAGACTTTCATATTCTTCTACATTAATATGTCACTGGGTAATTGGGCAAGTCCTGTACTTGTCAGCATCCAGAGGCATTTAACACCTGGAGCTGCACAGATAGACTGATGTGAAGCAGATTTCTGGGATATTCTTCTGCAGAACTCATTACAAAACTCTGGCAATTCGCAAAAAGCTATTTTTTCTTTCTTGACATGTAGAAAATTTTTCTGAGTTCCTATTAAGATGACAAGTCAGATTTTTTTTCCCCCAACTTGAGATGTAATTTTAGCTACTAAATACTTCCCACGCAAACGATCTTTTCATTTCTCATAAAGAGGAGACAAAACTTGATTACCTTGGACAGAGGGGGTGTACCAGGGTTAATAATAATAATAATCACTGTTAGGTTTCATATTCTCTCTTTCACCTATTTTTCCCACAGGTACTGGATTCATAATGACATGTGTGGATTCCAGACATCAGTCTTTTTAGCTGGTTTTTTTTTTCTGTGTTGAAATTTGATTAATTTGCCAAAAGCCTTTAAAACCATTGCATAGCCCCACAGCTGTCCCTAAACCCTGACAGCATAAATAGGTACATAGGTACATCCCCCAGAACATGTATGGCAGGTTTGGGATGTTTATATTTAGTAACTTTCTGTTTAATATAGGAACTACTTCCCCTGTGTAGCAAAGCAATTACATAATTAATGGTTACATTCAAACAGAATGGCTCAGGAGAGAAAAAAGAATTTTTAGGACAACAGTGTCAGACTGGAAAGGAAGTATGCATCAGTAATTCCCTTTCACATTTGATACTTCAGCTAGTATTAACTTAAAAGTCCAAATATAAGCCATTAAGCAAAGAAATGAACAAAATGAAGACCAACCTTGCAGGGACAGTGATGAACTGAGAATAAGGACATTTGGGTTCAATTCCGAACTCTTCCCTTGCCAGTATAGCTTTGGGCACTTTCTTTGTTGCTCCCTTCCTTATCTATTTAATAAGGATATTAATACTAGATTAATTCTACTTCTCCTGCATGCCTTTTGAAGGCCTCTTGAAGGCTTTTGTAGTGAAAAGCACTACTTCTGGTATCTGTAAAACTCAGAAAAATAGAGGCCTGCTTTTTGTTGGAGACACAAGAAGAATTAAAGGAGGGAATCGCCATCAGAGTTATGTTCTACCATGGGCCTGGTGAGAACTGCTGCTCAGAGTCAGTAATAGGGGGCTAGGCAATATGTAGTGCCAAAGATGACCCTAGTTAAAGGAATGACTTGTGAGAGACAATAAATATTGGGACAGCTACAAAAGATCTAGTGAAAGAAATCACAAAAAAACACTTTCCTGTTAAAACAAGAAAAAAGATGTTGCAAAATTTCACTGAGAAAAACAGAAAAACAGGTATCAGTACAATTTCTTGTAACAAATCAAAGTCCAACTAAAAATGTCAAAATAAAATCTTGTGCCATTTTGACATCATCATTTCCAAACATATTGATTTTTAGAACTTCTCATTTTTTAAAAAAATTCAATTTTTGATCCTGGTTTATGTAAAATACAGATGTTGATGTATAGAAATTACTCGATCAAGAAACATTCTTTCTGTGAACATTTACACTTAAACGACAAAACTTCAAGTTTCATTTGAGATTTGTTTTGCATTTTTTTCAGGCCTTTGCAAAATCAGGTTTCTGCTGAATCTTGAATCAAGACAGCTCAAGGCATTCAGGAATAGAGGGAATACTTATGTGCCACATTTTTCTTGACTGGAAATAGTTACTGCAGGTGTGGGAAATATCTCCACTGCTCAATATAACTTCCCTGACAATGCAGATGGTTCAAGCTTTAATTCATACTGTCTATCTAAAGAAATAGTCCAATGGACTGAAATGAAATATAGGTGTTTTCAGCATCTATCTTAAAAGAAAAGGAATTTACTAATTGCACTTGCTTTCGAATTGACAAAGAAAGCCAAATGCAGCTCTTGTGCAAGTTTTAAAATTATTTAAAATGTCACTGAAGTGTCTTAAGTCAGAGCAAATCATGGGCAGTAATGTATGCTAAAGAAAATGAACACCCTGCATCATGTAAACCCTTCTCTCTCAAAATACACACTCTTTAGAAAAGAATCCACTATTATCACCACATATATTACAGGGATAAAATAAACAAATGAACCTCTTACTGCATTAGTGCACAGGATACATATTAAGCTGCTATGCTTGTTTTTAAAATATTTTTCTTTGTACCATAATGCACAACCTCGTGGAATAGAAATCCTATGCAAAAAGGAACTATTCTTTACCAATGACAATGAATTAATTATTGCTTGTTATGCAATATATATCCTAGATAATATAGACATTTATAAGCATGCAAAATTGCATAGAGAAATGAAACCCAGATGATTTTATCCTTCCTATTTCAATATATATCTATATTCTGTAGGAAATTTAGTATAATTATGATTTCATATGGTATTTCTATCCTGTAAAGATAAATGTTCCTGGATCAACTAAAGAGCTAAACATCATGAATTAACTAAAAATTGAACATATTTAATGTAGTAAAAAGCTGGATAAGTATCCTTGAACCTAATAATAGAGAGTATTTTGTAATATCAGTGATGTTTCAAATGAACCCAGGATGGGTTCCTGGAAAAATTGACAATACCCAGTAGCAACGTTAATACTGTCAGAAAAATAACAAGGCAATGAATATTTCCAATAAGAATTCACTTTGCTTCGTTTTGGAGGCCACTAATAAAGGTAAATTTTTGCATACTCTGATGATTTTTCTCTAACAATATATCTGTACAGTTGCATGATCTTTAAGAATGTAATTAACCTATTTTTCTTGCTCTAATTACAAGGCAAAAGATTTGCATAGGTAAAAAGAAAAATGATTTTGTTTAGAGGGAAAATCCAAATTATGCCTGAAGCCTAATAAATCTGTTGCCATGACAATCAAAGAGCCTGGTCTCACAAAACCTTTTAGAATTTATCCACATGAGTAGTTCTTACTCACTGTGCTAGTTCTGACCTCTCCCATTCTGAGTGACCACCATAAGAGATGGAGCCCAAAGTCATGGGCTAAATCAATTCAATAGAGATTTTGTGGACATTTCTGGATATTTTATAAGGGTGGTCCATGGACTAAGGGAGTGATATCTGCATGTTATATATAAAGATGGAAAGAGGGGTTGGTTAATGAGGATGTATTGGATAGTGTGGTACCTGAGCATGATGTAAATTGCATAGAATAAAGAATAGAGAATGTGCTGGGTTTATCTGGGAGAGAATTGGTTTTCTTTCTAGTAATTTGTTTGAGGTTATGTTTGTTGCTAGAAGCATACTCACAATACAGAGATGTTTTAGCTGTTGCTGAGCAGAGCTTCCACAGTGCCAAGGCCTTTGGTGCCTCTCATCCTACCCCACCAGAGACTGGGCTGGGGCTGCACAAGGAGTTGGGAGGGAACACAGCTGGTACAGATGGCCCCAACTGACCCAAGGGATATTCTGTACTATATGGTATCTTATAAAACATGTAAAGGACTATATAAAACAGGGGAAAGACAAAGGAAAAGGGGAGAAGGAATGTTCAAAATTATGGTATTTGTCCTCCCAAGTAACCATTACACACAATGGAGCCTGGCTGTCCCAGAAGTGACTGAACCATGGGAAGTGGTGAATGAATTCCTTATTTTGCTTTGCTTGAGTGTGTGTGGCCTTTGCTTTGTCTCACCCATGAGTTTTCTCACTTGTACTTTTCTGGTTCTCTCTCCTATCCCACCAGGGGGGAGTGAGCAAGCAGCCCTGCAGTGTTTAGCTTCCAGCTGGGATTAAACAATAATATTCATGCAAGTTTTTCCACTGATTGGCTTAGAATAAAGATGATGTGAGGACAGGTTTGCAATGGGCAACCTGAATTTAGGATGCAGTCCTTGTTCACATAGAGAGTTGAGGGGATGACTTCTACAAGTAAGAGATTCTCTCTGACAGTGAAGATGACATTTATGGGTTGTGTTCTTCCTTAGTTTTGCTTATTGGTTCTTACAGCAGTCACACATTTTAGATAGTAAAATACACTATCATAAAAATACACATAATACAATTTAGATAGTAAAAAATTCTGCTTCAATGCACAAGTATATGTGATTTGAACCTTTACTCCTAAAGTCAAGGCTGATTCCTCTGACCCCTGTTGAAGTATTGTCACACTACAATGTGTTTTTTCCTCTGTGCTTCCTCCTGCTGCAGTGATTTGAAGAAGTTGCATTGCCATTTTCTCTTTAAAAACTGCCTTATGGAGTCCTCCATCATATAAGGAGGAGATTTATTGGGAAATACTACAAAATTACATCTTTTGAATAGTACTTAAGCTCTGATTCTCGTTCTTGAGTCCAACTGTGGCCTGGCTTTTGTATTTTTGGCTTTATTTATCCTTCCCAGCCTGAAAACCTGCTGCCAGGAACCTGTCCTCTCCATACCCAGCTGCACAGTCCATGGCAGCTGCCACACAAACCTGCTCCTGATCTTTTTCCAGCTCCATCAAAAGCAGTCAGATTTCCAAGGGTTTCCCCTCAAAGTGGAGGCAGGTCCACAGTTTACTCAAGAACCACTCAACTTTCCAAACTCAGTGATCAACCAGGATGCATAAGAAAATACATGTTTCACATTACCACTATAGTGGTATACCACCTTTTAGTTCTCCCTAATTTCTAAAACAGAGACTCAAATAAACCAGCCTTCCTGGAAAAGAAATCTGCTCTTCCATCTCAGTTTATTAATTGTGCAATTCCTGATCTGCTAGGCAATTTCTTGACAATGACCCTAAGTGTTTTTTAAGTCAGGTACTTGCACTCCCCTAGCACCCTTCATCCAGGAAGACAAAACCACATTACAGCTATTAACAAAAAATACCTTCCAATGCCCACTGAAGGTATTTCTAATAATTCTCAACACTCCTCTAATATACAGCAAGAGTTACTTGATGTGAGAACATCCCATACTGGATTTGTTTATTTTGTGACCTGGCTAATAATTCACATTTTCGGCTTCCTGACTTGCGTAAGAGGATCTCTCTCCCACTGTTTTTAAAACACAGCATCCAAGTCTGCACTTGGTAGTTTCCCATGGAAACAAAATAGAATAAATCTTTTGTACCTGCCAGGATTGCAGACATTCAAAACCTTTCTGTAGCTTTCATTTACTAAAATAATATTAGTCATTCTTGCGTGATATAGGATTTCTTTTACCTCCCATTTTTGCCTTCTAGTGGTCAGTGCACAACTGAGGTGCAGGGAAGGTATAGAACCATGACCCCAGAGAAACAGACAGAGCAAGAGAAGGAGGAGGCAGGAGGAGGGGAATGGAGGGAAGGAGGGAGGGAAAAAGAGAGAGAAATGTCAAAGCGAATTCCTAAACATCCTCCTTTGCATGGAAATATGTACAGTGCAGCTGCAGATGTTCCAGTGCAAGTACAAATGACAGCACAGGTGTGCACAGACACACACACACAGACACACTGTCACAAAGCAAGGGAGAAAGACAGAAATGATCTTACAAAGCTGCTGCAGTAATCAGGATACTTGCTCCTGAAAACAACCATGCAAGCAAACATTCTTTTGTCACGTTTCTACATTTTTTTCAATTTTGATTTCACTATTGCTATTTTTTTATACCTCTCACCACATCAGATAGTTGTTATTATTAAAAGAAAGGAAAAAGGCCTTACCATGCAGTGCATCAGGAAGAGATGAGAAGCACAGAGCATGCTGCAGAGATTAAGCTCAGCATGGCATTCAGATATCCTTTGGAATTGAAGAAAATTGTCCAACCCATTCTTCCTAACAAAGCGGACAAGTTTTCTCTAGGCTTGAATTTTTCACCAGAAGACAGATCCTTACAGTGCATTATATTTTCTTCTTCAGGAGATATATTTCCTCCAGTTAAGTTTCAGCTCCGCAATGCCATTTCCAATCAGCTCTAAGAAGTTCTTCATTCCCAGATTCGCGGTGTCATCAGAGGGACTCCAAAGAAAATCAAAGAAAGAAAGAAAGAAAGAAAGAAAGAAAATAATACCTTACCAAAGCCCTGAAATTACTACACTGAAAAGGAGAAGATATAAAAATCCCACAACACCCCCTCATTTACTCTATTATCTAGGTGTTTCACAACAATCAGTACTACCTCTTTGGTCTCACATATGCAGTGCTGATCATCTGTAACAAAGGAAGAGGCAAAACTTTCCCAATTTACACATTATGCATTTTCATTGCTGCTGCTCAACTGTGTACTACCAAACAACCCTTTTCATCCTGAGGCATCTTTAAAACCATCTGACAAAACCACCAGCTATCCCTTTCCCTTCCCAAAGAACACGAATATTAGAATTTCTAGAAAAGTGTTGAAGAAAATCTGACAAATAACCAAAAAACACAGATCGGAATCTAAAAGCAAAAGCCTTGAAGCAGGAGGTTTCTGGAGCAACGAGGTACTCTGCCTGAAGAATCTGGGGACACATGCATTAAGTACCCTAGGGAAAGAGAAAGGGGAAAAGAGCAGAGTGTTTGGAGAAGATGGGGTGGGACCAAATGGGTGTCAGGCAGGAGTGGGATCCTGAGTCACCCTCAGCCTCCTGCCTGCTGGCTGACAGCAGCTCGGGCTTTCCCTGCACTTTCTGCAAAGCATATTAATTGATTCTGGTTGCTGAGCAACTAACTCTGGGGAGCCACATCGACGGCTCCGGCTCCAGCCCAGCTCCAGCAGCAGCAGCAGCAGCAGCAGCAGCAGCAGCAGAGAGAGAGGGGATGGTCTCCCCTGCCTCTCCTCTCCTCTCCTCTCCTCCTCCCGGAATCTGTCACCCTACCCGGATGTCCTTAGCTGCCCTGCAGGGAAGCTTTGCAAGACAGAAGCCCTCAGCAGGGCAGCAGGGAGGAGCTGGGGTGCTCCCCCAGCCTGACCTCGCCCTGACAGCAATGCCCCTCTGCTGCCCTGCTTGGGGAGCCTGGGCAAGTGGGGCTGGTAGCCACGAGAAACCCAACCAGCTGTGTTAACAGGTAGGTGAATCAGGGTGGTGCAGCCACCTTCTGAAAACCAAAAATCATCTCAAAGGTGTTAAAATGACAAGACGGTTATCACAGAAGTCCCACGGTTATCACAGAAACACAGAATATCCTGAATAGGAAGAGACCCACAGGGATCATCAAAGTCCAACTCCTGGCCCTGAACAGGACATCCTCAGGAATCCTACCATGTGCCTGAGAACCTTGTCCAAATACTTCTTGAACTCTGTCAGGTTGGCGCTCTGATCTCTCTTCTGGGGATCCTGTTCCAGTGCCCAGCCACCCTCTGGATAAAGAACTTCTTCCTAATATCCAGTCTAAACCTCCTCTGACACAGCTTCCTGTCATTTGCTCTGCTCTTATGTGAGTTTCTAGTTGAACACGTGGCCACTTAAGCTCTGTCCCTGCAGTAACAGTAACTGTTGCCTATTCCTCACCTCTTTATCATGTTGAACTTCAGGCAGAGCAGACACTTGTCTGGCTGAAAGGGTACGTTCTAAACCAGAACCACCACACAGAGGAATTGCCTAGGTGTCTTTGAAACAAAAGGGATGCCTCTGACAAAACCTTATAATGCCTTTAACTGATACATTTGAGTTCCATGGAAGAGGGAAGCAGCAAAGAGGCTGTTTAGTTTTGGTCCACAAAAGAGATGGGATAACTGAGTAACTGAAGCTGGCTCAAGGGGGTTTCTCCTGGAGAGCCTCTACTGATGGCCCAGTAGGAGCAACACAGAGGATTTCTGCAAGGGAATGGGCCCTGTGATTTGTGGCAGGGCTTCTACTGACTTCTGTGTCTCTAGAGTCTGAAAGAACTCCCTAAAACACCACAGTGTCTGAAAGAGGACATTTCCCTTGGGGTGTATAAATCCTTAGTCAGATCATGGCATCTGTTCAGCACTGACTAAGCTGTCTTTCTGTTGCACAGGTAAGATGCAAGAAATGAAAAGACCTCAAGGTTTCTCTCCCTGTGACCTGGCAGAAAGTACAACACTAGATCTTGGCCAAACTGCTCACGCACGATTACTGTCAAGGATCTGAGCCAGGCCAGCTCTTTATTCAGTTATAGTGATAGGATAAGTTAAAGGGCAAGGCCCTGGGAATTGCCTTAGCTTGCAGCCACAGAGCAGAATTATCGAATTCTCCCCTTGAAAAACTCCAACCTGGATCTAGTAAGCCCTATCTAAGTGGCAAACAGCAGGTCTTTGTGAAAAGGGACAGGTTATCTTAAAGAAGAGAGTTACTTTTCTGACAGTAGCTTAGCTGCACCACGCTGCTTTCATGTTTTATAAAGAAAGATCTACAGTTTAGCCTCATTTTCTTAGCAAAGCCAGATGCTCACATATCTTCTAAGTTCACAAAACCATGAGATCCTGTTAGCAGAACTGCTGTATGAAGCAGATTACAGAATATATTCAGTTCATCCAATATGTTTATTGATATGAGCATATACTGGCAATTCTTTATTCCCCAAGTACAACATCCAGAGAAATATGGGAACATTTAGACTAAGGGAACAAAGAGAGGTGGAGAGATTTCACAAATTCTTGCAAAGGAATTATTAAGTCTATATGAATGGATTTCACCAAACACTTAGTAAAGAAAGATTTCCTTCAACATGATAAGTTGTTGTTGTTTTATCTTTCCACTATTACTTCTTTACATTCATGCTGGTGCCTGTTTTTATCCCCAACAGTACAATCTTTAAAAAGTGTGACAACAAAGTATTAATATTTTAATGTGCTTTGTTTTGTACTTTACTTTTTACAAGGCAGAATACCAAACAGTGTTGAAGTCCTTTGTAGTGGAGAAAATATCTTTAGGAGTTTTAGGGAAGGACAGTTTGAAGGGCAAAACAATAAAACAAAACAACCATAGAAAGAAAGAAAGTTAACAACAGGTGATTTCAAAATGAAAGCAAACTAGTGTGTAAGAAGGAGCTATCAGATTATTTAAAAAATTTAGAAGAGGTAGGTTTGGAGATGTCAACATTTGTGCAACTTTTTAGTGTTTTTTTTTAGAGAATGCAAGGCTGCTTAGATAAAATTCAGTATCTTACAGAAAGCAAGTACAGTATCCCTCTTTCACTTACACAAGACTTGAATTTAATCTCATAAAAATGCTTTTTATTAGTCATTGAAAAGGCTGACTAATGCATATGTTCTATTCCTATTCCATTTTTATGTGTCTTTTCTCACCTTAATATCCTTTCAATAGTAGCATTATCCTTTTTGTGAAAATAGGTGTCCTGTGAGCCTAAGGACCAGAGCAAGCTAGGACTGAGTCAGCCCTCATTCCCTGAGGACAGGTACAGCTGGTGTCCCATCAAAATCTCCATGGCAAAGCCCTTGATCCAGACAGGACCCCTCTTGCAGGACCTTGGGCACCAAAGTAACAGGGACATGAAACAAGCCATGGCACTGGGTTGGGCAGAGCCCATTTCTGATCTTAGATTCTAATGCCAGGACCTGATAGTGAGAGAAAGTCCCCAGGAAGACAAATGGGAAGAAAAAAGACACTTCTGGTGGTATGTTCTAGTCCAGAGTGTAGGTAAGGGCCAAGTGGAAAGGTGGCATTTGGAAAAGGCAAGGGGGTGCTGCAGCAAGCACGGCGTGGTGGCTGAGGCCAGGGAAACAAGGAAACTCCTTTCTCTGGAGTGAGTGGAGCCTGTGCTGCAGGGACAGAGGGCACTCAGGGTGGATGGGCCCCTTACTGTGCTGGGTAATTACTCTCCTCTGCCCTGAATCACTGCAGAGGCCCCTGGCAACTCGGGAGATGGGGCCACAGACTGTCAGACATTGAAGAATATGAAGCAGAAAAATCTCTGGGGAATTCTCCCTGCAAGCCAGGAGCAGGGAAGTCCAGAGAGCTGGAATCAGAGGTGCACCAGCCTTGTCTTTGTGTGCTCAGACTGCTTCTGCAGTGGCTGTCAGCAGCAGGTGCCTTCCACAGCACAGGGCAGAGGCCACCAAGGGACACAGAAAACCTCCCTCCTCCCAGCTGGCCCTGCTGCCTGCCACAGCATGGCCCAGGCACTGAAAGCAGATGAAGCAGCTTGCTTCCCAAAACATTAGCCTTCCTCACAACCACAGCTCCATACTAGGAAAACCATCATTTTATTCCTTGCAAGCCACACCTTTCCAGAATCTGTGATTTGAGAAGGGAATTAGATTTTTAAATGAAGTATTGTATATAAAAGATACAGTGATTTTAACAGAAATACAAAGATATGCCCAGATAATGAAAATTATTTAATATATTAAATAAAAGGTATAATTCAATTATTAACAAAATTTTGATTAAAAACTGGTGAAAATTATTTACAGATAAGTGTTCTGGGCATGTTTCTCATTTTGACCTTTCAAGATCCTGTGTCACATTTGCTATTCAGTCAATTACAGCACAAACAACTGAATTGATTTCTTGCCTTTTTAGTTTAAATGCCATATTACATGCAAGAGACTCTGAGCTTCAGTGAGTGTATTTCCAGGTCATCAGCAATTAATTGAAAAATTTAACCACAAGAGATAGACCTTTATTAAAAAAATATCCAAAGCATCTTAGAGGATGTATGCATAGTTACATCTATCTGCAGAATATTTTGCATTCTTAAACCCTATTTTAACATATTTTAAAAATATTATTAGTTTAATAATTATTTTCCATATTCTATATGGCAACTGGTCTCTTTCTTTTCAGTTTTCCATCAATGCAAATCAGACTAGGATACCATAGCTGTCAAAAACTTACAACACTAAGAAAATGGTATGTGGTAAGTAAATGGTAAGTAAGGCCAGTAAAATGAAAAACAGTTATGATTTGTTATTCTCTTTCTTT
This sequence comes from Setophaga petechia, assembly GCA_024362935.1. Taxonomy (NCBI): domain Eukaryota; kingdom Metazoa; phylum Chordata; class Aves; order Passeriformes; family Parulidae; genus Setophaga; species Setophaga petechia. Next base: position 11,320,395 of record JANCRA010000003.1, read on the forward strand.
TTAAATAAATGCTGCTTTACTATGACTTAACTGCCAACTGACTAAAGAATGATAAAAGATTACAGCTTGTGTTTGATAATTGTTGGGTTTGATCATACTTTCACAAGCTAGTCTGAAATAAGTATTAGTGGATCTGACTTGTATTTCATTTAAGGGAAGTAAACCTCTTACTTTCACTGATTTCAAAGAAATCACCCTTAATTTACATCAGTGTAGCAGGTATAATCTATTCCAGTACTAATTTTTCTTCATTGCAGAGTTAGCTTCAGTTTAGATTTGTTATGTACCAGTAATATACATGCTTCCTTACATCACCCTAGCTCTAAAATAACATTTCAATACTGCTGTAGCAAAAAATGTATGCACAAAAAATGTGACTACCTGGCTAGTAGCACAGCCATTTTCAGTGCATACACTAAGCATCTTTGTTTCCTTAGAAATAAAAGAAAATCTGTTTTGAAATTAACTTCTTAGCATACAAATGAAATATAAATGAATTATTTCAACCCATTTAAAAACTGATATCTTGACCTAAACTTCCATTTTCTACATGCACTATGCAGTGGCAGTTGTATTTTTGGGGGAGAAATCACTGATATTGAAGTTAGATGTGAAAATAGAGAGTTTTATCCTAATCCTCTGCGAGAGGTAGAAAAACGCTCCCTGATTTCCATGGGAAGATGACTGAGCTGTGCTCTTAGGAGACTCCTCCAGTCTCAGACAGAAACTGCTTAGCCTGTTGCACCAAACAGAGGCAGCCTTGCCCCTCTAAAGCTGCTGAAATGGTCTAGTTCTGTGCTCACATTGAAGCACTCCAGAAGACAAGCACTGTGCTCTGAGAGGTGATGATGTGTCTGCAGTGTCTGTGCTCAAAGTGGAATCTCATTAGAAAAACAGAAATCTTGCTGTAGAGCCGTGTAGTAAGATAGGACATGCAACGCATGAATTCATTGATTCCCAAGGGTGATCATCTGCCTGAAATTCTTCTCCAGATAAGCATGTTCACACGTGGCAAAAAAAGCTCTCAAGCAGCAACAGTTATTACTGGTTAATAAATATTCACATTATTTCTCAACAGGCAATATACCCTCTGGGCAAAAAAAATAATAGTATGCTAATGAAGGATTAGACAGACATGAGCTAAATTAGTCTTACTACAGTTCTGTTAAGCTTTTGGGTGTGTATTACATGACATTACTGTTTAATATCATAGAATAAAAATTTCTCTCTCTCCCCTCTTTTTTTTTAAAATCTTTTCCCCTTTCTTCATTTTCTTTCTTGTTTGTTTGGTTTCGGTCTTTTTCCCCTTTAGCAAAAGAGGTAGAGGTTTTCTGTTCTAGGTTAACTTCCAAGCATTAAGAGAAGTAATATAACCTGAATATTTATATGACTCACACCTCGAGCTCTTAATTGCTAGACAGGATGCTGCTAGAATTAATGTAGCATAGCAGCCAAAGTAGTCCTGAACATTATTCAATACTCCAAAGTATACAGTATGGGTATTGTCATGATACTGCATACAGTATGGGTATTGTCATGATACTGCACAGTATTTGAATAAATGTACCTTGAGGAATGTGACAGAAGCCAGATTTAAGCAGCTGCTGGCATTTCTGTTCTGAATACAGCTGATCTCCAGAATACCAGTATTCTGACTGCTAAAACCTCTCCAATGCCTGCTCATTCTTTGCTTCACACAAGACTCAGCAGCTGGTTTGGTTTTCTTTTCACCATTAGCAGAGGTGTCTTTGTAATCCTTTGTAAGGATCCTTCAGGTGAAAATCGCTTGGAACAGCTCAGAAAGTCTCAAGTTTAACAGAGAATGCCCCTTAGCTGGTAGGAGAAAAATCTCCATCAGCAATCTTCTGCCAGGCTTTTTCAAGTCCTTCCTAAATAGTCACTCCATTGATTGGTATTTTTAAAGCTTTACTGATGAATAAGGTCCTGGTATTCAGAAGGATTTCACAGAGTTAAATGATACCAGCAAAATACACAAATATAGATCCACAAGGTACTCTGAGCTACCTCCTCTTAAAAAACAACCAAAAACCAGCAAAACAAGACAAATCAAAACCAACCTGAACATGTTAACTCTTTATGATATATCTGTTTCTTAAATATCCCTATTGCTTTCAGGCTTTTCCTTGGAGCTGGTCTCTGTTTAATTAATTAATCACAGTATTTGCACATCTTGAATGCTTTGTTTTAATGTCTCACTCCCTTCTGTGGATTTCTCAGCTGTGAGATTTTAATGAGAGCCATTTCTCATGTTTTTATGCAGAATTATTATACGGAGGAGAAAGTGATAATAACTCAGTCTTCTCTTAATTACACTTCTAATTATTCTTAGAAGTTTATTTATAATTGTGTCTGCCAGCAGGATTTGTTTCAATTATCATAGCCAGATTGGAAATGGAGCTTAAATGAATTCTTTCTGTAAACAACCATATTTTAATACATGCAAACAAGAAGTATAAATATTTATTTTAACTCAAAATTCTTCCTTCTCTGATAGTCATTCTTATAAACAAAAATCTTAGAGAATCGTGTAAAATTTTTGCTGTTCAAAACTAATAATACTTAAGGTAGCAAATGTTCTCAGAGGACAAAAAATCTTAATTAATACAAAACCTATTTATGGTCAAAGAGTCTTTTTTCTTTCCGTAAATGGTAATAAGGGCTTTTATGTTAAAAGTCTTCAGATAGGAAGCTTCACCTCTAGAGGCACAGCAATGCCATTACTCAAAGAGAATAAGTGTTCTTTCAAGGGTGAATGGGAAAGAAATATCTATTTTTGATGCTGTTAGAGTCCCACTTGAAAGATAGGAAACCCTTTGTTTACCACAGTATTTCTAAATAATGCAGATCTCCTCTGAAAAGTAAGCTGCCCAAAGATCTCTCAGATCAGGAAATCCTATTTTCAGGGAGAAACTGTTCAAAAAAAATCATCTTTAGAAAATACAATCCTATACATATTATTTCATTTTTCATATGAAATAACATTATTTTAACCACAGTAATCAATCTAGAAGTAATTATAGGACAACTGAAAGAGATTTAGAAACGGCTTTCAGTATGCACAGATGGCTGATACACACATTCTCTTTCAATTGTATTAAATGTATAAAAGTTAGGTATTCATTTGGAGTGAGATTCATATCTTGGCTACGGAAAGAAATAATAGCTATTGTTAAGTAATGGATTTGTAACCCGACAGACAGAAAATGACAATGTGCAATACTGCTTGTTTAAAATCCAGAGACAAACAGCTTGCCTTCATATCAAACACATTTCCCTTCGACACCAGTCCCCTGCAAGCCCCTGCTCCCTCAGCAAAATGAGCACGGGAGGAGAAGCCTGTGAGACTTACCTGTTTGCCTTCAGAGGATGAAGAAGTTTAAAGCATCAAAGTTCTCATGACAATCAGCCACTAGCACTTAGTTTATGCGGAAATAATTACATTCTTCCATCTTTTGGCTTTCTCAGTAAGTGAAAGCTGGTGATGGATGCCAGCAGCCTTGTTAAAATATCACTGTAATCCGTTCAAGCTCTGGAGATTGCTTAGAAAACCAAGTCATAAACATGCAGTGTCTCTAGCTTCACAAGCAGCTCAGCATTTTCCAAGCGTGCCCACATCTTCCTTTTCCAGTACGGTAGTTCACAGAGCACTCGACCTAGCTTCGTTTGGGTAAGAGAACACAGTTGCTGAAAGTAAATCCTACGTGAACAGAAGAGTTCTGCGGATTTGTTTTCTCACATCAAATAGTTATTATTTTAGGAAAGGAGACACCCTTTATGGTTCTGCTTGCTGCTGTTCCCTCATCAAGAAAAAAAAAAGAATAAAAAAAGCTTTAAATAGAAAAGCAAGAAGAAAAGAAGAGGATACAGCAGTTCAAGAAGCAGCAGGCAAGGATGGGTGTCTTGTGATTGCTTTGAGTTAATACTCCTCAGGGGGAGTTGAAAAAAGCACAAATACAGCAAAATCTGTCTTACAGAGTAAAAATCTGTTGTATAAGCCAGTCTCTGGCAAAGTAAAACAGCATGTGCATTTACTCCATTAATTTCTAGCATGCCAGAGTGCAAAGGAAATTGGTAGCTTTCTGTTTACGAACAGCAAACAGGTAGGAAGGAGGAAAGAAAATTCAGTATGCATAACTTCTCTAATTGTTTCGGCTCTCCTGAGAAATGTATCAGATCTATTGTGAAAGCAGTATTTATCAGTACCACAGAACATTTTATCATTATCAATATTTTCTGGAGCATATGTGGAGAATGAACAATTAAGAGTGCTGCATCCCCTAGATGCATAGAGCACATTTGTGACTGGTCTTCCAGTAGCTTAAATGTAACAGGTCTTTGGGCTCTCTGGAAAATATGAATATGAAGAACAAGAATTGTAAGTACTGAACACTTTGGAGTAACTGACCTAATTACTGGCACCAAGTGATGGGAACTTCAGCCTAAAAACCTTAATTCAAATCTCCCTGAAGCCCATTAAAATACATTTTGAGGACCTTTGCCAGCTGGCTCCTTTGTCCCTGGGCATCAAAACACAGCTAGATCACAAAATCACCAAAAACAACTTGGAAGGAGCTGGTTGAAACCCTGCTCTGACCTGAAGCTGTCCTGGATGTGACAGTGTGATGCTGGGTCTGAATCTGCTCAGATAATATATGCAGCACAAACACATGCCTGTTCCCTTCAGGGCCAAAAAGAAAAACAGTCCATTTATTTGTATGATGAGCCCAGTCACAGACCAAAATGCTACTGAGCCAAATGCTATTCAAGCAGAAAACAAAGAAACTCCTCAGCTGCATGAATTTACTGTCCAGCTGTCACCTTTCATACTTTCCACACGTACTACCCACCTGCAGTGCCACCAAATCTTGCAGAACACAGTGTTCTTGACTTTAAAGCTTTCTAGTTATTAACCCAGCTATACTTTGGGTCATTTTTTCCCCTTAGCAGAGCTTGATCCAGCCCGTTCCAATCAGTGAAAACATCATATTTTGAAAAAAATAATTATCTCCTATTTCCATTGCACTTTGTTGTGAGAGAGTTTGGAGTCAAAGTGCATCTGTGTTATACACAGAAAACATGGGGGAAAAGAAACAAAGCCATGTTTCACATTTAAGCTCTGAGGAGCTGCACATACCAGATACAGCAAATACCACATCCTTGGCACAGAACAAATCACTGATAGCTCAGGGCTTTGCCTCAAAATGCTGTAGCACTTAGTTTGTGTATTTCTCTTTTCCATAGTCACAATTCTGTATTTTGCTGCAATCTGAGTATTCTAGGCTTACATGTTCATGGAAAACTGTCTTCCACTTGAGGGAGCTTTGGGGGCTCATCCTGTAGGGGAAGCATTTGCTCTTATGTCCCTGAGCATTAGATATGCAGACTACTCTCTTTCTATATCTGATGCCCAGGTGGAAGGCAAGTACTCTTTCTAGATGCACAGCAACCCCACTGACTCTGGAAGAGCCACAGATAGGAAAGTGAGAATATAGCTTTTTGAGCATTGAAGAGAAAATCACAGCCCACCGCCCAGTCCAGCAACTTTCAGTGACATCTTGAGTTGTATCAATGCCATTCAGACCCTGCTGGGTCCCTAAGAAAATTTCCCTCCTCTTGCCACCTTTGCAATTTGGTTGGGTGTCTGAGCCCTCCCACTGGCACGGGGCTGCTTTCCAAAGCACCACAGGCAGCACCCCTGACATGAAAAGGCAGTAAAGCAGCAATTGCATCATCTAGCACAGCACATGCGAGCAAACTGCACTTCCACCCACAGAGGAGCTGCCACTGGTGCAGCAAGCAGTGCTTTGTGCATACACTGGCCTGAAACTACAGATGAGGGGCTGCTCCAGCACTGCCACTGCAATAAAGCCTCTGCTGTTACATGGCAGAAACTCAATGTGCCTCCTCTTTTCAACTCACATTTGACTTCTAAATATGCTTGCAATGCATTGTGTATTTTTAGCATGCCCAGGGTACCTATTTTGGGTTACCAGCCTGAGAAATCATTGAAGAGGTCTGATGTTGAATGAACCTTTGAAAGACTGGTGCATTTAAACATTGGGCAATAGGAGAAGAAAAAAATTAGAAAGACAGATATAAGATATCAGTAGCTTCTTCCAGAAACAGAGGTCAGTGGCCATGAAATTTGTCACTACCTTGTTAAGCATCAAGAACTTCAACGTTTTGACACTACAAAGTGCACCTGCCTCTGGAAATTATTTTGAATGTCTGAATTATCCCTCTTCCATCAGGTACAATAATCTTTGTGCAGAAATATTTGCTTTATATTCTGTACAAAATACTTCCAGCACTCAAAGATACATTTTGGGAATAGAGGTCAACATGTGTATGTCCCAAAGGTAGGATATTAATAACACTGGAAGATCTATAGTTTTCCATAAGACATGGCATTTCAGCTACTGACTGTGAAAAATTGAATTTGTTCCAAGGGTTGTTTTTGCATAGGAAGGTGACACTACCCTTGCAGAGGACTTGTGGGTATTCCCTTCTCATACTGGGAGAGTCTGACTGTCCCAGGAAGGACTCTGAGCATCTTTAGTGCTTAATGAAGGGCAGAAGGAGCAGTAAGAGTATACAAGCTCCTCAAGGAGCCAGGATCCTAACAAGCATAATATAATGCTGTATTGTGTCATCTAGATTTTCTTACATACTATTCCAGCATGAAAAAAGCCTTGGACAGACTGGGATCAATTAACTTTTTTGAAATACATGCATCTCCCCAAGCACAAAAGACCTCCAAATATTCTTTTTCTTTGTATCCTGCTCAGAGAATCCTCATCAAAGCAATTTTTTCTCTGTGTCTCGGCAAGTTGTTTTCATTAAATAGTATATCCTGCATTATTTCCTTGCTGAAATATAATCTAATGGTGAAACAGTCCCAAGACCAAAAAGAAAATACTAAAAAACATAGCCACTAAAAGTTAGGACTGTCCAGGGTGCAAAGCCTTGAGAGAAAGAACAATAAACAAGAAACAAAAAGATAAAGAGAGGTGAAAATTGGTGTCTTTAACGATAACATTACTTTTATTTCTAGCCAGAAACATAAATCCTGATGCACTCTGTGCATATCCATATTCATATCTGGAATAAATTTATTTGTGCTTAAAGAACAAGTCCCAGTCCATGAGATTGAGGAAGCTGAGTTTACAGCTCAAGATTGAGTTGTGCCTTAAGTTCAGCCATATTTTAAAATAAAAATCTGTGATCACTTCTACTTGTAGCTGCAGCAGCAAGAAATTAGAGAACTGTGTTTAATTTTGATTTAGCTCAAACAGTTCTTTTATGTCAGATATGAGATTAGTTCTATCACTGCACAGCTGGACAGACTAGCATTGGGCTATCTGGTGTTCCCTGTAAAATAGTAGAACCTGTATTTAAACATATCCAAATCATGCCAACACATGTGTCAACATGAATCTAAACTGACAAACAGATTTTTGTTTATTGCCCTGTGCTCAGTGTAAGTGCCCAAATATGAGAAAGTAAGTGCCAAGCTTGAGAAAGAGGCAGAATTTTTTCATGGTTCAGAAAAAGAAACCCTTTATCAAAGGAAAATTATTCTGGTCTTTCAGCTGCTTTAAGAGAAGGTTACAACACATTCCTTTCAGACACCATGCATGTGATGGATGGGGGAATACTGTAATAAGCTGCCAGGATATATCGATATAATGCCATTTTTCCCTCAGACTTTCATGAACTCTATAGGGTCCACTCTGAAGTGAGCTAGGTCCATTAGCTCTTGAAAATAAAAAGTTCTAAACTGCTGGATAACCCCTCAGAACCCTAAAAACAAAAGATAAATTACAAAATGGAGGTGAAACAGAAAGAGGATGATTGAAGGCCAAATCAAGGATAAAACTAGTGGTGGAAAGTCTAAGGGCAGGGCTAAGAAATAGACATGTCAGGGAAAAAACAATCTGTGGGAGGAGAGTTAGAGGTACAGATTGAGGAGGCAAATGCATGACAGCATCGAAACTCATGTTAAAAGGAGAAAGGTGTGAAGCAAACAGCCTGGGGATCCTGAATTCAGGTAAGAAGGCAGAAGATACCCCAAACTGTAACTTGATCATGTCATGGAATTAATTACCTAGGTCAAATTCTCTTCTGATCCAACCCCTGGCAAAAAATGAGGGGGAAAAAAAAGGTGAGAATTATTTTAATTTGATTGCTCATCTTTTTGAACAGTTTTAGCCTGTCTTTCTGCACTAAGAATTTAGTAAGATTTTTTACTGAGGGCAATTCTTTCAGCTGTTCTCTGTTTGTTACATGCCATAGAGGTGCGTGAGACCTGGATATCTAGAACCAAACCACTTTCTCACCAAGGACTGGATCAAGTTCTTGAAATCTGAGCTCAAGCAATTTCAGAAAATACTGCTTCATCCTTTCAATGCCATTTTCAAATTAAAAGTTTCCATCATTGTAGGGGCCGTGAGATTATAGTATGTATTGTATAGCTGGCCTCTCAGTAAAAGATCTATGTATTGTATAAGTGACCCTGCTCCAATTCTCGTTACTGTAAATGGGCTGCAGCTGTGATGCCCTTAATTGGGTGGCAGCTGTAGCCACATGAGAAGGTTTGGGATAAAAGGGCTGGGCCAGGCAGGGAGAGCCTGGAGGAGCCCTGAAGAAGAAGCAGGAACATTTCTCCTGTGAAGAGCTGCCTGCAAGAAAATTGAGAAGGTATGAGACTTTAGAACTATGTTAACAACACATCACCAAGCTGCCAGAGGAGCTATTTAAGCTATGTAGTTCTCAGTGAACTGATATGCATTAGCTATGATCTTACTGATGGTCACACTTTCTCCTCTGACCAGAATGGCAATTTCCAGCTTAAAAGTATGCAAAAGCTGAGAGTGCTAGCTTTTAACTCCTTTTGACTCCCCAAACCACACCAGCTTATATATTTCCTGGCTTCATTTTTAATAACATGCATTGTTTTCCACCAGGTGCTACTCATTCAGTGAGTGTAAGAGATGTCCAGCTAGAATCCCAAAGGGATCACAACCATGGATGTAATGGCAACAGGTGTGGGACTATTATATTTTACAAATATAAGCTTATAGGTTAATTCAGGTAGGAAGGAACCTCAGGAGGTCATCTAGTCAATGTTTGACTCTGACCCAGTTTCTCTTGCTTATCAGAAGTACCCAACTTGCTCCCAAGCTTAGCTGTAAGGGAAGACTTTTACTTTTGCACCTCTTGAACAGAAGGGAAACACTTTGTTTTATTTCTTCTTAATTTTTTCTCTGACTGCATTCCTTCAGGAAAAGACAGTGCTTATTATGAAGGTATTACAATCATTCTCACTGCATGCTAGACTGTAAAGTTCAGAAAACAAAAAATAAATGAACCACAGATATCTTATATCAGTTTCTGTCTTGATTCATGCATTGCATGAGGAAGATTTTTGGGGTTGTAAAGAAAAAATCACACATGGAAGACTCAGCCCAGTCATCCATTCATACAACATTTGCGTTATAGAGCACCTGTGACCAGTTCTTTCTCCAGAGCACTTCAAAGAGTATGTGCAGTGATATTTTTAAACTTTGAACAAAAAGAATGTTTGCATCCCATGTGACTCATTAACTCGACAGAGCCATAAAATATCAATCAAGCTACATGTAAAGAGGACTATAATAGCACAATGAGTCTATAGTCCTATTTCTAATTAACATGACTTAACTAGACACAATGAGCAATCTCACAGTCTAAGCACACTCCTGTGACAGTCCTACGAAAAATAATCTGGAAAGGTTTAAAGGATTTCAGTCCAAAAACCTGGTTATTTTTTCTATCATCACAACTCAATTTCATTTCAACTTGCAGCTTTTGAAGGAAGCAGTCAAGAGCAGTATTGGAAGATGAGAGCCAGTATCATCATTACCCATATGCAAAACAGACATAACATTTACTTCCCACAAAAAGACACTCTGATGTTTTCATTATCATTAATAAAATGCCTTGCAATCCACAGATGGAAAACAGTGTCTAAATTCAAGCAGTTCTATCCATAAGAAAGATTTTGCTCTTCAGTACACAGACAGCCACTGATTGTTTTGGTCTTTCTTTTTCCTAGAGAATATTCTGTTGTTTGGTCTTTGGTTTGTGCATTTATCCTTGTCTTTGGAATCAGACAACACTGGGTTCCAGCACAATGCTTTGCACATTTGGCATACTGAATTTTAAAGAGCCCCACCTTTTTATGAAGTCATGAAGAAAATTTTCAGTTAGGGAAATTAGTACCATATACATTACAAAATAGGAGGTTTTAGGTCTGCAAACTCACAATCTTCACCAAAAAGTAATATTACTCATCTCTAGTGATCAGATTTTTTAAATATTATTTATTTATTTAAATAAATAATAGTTATTCTATTTAAATAAATAATAGTTATTTAAAGAAATAGTTATTCTATTTTTTAAATATCTCTTGTATTTATCCAAGAACAACAAAATCAGGGACTTAAGCAAGGAATAAATAGTATTTTTACCCATATCTGTACTGTACCAGCACTTTGTCAGGAGCAGCTATTTTGAATCTGCTGTCTTGAGGCATTAAAGCAAAGGTCATGGTTACTTGTGCTCATGAAAGATTGTGTGGTCTTTCCCATAAGCTTCAGGTGACAAATGCAGAACCTTGGACAAAATCCAACTCAGGAAATTGCCTCCTAACTACATACAATAATTTCTACAATTTCAATTGAGTAATGTATTTTTCTCCACACTTCATCTTAAGCTCCTGTTCTTGGGCAGCCTTCAGTAACATGAACATTTTGCACAAGAGTTGTTTTGAATTCTAAATACTCCTAAATAGTTTAATTTAATTAAAAATTTTAGCAACTGGTTTCAAAGGAACCATAAGAGCTCAAGCTTTTCTATTGCCATTTCATGTTGAAGAATTAACTTCTTGCGCTAATGCAGCATTTTTCTAAACTCTGTATTTAACTTCACAATTGGCAATTTCTGATTATTTTTTAATTTATTTTTCTCCTACATATATTAGAAAAAAACCTTCTTTTATAACCTATCTTGCTATAATCTGATTGGAAATTCTTAGCATATGGAAAGAAGACTTGTTTCTTTTATTCTTTTAGAATAGCAGATCTAATGGACAATATGGTTTTAGTTGTTTACCACAAAGCTGAATTAGTTAGAGGACAATGGTCAAAGGCTAGATACTTTCAGCTGGTTGAAAATGTAAGCAGAATCCCTGAATTAGCTTGTAATGCCATTATGAGCCTGAAATTTATGGGAAACATTAGGACTAAGGTTCTGTGAATATTATGGTTGAAGGTTTTGGAAAAACTTAACTCAGCAAAGATACCAGAGAGCATAATCCAAGCTTGCTGTCCCACAGTAATTTCCCAGCTGAACATTATCTGTCAGTAATTTCCCAGCTGAACATTATTATCTGCTTCTCTCCAAGAGCAGCCCCTGGGCAGTGACCCTTCTGAGGAGGCCCTGGGTCTCAGCTGGCTCTGTTCCAGCAGCTTGAGCAGGGTGAGCTTTATAGTCGGTGAAGGGGGGTGGCTGTCTTGGTGCACAGGGAGTGTCACACTAAATCACTTTTAACAGGTTTTGTTTTGCAGACACATGCTGTTTCCACAGGTTTCCACACCTGCTGGAAATCTCAAACACTTTTACAAATGTTGAATGACTTTGTTCTGGAAGATGCATGTTCAAAGGCTACACCTTTTGTAAAAACATAATTCCCATGCTTCACTTTGTGAGTTTTCCTCTGTATTATAACACCCAATAGTGAATGAAAAATATATTTATATTCTGTGAAGAAAGATTATCACCTATGAAGACATAGCCTGTAAAGTTCTTCTTGTCTACTTAGGCTTATTTCCTTCCAACTGCATATATTTTTTCTGAGTCAGTTTTAGATAATCATATTATTCTCAGCTAAGTTTTTCAAATGATATATAAAGTACTTATTTTATCAAACAGCTGCCACCAAATAGTCTTAAAATGGAAGATTAAAACCCTCAAAGTCAGTCAGTGACAGCATTATACTTGCATTTACAATCTTAATACAGCCACGGGTGTAGGAGCTGTGAATGCCATTTGCATATACTATTTCCTCAACATAGGATCTTCTTATGATCTTAAAAATATATGCGAAACTCAGCAGAAAATTAAGAGCAGGTCAATTTTCGCAGATAAATTACAGGAAATGGAAGAATGTTTGTCCATGTGTTTTGAAATCCCATATATTTAATGCAGTTTCTAATATGTGCAAGTGAAGTTGGGCTGTGGGGATGAAGGGAGAACTGGAGGGGTCATGGGATAATAATCATGTTTCCTAGGATCAATAATCTATGAGGAAGGTGTCATTTAATAGAAAACATCAGCCTGTAATTGCAACCCTAATATGATACACTGTAAATTGCAAGCTCAACAGTGCTCTTTGAGGTTATCAGGAAGTGCAATACTCTGAATGTTTACACGTTCTTTCAATAATCTTCTATATCCAAGTTTGGGGCTCTTTTATTTCTTCACAGCTTTAATGGTCTTCTAATACTGTTTTCTCTTGTTTTATTTTGTAATTTAATGTATTATACACAAACTCGTGAGGATGAAGAGAACCAGTTAAAAAGATTTTCACAAAAATATATTGTGGTTTATAGAGTGAGAAATAATTTAACAGGTATGAACACATACTATGAACAAATACTTAGACCCGTAATTTATTTAATCTCTGACATTGTATTTCTCTTTCTAAATATCTACTCTACAAACTTTTCCCAACCAGTTCCCATAAAGTACAACACCATTGCATGGGTGATCATTATTAAGAGTTAAAGTTCGGATTTAAACTGTTTCAAGCTGAACAAAATGAAGCAAATTGTTTTCTCATTTGTACTGTTATGCAAAATTTCCTTAATAAGTTATTGTTTAGTGGACCTTCACAAATATTTTGTGATGAAATCCAGAGCAAGGAGAGAATCCTCACTCATATTGAATGTTCAGAAATGTTTCCTCCAATATGCCCATTTCTTAGAATGCTGTTCATACCATAGACCTTACACTTTCAAGTGCATAAATATCAGAAAGTGGTATTCAGTGGTATTCATAACCAAATCAAATATCAGAAAGTGGTATTCAGTGGTATTCATAACCAAACCAAAGAAAATAGATATTTTTTCTGCTTGTTATTTTGTTATCTTTTTTTTGTATTTCAGCTTTGTCCATCAGCTAGTTATTTAAAACTTCAAATTTTCTTCCCAAATAACTTATTTATTCTTGTCTCTCCCTGGTGAAAATATAGGGCTAATTTATATGCAGCAAACACATAAAAATTCCACAATATTCTGCATAAATATTTCTCTATCCTTTCATACAATATTTCATTGTGACAGAACTTGATTTCTCTACAGTTTTAACTGAATACATGTTATATACCTTTTAATAAATCATAAGAGAATACCTATTAGATAAAAAGAAAGAAAAGTTAAAAATGCTGATATGGATTTCCTATATCAAAAAAAATTTGCTATTTTTCCTGTAGCAAAAGAAAAAAGGAATAGCTGCTTAAAAAAAAAAATCCCCTTTATCAATCTAGCAATTTTAGAGCCTATTTTATGCATAGCCTAATTCAACACAGAGCAGAGATACCTTGCCCATCTGGGGTGACTGTATGCTCCAGTATCCCCATTATCTGGGGGTTTTTTCTGCTCAAAATAGGTCCTGTAGCTTTAAAAACCATAAAGCTGTATGCTTTTCCCCTAAAAGGGCATGTTACAAGGATTAAGGCAACAAAAAATTTCATTTTAGCAGTTTTGTTGGCCTATGCTGGAGGAAAATTATAGACAATAAATATTTTTTCCTCTACTCTGGTACTTCCCATGCTCTCAAAAATGATTATAAAGATCTTTTTAGGTTCATTATAAAGATCTTTTTAGGTTCAGGTTGGGAAAAAAAAAGGAAAAAAAAAGAAATTATAATTTCTCAAGTTAGGGAAATACATCAACTTCTAAATGACTGTAAAGTAGGGCAGATGCACCAAAAGCACTTTTGGAATGGTAACTTTTCATTTTCCTGTTTCAGCATTAAAACTTAGAGATTAAATTCTGTTCTATTTCCCTCTAGTGACTACTTTCATTGAAATAGGATTTCATTCAGATTTATTGTGAAGTAGCAGAATGGGAGATGACCCCTTAAGGCAGCCACTCATTACTCTTGTAGCAAATTATGTAATTTCTGAATTTGATTTCCAGTGCACATGAGGCATAAGATGTGCTGTGGTCAAAAAGAACAGGGATGAGGATCTAACATAGAGAAGGGCTTTATTCAGGTTCTCTAAAATGGATTTTGAAGATGCTTTTAGTTTTGGTATCTGCTGCTCTGTGAACATGTGTTTTGAGATCAACTTCCACAAATTCGAGTGAGACTTACCATTTTTCTCATGTTAGGGCAGGTTTTAAATAGTCTGAACCAATTACTTCTACATAAAAAGCTGAATACCTATTTGACACATATCTGGGCACGCAGTGGAAATTTGCAGGCATTGGAAATTTTGCTCTAGGTTTATGACCTTTGAGAAATTTTACCTATTATTCATTCTTCAGTGTTGGGAACTTAGAGCAGAAGAGTAAAATAAAACCAATTCTAAGAAAAGCTTTGCCAGAATTCTTTGCCAATCCCTTTTCCTTCCTATTATAGCCCCAAATTTTATTAATATAAAATTTTTTAAGAAAGTAGTGGGGGGAAAGCTTTTACAAGAAAATAAAGGTGGTTTTTTTTCCTTTCTAACAGCAAGAAGAAACATATAGCAATTCCCACATGGAGTAATACAAGGGAACACAAGTAAGTGTGTGTACAGGCCTACTGCCATCACTGAAGATAATCTCTTGTATATCTTAAAAATTTTTGACATCAGCTCATTGAATTTTAAAAATGAATCTTCATTTATAATTTGCACAAACCCCGATGCTGTGCAAACCCACAAGCCCAGCCACCTGCAATGAGTGTGAATGTCTCAAAGCCATGGTAAGATGTGGCTGATTCCTAGGTCATCCTTTCCATGTGCTTCCCAGACTTCCAGTCAACAGATCACCTTAAACCATGAAAGCTTCTGCCTGGCACCATGCTTTCTTTTCCAGAAAATGTGTTTGAAACAGTGTAAAGGTAATATGAAACTAAACACAGCTTTGCACAACTTAGTAGATATTTCCTGATCACATTTGAGACGCAGAAGACACAATGGATTGATCTTTGTAGGTATTATGCCTCTAATTACTGTGGCTGGATAATCTTTCCCCTTTAGGTAAATAAGTTAAATCAGAACTAAAGCATTATAAGTCAGTTCTGGAGGTTTTTCTGGGTTTCTTTTGGCTCTGTACTAACCAGGAAACAGCACTCCAGGCTGGACAAGGAATTTTCCATCCTTCCCACCCTCACTGCCTTTGCTTTGCCTACAGTCCTAATACATCTTCAGCTACCAGTGAACAAAACCATGATGTATCCACATGCATCTTTGCCTGTCTCTTGTCAGGTACTCCACTGAAAACAGAATTATAGGAAGTACTTAACAGAAGACCTTTTTGTAGTGAACCCATTATCTTCTGAAATGTCTTTATTTCAGTGCAACTGCCTTTCCATTCACTTGATTTGTATTTCCTGTCACAGTCTAAGGAATTTCTATATTATTTTCATTTCATAAATCCATCATATGAGATTGTTTTAAGAAAGTCAATAATATTATATCTTTTTCTTCATTCATCTTGAGAAAGAACATTTTTTAACTTCTACATTAATGATGAAAAATTGACTGCAGTTTTGCAGAAGAATTTACTTATTAAAATCTGAATTAATCATATAAAAGGGAAATCCTCATTGCCTTATAATGTAGTATCCACAAGATCTGAAAAGTGAGTTTCTTTGTCTTGGGTTTTATCTTTGCTCTCATAATCTTGTTTATTTTTCTCTGCAATAATACTACTTCTGGTCTATGAACTACCCTGGATATAATATTTAAAGTAATAATTACATGGTTCAGAAAATTTGTCCAAATGTTTTATGATTTACTAAATTAAAATCAAAACTTAATTTCAGATTTTAAGAAAATACATGTAATTTTTGTTCATTTTCAAGGGGAAAATATAGGTCATTTTCTGCTTAAGAAACGATACTGAAGGCATGAAATTTATACCAACAGATAATTTGACTGAGAAAGTACCAGACTTTAAATGCTTCCATATTGCCTAATTTAATTATTTAGCAGACATAAGTCTATATATCTTTTTAGGTTCTCATTGAAAAATAAAACAAAGGACATGTTCTCTGTGTATTAAGGATTACTGATACTATTCTGAATCCTAGGTGATGTAGGAATAAAAAAACTGCAAAAATGTTGAAGATGAAAGCAAATTGTCATGTTTTGGTCAGAAAGATAAGGTGGACAATGCCTTTTCTGGGCAACTAACAAAAATATTAAGAGCACAGGGCAGGTTTGGGGTGGACTCTTCCATCATCCAGACCACTGGGAAAACAGGGAAGCAGGAGCATATTGGTAACAATATTTTATGGTGATATATCCATTTCTACAAAAGCTACAGAAAGCAAGTAAAGGAAAAGGCCCTTGACTGTGCTTCTGGCCAGCCTGGAAGAACAGGTTGAGATTGTGCAGATGCCAAGTAACCTGTCAGAGTGACCATGAAAGAGATGACAGAATTAACAAGCCTCAGATGGTTAGAAGGGAGAACACAAACATCATAAATCATGGAGCTCAGGACAGCAGACTGCAATAAACACTCGGAGGTGGAAGTGCTAGATTTTTACATAATGTCAGTAAAAAGGGGAGTAGGAATTGGAGAGAGCTGGTAGTGCTGTTAAAACAAACAAAAACAAAAGGAACAAAAAACAGGACAATTCATAGTATGCTGAACAAAGTATCCATCCTAGAGTGTCAACAGTCTAGGAATAAAATGAAAGGTGAAAGATAACTAGTGACAAAGTAAAACATAGGAGAAAATTTGTTCGTATTAGAATATTAAGAAAAATGCTGGTCTGTTTCTCAACAGGAATCTCGAGAAGGTCACAGTGTTAATGTCATCTTTGCTTCCCTCTTCAGTAAAAATGTCAACTCTGATCTTACAGCTAAGAAAATGAGCTGCAGAGATAGAGATGAGTAATAAAACCAGAACAACAGATTGGAAAATAGGTAAATGAGAGGTTCCAAGATAGGCTCAGTAGAAATTCTCCATGGGTGTTTTCCTTAAGCCTGCCTTTTGTCCTACAGATGATAAATCATTATGTTTTGAAAACCAGTCAAAAATAAATTAGGCTCCACGAACTCAGAAAAACCACATCTAATTAAACTACATCTAATTAAAACTACATTAAAAAAGAAAAAAAAAAAAAAAGGCCAAAGGAGAGAAAACTACTCAGCCTACTTTCAGTTTTAGAAAAATCTTGAAATTAAGAGTCAAACAAACCATTCACAAACACCTAAAAGACAGAAAAATCCTGACTGCCTGCATGGACCTTTCAGCCTTTCAATATCAAATAATAGTAAGGTAATCTAATTCTTTGTATGAGATCAGATTTGCTAAGGTATAACAATGAAAAATAAATAAGACAAAAATAAACAGTCACAAGAGGAGTTGTTGGTCACACGATAACCTGAAGTTGCGTGGGAGTGCTGTTCTGCTGAAAGGCTCTGGAGAGGGATCTGGACAGGCTGGATCCATGGGTCAAGGCCAGCAGTGTAAGATTCAACAAGACCAAGTCCCAGTTCTGCATTTGGGTCACAACAACCCCAGGCAGTGCCACAGGCTGGGGCAGAGTGGCTGGAAAGCTGCCTGGTGGAAAAGGAGCTGGGGGTGCCCTCTGACAGCAGCTGAACAGGAGCCAGCTGTGCCCAGGTGGCCAAGCAGGCCAATGGCATCCTGGCCTGTGTCAGCAATGGCGTGGCCAGCAGGGCCTGGGCAGGGATTGTTCCACTGTACTCAGCACTGGTGAGGCCACACCTCAAATCCTGCGTTCAGTTCTGGGCCCTTCATGACAAGAGAGACATTGAGGGGCTGGAGCATTGAGGGCAACAGAGCTGGGGAAGTCTTGTGAGGAGCAGCTGAAGCTGTTTAGCCTGAAGAAAAGGAGGCTCAAGGGGGGTCTTCTCTCTCTCTACAACCACCTGAAAGAAGGCTGTAGCCAGGTGGGGACTGGGCTCTTCTCCCAAGCAACAAGCAACAGGACAAGAGGAAATGGCCTCAAGGTGCAGTAGGGGAGATTTAGATTGGATATTAGAAAAAGCTTCTTCGCTGAAAGGGTGGTCAAGCATTGGAATAGGGAAGGGAACATGCTGCCAAGGGAAGTGGTGTAATCACCATTCCTGGAAGCATTTAAAAGACATAGACTGGCACTTATGGATATGGTTCAGGGGAGGGCTTGGCAGTGCTAGGCTGATGACTGAACTCAATGATCTCAGGAGTCTTTTCCATTGTAAATGATGCTCTGATTGTATAAGTCAAAATTGAACTTCACTGATTTGAGTATCCTTTGTCTGATAGAAGCCACTAGCAGGTGTCAACGAAGAACATGAAAAAAGCATGGTAAGAATGCATTTAACCTTTATGTGGTAGGCTGGTTTCAACAAACATGCAACTTAATGACTTTCAGAGCTGGAAGTTGCAACAACTATTTTGGGATATTCCATTCAAAATTAAATTATATTTAAGTACAATATTGCAGAACTGGCTATTATAATATATTTTCAAAAATCAATTACATAACATTATGAATATAATATGTATAAAAAGAGATCATATCAAAGTTGAAGAAGTTTCAAGTACTGAAAGATCTAGGAATAAAACTCCAAGTAATCTTAAAAGATTAAAGAACAATCCTGAAAAACCAGGATTCATATTAGAGGGAAAAGAAAAAAAGTTATGCATTTAGATTACACTACACAGATAGAGGATAGAGAATAACAGATCTGCTTTGCTGTAAAAGATCTGAGGATTAAAATGGATCAGATCAGAGCACATGCCAATAACATTGCTAAAAGCAAACATACTGCCTAAATGAAAGGCTGGCTGTAAGAGCTGGTGCAGCACCCACTGGAGTAGGTTTTCAGTTACAAGCACTGCTCCTCCAGAATAGTCTAGGTCATCTGAAAGGAGCTAAGAGTGGGGAATGAATGATAGAATTCAATAAAATATTGTTCAAGAAGGGTTGAATGGGTCATATAATCTAAATGAGAGACATTTGAAAGGAACTTTAACATTTTTCAGATGTGAAAAAAGCAGCTGTAAGCAATTCTCCATGAACACTACACATAAAGCAAGAAGTTTCTCACATATATACCAAAGAGGAAAATTTAAAGCCAGGTCTTGCAAAAACTTTTGGACAACCAAAGTTATTCACAAAGCAGCTCAGTCTTCATCACTGGAGTTTATCGAGGAAAAAATAGACAAACATGTATCAAAAAAAGCTTAGTCATAAAGGACACAGCTTCATGTTAAGGGAATTGTCATCCTGGGTCTTTTCCTTTTTTTTTTTTTTTTGGTGTTCTTTTAGTTGCTTTCCTATCTGTTTTTGCAGAGGTAAATAACTACTTGAACAACTCACCCATGGATGTTGTACAGTCTCAAGTAATTCTAATTACATTTGAAAATACAAGTCTTTCCTACAAAATACACTGTCTTGCAAAAGTTAGTATATGTGGCTTTATAAGGTCTTTTCTTATTTTTTTCTGAAGGAGATTAAATTACATGCTTTTAGTGCTTTCTTCTGGCCTTACTATCTAGATGTTATGAATAGATTAACTGAATACTGTTGAGTACTGCAACACATTGCCCAGAGGTGTTATAGAATCTTCAGCCCTGGGCAATATGCTGTAATTGACCCTGCTTTGAGCACTGGTTTGGATTGCACAGTCTCCAGAGGCCCCTTCCAGCTTCAGCTCTTCTGATTCTGTGAGATCCTGTGATTTCTAGATTGCAACTACATTAAGTGCATCTTATCACCATGAATCAAGTGAAAACTCTGAAGCATTCAAGAATGAAAAGAAGAAAAATCGATGTGAAGAGCATTTTCTCTCCTGTCATGGTCCACATGGCTTTTTTTTTGGTGATGTATCCTAATTATTTTTGTTCCAACTGGCTTGCTTTTCTAATGAAAATTAGGCTGTTTTCTGCTCTTATGAGTGTGGGGAATGAATCTGGTGCAAGTTACAGACCTTGTGAGATGCCACCCTGTATGTATGTGATAAGCAGTGATACAAAAACTAGAAGGCAGTTTGGTAAAATAGAGAACATGATGAGATGCTCTGTATGAATTGGGAACTATAAAGACCAATTTAGCACAATAGTTTAGAATGGATAATATAAAATTTTAAATGAGAAAAAGGTAAGTTTTCAATGGAATTTGCTTAAAAGAAAAATAGACAAATTACTGGAAGATGTTAAGTGTGCAAAGAAAGACAGGGAATGAAGGCAAAACCAGTAGGAGTCAGCTTCCACAGCCCAGTGAGGGCTGCTGTCTGATTCTAGGCCCTCTCCACTGAAATCTGGAGTTGTGCCATATGCAAGTCACATCTTTGACTGATATAAACCTAAACCTTCTTTGAATGAGATTTTTTTAGTAATGGTTCTATTTAAAAGCTCACAGAGAAGGTTTACCTTTATCCCCAGGACAGCAGAAGCAGAACCTATCTAACCCACTTCTCTGTTAAGCCTATATTTTCAGAATAAGATTCAGCTCCTTTGATTTATCTGATCCCTCAGCAGAAACCATAGACATGGATAGTGGAAACAAATCCTTCTCATGATGCAAAGAAGAGATAGATGCTTCTGAGTGGGAGTGAGAATCACAAGTAAACCAGCAAGCACTAAGCTAACCAGAGCTAGCAGTATGACATGGTGTCCCCTTACTGAAACTCTGAGTTAAAAGCTTGTGCAAGCCTGACAATTAGAGACTCAAACCATGTCCTGGATGTTGGCACTTACACCAAGTACTTTGGAAACAGAACACTCCTTAATTCCTTTAAATGGCTGAAAAATGGAAGTGGTGATTATAATTTATGTTATAGATTAGAAGTTAAGTGCTCTTATGCAGGAAATAGAAACTCTTGAATATGAGACCTTCCCCATCCTGGTGGTTCAAACTCAAAATTTCCATCTTCCATCAGCACAGCTTACCAATTTTAGAAGGAAGCTGTGGATGAGAATTGCTTTCCTGCAGAAGCTCTGTCATCATGCAATAAAGAATTCACTCTTCCCATATACTACGAAATTTACTACTCAAATTTACTAACAAATTGAGAATGTAATTTCATTTTAAAATGAAAAATAAAGGCAAAGTCACTGTTAAAGAGAATTCATCTGTGAATGGCAAATTGCCTCCCGAAGCAAATGCACTCATTATGCTCTAAGAAAGGATGAGATCTCCCACAGTTAAATAAAACTAGTAGGAAAAATAATTGCTTGATAAATCAGAGTAATTAAATTTTGCACATGTGAACGCTACTGCACCTCTGTCTTAAGTACAAGGCCAGCCCTGTAGCAGAGAAGCAGCACATAAAGCTCAGCCTTCACTTCCTGAAAAATGTACTACTGAAAGAAATAGCACACCTTTTCCCTTTTAGCTCTTCACTAATGAGGAATGGGAAATCTTGCCCCACAAATCTATTGGGATCAGAGCAGCCAGAAACTGTGATGATGGTATCTAATTCCAGTTCACCTCCTGCAAACATTCCACCAATCATTAGTGTGTCTTCTAACATTAAAAAAAGACAAAGCAATAGACTCTGCTTTTCTTTGGGAACCTGTCTGACAGGTCATTTGTTAGTTGGTCCGTCTTACGTGTTAATTTTTGTGTGCCTAGTAAACAACTGTTTCCCCTGATAGAACTTCCATAGGAAGAATAAACTTTGGCCACTATCCTTTCAAATTTCAAAAGTTAATTCTTGACCATTTAAACAATTTTTGTGTTTAGGCTATTTAAACACAGTTATCTACATCTAGGGATGCACACATTCATCAGCTTTTCATTTGCCGGCTGCAGTCAGCAGAAATCCAGCCAATGCAACCTAGAGCACCACTGAGTTCACCCCAACCAAGGGAAGCAGCAGCTGCTGAGCTGAATCACTCACTCAGCTCCAGTGACTCCAGCCTTGATCTTTATTGACTCTAACTTTGATACTGAGGGCTCAATCCATTGCCCACACAGGAGGAGCCAGTGCCATTTGAGATGGACAGCATAACCTGCCTGTCCTGTTGGCAATACATCTTGCAGAGCTGTCAAGGTGCCTTGCACACTGCAGGGCATCTGAAATGCCAGCAGTTCCTGTGTGAGGGTGACTGAAGCAAGCCTTTAGGCCATGAACAGACTCCTGCAGGGAGGCGTAACAAATTTAGGTATCTTGGTTGTCAGCTGAATCTCTGGAATTCAGGAATTTGAACAGCTTTATCTGCAAAGGCCACGGCACAGCCACAGGAGCAGTAGCACTCATAAGAAGTGGCTTATTCTGGTTTCCCTCCTATTCAACAGGCTAACAGGAGGAAAGCACAGCACAAGCTCATTCATATCTATTCCTCAGGAGTACAAGCATGCCTTGCATACTCTGTCTTCAAAACCAGTCAAGCAGAAATCACCAGCAATTACTTTCACAAGAGTTACAGAAGAATGATTTTGGGCTTAGGGTCATTTTAAGGCATAGCTATATGATCAGATTTAGATGATCATAAGTTAACTCCACATTTTTTGTCACCTCAGGTTCACAATGCATTTAGACAGAATAACCTTATTACAGAATAACATGTGAACTAAAAATTCACACCTCTCAGTTTATTCATGCAGGCTCAGTAAATGGCAAACTGGGCTACAATCCAAGCTGGAACTGGCCTGTGCTGCAGAATCTTGGGCAGAGAGGGCATCAGATACCAACCTTTGTGTATTTAGGTATACTCAGATACTTTGGTGCTGACCCCCTCACTGCAAGATCACCAGGAATTTGGTATATTGGAAAATCAGGCAACAAAGGACTCATGAAGCACTGAGAGAGCATATCTATACAGAAACATGTATTCACCTTTTGGCAGTCTGTTTTTGACAAAAGGAAAGTTGCCGTTTATTAAGAGAATCTAAACAAAAGATAGTAATTTTCCCAAAAGCTTAATGTTCTGTAAATATCAGTTCCCTGAGCAATTTCCTTAAAAAAAGTTCAGATGATCTTATTACTCATGTGATCTGTGCATTTAGTCTCCTTTTAACTTCTCCACTACAGCATTTCTGTAGGAATTGACCATAATAAATGTGATTATGGATGCAGTTTACTCAGGTATAGCTCCAGATATAACTTATCCATTTGGTGGCTAGCTATTCTTTTAGTCTAAATATTGCCAGATGACTGAGCAAGTTCTTTGAGCTTCTTCCCAACGTGCCTCTTGTGTGTATGTGTCGTGTCTGGCAAAAACTGTAGTGTCCACTGAGAGAAAGAAGACATGGAGCAGATGCTCGACTGCATTTCTTTCCCTGCTTGACTGCAGTGACTGCTCTGAGAAATAAACAATCCACTCGGTAAAACAAACTGCTGCAAATGCTCACTATGGGTTCTATCATTTGATTATTACCTTGTTTATACTCTTTTCCTAAACAGGTTTATTCAAATTCCCCTACCAATCTATACACTCCTGAATTTTTATCAGCTATATCTCTTCCCTCCAGGCAGAGCCCACACTTCCTTTCTGCTACAAGACTTTTTTATCTACACGTAGGATTGAATTTTGTGTTTGATTTTGTAAGGTACTTATTCTTGGAATTAGTTCCTGCTTTTTTATTAAGGGGTGGCATATTCTATAAAGTATTCCATCTCTAAATCAGACAGTGAGAGAAAAAAAATGTGATGTCTCCCATTTTCAGATTTGAAAGAGCAGCTGATGTCAGAAAGGAAGATAAAAAGTTGACCTTATAACAATCTGGTTCATGATGATGCTGCCTTTTAGTCTCAATGTCCAATTTATCTCAGAGCACATGCAGGGTGAAGACTGCAAAGTAAGACTAATGGGTATGGCAGAAACATGTGCAGTAATTCATCATCATAACAAAGCATAGCACAATTATCAAGAATTTCCTGTAGATGTGCCATGATTACATGGAAACAAATTGTTTCGTCTGCTCAGTTAGAAGTGCAAGAATACTGAACCAAAAACCAGAAAGGGATTGTTCCCATCTACATACACAAATTATCCTTTTAGGAAATGACAAATGTACAATTTGGCTTTCTTTTTGGGTTTGTACACTGAAATAGTATTCATTCAGTGCCTGGCCAAATGGGTCTCTATGTTCTGCAGCAGGACACCACAAAAAACAGGAAGAAGAGGCAGCTGGCTGCAGGGTTTGAGGAGTTAATGGATGTAATCACAATATTTTTTTCCTGCTTTCCAAAGATTTTATTGCAGCAAAAATTTCAAGTAGAATGAAGGAAGGGAAACCTTTAATTAGTTGCAATTTACTTATTAAAAAAAAAAAAAAACAAAACAACTTGTCTCTGCTTGGCATATCTTCCTGAGAACAGACTAACATCAGCATCACTTTGTGACTAATTTGGTTTGGTGCTGTTCCTGGTGTTCAGCTACCTGGAGTACAGTTTAGGCTGCTGTTTATTTGACTCTCCTCCCTGAGGACCACTCTTCTGTAGGAAAATTAAAGCTATGCAATGCTTACACAGACATTTCTTGCACTTCTGCTGGAGAACAAGACCCATTCTGAGTAAGCACTAATAATAGACAACATTGCAAGTAGCTGCTTGGGGCTCACATGCCTGAGAGACACAATATTAAAGGAGAAGTCACTGCTGAAAGGAGCAGATAGATTGCATTTGCTATCACAGATCTCTACTGTGTTTCAGTGATCATGCCACTTAGGTAAAGTGGGACTTTGAGAGCTAAAGTCTAATTAAAATAAGTGGGCGTTATATAACCATGCTCAGAAGGCAAATTTTCTGCAATATTCCTTAGTGACTAGAAGCTGCCTTTCTTTAAAGCATTTACACAACTCAGCTCTAGCAATTTAATGGTTGGAAGATGATAAGGAAATAAATTAGATTTTGGTACACAGCAGTCAAATTAATTTCAGGGGTATATGTAAGGCTTAGCACTTAAGTCCCATAACCACGTCATGACCCATATCAACTGGAAGGTCCCAGTTTTTCAGGGAAGGCTGGATAGCACACATTACACAATTGCTTTTTAGAAGTTGTCATCATGCATCATGACAAAAGTCATGTTTCAGGGAATGCCTTCACTCCACCAGGATATCTATTATGGTCAGGGATGCATTGCTGAGGTTCCAGGGATGCATCTGGCTCAGGGAGTCAATGTAACCTTCCTGTCTTTTGCTTTGTTTTAATTGGTTTGCTTTTGTTGCTTTCATGATTTTCTTCCTCAAATAATTTCCTTTATTGTTCTTGTCTTTTCTCATTTTTGTCTCTTTCCTGGTTATTTCCAGATGAGCACCAGGATGGAAGTCCCATGGGGAGCCCCCCTTGGCCCATTTCCGCTAAATCCAATAGCCAGCCTTGGCAAAGTGAAGACATTCTTATCAGAAGCAATGGGGGGGAACATTGGTGGGGGGTCTATTTTTGGTGTCACAGGTTGGTGACAATGTGTCACACTACTGCAGTCCAGGCAATGCTGCAGCCACTGTGCTCTGCCAGCCCTTCTCTGAAGTACGGCCATGAAGGAGCCGTGGAAGGTGCAAAGACACCTCAGTTCACTCCCTCTGTCTGAGCCTGGCTTGCCAGCATTGCTTCCTTAAGGAATGCTGCACAGAACTCAGTCTCCAGGGAAGGGGAGCCTGCTGCAATCAACCTCATGAAGGAAAATATATCAGCCTCAAATTAATTTCACTGTATGGATGAATTCTGCCAAGTTCCTGGAATTTTCACAAACCAGTTTAATCTACCCTTAATTTACTGATCTACTTTTTAAAATGTAAACAACTCTCAAATAAGATTTTATTGCATTTGGATATAATTCTTGTCATGTTCTGTACTTTTCTGCTTCGTTTCCAAAGAATGTTGTGATGATTAACTCATGCATTATGTGATGCCATGTGTAATGCTCCCTTGTGACAATAACTCAAATTGCTATTTTCATGCTATCTTCCTGTCTCTCACTCTTGTTTTATTTTTACTCTATCCTCTTACTCATTTGAATAGAAATATTTTCAAGAATATATTTCTGTCTCCTTTTTCCAATTGACTGCCAGCTCACAATCTAGAAAAATGGGTAAGTGTAAAGATCCAGCTCCCACAACTTTGCTTCCAGTTGCTACAGAGATCACTTTCCCAGGAATTCTCCTGGACCTTCATCTGCAGAGCTCAGTCACTCATCAAAACATCAGCAAGTTTTATGGGAACTCTTTGAATGCCTGGTTAGTAAGGGTTCAGCTCAAACAAGCAAGGAGCAAGCTCATAGCTTTACAACTTTTGTTATATTCAAAATGAGATTCAGTACTTTTAAAACTTTATTCTGGATATCAATAGAGAAAGAGAGCTTCTGGATGTTAACTGATCATGGATGAAATGGAAATTATCCTGTTGAATATTAATTATTCTTAACCTGAATAAAGGTGCAGATAAATCCATTTCATTTTACCATTTGAATAGAAGAAATAGGACTCAAATTTAAAGTCCCATTATTCTGACAGTGATGTAGGAACTTGTATAACACGCATGGAGAACCTACAGCAATGGAAAATCCTGAAAAATCTAGGAGAGAAGAAAGTGACAGCAGAAGACATGCAATCAAGAGAAATTTGAGGTTTCTCTTGAATTCTAGTTGTCCTTGAGCACATCAGTAATAACCTATTACTGTTCACAAACTCCATATCCCAAATCTATCTAGAAAATTTTAAGAAAACTAAGGACAGGAAAATTCAGCTTTCAGGAGCAGGAACAGTTTAATCACCTATTTTTCACCAAGTGTTCTGTGTACAATTGTCCCAACAAAGGAGTAACCAGAATAAAACCAGGAAAGTCCATACAAATAGATTTTTGAAGTTAATAACTCTTGTGAGCCTATCCAGGGCTGGCACTAGGAAACTCTATCATTCCATAACAAGAAGTACAGTCTAAAAACACTGATTTAAAGTCCACCTCCTTGTGAGAACAGGACAGTTCTCAAAATACTCTAAGCAGTAGTTTCTAGTTTAGCTATAAATACACAAAGCAATGGCTTTGCCCTTCCTTGTCTTGAAATCTACCCAAGTTTGGAATTCAGTATCCACTCCTCAGTGGCTTTTGCTACTTTCAGTTGCTATATATAAAACAGAAAACTGAAATTTACATTAGGTGGTTCTGTATGACTGTGCTCAATCATTAAAAATGTTTCCTGCATATAGGGGCTATATGGATGCAACCTCAATAGCTGCCAGACATTGGGATGGAAAAGGCCTGTGTGCTTGTGTCTTTCACATCACAACCTGATCACCTGTTCTTTTATCCTATCACATCACAACCTGATCACCTGTTCTTTTATCCTATCACATCACAACTTGATCACCTGTTCTTTTATCCTATCACTCCCACAGAGGGAGCACCCCAAGGAACATCTCCAGCCAGATTCTTCCTCCTTGCTGTCAAGGTCACTTACAGACATTAGGTCACTTACATTCATCTATCCTTAGCCAGTAAACTGAAAGACATTTCACTTTCTTTGTACATCCTCATCTAATAATGTTTCTCTCTGAATTGCCTCCAGTTCACTGCACTGTTAATTAACTTTTATGCACTACCAGAGATGAATGCATCTCAGCAGTGACTTAAGTAATTTGTCTACAGCTTGTGTTTCAGTTTCCATTCATAAAACACTTCAACCTATATTAGTCAGAATTGTCCCCCTTTGTAATATTTTTGCATTTCCATAGTGTCTCTCATTGTAAAGTAAAAAAGGACAGAGCAACAGAGGAAGTAAAAATTTAAATACCACTATTTGTCTTTGACTGAAACACTCAACTTGGTTAGGGGGAAAAAAAATTCTCTGAGTGTTTGTCAGCTCTGTACTTTCTACCTGCCATTTGCATTATTAAACAACAATATCTGAGCCTTGCCTTAAATATCAATATAACAGGACCTTAGTTGTTTAGCAATATTGTTTTAAGCTGATGTTTCATACAAAAAAAAAAAAAAAAAAACAAACCAAAAAAATCCACATAAGCACTACAAAATGTGTCACTGTAGCAAGGTTTTCTTTAACAGCCTGCAAACAGCACACAGTTTTTCCTGCACATTTTAAGGACATATCTAGAGTTCACAAGCACTTTCAATTTTATCACCTAATTATTAGAGAGACAATTTGGAAGAGTAAACAGTTCATACACCATCTGAAGCTCTTAGCATTACAATGAACACGGATATAAAATTATTTTGTTACATAATAGCAGAACGTGTCTGACTTACACAAATGTTGAATCATTTAGAGCTTAAAGCTGAGGTTTCCCACACTGATGGTCTATAGATTTCTGTCAGTGGTCTGCAGCTGAAGGTTTATTGTTGTCTGGGTACACAGTATTCATTCCCTATGGACAGTGGGGAGAGAAGATATTAATAACAAACAAAATGACCAAGAAAAAATACTTCAGTTTATCAGCAGCAGTAAAATATTTTTTTGCTAAAGACTGTAGTCCTACAATTTCTGCTAAGAATTTTTGCATTTTATTCTGATTTCGTCAAACATATAGTTTATACTGAAATTTTCTTTTTCAGACTGTTTTCTCTTTTCCAATGTATCCATTTATGAGAAAAAATCTGCACAAGATGTTATTTATAGGGCATTTTCAAGAGGCAAAATCCCCTCTCGAAAACAAGTAAAAAGGAAAGTGTTAGCTGGCTTAGGAAGTCTGATGTCACTGATAATGCCTAAAATGCAAAATGTGAATGTACAAGGAATTTAAGCAAGAAAAGGGAGCAAAACAATGACAACTTCATATTTTGGGACCAAACCAGGAAAGACAAAAGCATCTTAAGCTCAAAGATTTCACAATGAGGACTTTGTGACTTGTACAAGTCCTTGAGCCTGCAAAAGGACGATCAGGGAAAAAATAGGTGTGCTGAAGGGATGAACTAGCAGTGAAAACGTTAAATGTCTTTTTTGCCTTTGTCTTCACAGGCAAAACCTGCTCCTGGGCCTTTGTGTTGCTGCAAAGAAGAGGGGCAATAATCAGCAGTAGTTCAGAACAGCCTGCAGCCTGGACACACTCAGTGTAAGGGGCTCCTTTGGCTGTCCACAGAGGTGGCCAACACCACTGTGAGGTGACTGCTTATCACCTGGGAGAAACTGCACTCAAGGGGGACATAATGATTAGAAACAAGGCTAACATAGGCCCATTTTAGGGGAATGATGGCTACAACAGATACCAAGCCACAACCCAACACCTAGGGACCATAATAAACTCAGGAAGTAGAACTGCAGAAACCTCATTAAGTTCATCAAAATATCAGCTTGGAGTTCTAAGCAAAATAACTGCAAATTTTTTGGACCCATTTTGGGAAAAAAAAAAAGTGATTTGTTTTAGGATAAGCTGCTGAAGTATGTTTTTTAAACAAATAAAATGCTCAACAGTTTTGGTTTGTCCTGCTCCAAGTAAACCATGTCATATTTCAGTATACATCATTTTCATAAACAGTTGCTGAATTTGGCACAGTGCCATATATATGTAGAAAACATTTGGCCGTGGTTTTGTCAGAACTGCCTCTGTGACTGTCACAGCTCCCCTTTATTCTTCTGTCATTGTTTGCTCATCTTATTTAACATCATTCATTCTAATTTCCATGCTAATAAACTCAAATTAAAAGCCACAGATAAAAAGAGAAACCAACACGTACTACTACACAGAAAAAAGATCTTCAAATTGCTGTCTCAAAAACACATTTCAAATTTTTTTTTTTTTTTTTTTTTTTTTTTTTTTTTTTTTTTTTTTTTTTAACCAGCAATGGCTAAAATCAAGTTCAGGAATACATTCAAGAATATTTGTTTATTAAAACATGAAAACTTTCCACTACCAAAAAGTGGGTATTCAATTGCTCAGCAATCACAACCAATTCCAAACTTTCTCAGGTCTAATGAAACCACTGCTTTAACTGTATTAGTTATCCAAGTAGTACAACTTGCACTGCAGGATATAAAAGATTCATGTCAGTAGAGATTTAAGCTCAGAAAAGTAGAACAATACTTAATGGTTAGTGAACTGCACTGGAATATTCCTTAAAGCAATTTCTCTTTTTCTATGTCTGTGTTACACTGGGTTTTATTTCATCCAAGCCAAGTGAAAACTTAAAAACTTAAACAAGCTAGGGGTTCACTGCTACCCCAAAATTCAAGAAGAATGTGGTCATACACATTTGTTTCATAGAGAAACTGCTTTCAGAAAAGCAAGAAATCGTGAGACTTCCTGGTTAGCCCTAAGCTTAGAAGCAGTAATGAAAAAGAATAACTCTAATGAAAGCAGCAGATGAAGTAGGAAGAACCTTTCCAGAAGTGTAATTTTGGATGCTGAAATACACTGTAGTGAGAAGCAACCTGCATGAAAGATACACTGCAGTTCTTCCTAAAGCCTCTGTTTTGGTTTTCACCTAGTGAGACAACAGTGAACAATGGAACAATGGAAACAATAATTATACTGGCATGCCATGTTCTGCTCTTTTAATAGTATTTCCTCTCAAATATTTAATTCCACAGCTGCATTTTCTGAATATTTTAAGCTCGATTATAGAATTCCTGCAACCTGTTTTATACTGTTTCTGCCAGGCAATAACCCAAAAGAACGAAAACAAGCTAATACTCAGAGAGGTGCTGTGAGCATACTCACATGCCACATAGCCTAGCCACATGTACCTAACAGAATTCACAGTGCCTTCTATGAAATCTAATGCTTGGGAAAGTACAAAAAAATTTATTTAGCCATCAGTCTTTTGTCTGAGTTCACCACAAATTTTCAATTTCCTCCAGTTACCTTAATGTCCACAGGAGAAAAAGCTTGTGTTCAATTGACACCTTTCATTTTTTAGTCTCAGATTGTTGTGCAGCTCTTGGCTTACATGTCGTGGGGTCAGGTAGCTCAAACTTGGCAAAACTGGGGCTTTCTGCCAGATTTGATGGACAACATCATTCCTTTCAGCACCAACAATTCTGTCTTCTCTAGCCTGTGGATTTCCTTTCACTATCTATCATTTTGTTTTTCACACATATCACACTTATCCATGTATGTTTTCCTCTAAGCATACTTGCATGGGCTACAAGCATGTGTCCTGCTTCAACCTCACTCTACTTTTATCCCCATTCCATGCTGTCAGCAGCTGCCTGTTGGAATTACTGCTCCCACTGGAACTCAAACCAGTTTTGGTGCACACAGCTCCCTGTCTCTGCCACCTTCAAAAATCCAGCATGTTCCTATGCTGGTGTATGCTGCCACAGGGATTTATGCAACCCCACACCAAACCATGTCAGGGAATCAATGTAGATGAAACTCTAACAAGCAGAAAAGCAGTGAGCCCCTTTATTCAACACTGCTGGATTATGTCACCTTCAGGTACTGGTATTACTATAGGATCAGCATTACAACTCCAGCTTCAGGAATTCTATTCAGCCCTGAAGTATCAACAATTAATGCTCTAAACACCCCTTAATATAGCAATCTTGTTAGAGATCACAGTCTGGAACAGGAAAGCTCAGTCCTCCCCAGCTTCATTTCATCTGCATGCAGTCCAATTTTCTATTCCCAGAACATGTTCTGGAAGCATCACAAGCATGTTATCTCAGAGAGAGCAACATCTCTGTCAGTGCCTTCTCCAGAGGGGAGTGGGATGTATCCAAGACTTGGGATCCCTAGTTCAGCTCAACCTGGAACACCTCAGGAGCTTCTCCCATGGGTTCTCTTCTTTCTTATACATCCTTTATGCTCTCTGTTTTCCTTCTGAGAGCTGCAATTTTTAAACTTTGTTGGGACAGACAAGAATCACAGGCCATTTTATTTTTTGATACTAGTGTAGATGGACAGAAGAGAGACATATTTTGATATTTCTCTAGACTTCATTTTTGTTCTTGAACAGTTTAGTCTCCTAGTTTAAATAGATAGACAGGCAACTTGAACTTGAAGGATCTGTTGTCTCAAGAAAAACATGATCACCCCTCTAAGTATTCTGCTCATGTGTAGTGATTCATACCAGGCCTTATGCTTTGGAAGGTTTGCAGTTCGAAATGTTAATTAACAGATATAGTCCATTTCCATATGTCTTCCTCTAAAGGTTACTGCAACAACATTTCCTGAATATACTTTAACAATGTAATGGCAGCCTGGCGGTAGTATCATGATAAATAAATTTAAGTGACATACAGGTTGCAGTGGAGAATACAAAGTATAAGAAAGCAATGTACTTTTTATAGAGATGTGACATGAAAAACATTGACCTGTGGTCCCAAGTAATTTTAATAAGACAAAAGCTTTCATGGTAATAAAAACAAATCAGTCAATGTTCTGAAAGACTAATATAATAAACCATCAGGGAAGCTATTCAGCAGTGTTAACTCCATTTAACAGAAGAGGAGTCATTATTATTCAAACTTTAAGTACAAAGTTTGGTGACAACTTCAGCTGCACTATGACAAAGTGATCCTTGATTAATGAGAGATACCTCCAGAAGTGGCATAGGGACTCGACATGGAAACACATGTCACCCTTCTGGTCATATTGAACAAAACCAGTTTGACATGAGGACTGGACTTAAATGACAGGACAGAATTGCAGAAAAACTGAAGATAGCACATGAAATATTACCATAGCCAAGAATTTATATACTGACAAGTGACTAGAACATGAGGAAGATGGAATAGGGGTCGGGAGTGCCAATATTTTTTTATGGGAAGGAGAAAAAGAAAAGAAGAGGGAAAAATGTACTTTTAGTCTAAATTGAATCTTAACAAATGGATACTACACTGCTTTTTAAGCGAAACAAAATTGTGCTTTATAATTTTATTTTTGAGGTTGTATTGCTATAGCCACTGAAAAAGGGAGAAATTAAGTCAATTACAAGCAATTTGGTGTACAGGTAGAAAAGAATCACAGGTTATGATTACGAATTGTGCTTTCTAACTGTGAGTCCATCCTTACACACACACTCAGCAGACATAATTTCTTGAGGAGCTGAAATCTAATGATTCTTTTCTTTATGAGCCTCACTCATTTGCAAGCATCTTTGCAGTTCATCTTTGCAGTATTTGGAAATATCAAGGTACCAAATAACTAGCTGGGAGTTTTTCAAAATACTAAGATCTCATTTTTTATCCACTCCTTTCCTTATCCCGCACTGAATTTTGGAGACTTTACACACTTAACAAACCAGTTTGGTCTTTATCTATACCACAAGCAACTCCACCTAAACCCAGTTGGGATTTTTTTCCAGTTGCACAAGGTCCACTCATTTATGCCAAACATAAACTGTCAGCCAGGATTCTGTGGAATATGCCACAAAAAGTTGTGAACTATTTATTTGAGAAGGTATAAATAGACATGCAGAGCAGAATATTCAAAACAGCAGAATAGCAGAAAAGGTAGAAAAAAGGAAGATAAATGAAAGGAATGAGTTGTACAGGCAGAGCTGAAAAAGGCATTACAGATAAAGATATTCAACATGTCTACCTGATTAACAAAATATAAGGTAGTTAGTCTATGACTGAAAGGGTTGCAAGAAACAGAAGTGTTGGAAAGTTGTTCAGAAGTCTTGTTCCTCTGATGCAACATGAATGGCTAATTATGATGAATATAATGCTGAGGTATTCCACTTGAATTCAGGTCTACCAGGTACCACACAAACAAACTGGTAGACAATTTAATGCCTTGTCATCTTAAGATATGAAATGATAAGGGTAAACAATGAAACAGATCTGAGAAAAAAAAATTAGACCAAAAAAAATACCCCTGATATTTGATCTGTGTTCAAAACTAGATTGTGAATAAGTCTTCCAAGACCTCCAAGAAGAACAGCAGGTGCCACATTAAAATATATCATAGTAAGAAATAAAGGACTTCACCCTCACAGAAGACAAAGCACTCAAGTACTCTGGACTGCAGGAAAAAAATCCAGTCTCAGCAAAGATGAAAAACCACTATCCATCTTTAACCAAGTGTAATATTTAATAGTGACTGCTCTTTAAAATTTCACTGTCTTTTCAAGGGGAAATTTTAAACAGTGGTATTTTTTCATATCAGATGCCTTCAAAAAAAAAAATTAAACTTCCATTGCAAAATTGAATTTACATAATGTAGATAAAAACTGTAGTTTCATTCCCTGACAAGAATGAGTATAAAAAAGCATCGTCTGATTGCAAAAGGAGTTAATTTTAAGAACTAGTTTTTAATGTTATTTATTAAAGCATTTTATATATCTATATCAGTTACTATGGTTTAGATACAGTTAGGAGATCCTGTACTTGTTAATGGACATTATTCAACTTTTCATGAAAAAGGCATGTCATTTACAATGTTATGATAAATTAATTTTCAAAGGGATTTTTTAGACTTACAAAAATAGCATATTGTCCTTATTTTCGAGCCCCAACTTTTGCAACTGATATGAAATTAAAGCAAAACACAAAAAAACCCCAAACCCAAACATTCCAATACAATGTTTTTTCATAGGCTAGTTGAATGTTTTTCTCTTACCATTACCCCTGGATCATCTCCTTGTTACAGATTTGAACACAGTGAACAGAGAGCAGCAGTGCAGCATCTGCCACTCCTCAGCCTACATATCATGCTCTGCTTTTCCTCTAAGTTCAGCAGAGAAGCTCCCATTAAAAAAGTGAGAATGCAATAATGCTGTTGTGGTTTTTTGAGGCCAATTGGCTGAGTTGCTCAGAATTATGGTGCCTGTATAAATCCCAGAGGGCTGATTCTTGTGGCTTCTCTTGCTAAAGTAAAGAGGTGATGTGTATCCTTCCCTGCATCCTGTTCCTCCTGTAGAAGCAAAACCAGCAAGCCAGGCTCTCCAAACCTCATTATTTCACTGTGCAACATCTCCCATACCCTTTCTGCTATCTCTTTCTTCCCCAGAACACAAGCCAGCCCAAGCTCAATCTTTTGGGTAGCAAAATCAGGTTTTTCAGTGCTAATAAACCTTGAATCAGCTTAATTTAGAAATATTACTCTGCACCTTTCTCCAAAGGGAACAAAGTGTGTGATCAGACACACTCTATTCTCCAAAATGAAAAACAAATACATAGAAGGATGAAATAGATCTCTTTATCAGTACTGCCATAGCAATTTAGAGAAACTATAGACAAACAGAATGTAGACTAACAGTGGAAGGAATTATTCTCTCTTGATACCACCTTAATTTGCCTTGAATGGAAGGAGAGGCAAAAAGGTCTCATAAAGTCAAATAATCAAAAATAAACTTAATGAGAAAGAGTAGATGGATATTTGTCTTGCCATTTTATTGATTTAAACTTCTGCACAAAGACCTCTGCAAAACCTCAAAAAATTCAGCCAAGGTTGGTATAGCTGTTGACCCCATTAAAGAAGTAAAAGGATTGCAATGCATTGAAGAATTCCAAATCCCCAGTCTCCTAGATGATTTGCAGCTAGGGAGTGTGACGGTGTTCACAGGGGTCTTAGGATGAGGGAAGAGATGAAGATCTGACTCCATGTTACAGAAGCCTTGATTTACTATTTTATCATATATATTACATTAAAACTATACTAAAAGAATAGAAGAAAAGGTTTCATCAGAAGGCTAGCTAAGCTAAGAATAGAATCAGAAAGAAGGATAACAAAGGTTTGTGTCTCGGCTCTCTGTCCGAGCCAGCTGGGCTGTGATTGGCCATTAATTAGAAACAACCACATAAGACCAATCACAGATCCACCTGTTGCATTCCACAGCAGCAGATAACCATTGCTTACATTTTGTTCCTGAGGCCTCTCAGCTTCTCAGGAGGAAAAAATGCTAAGGAAAGGATTTTTCATAAAAAGATGTCTGCAACAAGGGAGAGCAGCTGCGGGACATCCTCTCTCCAGGCAGTAGCTCCTGGGAGGAGGATCACAGTACCATGACCCCCGTCACAATCATTCTGCAGAGATGACTTCCACTGCTTTTCCAAAAACACTTCTCCAAAAAACCATTCTTCTTTGCCATAACATAAGCCTTTGTAAGAACACACAAGTGACTCAATCAAAACTCCCCCAGTTACAGCATAGACGCTCTTTTGAAGTGCAACAGGAAAGAAGTAGCCACTGTAATTAATATATTTATCTAATGTAATGTGTCCCAACAGCATCATCCCAATTTTACTTTTTCCACCACAATATTCTCCATGACCAGGACAAAGCAACAGTCTCCTTGTGCCATATAACTTCTTCAGCTCAGCCTACTTAATGCCCAAATTCAAAATATACTATTTTATTTTTTTCCAGTTCAAACACCATGAAAAATTAAAACAAAACAAACAAACAAACCTTTTCCAAATAAATCGTAGCTATTCTACTGAATAATTTGACCTAATACCAGCCTGATTGATTCCTGTACCAGGGTGTCTGTGACATTGAGATGTTTTGAATTATCCTTATTATAGAGGGGATAACTGTTTACAGGATATTATGTATATAAGCAGTTTTTCTTTTAGTCTTAGCTCTGTGAACAGGGCTAGCCCTAAGGCAAAGCCTAAGGCAGAAAGTGAAATACATTTTTTAAAGGCTGTTTGTTAATTGAGCCCTAAACTGCCTTGCTGTTCCTTGCCAGTTTTATCTTAACATAAGAACAAATCAATGTTAAGGCAGTCTGCCAGATGCTGGTCAACTCAGACTACTTTGAGCATCCTCTCTCTTCCTTGGCAGCTGAAATCTCTCAGCACTATTCAAATTTTGCTCAGCATCTAGCAGCATTCAACCCTAAATGGGCTGCAATCTGCATATGAATATTTTAATTACATGCTGCTATGCAGAAAGAAAACAACCAGCTATGCACAGGCAAGTCAACTAAGAACTTGTAAGCTCTGTGACAGCAATGGATTTATAATTTCAGCCTGTTTATTATGCTTTGCCTCTTTCTCTAAAAGGTTGTGTTTAAGGCTAGGTGTCTTGTTTGAAAAAGAGAAGTGCAGTTGTTTTGTTGCCCTCCTGCAGTCAGAAGTTGAAGTCAGTGCAGAAATTGAAGAGAAAATGAAGGAGTTTTTCACACCACATGCCTGAAATTCATTGTTTTCCTGAAGGCCAATGGACTGGAGGAGGATGATCAGTAGCTTTCAAGAAAGAAAAACACTGCATTTGGCAACAAGAGGAGGAGGAGGGCAGAGAAGAGGTTGAGTGCCAGCCACGTTCTGGTTTCAGACCTGGATCAAATGTACTGGACTGACATGAAGCACCCAACTCCTGCCTATTTTCCATGCTGAGACTGCACAAAAACAGTCTCTGATGGGGCTGGAGCCATTCTCAAAGGCATCAACTAACCAGGCACCCTATTTTTGCATTTCAGTTCCCCTTTAGGACTCTGTGATTCACT
This sequence comes from Setophaga petechia, assembly GCA_024362935.1. NCBI lineage: Eukaryota > Metazoa > Chordata > Aves > Passeriformes > Parulidae > Setophaga > Setophaga petechia. The sequence goes on from JANCRA010000003.1 coordinate 11,357,935, forward strand.
GTCTAGAGATGTGGACAACCAGAAGATAAAAGAGGAAGAACCAGGAGTGAAATAGGAGGGAGGAGCTTTGATGAACAGACAAAAGCTGAAGGGATAAAGGTGAGAGAGGCAATTATGGGGAGTCTACATGGAGATTTGAGCTGCAGCAGGATGCAGGGGGATGGTGAAGCTGCTAGGACAAATGTGAAATGGAGTGAGGTGACCCTGGCAGAGACATCCCTAAACTGTTATCAAATGGCTCTAAGAAAGAGATTTCCAAATATCTGTACTGAAAAGAAAAAAGTTCAGTAATCCAAGAGGCCTAAATAGCCTAAAAGAAATTTTCAGTGTTTTCTCCTTGAGTCTCACTCTGCAGAAGTAATTTTTTTAAACATCCTTCATCTCTTTACCAGCCTACAAACAGCGAGGTAAAGATGGAAAATAAGTCTGTTTGGAACAAAAACATCAAGTTGATTTAGGAGCAGAGAGAATTGCTTGTTTAGATTTTTGGTCTTTATTTTTAAATTAACAGGGAAAGGGAGGGAAAGTTTCTTGATAACAAAAATAAAAACATCAATGCCTTTCAGAGCCATCACCATCTCATGCAAAGGGCTAGGCCAGACCATAGGTAAAAGCTGTGGGACACCTCAAAAGAGAACGAATTTGACACTTGCATGACATTTCCAGTTTAACTCTGAACTTCTACTTCTCCACTATAATGAAAGGTTCACCAGCTACCAGATGCTTTTAAGAGCTTGGGGGAATGAAAAGAAATATTCTTTTTCCTGTCTAGATGCTCTACTTTAAACTGTCTACAATCACACTTTTCTCTTTTTTCTGGTGTTAAAAGCCACTGTACTTTGTTTTAAAAAAACTTCAGGATTGCAAAAAAAAAAAAAAATCGAATTTCAGTATCATCCTGCAGTCCTACTCTGCTTTTCATCAAAAAACTTCTGTATCTTCTGAAAGCTTTGATGAACCTGATAAGAGACAAAGGTTGAGACAGAGACGAAGTGAATCTCAAGCACTTAGTAAAGTTTTGCTCTCACACTAAATAAACTGTGAGAGAATTGCACTGAAGTTTGTTTTAAGTTTGATGCCTGTTCATGTCCCTAAATCAAAGAAAATTTCAGAATGTTTTGTCACAGACTTTAGGGGGTCATTAATTTTACTAGACTTTATTGCATACACTCTATAAAAATAGCTAACAAGATTGAAAGAGCTTCCACACTTAACATAAATATGGTAAAACATAGGAAAACAAAATATACATGAATGTTAGGATTTCTAATCCAATGGACAATTCATGAGCTTGGACTGTGTCCCCACATTCTTAGTAAACCTATGCCTGATAATCCTTACAATAGGCAATATATCATCATCAATTCAATTCTTTCCATCTATGGATAATACAATTCTCCTAGCAATGTCTTGGACGTCTTTATATAAATATGAACAACACTGTTTCCATAGATCCTTGATGCTGTTTAAGAAAAAACTTATTAAAATATTTGGTAACAACATCCCCCTACAGCTTTACAGGGGACAGAGTGGCTGGAAAGCTGCCTGGTGGAAAAGGAGCTGGGGGTGCCCTCTGACAGCAGCTGAACATGAGCCAGCTGTGCCCAGGTGGCCAAGCAGGCCAATGGCATCCTGGCCTGTGTCAGCAATGGTGTGGCCAGCAGGACCAGGACAGGGATTGTCCCCCTGTACTCAGCACTGGTGAGGCCACACCTCAAATCCTGCGTTCAGTTCTGGGCCCCTCAGGACAAGAGAGACATTGAGGGGCTGGAGCATCGAGGGCAACAGAGCTGGGGAAGGGTCCAGAACACAAGACTTGTGAGGAGCAGCTGAGGGAGCTGGGGGTGTTTAGCCAGGAGAAGAGGAGGCTTGGGGGACTTTATATTCTCTCTACAGACACCTGAAAAGACATTGTAACAAGGTAGGGGTCAGACTCTCCTAACACATATCAAGTGAAGGGACAAGAAGAAGTAGACTAATATTGTGCTTAGGGGAGATTCAGATTAGATAGTAGATTTTATTTTTTTCCACTGAGAGGGCTTAGGCATTGAAATTAGTTACTCAGGGAGGTGGTGGAGTCACTGTCTCTGGAAGTTGTCAAAGAGGCATCTGGATGTGGTACTTGGGGATATTGTTTAGTGGTGGTTATGGTGGTGCTGGGTCAACAGTAGGCAAGATAGTTTTGAAGGTCTCTTTCAACACTGATGATTCTGTGATTTAAAGAGGTAGGGTTTTGAAATTATAGTAAATAGCAATAGATGGCCCTGACATGAGTACATGGCTGAATTAATTCCAAGGATTCTCTTTTCAAGATGTCAGTGTAACGCCCCTTGAGCAAATTATCACCTTTATCCTCACTCTATGGCCATTAGTAAAACCCTTATATTTATCAGCACTAGTAATCAAAAATCATTAAGTACAGTCAGAGACAAGCAGACTTAATCTCTGGATTCAGAAGTGTTTGAAATCCTTGCCAAGAAAGGCCTCTCCCTCCTGATTTAGCATTAAGTTGCAAAACAAACAATCCCACTAAATTGCATTTCTCAGCTTGAGCACCAGAAACAAAACCCAAGTAAATGAGTGTTTATTAGAATGAGCTTGACAAATAATGACTTCCCACCAACAGGCCATCCATGATGTATCTATAGATTGCTATCTATGACATCTCCACAAAAATGTAATTTGTTACATGGAGATGGTTGACAGGTGGTGACATGGGTTTTCTTTGGAAAGGACTTGAAAATTAAAACTCTGCTGTACATATTCATTTTCCAAAAAGTCCAACTTGCAAAGATTGAATTAGGCACATGAGTTATTTTGGTTTTGTTTGAGGGGTTTTTGGCAGAACTACCTGGATATGGAACAGTTTCTGTTTCTTGAAAATTGGCCTAGACCTGAAGAAAAGCAGCCTAAAGCTATGCAGCAATAGGCATGCAGGGCTGAAATCCCTCTATCAGCACACACATTCATAACTTTTTGATGGTACAGTCAGCATCTTCCAGCATTTGAAGTGAAGCTTGATCACCTCAAAATTTCCTCTTTGACACAACTTGTCAACTAGTTTATTTTTTTATGTTTGATGTTTATTTTGTAAATGTTATGGGTTTCCAGACATCCAGCATCTTGCAACGTATCATTGCATTTTTCCATTAAGAATGCTGGAAAATAAAACTGCCAGCTCAAATATGCTTTAGAGTCAAATTAACTGGTCACATCTCACTGATCAACGTCAAGGTCAATTAACTCTGAGTTCACTAGGTCCAAGGAACAAGTCCCAAAACCCAGAACATTCAGAATGCAGAATAGTGGATGTGGAGAGCAAAAAATTAAAGAATTATGTGAATATCAGTTTCTCTGTGATTATACTACACTCAGAATTTACAAGGGGGAATCTGGTTCAAACACAAACAATATGAGAATGAACTTCAGAAAAGGGGACTAGGAAAAACACATAAAAATCTTCCCAAAAAGCTGATCTAACTCCATTCTGACTTAGAATGATTCATTCTCTTCATTGAGCCCTTTTAGAAAAGCAAAATAGAAAACATGCTGGCTTCCAGACTGAGCCTTACAAAAAGGTCAATAACAAAACATAACTCATTTTCTGGTTATCTCCATAGGACAACTGATAATAGTTGAGTATAATTTCTGTAAATTTTAAAGAAGCCTGAGACAGACAAGAGAAGGAGACAGGAAGGAGTGTCTATTTCTTACCCTGTATTACCTCCTTCAATGACTTTTAGATGTGAGAGACCTTGAAATCTAGAGAGGGATTTATCTTATATGGACATCACTGATATGCATGCTTCTCTCTAGAAGTGTATCTTCAGCCAGCTACCTGAAGCTCTCTAGAGGAAAGAAATATTATTTTTAGGCAAGACTCATCCAACCTATTTTGCACATCTGCTTTACAACACAGTAAGATTTTGTTCAAGATAGTCCTGTTCCTTACTGTCTATAAAGGAAATCTCAATGATTCACTCAGAAGCTGAAGTTTACACTAGAGATCTCTAAGATTAGATATGCCAAGGCTTAGCCCTAGGGTCTATGGAAAAGCATACAAACTTGTCTGGTGTAGAGGAAAGTGAAATCTTTGCCAGAGGAGATGGCAGAAGTGTGTCAGAAAAAGAACTATAAAGTTTTCTGTTGGATGCCTGCAGTCAAGCTGACATCTGGCTCACGTTGTGCAATTTGCCTGTTTGACCTGAAGAACACAGATCTACTTCTTGCAAAGCCCAGGTATTTGGTCTGTAAGACATAAATCTGAAAAATAAATTTTTGGAAGGCTGAGTTCCAGACCAGTCACAACCTCTAAATAATCCCTTAAGGTGTTTATGACAGGGACAGCACTCTTAGTCATGTAAATGGAAAGAGCCAAGATTTTTTGAAAGAACAAAGCAATGTCCTGGCTCATGAGTGTATGAAACATACTGGGATGGTGCCATCAGCACTGAAAGGAGAGCTTTCAAAAAGTCCCTGCACTTACTACTGAGAGCTCCTCTTTGTGTATTTCATTTTGGATTGCCAAGCCTCCCCAGGAAAGCCACTATGAATCACACTCTGAAAGCCCTTCACTTCACCAGGTATATCCTGTGAGACCCATGACCTTTTGTGGATGTAGCCCAAACACCCATCTGTGGCTTGGACCATCCCTCCAATGAGTTTTGGAAATAAAATATCTACAGATTTTTCAAAAATGCGTCTTTATACACATTATGAAGTTCAGAATTTCTATCAGCAGGTAAACAAAGAAATTACTACAATCAAAGTTTTATTCCCATGCTCTTTACTCCCACACAGTACACTTAAATATTCCCTCAAGTACATTATCATATACACAATAAAACCCTAGCCAATCATAATGAGTGATGAGGGAAAAGTGTCCTGGCAGGTGTCTAACAGAACACAGTCACTCAACAGGAAGTGTCTGGTGCCATTTAGTATCAATTTCTCTCAAGCTCATTAATTTTTTTTCAGATTTCAATATCCAGAAGTCATCAATTCAATTTTTTTCCAGTTAATAAAATTTTTCTTCCTTTTGTCCACAATTATTGACAACACTATTATCTAAATGAGTATTAGCTCTTTCTTAATTAGCAGGCAATTCAGTTGTGATTTGCACACAAAACCTTGTCTATTTTAATAAATGGTTACATTGCTTTACCAGTGCTGAGCAATTAATTAACTCAGAAACTGCATTTGTTTTTTTATGCATTTTCCTGGCATTTTTTTTGTGTACTAACCCATGCTACTGTCACAATGACTACGAGTTTTATTCCCAATCGACACTGCATATGAAATATAAAAAAAAAAAAGAGTCAATCATTGGCTTGGAACAGGAATTCTTCTCTGACACCTATTTTTCCTACTCTTCAAGAGCAGCCAGCTGATTTCTATCTCCCTAAGTCACCTGCTCACACGTCTAGAAATCTGCATAACTCAAAACGGTACCTGGCTTTCAGATCATTTTCCCTGATTTCCTGTGGTTGTTTAGTAGGTATAAACAAGGCCTGGGACCTCAGACCTCATACCTTGCAGTCATTCACAGCAGTGAATACTATGCAGGTCTAAGCCTTCACAGAAGCTGCCCATGATATTTGTCAACTTCCACAGGGCTGTACTAACTTACACCAGCTTCAAACCTTGCTTAGGGTATTTTACATTCTCTTTGCCATAGCATGCATGATTACACAAGCTGCAGGGCAGAAAAGTGAATAATTCAGCCCTGTCTCCTCCTCCGCCCACATCTTTTATTTGTATGTAAAGCACCTACTCCATTCCCAGAGATATATAGCTCGGTAACACAAGCAAACTAATGAGGTATAGCCTTGGGGCGTGTCAGCTCTATGTGCCTTAAAAGCGCCTACCTTTCCAAACATAGAATTGCTATTCAAATATTGTTCCTGGCTTTGTTAACTAATAATAAAACCACATGAAAATATAGCACCGTGTCACCCACTGTTTATAAGCTCCATACAAGATGAATAGGTAGCTCGAGCGGGCAGCCTGCACACTCTGTCCTGCCTATTAAGGTTTTTAAGATCAGTTTTTTATTATGCATCTCAGGAAATGTTTGTCTTATCAATGAGCACTGTGCATAGGCTGTCAGAGCATATTGCAGTCCCTTCTCCTGTGGGGTTGTTTTGACTTGTCAACTCAAGTAGAAGAATGCAAGTAATTTATATGAGCATTTTGCATTAGAGTATTGAATGCATTCTGGTTTTAATTAGGAGGAACAAAAATTGGTTGCAACAAGATCTAAATGTCTGTTGCAGCTCAAAGGATATCAAGAGTTCTCACATTAAAAGCGGCACATTGCAGCTGAGTCTGATTCATGGCTGTCTACTCTTCAGTGGATGCTTCAGATATTTCATCTGTGAACTTCTCTTTTATCACTGTGGGCCCGTCTTTCTCCTCTCTACATCCATATGCATTCTGTTGGCCTTGAAGCATGTCCTGAATCATTCTGCTCTGTGATTTTAAGGAAATTCACACAGCTCTTCAAAAGACACAAAGTGCTTACCTCTATTCCAAACTCTGAGCATCAAATAGAAAGATTTAACATGGGATGTTACCCATACCAATGCCAGCATCATCCCAGCAGTAAGGGTTGTCTGTCTCGTAATGGCAGCTGCTCTGTCTATACCAATGTCACACATCAAACCAGTAACAAGCCTTCAAAGAGTGTCTTTCCACTAGACATTTAAAGGGATTTCATAAATGGCAGCTTATTCACAGATGCCTGTGATAGTTATTAATGTTCAGATAACAATTCCATGAGTTAAGAGGTTTAGTGAGATGTTCGAAGTTAAATAGCAAGACAGCTGGAAATAGAGTGCATACATCCAACTCCTGGCATGGTGTTTGCTACTTAACAATCTTGTCTTACACCCAGAACTTGACTGGAACAGCAGCAGGATACAATTTCAGTGCATAGACCCAGTTTTTCTATATTCCATGGGGCTAGATCCTCAGCAGGGATAAACCACCTGAGCTCCATTACAAACAGCTTGCTTGGTCTTCAGCATAAGTAAAAGAGTATTATTAAATTTTTCTATCAAGCACATAAATATAATTTAGAGCCTTTGTAGAATGCTCTCTTTCAGTAGGATGACAAGGACTCTATGTAGATGAAATCTCTTTCACTAAACTCTGTTTACTAGTTAACAGGTATTATTACCTGACTGTTAAAAGGTTAATCAAATTTTTTTTTAATTTAACCATGCTATTTTTATTCAAATGTTAAATGCCATTTCAATGACAATTTATTTTCAGAATCACAGATTATTTTGAGTTGGAAGGGACTCACATGCATCATCCAAGGCCAACTCCTGGTCCTGGTTCTATTTTACACACAGAGAAACCACTATTTAGTGTCAGAACAAGCTTTTCTAGAAGATTGATCTACCATACTTCATGAACAGGTAGGTTTGATGGCTGGTAAAGTGAATAACCTTAGAAATTGGACGGCATTCTCCACTAAGCCTCACTAAAGTTCTAGTATTATCATGCAGGCACATGTGTGCCTTAACCCCACAGCTGCCACTCAAAGGCAGTCCCACTGAAATAATGATAGTTGCAGTGTTTCATCAAAATGTAAATTCCACAGCAAAAGACTGCTGTGACAAATGACAGGAGCCAAGGAAGAAAGTCCATGCGGGATCAGGCTAAGGAGCCCTGACTCTCTCATTTGTAGCTATTATCAGCGCCCAAGGAGCAGTGCCGGGGGTCCTTGGCCCTGTTTTTTGCATGATCCAGCAGAGACCGAGCAGTCACTTGTCTCACCCAAGCTGGAGAGGCACTGTGGGTTTACATCAGCTCCTGGACCTGCACTGAAATAAACATTGCTATAAACTCGGACACACGAGGCGAAGCCTCTGGAGCGGTCACGTCGCTTCGGTGCCAGGCGCTATTTCCAGCGCTGGCTGTGGCTGCTGTTGTGAAGGCGGCCAAGAGAGGGCAGCCGGCCCTTGGCTGCTCCGCTCCCCGCTGCCCGGTCGAGCCCTGCTGCCCTGTGCTCGATCCCCGGCACTCACCGCAGCCGGCCCTTGGCTGCTCCGCTGCCCGGGCTGCCCTGTGCCCCGATCCGCGGCACTCACCAGCCCTTGGCCGCTCCGCTGCCCAGGCTGCCCTGTGCCCGATCCGGGGCACTCCCTGCAGCCGGCCCTTGGCCGCTCTGCTCCCCGCTGCCCGGGGTACCCTGTGCCCGATCCGGAGCACTCCCCGCAGCCGGCCCTTGGCTGCTCCGCTCTCCGCTGCCCGGGCTGGCCTGTTCCCGATCCCTGGCACTCACTGGCCCTTGGCTGCTCCGCTCCCCACTGCCCGGCCGAGCCCCGCTGGCCTGTGCCCGATCCGCGGCCCTCGCCGGGCACCGCGCCCCAGCTATGCCCCGGGATAAGGGCATTTCTGGCCTGGCTGCACAGGTGTCCCTCATGAACATGGGTCGCATGCACGGATGAACGGGCACAGGAATTACTTTGTCCAGAAATACCTGTTTTTATTTAAAAGCGAGATGTATCAGAAATAGCCCTGGTGGATTTCACGCCTCAGGTGCTCAGGGAAGCAGCGTGTGTGCTGGTGCTGAGGCTGACAGGACGCGACAGGTTTATTTGCTTGCCCTTCTTGATATAGTAAGTGGCATTTGATAAATCGTTGTCAGACCACTGAAATCTAATAACATGGATCACTACAAGATGATTACAGCTCCTGAACATTACTGGCACTATATGAGTGAATAATAACCTTGCTGTTTTTGACAAGGGGATACGTAATCCTCAGGGTATTCAGGGACAAGGTGTGACTTCCAAAACTTGGTCAGGAAAGGCATTAAAAATTATAACGTCATTGGCTGAGAAATCCACATTCCCTGTGGATTTTAAAGATTTGTGACTATGATAAATAAAATCACTCTCTTAATCAACCCTTTCCAATACAATTTATGAATGCTCTGTTCAAAACAGCGTATCATAACAATATGGAAGAGGGTTAGTGTAGACACATTGATGCATACATACATACTAAAATACAGATATTGCCAGTACAAGGATAAGATAAAAGCAAACTGACATAAATAAAATCCCTGTAAGGACATTTTAAAATTACAGTTTCTTAACACAATGTACCTGCCAAAGTATTCAACTGATTTTACATCATGTCAGGTAATAGCTAGCAATGCTTTCAGTGAAAAAAGGAAAGCTAGTAATCAATGGGTAGAAACACAATTCACCATGCTTGATAGGTGAGCTAGCAAGGCAGTAATACCTCTGAGAAAATGTCAGGAGTGATATGTGCACACTCTTTCTGTCTTTACTGCTGAAGCCAGGCCTGCTTTCAAAGGCAAACTGACACTATAATTACAAGCTTTTTCTATTGACATCAGGCAGAAATTATCAAGCACAGTCCAGCAGAAGGCAGATAAGATTGACCAGTAAATGTAAATTTCTTCAAACTTTGCACTGCAAAAAACAAATCTTAAAGTTAGACTAGTTTTGAAATGTCAAAAAGCTTTTCATCAATTACAAATAAGAGAAGACACACATATACAGATATCTCCTTCAAAAGAAGCATGCTGAAAGATGCTACTAGATCCAATTTAAAATCCTCTTATTTTTAAATAATCTTCATAGCAGAAGTAATGTAACCACAACACATTTAAGACCTGGAATAATCACTAATCTGTACAAGTTCAAGCGCAGAAATTCGTGATGCAAAATCTCAACTGGGGGTTAAGTTTTGCCTGAAGCAATACCTGCTAGTAGTCCCACTGAAAGCAGAGCACATTCTCAGTGAAATGCTATTAGGGGGAATGACAGGAGGAGAAGGAAAGCTTAAAGCATCCAGTTTAAAATTCTCATAATGCCTTTCACAGGTAGCCCTGACTGCTGCCCCAAGCTCCCACCACTTGTGCCAGCACCTTATGCTCTTGTTAGCAATGCCACTTCTCCTCCCCAAGACTGAAGATCTGCCTGAGGTTTTGCTGCCATACCATATCAGCACCCACCCAATCCTCACACCATTCCCCCTGGAACCAGCCCCAGCACCAGCTGCACAAGCTGAGCTCTTATCAGGCTCGGTGGAACATAGCAGGCAATGGCCTCCCCTGCTGAGAAGAAAGAGCCAGGATGAAGGCATTCATGAGGTTCCTGTCCAGATTCAAACTGGACCTGAGGACAAATGCCCTGGGAACTGGTGGAGAGGCAGCAGATCCTTCCTGGCAGTGTTTTCAGGCACTGGAAGGAAGCAGGCGCAATCCTGGGCAGCCTCTGAAGCTCCAGTGGTGCTTCCTGTCAAGGAGGATGCCCTGATGGCTTGTTGGGCATTGGCCTACTCACTGAGGCTGAAAAAAGGTCCCTGTCTGTTCAAATCAGGTGCCCCCCTACTTCTGCCACTCTACTGAGGATGTATCTGAACCCCTTCATATAAAAATACCTTGGGTGCTGAAAAGACCTCGCCTCAGAACACCTCTGTTTTCAGACAGGAGAACAAACTGAGTGACAGTCAGCTGCTCAGAGTCAGACCTTTGTGATAGGAGGGCAGAAATACACTGTTCTCATAACAGAGTTGAAAATCTAAAAAGAAAAAGGCAGCTACATACTGCACACATACTGCAAAGTGATATCTGAAATGCACCCAGTTTCTCTATAACTATTAACATGGGGCGATTATTACAAAGGAGTTTATCCAGAGATTCCAAGACTGTGCTAAAATCAGTAATGAAGACAATACAAGCAAGTAAATGGTGAGATCCCCAAGGACAGGAATAGAGGTGCTTAGGAATGTCATGGAAAAAGGTCAGAAGCTACAGCTGCAAGAGCAGGATAAACATAGCTATCTACCTTTTGCTTTTATGTGTTCCTAGATAAACATATCTGTGAGTATGTGTCAAAAATCATCTGCAAACTCATGGCAGGTACGTCCTTGTCGTACCCACATGACAGAAACAGGTTTGAAAGGTTTGCCTTTCATTTTCACTAGTATTGAGACAAAAGCTGCAACCTGCCTTATTGTGGAGTTAATCACAGCCAGGCCTAGAGAGACACTTTCTGCATTGCCAGTGACTGACAGGTATCTAATACATCAGGAAAGAGAAGGAATGCTGGCTGAGAAGCTCAATGTGACCCCACAACCTTCCCCTTCACCCCAGAAAAATCAATCATATCCTGCACTGCATCCAAAGAAGACTCCACCTGGAGTGCTGCATCCAGGTCTGGGAGCCTGATAGAGACATGGACCTGTCAGACCAAGTCCAATGGCTTCCAGAAAAGGGTCAGGTTTAGCTCAGATAGGAGGAAACTAATTTCTGTGAGGGTGCTGAGACTCTGGCACAGACTGACCAGAGAAGCTGGAGCTGAGCCATTCCTGGAAGTGTTCAAGGCCAGGTTGGATGGGGCTTGGAGCAACCTGGTATAGTGGAAGCTGTCCCTGTCCATGGCAGGGGGTGGAATAAGATGATCTCAAGGCTAAGATTAGCCAGGGGCTTTAAATTGCATGAGTGAAGACTGCTGCTGTATTGGCTACATACAGCTACTGATTTACAATGCTAATTCTGAGTACTTTAAAGGAAAAAGAAGATGAGAAAAGAGGAAAAATAAATATTCCTACAGAAATTTTGGTTGTCTGCAGCACCAGAACAAGTCATTTGAGTAGAAGCAATAAAAGAACAAAGTCATTAATGGCAAAGAGGCAACATGCATAACCATCTCAGAACTTTGTCTCTGGCCCTCAAAACTGCCTCCCCCACATGCAGCTGCTTCCCTTCAGCACCTATATGAAAAACATGATGTGGTTAACTCTGCTATTCAAAACTGCACTGCAGTTTAATGCCTAATAAAAACAGTGTAAAATTTCCATACAGAGTTGCACAGATTCTTGCAGACCACAGAGGATGGGGGTCTATCCACTGGGGCCACTCTAGCTGAGTTACTGAGGAACTTTTAGATTGTTGCAACTGCTTCTCATTCTAGAGACAGCAAAATAGCATCCTCAAGAGAAAATTGCTCAGTTTTTCTTTCAGAGGATTTTACCTTAAAGACCTGCTACTGTATATTCTAGGTGTGAAATGAGAGAACCCACAGTGTTCTCTGAAGTTTAATTTGAAGAGTATAAGGGGAGAAGAGAACAGCTTTATGTCTGACTTGAAAAACATTCCTCCACAGTGTAGCCCAGTTCAGCACAGCTGGAATATTTTATTCAGGGACTAAACTAAAGAAGCTGATTTTTTATCCAGGAGAGTTTCTAGAGATAAGCATGGAACAACAACAACAACAAATTTAAAGTACTTTTGGTTTGAGTCATAGATGAAATACTTTTGATAACAAAGACAGATGTGTGGGGTGTGTGTCCTGATCCCTTATCACACCCAGTCTTGGCTGGTAGCTGATGGGAGCCCCACTCCTGCAGCTGGTTTGTGTCAGCCTGAGGCTGTCCCAGGGTGGGGTCACCATGTACAGATAGCTGTGCCACGTGCAAGTCAGAGCTGTACAGATCAGAGCAAGATAAAACCCTTCAATAGTGCTCTGAAACTCAAAGAAAAATCTCTCTTCCAGTCAACAGACACTGGGAAACAGCAGAAGTCTGAGTTTCATGGTTTTAGTCTAGCTATATCCACTTTGTAAAAAAAGGCAAGGAGGTGATTTGTGAACAGACTACCTAATTTCACTCATATAATAATATAATAACTTCTTCATCTTTGTTTGACCCAGACAGTTACTTCAGCTTAAAAAAGAGACAGAGAGAGTTCTCAGGGTTATTAAATTTTATATCCATGTCAAGCAAGCTGTAGTTTAGCTGTAGTTTCTGGTTTTCCCTATATCTTTTACTAGTTCTTGAAAGCACTTTAAAAAAATAGGGTCATACACGTGGAAGGAGGCAATATGCCATGAACAGGATGGAGTAGTGCTTATGCACAGTAGTGCTGTTTACAATGGTTTTTCCTTTCACTGAACAATGCACAAGGACCTCTTATATCTCGGTGAGTGAGAGCACACAAGTGTTGCCTGCCTGTTCTATCACTTCACTTTTCCTTTGTTTCCCATCAGGTCTCGTGCTTCTGGAGGTGAAGCCATGGCACAGAAATCCAGTCAAGGTTCATCCCACCCCAGCAATATAGTTGGGGTTGCACATGTCCTCACCTGAAGTCCCTGGGCCCACATTCTTCACATTTGACCAGAAAAAAAAGTACATTTCCCTTAAAAGATATTAACCATACAGGACCAGTTATTATTTTTCTAAGCTTGCCTGTAGTTTAAGCATCAGCATCTAGGCTGTGTGAGGTATGACATTTGTTTCCTCAGAGAATGGGGGTGCATATATTGCACTGATCTCAACTCCACTGTTAAGATCCCTTTAACTGGCTTTCTGTGTCCTTTGGCACGGTTGCATAACCAGGTGTGACAAGCTACATGAGGAAGTTTCCATTCACAAATCTGACTTTGGCACAGAAATTATGTGTTCAGGCAGGCTATTCCATTTGTCCACAGCATTTTTGAGAAGCTTTTGCATCTGTTTTGCAGAAAAATTAATTGAATGTGATGCTAAGCAGCAAACAGGAAAAAAAAACCCAAACAAACTAAAAAAATTAAAACATGATGGACATATTAGTTTTCAACACAATACTTTAGCTTGTGCTGTGAAATCTAAATTCTGCCATGGAGATGTGGTCGTACCAGCCACAGACATAGCAAGCATGTTCTCTAAGTCTATTAAAATATTATGAAAGCCAGACATATTTAAAGAAGCTTTTAACACACTAGCTGCTATACATTGCAGGCAACATTTGTAAAATATTAACTGCTTTATTGCTAATTTTGTTTTGAGTCATATATTGTTTAATTAGGATTTTACTCAGGAGCAGATGGTTTTCTTCATTAAATCATAACATATTCTACCCAAGTGGAAGCAGCTGGTTTTTTGAATACACTATAATTTATTTCCTACATGCCAGAAACCACTCTGAAGGGAATCCAGACTATAATCATTCAGTTTGTTTTCACTGGAGCTTATTTACAATAAACTTGGAAAGTTTTTAGAAAACAGAAGTCAAGTGTAGGGGACATTTGTCAGCAATAGCAATTTTCTATTATTGAACTTGGTACTAAATCTATATTGATGAAAGTACTTCCAGATGTGCATAAATGATAGTCATAGCATGCTATGTGTTGTATATAGATATTGATACAAGAAAACAGCATGCAAAGAGTTTCCAAAATATATAACAGAACAGAAAAAGGACAAGAAAAAATGCTGGGTTTTGTTTTCCCATTTGATGACAAAAAAAGGAAAAAGAAGCTTTGATGATAAGAAACATCATCAGAGTCCCACAGACTCTCTCTGGCAGCCAGAATGAATCCCTGACAATTTCTCTGAACTGAGCTGCAAATGCCTCATGCACAAAAATGCTTTGTAATTCTTTTCAGTGCATCTAACAAAACATTTTTCTTAGGAAGGCTTTTTCTTAAATCATTGGGTTCCAGTCTTCTCTCTACAAAGCAGAGCAGAGTTGAAGATCCCAGATTACATTCTTACTGCTTCACTTACCATGAACTGACATCAGAATCATCAGAGAGCTCAATTGTACAGGTAAGGATCAAAAGCTCCTGCTCTCCTATGCTGACAGATTTCTGATAGGTTCAGCCATAGAACCTATGATCTCTATGCATCTAAAATTTTAGATGTTCCTCAAAGCCTCTGGAATTACTGAAGGAGAGCAGGACTCCAGATTATAAATTCCAAAAAGGTATGGTTTAAATATGGGTTGACACTTAGACAGTTATCTTACATTCTTTGTAAGGTTTTACACCTTTTGGATCATTCTTCATCCTTCCCTCTTTCCCCTACCTCCACTGCTCAGCTTTTCTGCACCCCATTTCACATCTCTTGATTTTTTCCTTCTTTTTTGACTGAGACTTCTTCGATCTTTTTGTCTGAGTTCAAATAAATTTTTCTACATACCATTTCATATTAAGTTATATATTATAAACACAGAAACTCAGTAAACATCTAAGCAGGCATTGTGCATGCATATGTGTGTGCATTAAATTTAAAAATTAGAAAGTTACAGCATTTGTAAGTATCCTATACAACCCTTGTTAAGAGAGTGATAGAAGGTCTGGTTTTATTAATGACAAATTTCATTTAGATTCCACATTCCCTCTTTAGATTTGAAAAGAAAGTAACAGTAGATAAGCCTTATCATAATTTGTCTAATTTTCCAGAAATATAACTACCTCAACATAAAAGTTCAGTTTTATTTACATGAAGCTAGGGTATCTGTACAAAAAAGCATGTCAGAACAATATATTACTGTGATTCAATGCAGAGACAACCTCTGAAACTAGGAGAGGCATATCAAGATATATTTATCCATCAAAGTTTTCCCCATAGAACCCTCTACTGAGTTGCCTTAGTGTGCTTGTATTTTCTATTTTCGACTCAAATTCAGTTTAGAGAGAAAATATTGTTTCAGCTCATGTTCTTGTTCACAAATTGCCTAAGCCAAGAGCTAGAAATTCAGTGACTGACATCTAAGTCAACATTCAGAAAAGGGCTTTCAAAAGAATTAGATTTTCTTTTGGAAACAAATTTGATTTGTAAAAAGTTATAGGACAGGAAAACTTATTAATCTAAATTAAAGGACAGTAATTATTTTGAGAAAAAAAAAAAGTGTAGTTCTCAAAACACTGTAAGACCATTCTAGAAGTTCACTGAGCCTTTCATCACTTTGTCACTGATTCCATTAATGTGTACATTTTACCATTCCTTGTCTACCAAAATCTGAGAACAACATTTTTCAGGTTTGTGTACCAAGCAGGTTTCTATGCCATCCCTCGGATGGAAGGGAACAGCACAGATAGACCATGGCACCTTGTTTTGGTGTGGATGGGAATAACAGAAAGCAGGAGTGAAGCCAGAGGATTATGATTGAGAAATACTTCTGGGAAAAGGAGACATACTGAGTATTCAGCAAATGAGCAAGCATCCTATTTCACCCTCCTTGTTGTCTGCACCAGGGCTCTGCACGAGCCTTCTCACCTAGTAAGATAATCCTACTTTCCTCCATCCCTGTCTAAACAGCAGAATTGTCTTTCTCTACCTTGATTTTAAAACAGTTCTTAAAGGAAAGTATTACCTCAGGAAAGGTACTGAGCTCTGGAAATTTCTGTTCCCAAGATGACAGTTTTATATATTTACAAACAACTTAAAAGCGGAGGGCTGTTCTTTGCAACTGTAACCATAGGAACAGAGACCAGCACCTGCATTAATAGAGGACTGGGATTCCACTCTGCATAAATTACCTCAGCCAAAAAATGCTTACCTACCGAGGCTATGCAATTAAATAAACATTATTCCAGTATCTCTTTACATCAGTGATGTGGAGCAATCTCTTGCTGTCAGGGACAGAACTACAGCCCCACAAACTTGTAGCTGTTAAAGCCCCCAGATTTGTTTAGTTTTACAGAGAAGCCACCTCCCAGCTGTTCTTCCCATTTTGTTTTCACTTGTCTTTTTCTTTTTGATGCTCTTCATCTTTTACAGCCATATTCTTCACACTCCCCTTTCCTGCATTTCTCCTGCTTCTCTGCAAGTAATGCCAAGGAGAAAGCAACCTTAATGTGACTGATTGTGGGGAGGGGCCTTTTAAGGTGACTTTCCTTCTCAGAATTGCTGCTGTTCATGTGCACTATCCTCTGCTAGAAAACAAAGGATGATACAGAGTGCTGTGTCCTGACATGTATCCCCCATACTTTAGGGTTTTCCATCTCCACTACTGGCTGAGACACTAGACTGCCAGTTTTCTAACAGTGAAATGGCACCACATGCCCTAAAGCTAAGGGCTCTGTTCATGAAAAAAATGCACTATGTGGTATCTGCAGCAGAACATTTGGCTCACTAGAAAAAGTGTTTATTTTGGATTACTCTTTTTAATGGAGGATGGGTGTGAAAATAAATAAGCCCCACTGACTTATTTCAGAGATAAATTTTCTTGTACTTCATAGTAATAAAGATGTAAGTGCATTTTTGAATGCATCTGGCAAACACAGATAGAGTGATAGTAAAACTGACATGCTGAAGTAGCAGTGATATGCTAAATTTGACATCTTCCCCTCGCTAATGCATCTGGACACCAGAACCAATCATTCATAAGGTCTCCTTTGAGATTTGTGGAGATCAGGTTGAAGCAAAAGTCAATGGGTGGTTGTTCCACATCTATTGGAATGCAAAGCCAAAAAAGATCCAAGTATGCAAGTACAAAGAATCTACCAAGCAAATTGTGTTGCAGTGTTAGGCCAACAAAAGGAAAACACAACTTAAAAATCATTCATAGAATCCTATGTCCACATAATCAGAACATTCACAAAACATTTACCTTTTGAGCTATTTTTCATGCAGCCTCATATAATTTCCAGTTATTGGTCATGAAATTATTAGCTGATATAACTCCTTGTATTTTACATTTTATCTCAGTTTTTACTGCTATAAAGTTAGAGAGGGGTAGATAAATGCTGCTAAACAGTGTCACTTCCTCAAATAAAAACAATTCAGTCTTCAGTCCCAAGTGTCTGCCTGATCACCTTGCTGAAATTATATTAATTTACTCCAGGACTTTCTTGTGACATGAACCAACTACTTCCATCCAGGACAAAACTGGAGCATAATTTGGAGACTGTTTCACTCCAGGGACTGGTTGCTTCAGGCAGGAGGAGCAGAACTGTGCCCAGCTGGGGTCCCTCCTTCCTAAGCAGTCATTCAGTTATTTCCCACCAGGCTCTCAATCCCCTGTACTTTCCTGCCACCTCCAAGGGCAGGCCACATACACTTTGGTCTTAAAACTACAGGAACATGCCTCTGGCACACTGTGACACTCAGAGTATTTGAGGAACTGCAGAAAAATTACCTTCAACACCCTTCTTTCCATCTTCCCTCAAAAAAAAAAAAAAAAAAAAGAAATTTTGGAACAACAAGGAACATAAAGAAAACTGCTGTGGAAGGAACTGCAGCTATTCATAGTGAACAAACAGCATCAGGTGCCATTCACCCCCAACACCTCCTCTCTAGCTGTCAAATACGCTTGTGAAAAGATATTTTGAAGTGTGTGTGTATATTACTGGGAACAGCAGGGGATGCAGACTGTGCAGTATGCTTGCACAGTGCTCAGAAAAACAGAGGCTCAGTTCTCCCGTGATTTTTGAAAGCTGTCTTCATTAACCCATTCTTCAAGTCTCACAACAGCCACAGACCCACTTCATAGGAGATGCTCATTCCTCTCTGTATCACAGGCAAATTCTTCTCCCCACATTGAACACATGGCACACTTATAAAAGCTGTTTTTCCACACAGAAGCTTCAGATCTTGTACTTTTATAGTGGCTCTTAATAGGTCTTTATGAGAAGGTGTTTTTTAAGGACCTTTCCTGAGAAATGGTATTTTTTTGGTTACCATTGGTTACCTTCTGTTCTTGTGATATGACAATTCTTGGAAAGGGATGGTTATGATTAGTGTCTAATCACAGTGTCTCCCACAAGCTCTTGATCCAGATTTAATATAGATTCATAGATTGTTATGGTTTGGAAAGGACTTTAAAGATCATCTAGACCCAACATTCCCTGCCATGGGCAGGCAGACCTCCCACAACCTCCCAGGTTGTTCAAGGATTTATCCAACCTGGCCTTGAATACCACCAGGATTGGGGCATCCAAAACCTCCCTGTGCAAGCTATCCAGTGTCTCACCACCCTCTTGGTAAAGAATTTCTTCCTAATATCTAATCTAAACATCCCCTCTTTCATTTTGTGCCCATTGGTCTTTGTCCCATCACTACAGTTCCTGACAAAGAACCCCTCTTTGGCTTCCCTGTAGGCCCTCTTCTGGTAGTGGAAGGTTGCTGTGAGTTCTCCATGCAACCTTCTCTTCTTCAGGCTGACCAGCCCCAATTTTCTCAGCCTCTCTTTGGAGGGGAGGTGATCCAGTCCTCTTATCAACTTCACAGCCTCCTCTGGACGTGCTCCAGCAGTTCCATGTCCTTCTTCTACTGGGGACACCAGAACTGTACACAGCACTCCAGGTGGGGTCTCACAAGAGCAGGGTAGAGGGGAAAAGTCCCCTCCCTCAACCTACTGCCCACACTCCTCTGGCTGCAGCCCAGGGCACATTTGCCAGCTCATGTTGAGTTTTTCATCAACCACGGCCCCCAAGTCTTTGTCCTCAGGGGCTTTGTCTCAGTCCCTTCTCTGCCCAGCGTGTGGGTGTGCCTGGGTTTGCCACAACCCAGCCACAGGACCTTGCACTCACTCTATTGAACTTCAAGAGGTTTGCATTGACCCACCTGTCCAGCCTGTCCAGGTCCCTCTGGATGGCATCCTGTCCCTCCAGTGTGTCAGCTGCACCACACAGCCTGGTGTCACCAGTGAACTTGCTGAGGGGGCACTCAATCCCACTGTCCATGTTACCAACAAAGATGTTGAATAGCACTGGCCCCAGTACCAGCCCCTGAGGGACACCACTCATCACTGGTCTTCATGTGGACAATGACCCACTGACCACAGCTCTTTGCCTCTGACCATCCAGCCAGTTCTTTATCTACTGAGTGGTCCATCCACAAAATCCCTGTGTCTCCAATTTAGAGACAAGGACCTCATGAGGGACAGTGTCAAATACTTTGCATGTGAAAGAGCACATGCAGGGGCAAACAAAGCAAAAAAAAATCAACTCTGTCTTTATGTTCAACCGCTTGCATAGCTGGAGGAAAATTACCAGAAAAAGACTAGACCAAAAAGATCTCCAGAGCTGACACCATTCTGTTCTTTGGACACACACTGATCTAACTCATATTAAGCAAACTAAAGTAATAGGGAATGACCCCAGTGGGACAGTATGATCAGATCAGTAGCAAAAATTTGTTTGTTTTTTTTTAAATTGCTATATTTATTCCGTTGGTTATCTGATCTCTCTCCAAGCTAATGATGCAAATGCATTGCAGTTCCATGCAACACAGGAATTATCCCAATTGGAAAGGCCTCATTTAAAATATGCTGGCTAAGATCTTGTAGCCCTGAGTTGCATTGGGAATGCACAGCTTCAAATTAGCTCCAAAAATGCTGTACAAGAAAACCAGAGTCATCATGTTTACCACACTTTGCTGAGGCTTGGAGTGACTTTGTTCTTGCTGTTGCATTTCAAAGCATATCTAGTGGTTTTAAATCCTGTTTCCTGAACTGACTTTCAGGTATTTTCCATGCTGTTGGCAAGCTCAAGGATATGAGAATTAAGAGATACTTATTATTTTGTGGAACACCTAACTTTACCTCAGGCTTTTAAAGAAAGAAGATGAGAGCTGAGTTCCTACATAACATTTCCAAAGGCTGGCAACAATTTGTTTCATATTTCGGAATTGACTTTTAAAAGGCAGTTCTTGAAAGTAATATTCTCTTTTCCTTGAAATCTCAGCAAAAGTTCATAAGAGCAGCAATAACAAAAGAAATGATTGAGCAGGATACTTCTTGATGTCTTAACTCCCTGCATCACAACCAAATCTTTAATAAGTGCAAGTTTATTTTGGTATAGAAAGAAGCCACTGCCCTTGCTGATCAGGGCTGCAGGCTGAGGATCAATGTTGATAGCCTTTACTGTTTGAAATTAAGGGCAGTGGCCACAAGAAATCACCTTACCACTTTCTAACCACTTAAGGCATCAGCTAAACCTTGGTAACTGCCCATCTGAGTGTCTCTCATTTGCCTCAGATGCAAATAAAATGCATTATGAAGGATTAATTGCATACCACTTGTCACGTGAGCTGGTATCTGACTATGCATGTGATCTTATGTGCACATTAATTGTGAATAAAATCATCACATCACCTTAACCCACCATATGTCTTCTAACTGCATCAGGCCAGGGTGAGGACTGTGGTGGATACTGTAGCTCAGCTGATGTGGGGTAAATCATCAAGTAATGGCAACACAAAGTCATTTTTGTCAATACTTTTAGATTCTGTGAAGGGCCTGTCAGAATAATTTATTCCACATGGAACATTGCATATAATACTCAAGCTGTGTTTCAACTCAAATTCTGCAAATGAAAATAGTTGTGTAAGAGACATTGCCAACATAATCCACTCAAATTTCATGAACCAGGCTCAAAATAAATTAAAAGATTGCCAAAAAGTTCTTAGTTTTCTTACTTACCTCCTGGATTTGTTTAGCTTTTGGGTTTTTTCTAAATCCCCCTAAAATATTTTCATTTTTTTTCCCCCTTAAACCCTACATACTGAAGTCATGCTCTTTAATGCAAGAACACTGAGATGCTTGAATTTTCATTCAACAGTGATTAGTAAAAAGCTATTCATTATCATTGGGATTTAGGTGAAAGTGTAGAAGCTATAAATGCAACAAACAAGGCAACATTTTAGTAGCATGTAATTCACCAAAGTCATATGTGAATGGGCAGTAGAAATAGTAACACTTTAGAACAATAGCAGAGGATTAAAATCCACAACGAAGCATGACATTTTCTTGCCTGGGTTTAAGGGATTAAGAAAGCAAAAGCAAGGCTAGTTTTAAAAAGTTGAGATTTTAGTTTACAGAAAATCTCTGAAAAAACTTTGAGTGAACATTATCAATTTGTATTTCCACAGAAATAGATGGCAAATCAGTGATAAAAGACAAACTGCAGTTACCCAAGGAGAAAAGACCGTCTCAGACTCTGGGACAGAACCTGAATTTACATCCATGAACATTCACAAAAGCCAGGTTTAGCATCATGAATTTGACTTCCCAGGCAAGAAAACACAGAGGCAGGCTCCACCAGGATGATCTAACTTAGCAACTCTTTTCAGGCCCTAGGAAATCTTTTTCGTTCAGGAAGGAAGTCTTAAATTACACTTAAAAGACAATTAATGACCATGAACTTCTGAGTGGCCTGAGATAACCCTGTTAAAAACCACCAGCTATTTAACATTGTTGCTTTAATGGTGTCACTGGTTATATGTCAGCATAATCAATGTTCTGTCACGTTAACTTAATAAATAGTGTAATTGATGCATTATTACTTTAATTCTTCTTCATTATGAAGGTT
This sequence comes from Setophaga petechia, assembly GCA_024362935.1. Classification (NCBI taxonomy): domain Eukaryota; kingdom Metazoa; phylum Chordata; class Aves; order Passeriformes; family Parulidae; genus Setophaga; species Setophaga petechia. The sequence continues at coordinate 11,380,002 of JANCRA010000003.1, forward strand.
ATTAAGGTGCACTGTAAGTTAGAGTAATTGGACAATTCAATTGAATGGCTAAGGAGTTTGGAAATAAATAGCTCTAGGATCTAGCACTGATGCTTACCTTTGAAATGTGCACCACATTTATATGCATAAAAATGGATTGGCTTTGTCAGGGGTGGAGAAGTGTGGAGAGATGAAAAAATATGAAAATAGGAAGGTGTTTAACCTTTTGGATTCTATTTTGTTTAAGTCTGCAATCCATCTCATTTGTTCTTTTGTAAACCTGCAGGAGTTTCTAGGCACTTTAGAGATCCTGCACGTCTGAAAGACTGTGACCTGGGGATGTACCTTTCCATTTTCACAGATGGCTCTGCACTGCAAGAATGAAGTACTGCAGAGATAAGGATCTGCCTCCCTTTGCACTGCAAGGAAAGATGACCTTGTCCTGTCCACACTCTGCCTGACCAAAAGCAGAGTGACCATGGGTGCCACACCTCACTAATGCAGGTAAAACTAGCTGTGTCCAGAGCTGATCACTTGTAACTCCACAAATTATCTACACTGCACTATGGTCTCAAATATTTACCTTCCTCTGCAACATGTGGGAGGCCAGATCAGTCATGTGTTTGAAATTACATTCTCAAAAAAGCAGGAGTCTCTGGTGGGAGCAGAATGAGAGTGCTGCACAAACCTGACTGAGTGCCATGCATCAGTCCAGCCATAGGGACACCAGCTGCATATTGAAGCCACCAGGTTTCCAAGACTAATTGTAACAACTTTTATGGCAAACCAGAATGAAGCAGCAGTCATAGTATGAGAGACTGTCAGTAACGGTATTCTTAGTGAAAACTTGCATGCTTAATCCCATTTCATTTGGAAAAGGAAATTTTACAGGTTGATTCTTATTTGAAGAGACAACCCTGCCATGGGGGATTTCAGTGGCAGCATTGAAGAAATGGAAGACAGGAAACAATGAAAGAATCTTCTTGATTGAGAGATGATAGACTTTCAAATTAATCATCTTATGTTGCTAACACTGAACTGGAAGGACTTTCCTGGTTTCTATGGGGAAGAAAAGCAGTGTCTTTTCACTGCCCTCTGATTTTTTAATGCCCCACTAGTCTTCCTAGACCTTCAGAAAGAACACAGAAGACAGCTTATGCAGCTAAAGGGGACTGATCACTGTACTGAGAGAAGACTGCCTGTCAAGGTGATCTCAAAAAATTATTTGGAACAAATAAATAATAGGGTTTGATCCCACAGGTAAGTCTCTTTGCAAGTTACTTTACAATACTGAATCATCCATCTCCATCTATTGCTCTGTGGCAAGACAATGAGGAAGTGGTACAACCATTTATCTGAGGATGCAGTGAGACTGGATGGGATAAATTAGTCTATACCATAATGCTAATGAAGCCAGTGATGAGTCAGGAATTGAGCTGAAGAAATGATAATTTCTTATTCTTCATGATAAAGAAATTGGTGTATTAAATCACATATGCAGAGAAAATACTGCAGACAATGTTCACAGTCATAAATGTGATTTTTGGTAACTAAACTGTCATGTTACTTTTGTACATGGCTGGACTCACAATTTTGCAAAATTTGAGTCAGGCGATCCAACAATCTTAGAACCATCATATAGTAAATAAGAAGTGTATATATGGTACAGTATTTCTTTACACTGCAAGATTAATATCCCTGGTAAAGCAATAATTCATAGGAAGGTACAACACAATGGGGACAGCAGACCATAAGTGCAGAAGATGGGCTACATGTAGGATAACCAGGTCTTTCCCCCAAAGCTTGCTCATCATTGCTACAAAGGGTTCCATTATTCTTTTATGTGCTTTTTACTATGATTTTTAATCCTTTACAGACTATAAATATAACTTTTCATCTGCATAGCTGACAGGAACACATCTACCTCTTTAAAATAAGCTCTTTGCAAGGTCTTTCATCAACATGTACTTCATCTTTTGCAATTGTGAATTTGCATTAACATACACCAGCAAATACATTTTAAGACTGATTGACACCAGTTCTCAAGCCAATTTTTAGGTGTGTCCCCACCACCTATTTTTCAGACAGCCAAAAGAGCTTTCCCTATTCCTACCCTCTCAGAAACTAATTCCTAAACACCCCTTGATGCAAGTAGGGAGGTTGAGGAATACTTCAGTTCAGTTACAAATAACTTGAATCACATCCTTGTATCACAGATCCCTGAGCATGCCAGAAGACTCTTTAGTCTAATTGATAAATGGCAGAGATAACGAGCTCTCTGTGGCAATGGCTTCCTTTCATGGACAGATTTATTTGAAGTGCCTGAAACAGCCTAACTCAATCTGTGCTGGAAGGCCAAGCAGAGTGCAATAGCTTTCAATTCCCCAGTAGACATGGCTGAATCTGAAAACTGCTTCAACAGAAAAGATCCTTTTTCAAATTTCTTGGCTTAATATTCAGCTTGCATGTCTAAGTCTCTGCAGCCATCATGGCTGGGGACACAAAGGAACATTCCTATTTGCTGAGATGAAGAGATTCCCTTTTCCATCTTGGTTCTCTTGCCAAGGTTACCTCAGTACATCTCATTTTGTGACTTCATATGACTTCAAAATTGGTGACAGATCTTTTTTTTTTTCCAGTGATGACTCTGTGTAAGAATATATTTCAGGAAAACTGTAGGGTGTGGCTTAAAAGGGATATCTGCAGTACTACCACCAAATCACCTTCAGATGATCAAACAGACCTGAAAGTATGTGTGACTTTCTCAGTATTTTGGTGCTTAATTTCTGCAAAAGTAGAAAGTAACTATTGGCCAAACCCTGTCAATCTGCTAAGGAATTCAGAGAGGTTGAAATGCCTCTTCCAGCAATGCATGGAGCAATCACAGGTTATAATCATACTAGTATCAGATTGCATCAAAAAAAGAATATGTTAACATTGTGAGAGTCCAAATCAGCTCAAAAACTTACTCATTCTATTCTAGTCAGACTTGTTCCAAAGGCTTTTGAAAACAAGGATATGATGTTCCTTTTTGTTCCCCAAGAACAAGGACTCCAAGGGCTTATATATACTTATATATTACTATATAAGTAATTAATTTCATTCTAGAATTAACATCTCCCACTAAGTATTTTGGGAAGAATCCTACCACAAAAAGTAGCACAACAGGAATAAGAACTGGAGGTTGACTTCAGCTTTTTGTAGTCTCATTGCTCTGCTTACTGGGTCATCTTAAATCTTCTGTATGCTACAGGAATATTGAGTGAGTGAAAGAAAAATTCAACTTTCCAGGAACAGTGATGTACAATGTGCACATATTATAGGATCTGAACCACTGAGTTTACACCATGGGATAATATCAACTCTAGAGTTACATAAAGCTGGGGTTAGGGAGCTGCCCACTTGCAACAAGAAGGATCCAGCTGGAGGTATCCTCCCCAGTAAAGGCCTCTTGACTTGTTTGGATCATCCAGGAAAGGTTCTTCAAAATGCTGTTTCTAAAATCACTCTGCAGGTAGTTGTACAAGGAAAGAGGCACATAAAAGCTATTAACTGTTTATGTCTAAACCAGACTAATACATCATAAGTATTAGAGAGGAAAAAAAAATAGATGGTGATCAAGAGAGTACATAACAGGACAGTAAAAATTTTTCCATCTGTGAACTTATAGAGCTACAAGAACTTGAACTTTAATGTGGTGGCATTTTCCTCCAATATTTCTATAGCAAGTTTCAGATTTTCCCTGAAAACTACATTTTAAACTTAAACATTATTTTGGTTTATAGTCAATTTGCCTCAAGTCTGTCTTATTTTGTGCCTCAGAGAGGCTTTGGGAACAGTGGAATCTAAGCACAGCCCCAACCCCTCAGCAAGGACTGGGCCAGTGTAGGAGGGAGTGGGGAGCACTGGGAAAAGCATTCTCAGAAACACACTCTGCCTTGCTTTTACAGGGTTTTAAATTTTCTGTTGATGAGGATTTGAAGCACTCTAGTTTTCCAGCATGCACATATAAGCATAACCCTGTGGTTCAAGATAAAATGCTTCAAACAGGACTTCATGTCATTTCTTGCTGAAGGGTAAAGGACCAGCAAAACCTTCCAGCATGAGTCAAGTCTGGTTTTATAAATGCAGCTAACAAAGGAGTGAATCCCCTCTGACAAGTGCGTGAGGTGTTTGTGCTAGACAAATTAGAGGTACAAAGCCGTGTGTTTAATTCTGACTGAAAGCAATTGAAAGGTACAAATCGTGCCAGAGGAACTTCCTAAATTGAAGAGAATGCAGGAAAGAGGCTCAAAAAAACAACACTAAAATGACCTCCACACAATGACAGTTAAGGGATGACAAAAACTTAGCAATTTGGAAGGGGGAAAAGGAACAAGGCAGGCAGGAGGACAGGCAGAGAAGTAGTCTGGAAGTTTTTAATGGATAACTTGGTTTTGAGAACACAAAAGCCCTGCTGCCATGCCTTCTTGGATTATTTCCAGTGTTACAGATGAACCCACAGCTTTGTAAACACAAAAGCCAGGACTTTTTTTTTTTTGTTCCCCCTCTTCTTTTTAGTACAAAGAAAGACAGCAATCATGTCAGGAAAGATTTGGTGGCTTTAATTGAGCTGCAGTTGTATCCTTTTCTGTGTTTTCTATCATGTCAATTTTCCAAGTGGCCATCAAGTTTTTGTCAGCTGAAAGAACCCAAGTATACAAGGGTGACATTTAGAATAGCTCCAGGATTTGCCTCCCTCCTGGCAGCCCTATCAAGAAAGGGCTTTGAGCATGCTTAAGTTGACTTTAAATCAAGATGTCAGTTTTGAAATCAGGCTGTCTTTGGTGTTCTTGTCAATAATGGTGACTCTGACTTAAGCCCCATACACCTTCATGCATTAACCAGCGAGTATTTGAAGTTATGTTTCTCTAATATACAGCACAATATTTTGTCCTTTATTCAGGATTTGGGACATTTACAGTTTGATATGGTGAATTTTTTTTCCCCTGCTCTTGTAATGGGAAAGCCAAATCCTTGCCCTTGCAAGGGCAAGCAGTGGTAGGACAATGAGGAATAGCTTTATGATGGAAGAGGTTAGATTTAAATTTAGACTGGATATTAGAAAGAAATTATTTAGAGTGAAGGTGCTGAAAAACCTGTCTGGAACAGGTTGCCCAGAGAAGTTGTGGAAGCCCCATCCCTGCAATTTCTCAAGGCCAGGCTGCATGAGGCTCTGAGCAACCTCTTCTGGTGGAATGTGTCCCTGCCCATGGCAGGAGAATCTGAATTAAATCATTTTTACAGTCCCTTCCAACCCAAATCATTCAATGATTCTATGAAATACTTTTGAGCTTGAATTTCGGGGGGAAGGAGGGGGCACAGAGAGAGAGAGAGAGGAAGATGTTACATCAGAACAAAGTCATAACAAAAAGTGAAGATATATGAGTGTCCTGGTTTAGGGCAAATTTGGGAGAGAATCTCCAAAAGGGGGCCCCTCCAGAAAACAAACCCACATGGCCCCTCCCCACAACCAGTTCAGGAAGAATTCCTCAGAGAGAAGTGGAAAGAACCTGTTTATTTAACAGGCACAGCACCCTCCAGCACACAGAATGAACAATACCGGATGACACCACTCTTTCACCGCTCTGAAAAAAGATTACAAATTCAGAAAGTCTCTCTTGGGGGTGGTTGCTCTGTTATCAGTCCCTCCAGTGCTGGGGCAGCTGCTGCAGGCCACAGGGTGCAAACTCTCGGTGTTCCCAGGTCCCAGTCTGCAGCAAGTTAAGTTGGTTCAAAAAAGGAAAAGAGAAATAGTCCAGGAAGAAATTTGGACTGCTTAGCTAAACTAGCTAATAAGCAGAAGCAAGAGCAAGCAGAAGCAATGCAGAAGCAAGAGCAAGGGAGCAAAGCGAAAAGCAAAAAAGCAAAAGCAGCACTTTGTCCTGCCCTGTCTCTGTTCTGCCAGGCTGATAAGAAAACCCAAACAAAACTTTCACTCTTCAGAGCCAGTCTTAAAGGCACAGAACATGATATCCAGCATAAACAGAACACATGAATGGGGATACAAGCACCATAACTCACCCTAGAACAATGAGTCTTTGCATAACTGTGTTTATGTATCTTTGTGTCTATTTTAGGGCAAAGTTGAATGCAAAATGGCTTCCCATGACCAAAAACACCTTTGGACATTTTATGTGTCTATTGTGAGATATTCACAATGCATAAAGGCTCAAAAAAATGAGTCCAGGAGTTCTCTGTAGCAAATAGCAGCCAGCTGGACAGAGGTACAGGATTATTCCTCTTTCCTCTTTCATTACTTCAGGGCTATTGCATTATAGAATCACCAAAGTAGTTTGTTATCACAGGAGTTTTGGGAGAAAGTCCAAAACACAGTAGTAATATTGAGCTTTCTAGGTCATAGTGAAAGCCATGACCAGAACTCCCCTTTGGGGGTTCTGCTTCAGCCCACAAGGAATATAGCAGCACCTGTGAAATGTGGTTTCTGAGTTACATTGCAGAAGTCACACATGTGAAGACCTCAGCTATCCAACTGAGGATTTTGGCTTACATTAAAGACTATGAAGAAATATTTCAAAGTTTCTCAGTTGTCATAAGCTGGCACTGAAGTCAATGAAACCAAGACAATTCAGCCGGAATACACAAACTGCATTTTTGACTCATGTATAAGAGACAATTAATTCAGATTAAAGGAGAATAAAGGGGGACAACCAGTAGCTATTGCAGAATTTCTTCCACATGGAGACAGAAAGAGCCTTTACAGGGGAGCTGCTCTAGAACAGCCATCACTCAGTACATTTATACTGCAACAGCTTCTACAGTTCATCACATGGTACAGACAAACTTCTAAAGCAAGAAATTAGCAATTGTTGTGAACAGCACTTGAACATTGTTTCTGTTTTTTACTAAGAACAATGAACTAAGAATATTTGCTTTTCTACACACTTGTCTCATTCCAGAATACCTAGGAATATTTCAGAATATATGGAACCTTAGGTACAAACATGCACTCTGAAAAAACTTCCTTAGAAAGCAAAGAACACCTCACAAAAGCATCAAGAGGTAAATTTCATAGAACCAAAATCTAATTATTGATAAGATTTAGTCAAATCTATTAAAACACTATTTTACCCTCATTTGTAAAGAAGAGAAGTTTTAGTCTTTCCCTACCATAAAGCAGAATATGAATAGGAAGAATCTGTAGTTAAATGGAAGAAATTGGCTAATAATATACAAGATAATACTTTTAAATAGCAAACAGCATAGCTGTGACAAAAAAAAATTCATCACAGCTTCATGGAAATATTAGATGATGTCTCCAGTCACTTTATTTAGCAAATTCACATTAATGTCATTTTTCTCATCACAATTGTTTATGGCAGCTTATCCAAAATGACCTCTCAGTATTCTGCAGGAGTTCTTATCTAAATATAATGTCAAATGAGCCCTGAAATAAGTCATAAGACCCAAAGTGACATTATTATTAGGAAAATGCATTTTAAAAAATATTAGTTTTCCTACATCCTAAGAGGACAAAAGCTAAAGCAAAGGAATGAAAGATTAAACCATTAATTAACACCATGCAGCACAAGTCAGCACATCAGCCTGAACTGAGCCCTCCAATAGACTTATGTGTTAATAAACAAAGGGTTAAATTATCCCAGTTCTGTTCCTTGCTGCAGCGGGACCACAAAAAAAACAGAAAATAAAGATTTGTTGAACAACTCCCAAAATTGGTGCTTGGAGATAGGCAGATTCAGACTAATGATTGCAACGTGGTGCTTTCTGTACAGAAACAGTCTTAGGATGGAAATTTATACCCGAGGCAGAGTCAAATGGAAGGATTTATTTTCTTGTTGCTTTGCTGTGTTGTAATTTACTTAAGAACTTCAAGTTCTCCCTAATGAAGTTCAGTGGTGATGGGAGCTGGAGTGAAATGGTGAATGGTTGAATCTCTGGGGAGGCAGGAATGCAGCTGATGCAAGCAATGCTTTTACTTGCCAACAGGTGTAAAGGAAATTCCTTTGTGTCTGTTGCTGCACAGAAAATTCTCCTTTGTAACAGAACAAGGTTTGACAGTAAAGAGTAGCTCGTGCCAGGGTAGAGTTTGTGTTCTCCCTGTATTTATCACTCACATGGCAAATAGCACCACACACATAGATTTTTTTTTTTTTTTTTTGCTGTATAAAACCATGAAACTTCACTAAACCAGCCCTATGTTCCATATTTAAAGCAATATATCCTTCATTTTACTGAAATGAGGGTTTTTTTGGTGGTCAGATACCATGTTTAATACTCCACTAAGTAAACTGAAATTTTAGCAAGTATACAAATCTGAAAGTTGTCTCTGGCACTGTGAGACAGCACAAAGTCTTCACTGAATCAGAGGGAATTACAGCCCAAAGAAGAACACATGAAGTGGGCATTCACATCTCATAAAATCATAGAAAAGTGGCAAGTAAAGACCTGCAGACACAGCTAAGCATGCACAAGGATGGGATATAAACTATCAATTATATTAAAACAAACAGAAGTTTGTTTACCTTGTACCTGAAGTTCTCCATAGATGGAGATTCTGCTGTACTCAGCCACCAACCTCAGAACATTGCATTAGAAGATGGTCACACTTAGAAGAAACTTAAATATCTCATTGTATCTCATCATCAAAACCCATTCCATTTTTTTTATCCCTCAAACATAAAGCCTCTGAAATCTTCAAAGCTCATTCCTGCTGTGAGGCAGTCCTCTGCCCTCCTTCCAAAGAGAAGCCGTCTCTCCTCACTGTGAACTGATGTCCCATCTCACATTCTCTCAAGAGCAGGAGTTTGGCTCTTTTTGCTAATTACAAGGCATCGTGTGAGCTGGTGGCCCTTTTCCAAGTAATAATAATGCATTCTCTTACCATTCTTTTTAGCCTTTTTAAACAGACTTTCAAAGTGTGTGGTGTCCTTCTGAGCCATGTCAGGTGCAGCAGAGTGAAACATTCCTGGCAGAATATAAAGCTGTGTGCTTTTCTATTGTAAAGTCCTGATCCTGCAAGTGCCTCCACATTCTGCCTCACTACTGGGAAAAGTATATATATTGCTAATGTGTTTCATTTGCACCATGTGAGCAGCACTTTTGTAATCACTTGCATGCATATGAGTCCTTTTAAGTGCATTAACTTGATTTATAATAAGCAATAACATAACAGAGATATGAGATTCTGAAGTTAAATCAAGGTTTCTTAATAAAGTAAATATTAACTCGGATCATAGATGGGGAGAATGGAAGCAGAAGATACCTCATCTGAAATGACATAATCAATGCAAGCAATAGAAAAATGTGTAATTCTCCAGACTTCTGTTTGCACATCTCCCCAGTGTGGCGTCTGCCCTTTTAAATTAAGAAAATAAGTCTTTTTAAAATATTGGATTAAAGATTCCTAGCATGCACTTTCATGACGAAAGAGAAAAATTTGGACTTTAAATTTCAAATGCACTTTAAAAATAGCTGAAGTGCTTTCATAGTTTTGCAAAAAAGGAAAAAGAGTTTTAAAACATCCATTTTCATTAGTTGAGATCCATTTTGACTGGAAATTAAATATAGCACTAATACTTGTTTCTTAAGGATTTTAATATGACCCTTCAAAATGCAAAAAGCTCCAAGATCAAGCAATCATTTAATCTCATGATTGCACAGCTGGGAAAAAATATCAGTGTACTCCCACATAAAGACAGAGTAAGGAAAAAGCATAGCACAGAATTATGTTCAGCTGGGTAAACAGAAGGTTTATTAGTTCTCTAAAGCAATCAAAAAATCCCAGGAACAAACACAAAAGCAAAGCAGTGCAGTCCTTAGGGCATAATTGTATTTACTGATTCCCTCTGGAAGGTGCTGCCTCCCCTCCCCTGCTCCTGCCTGAGGCTTGCAAGGCCTGACCCATGCAAGGGATGCCATTGGGCTTCTCCACACCTCGAGGTGAAGGATCTCCCTGCACAGCAGGCAGACAGCAACCAGCATTCCTGATAAACTAGTCCCACAAGGGGCCAACTGGACATCATACAGCATGAATCAGCCACTTCTCACTCCTCCCCTTACCCCTGTTTATCATAAACCAGAAATATCTGCACTGAAATCTTGGTTAGTGTGAGATGAAGTGACCAATGCAGAACAGGATTGTTAGGAGAGAAACAAGCTGATGTTTCAGAGGACAGCTCAAATGAGTCAAACCAGCATGGCAAATTCATTCAGAACTAGAACACAGAGCAGAAGCCATTGCTAGAGGAGGGAGAAATAGATAAAGGATGCTTCAAGAAATGTCTGGCTATAACACCATGTTTTAGAAAATGTTACTGCCCCAGGAGAACTATGAAGCTGGATTGTCACAGGACCAGTTGACACTCAAGTCAGAGAAACCTAGAAAAAAATTAATGAAGTCCTTGGTTGCAATTGGTGGCAGAGAACAGTCTGACAGAGAAAAACTCAGCTGAAAGAATGGAGTATTGGGACTGATCATTTAACTCAAAAATACTGAAAAGAAAAACCAAAACAAAACCAAACATTTTCACTGTGCAAAAATAAAACTTCATTCAAAACTGAGATCATCTAGAAAACAAGATTGCTTCTGACCCACACAGTGGCAAACAGCGAAATATCTTGGGGACCTTCCCCAAGAAATAGACAAAATCCCTGCAAGGGACAGCTTACCTGGCAACAGCAAAAGGCATGTAGCAGAGAGTTACTACAAGGAACAGAAAATCTGCCAAATGCCCCCTGCCAGTAGCACATGCCAGGGCTGGGGCACACGTGCACATCAGAGCAACTATAATGGTGTAAAGCAACTCAAGGCTCCAGGAGCTGGGGAAGGAGTGGCAACCAGTGCTGGCCACAGGTGCTGAGGTCTAAAATTGATGGTGAATGAAAGCTGCTTTTGCTTCCTGCAAGATTAGATTCTGTGATTCTCAGGAGGATGCTAATGAAGATCTACTTTATGCAAATTGCAAAAAACAAATTCCTTGTTCAAATCCCAGCCCAGGATCCTTGTTGAAGATGGAACTGCCACAGAGGCTCTCTGGGCTGTTGTCTATCTGCAAACAACAATGTGAAGAAAGCTGGTTTGACCAAAAACCTTGGTTATGTCCAAAACAGTTCCCATCAGGAATGCAAAGGCTAGAAACACTTTGATCTGTATACAGCCTGATCTGGGAAGGAACTTTCTAAATTCTAGGTGTTAATGAGCATTAAAGGCAGGATATGGTTATCTGTTTTCACAGATCTGCAGCAGCAAGTTTCTAGTGATGTATGAAATGAGAAATCCCTGCCTCATGCACAGGGAGAATTATACAGAAATTTCTATTCATTCAGCAGTGTGCCACACTCAAGCTAGCTTCACACATACTGTTCAGCTCATAGAAATGTAGACACACACAAATACATTGGGCCCAGACATCTCTGAAAGTTTTAAAAAGATGTCATTAAAGACCTAAAAAATGAAAAAGAATTTTAAACCAAAGCCCTTCTTTAACATCCATGTGGCCTTGTCAAACCATTTTGTTTCTGCTCTTCTAGGATACCCATAGTGCCTTTAAAAGCTCAAGAAAGACACTGGCTCAGAGTAGATTTGGAGGAAAAAAAATATCTAAGATGGTAAGTTGCTTAAAATAGAAAATTGGGTGTTAGAATGAACAAGGATGTTAGAATGTTCCAACTTCATGTTGGGAAGAAATTATGATCACTTGATGCTACTGTATTTTCTCCAGACCCACATGGTCATTATTAATGAGAAAGCAGTGGCAGATCAAACTCTGATGCTCTCAGTGTCTGGGTGCTGTGCTGGAGCCCAGAAGCCACAACTGTGGGGGGCACAGCAAACCTTCTTCCACAGCACTGTGTGCTGCTTCCAAGCACACAGCAAGCCACATGGGAGCCACTAGCTAATTCCTGGCTGAGTTTTTATACAGTTTTAATTCTTTTGACAAAACCTTGAAACAAAGAAAGCTGCTTTGTGAGGGCATTAGACTTTCTCTAGGATAAAGCATTTATCCTCCAAATCCTTGTACATTACTCATAGTTACCCTACAAACAAATATGTTGGCTCTTCTACCCTTGAGGTTCTGATTCTCCATTTTCAGTTAATTATAATGCTTTACATCAGTACAAAGTGGGCACAAAGAAAAACATTAGAATAACTGTTTCCCTTGGCCTGCATTTTTCAGTATTAGCAATCAGCCAACACCTGACACTCCTGTTTTTTTACTCAGGCTGCCTGGTCTTAATTTTTTCCTTGTCTTATATCTCTATCATGTACCAGAAAGACATTTATTTGTAATGACAGTCCTTTGTCATGCCTATATTTTTCTTTCTTTTTACATTTCCAAACAGAACTGGATGATATTTTTTACGTCCATATTTTCCCCACCAAAAACACAAACTTAGTAACATCCATAAAATCTTTACATTCAAGTTGTCTCCTTAAACTCCATAAAAAAAATTACAGACATTTCAAAACTCAGCACAGTTTATTTTGACATTTTCAAACTTCCTTGCTACAGCTACTCATTTCAGCATGTCCTTCCAATTTGAACGCCCTAAAACCCCTTTTCCAATGTTCTCATTCAAATTCAAATGCTCCATCCACCTCACACACACACTTTCACACAACTCCCAGTGAATTGAAAAATTACTCCTGCGCAGGACTTGTCACCATCACACTCACACAAGAGAGCTCTAAGGAAGAGGCTCTGCTGAAGGCAGGCAGGGTGGCAGCAGAGCCAGGGGAGCTGCAGCAGAGCTTCCTGAGCCAGCAGAGATCTGATCTGATCACCACAGCCTCACGGTGCCCCTCTGAGCTACCCAGCCCTGCTCTGAGCAAGGCTTATCAGCACAGGCAGACCCTGGTGCAGCTGTGGCTGTGCCATTTCCCACCCCTGCATGGCAAGAGCTCTGTGATGGCTGGAAATCACAGCTTATTAAGGCAAAACCTCCCAGCATGGTGTGGAGGTCTGGTGGCTCTGATGAAGCGAGTGCTGACTGAGCTTTGCTCGCCGCTCTGCATGTACCACCCTTATCTGCCTCCAGCCCTTTCATACAAAGCCTTTTTTCAGGTGGAAATCCCAGAAGGCCAGACATTGATGTTTTGAATTATACAACCAGTTTCTGCCTTCCACAGTGAGGGGTCAGCTCCCTGCCAGCAAACTCATTTGTAACGCTGCACTTGTAAACTCCTGATAAAAGGCTCTGATGGAACCACGCTTCGCTGGGTAGTGGCAATAAAACTGCACAGCCTCCTTTACATCATAAAAAGCTTTCAAAACCCTGCCATTTCAGACTGAAGCTCCAGTGAGGCAATGGGTATAAACCCATAGAGGGGAGATTTACTATAAAACCTGATCTATTTTTAGGTGTTATCAGCCTAAAGGAAAATGTCTTTAGTAAATCTAAAGAAGTAAATCTACAGGAGAACCTCAGTGATAGAATGAAATGTTAAGTTCATGCTTCTTTCCATGTTTTTTGTGGGATTTCAATGCATTGATTCTGACCACAGGGGTCAAGAATATCAAAAGAACAGTATGAGGGGAAAGAAAAAAAGTTGTCTTATTCCAGGGGCTTGCCTTAAATACATGACAGAAGTTATCACAAATAATTAGGCTGATATTTGCTTCGAGTTACAATTGCCTTTTTAAAATTTCTAGTCTTGTTGTAGACTGTTTAATGGGGTGACATATACCACAAAACTGCCTCTGGGACATGTGAGATTGTTTACATTCAGGTGCCAATGCCACCCTGGTAGCAATCAAATAGATGGTAGATAAAGATTGATTTTCTAAAGAAAAGAAAAAAAATACAAAAAACCCAAACTCAAACCAGTACAATAATTCTGACAAAATTTAAAATTAATCACTGAGTGGGTGAAGAATCAATGATTTTGGAGCAGTTCTCTTGAAATCAGTAGGCACTGGCCACATCAAGTATCTATGCTGAGTGCCAAGGGAGATCCTTGATACATCATTGGAGACTGGCCACCCCAGATCTGTGATCAGCACAGAATTGGGTACTGCAGGAGCAGGGCTCCTGGACACAGCCAGGACCACCAGAAATGCCCAGAGTTTCTAAGTCAGCTCACAGCAGGTGCCTGCCAGCAGGGCCAGCCCATGCCCAAGGGTGAACAGAGTGCTTGGATTTGCACATAGTGATTGTGAAGGCAGATTTTGGCTTAAGCTTTTACTTCTTATTTCTCCTCAAAAATAGATTTGGTAATGGTATAGATAGAAAAACACACCCTTCCTTCTAGACACCGTCATTTCCCCACCAGACAGTCTGACTGTCTCTCCTGAGCAGTCAAATCATTTTCAGGAAGATCATTGTCCCCTGAGTGCAGGAAACTGGTACAACTGTACACAAAGAAGAAAAAGATAAAAACAGCATAGCAACACAGCCAGAAGACATTTATAATGCATATATTTGGCTTCAAGAAATGTGTTTTATGGAAGAGAAGGGGTAAGAGACAGGCCCTAGAGACAGTGACTCCCTATTCCTTATTTGTAAGCACATGCTCTTAAACAGACCCTGAGAAACCTCGGGTTTGACTACATGGAATTCTGCACTGCATGATCAGACCAAGTGCTTATCCTGTCCTCAAAGCAATATCCCAATGGGAAGACTCCTGCTTCAGCCTAACAAAAGGGTTTCCTCCTATTTCCAGAGCCCTGCTAGGAGGGCTGGCACTCAGATCCTCACACACTGGCCCAGCTGTCTTCAGGGTAACCCTGGATCCACAAGCCACATTCCCCACATGCACAACGAGAAAGCAGCTCAGCAGCACACTCAGGTTTATCCTCTGCCTGCCCAGCTCCCACTGCAAGCCCAGGGCAGCTCCTTGCTGAGCCCTGCACACCCGTGGGTGCAATCCAGACTGCCAGCATGGCACGGGGATGCCCATCTGTCTCACCCAGGATGGCAACAAAACTGCATCACGCAGCAGCTCTCCCATTCAGCTCCAGGTGGCACACAGAGGTCTGGTCTGTGTCAGTGCACTGAGACACATAAAACATTTATAAACACCAGCTGCCTCAAGATCTGCTAAAGATCTTTCTTTTAGGGGTGTTCCTGCGTGTCTGCATTTACAACTTGTACATTTTTAAAAGATCAGGACTGGTTTGGGAGATGCCAGCAGGAGAAATACAATATTATATGCCAGCAGCATAAATACAAGTATTTATGCATACTTGTATTTATGCATATAGGCACACAGTGATGGCTGTGCCTATAGCAGAAAGTCCTCAAAGCCCTATTTCCTGGAGGTGAACCTGCATCCTGAAGAATGAAACTCAAGCTCTCATGGTTCTCTAGGAAAACTTAGTAGTAGATGATCCATGCAACTCCAGAGTCAGTATCACCGTAGTATAAACAGTGCTGCTTGTGCTGCCTATATCCCAAATGTCCTTTTGTGGAACCTGCTTTGAGAGTCTATTTGGGCCATGGAAATTTCCTGCTGGACATCTGCCTCAGGGTGAATTTTGGAAAATTCCCAACAAATTCGTATGATTTTTTTTATTGTCCATAAAAAATTCAACAAAACAAACAAAAACCACCAAAAATCAACAAAATAAAAACTAACAAAAAACCCACAAACACACAAAAAGAAAAAAGAAAATAAAAACCAAGAAAAATCAACCAACCTACTAAAACCTCAAACTCTTTCATAGTGACACAGTCATAACTTTTGGTCTCTAAAAAAATGAAAAAATAAAGCTGCCTACTTGTAAGAAGGAGCTTGGTTTGGTTTTGGAAGGGTATTGAATTTTCCTGTTTCCAGGAAAATATGCCAAAGTTTACACAATCTCAGAACAGAGAAAAATCCTGTTTTACACATGACCACTAAAGGCTTATTTGAGTTTGGCAGCTGAATGGCTTGCAGATTCCATCTGGACTGAGCATCCCCAGCCCAGAGCTGCAAAGGTTGAGCAAAGCTTCTGCTAAAATCCCTTTCACCAGCTGCTCAGGGTCACTTCTAACACTGGCAAAGATCCTGTAGGCATTCAAGATTCAGCCTTTTGCCTAAAAAGTGAAGGTATTTGATCTAAAAAATTGGCAATATGACACACCACTCTTTGTCATGCCTCCAACTGTGACTTTAAAACTGAGCAGAAAAAACAAGTTTGTGCCTGGCTATTAGGGCTATTTATTAACACTCCACAAGGCCTTTGTGATATCTGGATAGTAAATATAGGAATCTATGCCTAGATTAGACATGGAGATGAAGAGGAATTAAAGGAAATGTGGCACAGCTTTAGCCTGTGACATTGTTTTAATAACAACCTGCTTAGAATTATTACTTTAATTGGGCCAAATTACTAAGCTAAATCCAAATAAAACACAATCCAAATAAAGGCTGAAAATCTGAGTGGGACAGGGATAACAGACATGTGGACTCCCTCAACAGCCAAGGATGGGACATAGGAAGGGCTAGAACACAGAACATCCACCTGAGGGCAAGCAGAACAGGTAAGGGTCTGTTTCCATGGACTCTGCAGAAAGCTTTGGGTGAGCAGCTAAGTAATAGCTTGTAATACACACATCTGAATATAGTGAAAAATTCCACAAAGCAGACAAAAGAAATGGGGTAAAATTAGCAGAAATTTTTAAAATAGTTGAGGTAGGAATATTTACTCACCTTCAATCAAAAGAAAAATATGGCATTGAATTTCTAAAGCACTCAAGACTTTCCCACTTCTGTCCTCTACCCTTTAAGCTTCTTAATTCAAGTCCCCCTGGAAACTTCTCCATCTGTGCTGTTCAGCAAGTGCTGGGGAGTTTTGACCCAGGGAAGATTCTTGTGGGTTTTTTGGTTTTTTTTTTGTGTGGGGGGGTTGTGTGTTTGTACATAATCACTGAGATGAAAGAGCTTGCTCAGGATCCTGTAAACATCTAGCTCCCTAAGGGTATGCTTGGAAGCTCAGCAAAGTATCAACATCATCATTCTTCATACTGTTAATTTGATATGTTTCCCCTTCCCAATTTCTTTAATTCCCTTCAAAAGTGTTTACAGCTTTACAACTTAAACTGTAATCAATCAAATGATTATTTTCAAAGTTTTAAGTTACTATTTTTTCACGTTTGTGTACATGTCTGGCTTTCACCATGATTCACTACTCCATGCCTGACCATCACCAGGTTTCAACTGATTGATTAACAGATACAGTACTGTGCTGCTTGGGAGGGAGCACTCCAGCACTCAGGTTTGGCAAATGGTCATGATGGAATCTACAGGAAGTACCAAATCTTAAGGAAAGTATCTCTGAAATTCCTGTTCCAACTTCAGCATTTTCCAAGTTCCCTGAAGCCAATATCACCACTCTCTCACATAAGGGTTGAGTCTGCTACCACACCATATATGTAAATTAAACTCCTGTTAGGACTCTGGGAAAATTCAGAGTAGGCATCACATTTGGAAAACCGGTCTATTCCAATTTCATCAGCTGACATTCTCACCTTAGAAAAGCACCTTTAGCAATCCAGCTAAGAGTAGCAGAAATATTTTTTTTTAAAAAAAAGTGTCAGTGTAAGCACCAAGCATTCTGCCTCTCGAACTTATCCTAGTCTATACAAGCAAACTTACTGGAGTATACTGTCAGTACACGTTCAATGCATCTCAAAATGTATGGATTTGTCACCAATTTTTTTCTTTTTAATAGCCTCTCCTTCACACATAAATGTTATCGTAGGAGAATGTTACATAGCTTATCACACATATTTTCTAAACTTTTTTAGATTTTCAATCAGGCTAAACTAAAAGAACAACCTCTATACAAGATTTCTCACTGAAGCCAGATAAGTATTTCAGAGATGCCTTAGGTTCATAGGTCAGGAAGAGTGCAGATACATATGAAGACTGTGAACCCATTTTCTAATGACCTCTCCATCAAAATCTGATCAGAGAGGTAAACAGGCAAGAGCTGGAAGTCCTGTTTAACTGATGTGTGTTCTGACTTGGCAGTGTGGGAGAAAGAGTAGGACATGAAAGCAGGGGCAATATCAGAGACAGGATCTTATCTATATCCCATTAGCAGGAAAGAAAGATAGACTGAGAACAAATTCCCCTTATCTATGAGGAAAAAAAAAAATACCAGGAGATAAGAAAGAGGTGCTTGGATAAGGTTCTGAAAGAAAAAATAACCAAATGGAAAGCTTGCTTGATGTTGATCTTTTCATACTGTGAACACAGAAATGAAAAATTAGAACTTCAGGTTCTTGGGGTTGTTTCATCTATGACCCTGAGCAAGAGTTACAATATCTGTGCTTTCCCTTAACAATTTATAAAATACAACAGTAATGAAAAAAATTCCTTCCTGGAAAAGGATAGTATAAGATTTTAAAGATTCTCAAGTCACATGCATTACTTGATAGGGCTAAACATGAATAATTATCCAATCTCACAATCTCTCAGGATTCATGTATTCATAGTCACTAAAATGCTTGGGAAAAAACTATTAATCTACAACATTTCCAGATAGGGGAAAATTTATGGCATTTTTTTTCCTAAGAATTTTACTATTGGAAGGGCACTGAAACACTGATGTAAGTTAGAGCCCTCCCCCACACCGCATATATTCAAACTTGATATTCCACTTCTACTAGAAATCAACATGTAGTGTCATAAGTGGCATAATAGCTGAGATACTTGCATATCCCCCGGACCTGATGAGGTTAGACATGCATAACAGCCCCAGAGCAATATTCTGTAGAAGAAAAGCAATTCCAGACATACCATATCAATCTACCCATGTGTATTTGTGCTATGACAAGCTCAGCACCAGCAAGGTAGTCATATCAAGAGCTGGTATTCAACAGGTGCCTCAATTTATTTGACTCACTGGGTCTCTTCTTACAAAAAGGACTTGGATGTTAAATTTGCACTTCATGAAAAATTCAAGCATGTAAGACAAGCTATAACAACACGCTTACTAACAACAGGCCTCTGAGTAACCATAGATCCTTATGAAAAGTGGAGTGTAAAACAAATATCTAGAATATTATCTAGAAATTAATCTAAAATATTTCCACATTTCCTCTACAAAAGCCCTCAGAGAACATCAACAAATAGAATTGTGAAAAAAATTTGGACGTGAGACTTGATTGCTAAGCAAATCTCAGAGGGATATGAAGACAAAAGTAAGAAGCAGAGATCTGCTGGAGATGAGAAAACTGTTACAAGGATAAAGAGTCACCTTGTTCTTGTCAGATCCCAGATCCCAGACCAAGCTCAGAGCACTGATTAGCATACAGAAACGTGTAATAACACAGAACAATTCAACAAGGATTTAGTGTCTGTCAGGGTCTTGCTTGTTCACCATAGATAAAGATTTCTCCATGTAATAGGGAAGTTACACACAGGTAAAGCATCCTGGACAATCTACATCCACTGATATACCCCGAACTATAGCCCTTTATTAATCTGACTAAAAGAAGTTTCGATCAGAAGTTATGACTTATCTTTGCAATTCAAGGTTAAGTCACTAAATAAAAATAAAAGATTTTTCTATGAATTTGCCTACCTATTTAGCTGGTACATCTTCAAAATGAAGGTACAGATCTTATTACAGGACACAACAGTAGAGGAAGAACAGGGCCCACACACCTTAGAACTTAGTAGTTTAGTAAGAACAGGGAGAAGCCAAAAAGGCTCTCAAGGCAAATTTGTAAATCCATGTTTCTACTTTGCTGGTGAGAGCTTCCCAGCTAATTACAGTCAGCTTCTCTCCTTCCTTACTTGGGTCAGCTGGATACTGGCTGCTTGGTTTTACCTGGAAGGTCTCTACAAGGACACATGATGGATCAAAAAAAGTATTTTGCAGTCAAGAATGCACAAGCACAGGATTCAAGAGTTTGGGCAGTGGGAGATTCTGTGGACACACCAACAATTTTTTTCCCAATTATATTGCTTCATGCCTCAGAGCCTGGCCAGAATATAATTTAATAATTCCACTGAACACTAGAAGAACCTTTCTTAGATGAAATTTTCGCAAAATTTCCTAGACTTCAAAGCCACATGCTTCACTGGACTCCATGTCACAAGTTAACTCTGTGGGCTCTAATGGGCACCAAAAATATTCTGCCCACGCCTGAACAAGAAGCATACAGCTTACCAATATAGCTCAGTTGTTATTAACACACATCCCATCAGAACAGATCCATCAAACTCTCTGCTATACTGACTGTACTTGCATTTATTCCAAAGTGAACTCAATTTCCACCCACCCCATATTAAGTATCGGTGGGTTGGAATCTGCCTACTTTGTACAGCTGAAGCTGGAATTCTTCCCCAGCTGCATTCAAAACAAGCTGCATCAGTGTTAATGGACCTTTTCTACTATATGCTCCTTCAGAGGGTTCTTTTATACATCTGTAAGCTTCATCCTTGCATTGAGATTGCAAATACTTCTCTTCAGCCACTGAAATTCAGTTAGACTCATCATTGTCTTTGCAGATGCAGCATGTATAATAAAGTAGAAAAAATATTAATACACCAACTGTATTCTGCCTTGCCAGATTAATTCTATTAATGTCCACATGTGCTGCTGGCCTATTGTGGTAAATTAAGTCAATAATTGGTTTTGTAATAATTTGTCCCAATGTATCCTGCCTTTTGGGTCATTCGCCTTTCTGCTGCAGTCAGTGCTGTATCCTCCTTCAAGCAGCAGAGCAAATTCAGGTCCTCTGAACACCACTTGTTGAGCATAGATATTCTAGGATATTCTTTTTAAAAGAAGTTCAGTCTCTAGCTACTATTTCTAAGTAGGAATGCAAGACAGCATTTGACCACGCTTCATGCCTCAGAGCCTGGCCAGCTTACCATACACTTAAATGAAGTGGTTTAGGCATGGAAAAGATCCCTGCCATTTTCACTTGAGTTATAGCTAGAAGAAAACCCCTGGCTGTTGCACATATGAAGGTTATTCCCTTAGTGATTATTGAACAAGGAAATAAATACTTGAGAACACTTTATTCTTTTCCTGGCACAAGCTATGCTTCAAACAGAAATCCATTTGTATCATTTTTCCATTTTTATTAGTCTGTGTCATTTTTTCAGAGAGTAAACTCAGTAGAGATCATTGTCTGTTCTGTATTTCTGCATTGCCTAATGCTTCATCAGCCTTGAGAGAAGCCCTTAGCTGTATAATAACTTTAAATTATTAAGTGCCATGACAAACATTTCACGAGAAAAATATTTACTGAGAACAGAAAAGATGACCACAAAAACTGCAAATCATTATCTGGCACTTACATTTATGGGCTTATGTGTCTTTATTTTTTAAGGATTGCATCTGTCAACAGCACATAGCTAGAAGTACAGAAGCAGAAGGCTTTCTTAATAGACTAGCTTATTCTTAATAAAGCTATTTTAACAACTTTATCTCTTGCTTCACCAACCTACCCCCATTCTTGAAGTTAATTTTTCATTTTTCATCTGCTGAGATTGTCAAGATGGGTTCATCTAGAGTTTAAGAATATAAATGAAACTGTGTACTTCTTTTCTACTGTTTTTGACCACTCCTTGGTCTCTTGTGAGTGAAGCCTGGAAACTTGTTTGTGTTTGGAGTCATACTCATGCACAATAGATGAAGAGCTGTGTCCTGGGGTGCTTCAGGCCCAGCATCACCAGTCAGGCAAGGGAGGGGATTGTCCTGCTCTGCTCTGCACTGGGGCAGCCTCACCTCGAGCCCTGGGGGTAGTTCTGGGTGCCACAATATGAGAAAGACATGAAACTGTCAGAGAGTGTCCAAAGGAGGGCAATGAGCACAGTGAAGGGCCTTGAGGGGAAGCCATGTGAGGAGGGGCTGAGGTCACTTGGTCTGTTCAGCCTGGGGGAGACTGAGGCGAGACCCCACTGCAGCTGGAGCTTCCTGTGAGGGGAAGAGGAAGGGCAGACACTGATCTCCTCCCTGTGGTGCCCAGTGACAGGACTGAGGGAATGGCCTGAACTTGTGTCAGAGGCAGTTTAGGCTGGATATCAGGAAAAGGTTCTTCACCTGGAGGGTGTTTGAGCACTGGAGCAGACTCCCCAGGGCAGTAGTCACAGCACCAGCCTGACAGAGTTCAAGAAGAGTTTGAACGATGCTGCCAGGCCCATGGTGTGACTCCTTGTGGGTCTCTTGAAGGGCCAGGGGGTTGTACTTCCATGATTTGTGTGGGTCCCTTCCAATGCCAGATATTCTGATTTTTGTTAAGAAACACTTTAAGCTTCTATTGTCCTTGGGTTTGTAATTCCAAGCAGTGGTAGGGCATTAATTGCTCTATTCAAAGACATCTGTGCAAACCAAAACAAAGGCCCTATACATCTTAGGGGTTCAGGCATACAAAAGAAGCTTTGCATTTAGCCCAATTTTAATATGATCTCTTTTTGATGAAAAAATGTATGATATTCACTCAGAAGCAGAGATCTGTGTTCATTCCTCTATGCCTAAAAACAGCAAAGAAGTTGAGGAGACCACAGGGACGAGGCACTACTGCTCATGAGCACAAGAATTGGTCCATTTTAAAAAACAGAAGCAGGCATTATCAACCAGAGGATCAGCCTCCTTCCTCCAGCACCACAACATCCCAGAACAACCAGCCCTAAGGGGAACTTCCAGACACAGGAGAACTTATTCAAAATGGAAAGCACGCAAGATTAAAGATCTTTCGTCTAAATTTGGTGCTAGGACTTTAACAAACAAACCTAAAACGCCAAAGTTGAACAAAACCAAAATAAAACCAACCCAAAGCCTAAGAAAATAAGTAGGCAGCTCATGTTCTGACTGAGAAGGACTGCAGGAAGTCAAGACCCACACAGCAGAATGATGAATGACCAGAAAACACATTCTGATAAGTCTGACCCCATATCACTGTAATGCAGGATAGTTTCCATATCAAAATTGAACTCTTAGGTAGAAAACGGGGAAAAAAGTAATTGGCTTTTGTGAAAGTGGCAATTTTAGCAGACAGCAATTGTTTCTGGTATGTAAATCTGTTGCTCTCTCCAGATAACAAGGAAAACAATTACTCACAGAGAAAATGCTTTTAAACATGTATCTTTGGCAGGATAGCTCTCAAGAATAGCTTATTGCATTGAGTCTTGGGGGTGAGAGAAGCTAATTATTTCCATCAGGAATCTGTAGGATAATAAACCAACTTCTCATCTAGCAACAACCTTTAGAAATTCAATTGAGTATTAAAAATAGAAAGCAATTTATGTTTTATTCAATTGCACACAATAATCTTGAGATAATTCTGACTTTAACGTTATTTTGCACATAGCTTCTCTAGTAACAGAAGTTGTGCAAAGATACTTGGAGACTGACTTCCACAAGGGAAAAGCTTGGCAAGTACAGAACAGGCTGGAGCAGAGGCAGACTCCCCTTCAGTTCATCTTGCTGCTAACAGACAGAAAAATGCATAAGCTCATATCTCAGCTTATCCAATATTCAAGGTATATTTGGGCAAAGGAAAGTCTACTGGGCACTTAGTTCAGCTGCTCTGGGAGACTGTTAAGCTCAAAGACTACTGTAAAAGAGTTGCACACAAACTCCAGAGTTCAGCTCTCAGGAACCTTCATGAGGAATAAATTTCATTGCACAAGTGCAATGTGCTCTGTGTTATAATGGAAATTGAAAACCTTTTTTTTCACCACTTACTTTAAGGATGCTGGCCACCTTTGATGCAGTGAGGTGTGCTACATGTCCTTAACTTTCACTGCATGATCACATAAGGATTTTTCCCTACTTTGCTTTCTTTTTTTAAGCTTTAATTATAGAGAAAGAAAAAGCCACAGCCAAAGACTACAGAGTCAAACAAACACAGACACAGGCAGGCAGGCAGGATTTACATCTTATAAAGTGTCACAGAAACATGGTTATACTGAGTTCCTGCAGCACCCACCACTGTTGTTGTCACTGTGTTGACCAAAGCACAATGTATTTCTCACCTTGTGGTCTACTACCTCACACTCCATAATGCATTTATTTGCAGATCAGGATTTTTCACTATCACAGCAGCTCAGAGGGAAAGCTGTAAAATAGCTGCTATGTATCAGTGTCCTCAAGTTTCCATGTTGACTTTTCTTGACTATGTAGTTGTTTTTTCCTGCAGGAAAAATGCATTGAAGAGTCTGAAAACACAGCCACACCATTTGGTTTTAAGTTAATTTTTCCCTATATTCATCCACAGTTCTTCAGCACTTTAGGAAAGGGTTATGGGGACACTTCACTGCAGGAAAGGAGTAGCACAAGGAACAGCTTGCTCTATACCAGAAAAAAATTGTGTTGTTAAGTCCCTAATCTTAGGTTTTCAGTAAAAGAGAATCTCTCATGGGTGTGTGAAAGAGCAAATCTGTGAATGCACTAGAAAAGTTTGTGTGGTGGGTTTTGGTTTTTAGTTTTAGTTGTTGTTTAATTGTTTTGTTTTTAAAGGTGCAAAAGCTGTTCCATTATCATTTGTTCTAAACAGTATTTCACTAGATAGTTGGCTGATAAAAAAGCATTGCACCAGCTGCAAATGTTTCCTGCCAGTACCAATTTCGTGTGCGGTTAAGAGCAAGTGGTGGTGAAGAACATATGAGAACCTGGAGACACCTTAAGATATTTTAGACACCTTCTGCCAGCAGATTCAGTCCAAGGAGAGAAGAGGATTTAAGGGGCAACTTGTTTTTCCTCACCTTTCTATTAAGAGCTTCTGCTGATCTGTATGCCCTGTTACAAGGCATTTAACAAAAATAAGCCTTGAGTAATTTCACAAAACTCATTCAAATTCTGGAGAAAGTATCCCTTAACACCAGGAGGTTATTAAAGCAATGCCTGATTTCAGATTCTGTCACATTGCTGAATCCCAGCTTCCATACAGTTACACATTTAAAATGCAATTTAAATAAACATTGAGGATTCAAAAATCCCACAGCATCCACTTAGCTCATTTAGCCCACCCTTCATGCTTATCCATCAGCAATTAAAGACAAGATACCACGCTGACTAAAAGAGATTTCACAGGTTTTATAAGCAACTGCATTTTCTTTCAGTACTTCTGTGTTTTATAATGTATTTTCATTTCAAATGAGGAAAATTTGAGACCAAATGTGTTTCAAGTCCATTGTACTCTACTGGAGCATTTTGTTCTGCTCCTTAAGTAGTATCAAAGGACCCTGCAGTTATCTCAATTCCTGTCTATCAATTAAATAATTGCAAAAGTCCAGAATTTTCTGTACATGCTTTGGATTGCAGCCAACATAAGATCCATTCGTTTCTGATGAGCAGTGCACATTTAGATCTAGAAGAAAAATATTCTGTGATGAAAAGGGGAGCAACATTTTCTTGCATTGCTTAGTCTGATT
The DNA here is from genome assembly GCA_024362935.1 of Setophaga petechia. Taxonomy (NCBI): domain Eukaryota; kingdom Metazoa; phylum Chordata; class Aves; order Passeriformes; family Parulidae; genus Setophaga; species Setophaga petechia. The sequence goes on from JANCRA010000003.1 coordinate 11,405,323, forward strand.
TCTTCTTTGTACTGCAGATAGAAATAAATCTTTGGAGTTGAAGGAGAATAAACTTGGATGCAAAGAGCCCTCAAAGTAACTAGAAAGCAAATAACACTCCAGATGCAATTGGGGATGCAAGATGTACAAAATTAGAGGCAGGGTGATACCATCCAATAGAAAGTTTAAGAAAGGATGTTTCAGCATAGCTGTACAGATTAAGTGGAAAGAAAAGAAAAAAGGGGAAAGAAGGGAGGAAAGGGAAAGGGCTTTACTAAAAACTATACCCTGATAATGCCTCCAATCATGCATATAAAGATGCTTTTAATTTGTAACACTATAGCATTTCAAACATTACATGAGTTGTGAAATTTAACAGGAGCTATCATGCTTTAGGCTGATTCTGCTTTGTTTTTGCCTAGATTACTGAGCCAAACACAATGAGTTTCAACTCAATGCAGCATTCATGTGCTAACATTTTCCCTGGTTTATGTTTTCTTATGTATGGACAGACAATCAATGGGAAGTGATTAAAAAACCAATTAATTATCTGCAACATTTGACTGCTTCTCCTCACCCTTCAGGAAATAAAACAAGTCTGATGCAACATCTCCCTTGTGAAGTATCTCAGTCATTTCTTCATGCACACTTCTCCCATGTGGCACAGTCAAAGGAGACTGAATGCCACCAAACTGCTGCCTTTATGTATGGACTTGACAACTGGTGTCTCAAAACCATTTTAGACATCAGAAAGTGGTATCACAATATATTTGGATTTTACTCAAAAGAAGCAGCAAACTTTGCAACAGGAATTCACACCATGTCAAAGTATTTATATGCCTGAATATAAATCATTAGAGTTGGAAAAGACTCTTAAGATAACCAAATCCAACTGCCAACCCAGTGTCACCACCATGGTCACAATTGAACCACGGCTCAAGTGCCAAATCCACACTTCTTTTGAACACTTCCAGGAATGGTGACTCTACCACTTCCATGGGCTTCCTGTTCCATGCTTGACAATCCTTTCTGTGAAAAAAAAATTCCTAATATCTAATGTTTCTATCAACAGAGTTTCAGAAATATCATTTCAGTCGATACAAAAAGTGAAGGCAAAATATCTAAAAAATGCTAATGAAAAATATATTTAAATCCTTTTCTATGTATTTTGTCACACACTGGAACATAAAGCATATAAGACGAGGGAGTCCTGATAAGTTCAGTTTTACAGCTGAGGTTTTAGACTAATGACTATTATCAGGCAACTGATATGACCTTCAACTCTTATACAAGATGCTGCTAAAACAAACTATTCTTGCTTAGGCAGTCAGAGGAGAAGCCTGCCTGGAAACCCAAACAATTCTAGAAATAAATGCTGGTAAAGCAATATTCTTAACAGATTGGTATAAATATAGTAACACATCACTCCTCCAGAGAGCAAGCTGGGGACCATAAAATTGCAGAGCAGCATCCCTGCCAGAAAGATCAGGGAATTGCTCCCATGTTGTCCTGTTGGTAACTCTCACTCCCTGGCCTATTTTAAATCATGTCTGAATGTTATTCTAGCATTAGTGTTACTACTAAAGCCACAGAGATTTAATTTACTGGCAGCAGGAAGGAAAAAAAAAAAAAGCTAAAAATATTAAGACAACATAAGGCCAGATTCTGATTGGAGCTATACTGAACACATGCATTAACCCCAGTGACTTCAGAGTAATTACACAAGGTTGCTAAAATTAGCATCTTGCCCATAGCACCGAGCAAATTAGAAATGCATAGACACAGATGAAAGGAGAAACAGCAAATGAGAGCAGCAAGACACTGCCCCCATGAAGTCTTTGCTGTGTTGCTGACAAGCAAAAGGAATTTTGGAGAAAAACCCATTCCATCCCAACTTCTCGCCAGGAACCCAAGCAGGAGGGTGCTGGGCTGGAAGGTACTTAACAAGAGAGGGAGGCGTAGTGGAGAGCTCAGGAAGCCTTTCAAAAGGAAAGACAGGGAGTTTGCCTGCCAGGCAGGTTTTTGCAAGATCTCATCATTCTATTTATAACACCACATGCCATGTTACATTACATCACACCACGGCAGATGCACACCACATGCAACAAAACGCATTAGAAACACTGTGGGTTCTCTCCAGAATAAATGCCCACAGCTCTCAGCAGCAGCTTAAAGGCAAGTTTCCCAGGAAGGATTTGAAATTCCTTGGCAAAAATTTGTAACCTACGGAGTTAACTTTCACATTCTGCCAGCTCAGCACTTGAGAACTCAGAGCATCTATCAACACCCCTCTGCTTTACATCCTCACGATTTTAATTTGTTCAGGGTTTATTCTTGCCTTTTTCTCCAAGAACAAACTGCAGTGTAATTTTTCTTACATTTAACTGAGTTTTATTCCTCTATCTATTCAGAAGCTCATCCAGGCATCCTGTTTCACGCCATTAAAGCAAACAGTCACTGGTAACACTGCAGCAAATCTGGGATGTCCCAGATGTTCTGAGGCAATCTATAGGCTTCACTGCACTCAGGATGGTGATTGGACATAACTCTGGACAGCCTTATGTAGTCAGACCTCTTCTGAAGTGAGGATTGCATTGGAGTGGATGACCTCTGGAGGTCCCCTCCAGACTGAATTAATATTTTTCCTACTGATGTAGGTACTATTTGCCACTAATATTAAAACCACATGTATCACCTAAATTATTTACAGTATTTGCTTTGCTTTGATTTATTGGGTTCAAAGTTCCCTTAAGTACAACAGGTAACACTAGCTGATTGACTTGAACAAGTCTTTGCTTTTCACAGGAGCACATTGATAAAAATGAGTCCAGAGGCTCATTTCAATTTCTGAAACCTGCAAATATCAATTGTAAAACAGCAAGATGAGAAATGTTATGAAGGCAGGGAAAAATTGTAAAAAAATTCATCCCACTGGTATAGAAGTGAATGAGATCAGAAGCCACAACTGAAGAAGAGAGGTGCCGTCTCCTTCTAGGGCCTATCCAGATATAGACAGCTTTGCACTGGTACCAGTTATCTCCTTAGACAAAATGAAAGATAAGCATACAGTTAAAAAAAAATTATCACTTTGAAATCCCTAGGAGCTTATGCATGAAAATCCTTATTAAATGCATATTATCATGTTTTGAGAAAAGGACTATGTGAACACAAAATTTATTGAAGACTGCATCACAGCAAATGTGCACAGTGGCACTGAGGAAAGATTGCAAAGGACACTCTCAGTTGTTATTCCTCACATTCTGTAAGCTTGATGTTGGAAATGTGTTGGTGTTTGTTTACTACAGCATTTTTTTACAGAAAAAATATTTTCTGTAGTATGTCAGAGCTCATCCCGAAGCAGGTTCTCCACTTCATTTAAGATATGAAAAACATGGAAGTAGTAGTTTTGGCATGAATTTAACAAGTGCCATAAGGTTGCTAATACTGCAACATTATCCTGCTTTGGGAAAATTTGGAAGGGAACTTCCAAAGGGATGATTTCCTAAAGTGCAAAATTCAGCGGCCCTTTCCTCCACCTGTCCGGGAGAAAAATATCCCTTGAGAGAAGTGGAGAAAACTGTTTATTTAACAAGCAAAGTACTCACAAACATGAAAAAATGAGTAGTATTAAACAATGAAACCTCCCATTGTTCTGAAGAGATGGCAAATTCTGGGGACCAGAGAGAGAGAGTCCTGCCCGTGCGTGTGTCTTCCGCAGAGCAGCTCAGAGAGCCCCCGGATCATAGTCCTGGCATTCCCAAACCAAATAACAGCTGAACAGTTCCAAAACATTTCTGGCCTCAGCTACCTAAAAACTAACTAAAAGCAGAGGAGAGCTCTCTCCTGCTGTCTGTGCTGCAGACAAGTGTGGGAGCAGGAATGTGCAGGAGTGTAGCTTCTGCAAACAAACTGCATGCTTCCTCTGCCTCCTTCACTCTCAGAACTCGCCTTAAAGGTGCACAACTTAATACCCAGCATAAAGACAGCAGAGGATTGGGAATACAAGCATCATTTAGAAAATTTAATGAGAATTAAGTAAAAGCAAGCAAGCCAGAAGTTATGCAAGGGAAAACAAACAAACATGTTTTAGAGATATTTTGGAAAAAGCAGCCAGCAGGATTTCATTCTGGTATTTTCAGAACATTTGGTATTATCTGTATTTGTTCTGGTGAGTCAGGGAGCCAACCACCAGCCTCAGTTCTCGGTGGCTATTTAGTGTCTGAGATAAGCAGTGTTTAGTGTGCAGTGTTTGTTGATTCTAAGCATAAAAGGATCTCATCCCTCCACTCCAGTTAATAGGATTATATATGCCAGGCAATTTGTGGTGTGTCAAATGCCACATTAAAATCTTTACTGAAGTAATTGTTTAGTCTCCAGATTTTGAGTCACAATCATAGACAGTTTTTGCCCAGAGCTCGTCTTATGGAAAAAATAAGTAATATATTAGGCTACAAGCAGAGCAAGTGAAAGTAGGTTTTTAATCAGTTTTAAACTTAAACCCTCTAAAGCTATACCTGTTAACATTTCATCTTGCCCAAAAGTGTATCCAAAGAAAATAAGTGGTGTCCCATGACATCAGACAGGATCATGACAGCTGTTGTGAGGAACTGCCCTGGCTCAGTGCCAATTGCCTGGACCTTTCCATCATATCAGGCCTAATACTACAAGTTCACTGGAGTGGAAGAGCCTCAAGGAAGCAATGATTCATTTCTGGGAAAGCATTAGGCAATCGTGGAAATTCAGAAAAGGGTATTGGGTCAAGACTGATGCTTTCCCTTTCTCCAGTTCTCTACAACTTACAAGTGTTTTGGAGGAAGACATGGGGTGTTCTGGACTAAAGGCTGATGTTTGAATCCTACTGTATCTCCCCTGTTGTTTGTGCAGTAAATGTTACAGCAATTTGTTGCCATTTAAAGAGAGCATTCAGGATCCTAAATTACTTCCTGTGTTTGCATTCACAACAGCACTTAAACTTGACAGACTCTTCCAAAAAAATAAATCTGTAATCTTCAAGCAGGGATGAAGGAGATTGCATATGTGCCTGCTGCATTTTCAGAGCTCCACTCTTACTTCACTGATAGGTGGATGAATGAAGATGCCTCCTGCTTCTCCCAATACCAATCTCACCCAAAGTACACACTTCACCTTGTGAGCATGGTGACAGAGTGGTCCCCAGCAAGACTTCCCATCCCTCCTGCTTTCTGTGCACTTCTCTCTGAAACAGGGTCGTGCAGACAGAGCACCGAGCATCCCTGACCTGCTTCCTGCAGGCTGACCCACTGCCACACTAACTCACTGCTGAAATTTGTAACCAGCTAAAGAGACCACGAGCAATACTACAGCACTACTCCTTGGCTCACAAAGCTGGGTTTCCTGAAGGACAGAGAAATTCACCTGTAAATGGTTGGGGGGTTCTTGGTTTCAATGTTCAAGGGAAAGGGAAGTGTCCAACAAAACACAATACAGTTCCCTAGTGGCTATTCTTTTTCTTAGTTTAAAAAATTAAGTAGGATTGCTCCTCTTTATTTGCTTTCTCTTCTCATCACCAGCAACAAAAACTTGCTTTCAGAAAAATACTCTACAAATTCATATGTTTCTCTGTTTACATTCCTCTTATTCAGCCACATCTAGTCCTTCCACTGAGACTTGTCTGGAGGTAAATCAGAAGTTTGTTTGCTTCTAAAACATTGGCTGAAGCCTTTATCCAGAGATCTCACTTTAAAAAGACAAGTAATTAACTCTCCAATCACTATTTTTTAAAAAAAGTACCACTAGCAGTGTAGATATAAGCAGAATATTTCCTTCTCAAACTATAATATTAATTTCACAACCCTTTCATCCAAATAGTTAAGAGATCCACCAGCTTAATTCTATTTTTCATTTCATAATCCCCCTTAAAATAACACTGTACTCCTCATTTTAGGTTGCTGAGTCTTGCAGCATGGAGATGCTTGAAGTGGATGGCCACCAGTCTGGTGAGGGGAGCCTCTTCAGCCCCAGGAGCCATCCCTGGCTCACCAGCAGCCTCTGCTCTGGCACAGGCAGTACAGCTCTAAGGTATGGAGGAAATTCCTGAAGAGCATCTGCAACATGAGATCTCTGCAGAGAGCCTCCTATCTCCAGCTTCCTTCAGGTTCTATTTTGTCCTGATAAAGGCCGCTACTGCTTTATGTTTAAATAACAACTGACCTTACACATGTGAGCTCAGCTAGTGTCACATGCTCCTCACTCTGTAGCTCAGCTAGTGTGAACTTCACATGCTCCTCACTCTGTAGCTCACTGCTTTCAGCCAGGCAGAGCTGCTTCTCAAGCACAATAAAACAGCATACTTAAAATGCACATTTCCACTCCCTGTCTCTTCCCTTGCCCCTTCTCCATCACAGCCCTTAGACCATCTCCCACACAGGCTCCTGTTCCATGGGGGGGTGTGACAGAGGGAATATTGCACTTGCTTTTAGCCTGAATCACCAGACTTGAACAGGCCTCTGAGACCTTGTACTGGTTGCTTTCATACCTTTCCTCCACACATGTGAAAAGAAAACAGCATACAGCATGCTGTCCAGATGGAGGGAGGGAGTGACAAACACAGCCTCTGCAGTGAAGATCACCAGCAAAACTCACATCAGAGTAAGGAGCTGGAAGGTGTCTGGTGTACAGGCTCTCAAAAAGCATCCACCTACTAGGCAAGCCCATAGCAACCTCCTACTTCACTCTCATATATGACATGACAAGAGCCTAATCAATCTGTTGTTGCTGAGGTCAGTAACTTTACCTGAGCCCTCTCCCTCTAATGGGATGCTTGCAAAACTGGTGGATACCTTCTTACCATTGCCATGTCTCTCTCAGCAGAGGATATCAGGACTGTTTATTTTGATGGAAAGCCAGATTGCTACTTCTTACATTTAACAGGTTCCAAGATTTGCATTTCTGTCAGCTTGAAGTGACAATGAGCCAGAAATACCCAAAAAAAGTCAAAGAATTAACATAGCCTTTATCTACATCCACAAGGTTCTAAAGTGGAAATTAATAACTTTTGTTGACATTATTACTCTTGCACAACAGAATCTGCTGAGCTGATTCTCACTAGCCACAAAAGAATTTATAATATATGTAAGTAAACACCTATGTCACTGTAGGACATAAAACAACACGACATGGACTTGCTGCTCTTTCCAAGTTAAAAAAGGACTTTTTATTTTCTAACTCTAATATTTATAAATTTTCAAAAGTGACAGTGGATTGGAGGGTGAAAGTGACACCTCTCCAATGATACGGGACAAACCAACAGTCCATCAAATTTCTCTTCCTCCCTAAAAGAATGCAAAATAATAAGTTATTTACATAAAATGTGAGAAAATTCATTACAAGAATGTATACATCAAAAAACTTAGAAAACCTTAAAAAATCAGGGTGACACACCTACATTATTTTTAGTTATTGCAAATGCCATGGAAATGTTAATGGCAATAACTCTTTGGGGAAAATGCTGAGACTAATAGGATTTCAAACTTTCTAGGTATCATCCACAGCTGGAGAGAATATACCAAATGTTTTAACACATCATTGCCAGTCAATGAATAAGCTGTGACAAGTTAAGAGAACAGGCCATCTGAGTTGTTGGAATGCTTGTTCCCATGATCAAACCCAGCTATATCTCTGTCAGTAGCAATATTTTTGCCCAGCAGCACCTGCAGGTACACCTGTAATCTAATCCTGAGTCTCCCCTTCACAGTAATTCCTCTTCAATAACTTTCTAACAACTTTGCCCCTGTCTCATGTGCAGTAGAACCAGAGGAGAGCCAGGGCTGGATGTTCAGTGGGTGTGGAAACCCAGAGCACTGGGAATATTTCTCTGGTTGCTCTGGGGTGCTCTGACCCCCAGGGGAGCACTGACTTTGACCCTCATTCATGGAGAAAGTTTCCTTAACTTCAAGATAGACAAGAATCCACAAAAGTGTGAAATAGATTATAGAAAGTAGTGTAGGTGTATCACTTGGTGAGAAATTTAGGTTTTGGGATTTTTAGTATGTTGTGGATGGAAACAAGATGGAGGGCACAGGGTGTCATTCTGGGTTTCTTCTTCATGCTGCTTCTTCCTTCTTCTGCTTCATGGGTTTGGGTGGCATTTTGTAATTGGGCAGAAAAGTCCACATTGTGGGCTCTGTGGGATCAGTTATTGGGTTAAAAGGGAAAATAATTTAGGTGTCAGCTCTTAATTGGACAGTTTAGTCTTCAAATACCATGTAACAAGAGATTGTTGGCCATTTTGTGCCTTCTACTGAAAAACTGCTGAACTCACAGTAGTGAGACTGTTTTCTGGTAAGAAATAATAAAGTCTTGAGTACAAACATGAGCTACTGTCTCAATTGCCCCTTCAATCCAGAGCCAGAGAAAGCCACAACTGGTACCCCAGCACCTGGGACCCCCACAAGTGGGAACGCCCTGCAGAGGCAGAGCTGTGGGAGAGCTTCGGCTGCCGCTGCCACAGCGGATCTGCCTCTGGTCAGGGAGATGTGGCCACAGGCACAAACCCAGTGAATACTCCAAGCAGGGCCTCACAGCACGCTGAACTCCAGCTAGAAAATATCTCGCATGACTAAGTACTACTTCAGAAGGAAAATAAACCTTTATCCAGAACCACCCAAAACCACTTGTCTCCAGTGCAATGTGGCTACTATCATCAGTACCAGTGGGTCTCATTTTGAGACCCAGTCAAGCTGGCAGTACTTGACAAAGTCCTGTTTGCCAGCAAAGCTGTGTACACTTGTCACACATGCAAAATAAAAAATACATAAGGTCTGATCTTTTTAATTGAAGCTGATGCTATTAACCTCGTGCAAGTGTGAAATAAAAAGCCTGCACTCACTTGGTTGACAGATGGTAACCTCAGGAAGCAGCAGTTCAGCTGGAACTCTGAGCCAGCATTCACAGAGACAGACCATTGGTCACATGGAAAATACACAGGCAAAGAGAGGAACCAGCATAAATTTCTCATATCTTCAGTCATTATTCTAACTATATGGTCACAGCTTCAGGTTTGAAGGCACCTTTTAAACAATTATGGCACTGGCGGTTTTTATTACATTGTTTATTACTCTGAGGGGTTTATGTTGCACATTTTACTGAATCAGTGTTTTCAATATTGTTCTTCTGGACAGCAACTGATGTTTTCATAATCAACAATAGCTCTCAAGGTCTTCTAAAAGCATAATATTTATTGATATATAAATTTATAGTTACCTAGTATTTTTTACTCTTTCATGATCCAAACATTCCACAAGCTTTTTCTTATTTGCTAAAATACATAACCACAATATAAACATCAGATATATTTGTAGAATTTTGAGAATGAAAACCTTTTCATTACTTTTATGTTGTCTAATTTCAGTGCGTTTGTTTTAGATTTAATCCTACTGTAAACATACATGATGTGTACTTGTTCCCTGTAACAAATTGTGTCTGGAACAGTCTAGCCCTGCAATCTCTGGCAAAACATTTGCTATTTTTTCACAATTTCCACTCTAACCTCCTTTTATAAATTATCAACACCTGAAGGCAAAAAAGTTCATAAACTAGGGAAAAACTATCCTGGATGATTTTCTGCCCTGAAACATTGAAGTGAACATAGATATCACAGAAAATATTCAGTGTCACAAAATAAACCTCCCAGAGTAGGGTTAGAGATGTGGGTTCCAAATACTAAACCCATGGGCATTTATGTAAGAGGATCAATAAAAAATACTGATTAGCATTTGAGATGGACCATCTACTGCTGGCTGTGTAAAACCTTACAACCCATCCATGTAGAGATAACAATTTTCCACACAGCAAACCTGCTTTGGCATTTTCATTGTTTGATGTCTTTCCTGTTTAAGCTTTAACCCAGGCCCCTGGGTATTCAGCCCAATGATCTACCACAGGAGAAATTCCAACTTGCAAAAGGGTAAACAGGCATTTAATATTGTACATGTCAGGCATTTTCAGAAATGCTCAAAATCACTCTGGATATATTTTTAACTTTAAAGTCACTATGTAATCCCACACTGACATTTTCCTCTCTGATATTTTTAGATCAGGAGCTTTTCAGGTGAAAACAGAGGTTGCATAAGGGCTGACAAAAGGGGATTCTTGGTTCAGTTTAAACTGCACTGTAGATTTCTTTGCAAGTGCCAAGATTACCTCTAACCTCTCACACTCTACAGTTCTCAGAAGTCATAATCCTTGCTGCAATTTCTGCAGGTATCAATACATCAGAGGAATAGTCAAAAGCCACATGCTGGTGTGTCTCAGACATACACATTCTCCCAAATCTTTGGATCATTAAAGCAAATAGCACAAGTTAGACAAAAAAGGTAGCTAAAGACATGAAAGGGAGAACTAAGAACACTGCAGCCTTTTGCTGAGGTGTCAAACACATGGGTGGTGCCAGGCAGAAAGAGAGAGCAATTCTGGGGCAGTGCTGTTTTCCCCTTGGTGTGCCTTTCGGAGTTGCAGTGTCCCTGGAGCTCTGGGCTTTGTGGCTTTTTCAAGCCTAACCCTAAGTGGAGCAGTAAAAGCAGCTTTTTGCTGAGGTGCCCAGCACATGGGTGGTGCTGAGCAGAAAGATGTGGAGGGAGCAATCTTTGGACAGTGGGGTGTTCTTTTTTTGCAGTGAAATGGACCAAACCTTGCCAAATAATACTCATTGAAATTGCAAGATTTCCTTTCCTTGCAAGGAAATAAAATCTCAAAGTCAGAGAACAAAGTGGAACAAACTCACTGGGGTTTCCACAATTATGCACCTGGGTGATCCAAATACCAATGTATTTGCATGTTCAATTCTAACAAAAGATACTAAGCACATGGAAAATATTGACTATTGAACTTAATCCATAGTTTCAGCATGAGATGGATTTATCCTACTGTCCTGGTCTCCAGGTTCATGCCATCACCCTTAAGTGAGGAAATGCTGTCACCTCTCCTTGTAATCATTTCATCTCCTCCCAAGAGAAGACTCAGGTACATGGGGAGGGATGGAGCTCCCCCATGGCTGAGGCAGAAGGGAGCGTGGGGATCAGGGAGGAGAGCTGTCCCAGCCAGAAACCAGCCCATCATGACTGCAACCCACTTTGGCTTTATGTGGGCTGACCAAACAAGGGACAACCTGGTCCACCATGGCACTGAAGGAAGTTCTTTTCAGAGTGACACTTTGGGCACTCATTAATGAAGTGAACACAGGGGTGTTCAACCCAAATTGTCTCAAGTTTGAGCTTACTTGTAATTAGGTTACAAAGACTTCAGTACCACAGGGGTTATGACTGCTAATGTTTTGTTCCCCAATCAGATCGTAACAAAGTTGAGAAACAAAGTTCCCTGAAAAAGAAAGAAATTTTAAAAAAAATTTAAAGATTAGAAAAATGCTTTGAAGAATTCCTTAAGGAAGGCTCAAAAAAGACTCAGACACTGTAAAAAAAAATCCTGCATCAGAGAACAAACTGCAAGGTGAATAATAACTATACTGTGTTCAGAAATTAAAGGTTGGATATCACTCTAGGGCTGTATTTGGAAGTTCAGGCAGAAAGCAAGTGCTGACAGCAAGGAGCTATAACTCGGATGAGATGGTTTCAAATGGGCCATCTGGCCAGCAAAGGAACAGAAGTGGCAATTGGAAAACCTGAAAACACCTCATTACAGCACATCACAGCTGAGACTATGACTCTGTTTCCAGCTCTCCTTTAGAAAGCTTGCCCAGACACACAGAACCCAGGCAACAGCTTTCCTTGGCAGTTTGGGGAAAGAGAAGGAGGGAGGGAAAAGGGAAGGAATGAAGGGTTTCTGCTGTGGAGTCACATAACAAACCATAATGGACTATACTTAATCCCACAACATCTAAAGGAGTCTAGAGAAGTGATATACTGTTCCCAAATACCAAATCTTAAAGAAGGTGGAGATAAACTCCTTTTTGTTCAGCACTAAGAACCAGTTTGTAGCACCTGCAGGAGGATGTTTTTAACACCATTTATTTCCTATGTTTGATGAATACATCAGATCTCTGCTCCCACCCTCACTGTAGTATAAATAAGCATTTTGAAAAAGGTGGATCAGCATGCATTTTAATAATTGCCACTCCTATGTCCTCTCACCTTGAGAATGAGAAAAGTGGGAAATCTGTTTCTCTGGGTTGTAGCTCAACCCTCCAGCAGGCTCTTCTCTGCCACAGCAGGCAGCCTGGTGCAGAGGACATCAGCACTCACTGTCCTCTTTGGAAGCCACAATATGCAACTTGCTTTTTATCAGTAGCAGTGAGGACTGGAATTACCCAGACATTTGCCCTGTTTCTGGTTTCCTGCAAGTAGATGATTTAGCTTTTACTTTGTGGATTGACTTTAGCCAGTGGGAAAAGTGTATCCTAAACATCTTTGAGCAGTCTTGTGATGAAACTCCCACTTGTTCTTTTTTGTAAAGTTTGCTTTGTCTCCACTGTTCTCTCTTTACATAATTTAATCTCCTTGAATGCTCTTCATAATTTATTTTTAAATTCCAGGCATTTTTATGCTTCCATCATTTTTTATTATATGTAGGATTTACACTTTTTTCTGTCAAATTCAGATGCATAATGCATTACTTTGGTTGAAAACTTCTGCAAGTTCTCCAAGACTGCACAATGTTTAAAATAAAATTATTTCCCACACTAGTCAGACCAGCAAATTTAATGCCTCAAGCACTTTAATAACATGGTTTTAAATAGACTGCTGAAATATTAATCTTAGTGTTCATTTTTCTTTCATTCTGCCTTTATTGTTTGACTTTTCTTCTTCCTGTCTCTGTTTAAATATCTTCTGGACATCATCACATCCACAGGATGATTCAGATGTTGGGAGAGCTGTATGTTTCATGCCACACTGTGTTCCAAAGGAACACGTTCCTTATTCTTCACATGGAGCCAGTTTTCTTTGAAACACCTCACCTGTCTTTCAAACATTGCTTCTTCAAGTTTAAAGATCTACTTGTATTAAACTTTGTAATACTGTAGATACCTCAGGTGACCAAACTGTAGAATTACCTTTTTTCTTTGGGCTTGTTATTATGCTAGCTGTTCTGCAAAGTCACCAAAAAACAAGTAAAAAAGTTCCCTAGCAATCCCCTAGGTGCAGGAAAGGCATCAGACTGAAGTGATGTTGTGAAATTGGATAGCAAGAACAAGCAGCAATTTTGAACCAGAAGCACTGGAAATCAAGAAAGATGGTATTGAAAGAAAGACTCAGTTCAGGCAATCTTCTGGAGAAGTTTTATATTATATCTCAAGATGGACTGGCATTCAGACTCAGCTTAAATTGGTATTTACTTTCAATATGCAAGTATTCAATGCATAGATTTTTTAAATGTTAATAGCACAAAGCATTTTTGTAGCTAGGATTTTGTGTCATCTACCTGATTTGTCAAAGGGTTATAAACTGCCCATGAATGTCTTAAGGCTAGAAATGGGAAGTCTTCAAATCACCCAAGGACACAGGTTTGGGAACAAAGCCACAATTGCAGAAATGGGAGGAAACATTTTCAATAATTAACTTCCAAGTAAAGATACTTTGGAATGTCAGCTGCCTCCAGCATCAGGACCACAGCTCTGGTGAGCAGTAAAGCCCTCCTGTGCCTGCTTTTAGCCAGAATATCTTAGTCTGGCAGAGACAGAAGATGCAAGGCTGTGTCCCTTTGGATGTACTGTGTACCTGTCAGGCACACAGGCCTCACACTGCTATTAGCAGAGACAATTCTTCACTCCTGAGTGCTGCTGGCAAGTGTCCTTTGGCTCACTGGTTGACCCTCCACCAATTCATCCAGCACAAGCCCTGTGCCCTGCTCCAGGCATATTTCCTGGGGGTAACAGCACAGTGGTCATCCCAGACTTCTATGAAAAACTGGATTTTATCCAAACTAAGCGTGCAAGGCCTGACCTTGGCCTATAAATTTGATCCCCACAACAAAGGAGATATTTGGTGCTGTTTGTTTGGCTGTCCCTCCAGGTGTTTCTCCCTTGCAACAAAGGCTGTTTGATGATTGCCAATTGAAAAAAAAAACCCACTTTTGGCTACTAAAAGGGATCCTTAAGATTATACCATGCCCTGGGGAGACATGAAAGTATTTCCTTATTTCCTTGGGGTTTTATGCCTGCTCAGGAGGGAAAAGATTAACACAGAGATTAATGTAGTAGAATGTAATTTTTTATTTAGTTACTCCACACTGCAGTCAGATGCCTGGGAACAGAAAACAAAGAGCCAAAAAAGTATCTTCTAAATTGAGAAAACCCAGAGCCAAAAGTATCTTCTAAATTGAGCTACTCAACCTCAGGCATGGCCAGACGAAGCAGGGACAGAGATGGACTCAGCCAGAGACTTTTTCTTTTACTTTTTCTTAGAGAAAAGGGAATAATGTGACTGCACTAGGTTTTTTAGTCCAAATGGATTCACATTCATATTCTCCTCAAAGCAATTTTATTACCTCTGCATACAGGTTTCATAATAACCAACAGAGGAGAAAGGAAAGGTACCAGAAAAGTTCCAGGTCCAAAATAGCCACAACGGGATAACATAAGGGCTCTTTAAGTCATTCTATGGATTCTGCTAATGGGTGGAAGGGGAAAAAAAAGTAAAAGACTTTTTAAAAGTTTAAAAATTTGAGGTAGAAGGGTACACTTTAAATTTCCAGCCACGAGCAGTCCAGTTCAGTTTTACTTTCAGCCTGAAATTATCCGAGACCTTATCTCATTTATATGGTAATAACTTGTCTCCTGTCGGCAGCAGGAGCAGCGAGCGCAGCTCCGTGAGGGCTCGGGCCCCGCTCCGTGAGGGCTCGGGCCCCGCTCTGTGGGGGCTCGGGCCCCGCCGCGCTCGCACGCCCGAATCGTCAACGAGCACGGCCTCCGGGCTCTCAGCACCCAAAACCGGCAACGACCGCGGCCTCGGGGCTCTCAGCACCCGAAACCGGCAACGACCGCGGCCTCCGGGCTCTCAGCACCCAAAACCGGCAACGACCGCGGCCTCCGGGCTCTCAGCACCCAAAACCGGCAACGACCGCGGCCTCCGGGCTCTCAGCACCCAAAACCGGCAACGACCGCGGCCTCGGGGCTCTTAGCGTCCAAAACCGGCAACGAGCGCGGCCTCGGGGCTCTCAGCACCCGAAACCGGCAACGAGCGCGGCCTCCGGCCTCACGGCTCTCCTCTGGCTGCTGCTCACATTCGGCGTGAAAACGTTCCGAGAGATAATTGCCCAAGGAAGAGGAGATTTGCTGCGGCAGTACTGCTCAATAAGGAGCAGCAAAACTCATAGCAAAGTTCAGAAATTATTCCTGTATGATTATGACATCCATAAAGCTGCGTTTTCTTTAAAATTCTAATTAAATCTGGACAAAGTGAGAAAAATAAGTCAAAACAGATCTGGACATTAATGAGAGGTAAAGGCTTTGGTCTTTTGCAATTTCAGTGGTAATTACTAAGAGATGTCTTATCCCTTCTCCACAGCAGAGGGAAGAGCACAGAGACCTCTGGGTTCCAACTTAACCCTGTTGTTCTCAGATGAAATAATTTAATATTAGACAGGTAGCAAACTAGCAAACATCAAGACAGAACAAGGAGCTGGAATAAAAGTAGTCCATATAGATAACAAGTCCCTCCATCATTCTCCTTACTTACTCTAACAAGGTGTTTCTCAAAGAAATTTTCTATAGGTTTGCCAATAGCCCATCATTCACTTTGGGGCACAACAGAACATTTCCTTTCAGCAAGTAATTTCTCATCACAAACTAGACAGTGAGGTGTGGTGATTTTATGTGCTACAACTCTGATCACGTCACAGTGGATTGTGTTTTACCAACTGCAATCATCAAGTACAGGCTTCCAGCCCACCCAGGACAGAAAAGGTTTGGTTAAAGGTGAGGGGTTTCATCAGAGTGTATCTTTAATAAAAACCAGGCAGCATATGGTTTGCTGGCATGGCTTTCTAAAAGGATTCTGTGCCTCTCACCAGAAGAAAGTGTATTTTGAAGGCAATTTGAGGACAAAAAAACAACTTATGTTATTTGTGAGAAAAGAAATCAGAAGAGAAGATCAGACTTTGGCTTATAGTCCTGTAATATCATTACACATTATGCTGGTTTTTCCTCTTCTAGATGAGACAGGTGGATTTGAGAAGGATCAGGTCTCTGCCCACTCTCTCAGCCTCTGCAGGTTATAGGAAGGCAAAGCCTGCTCAGATCACACTGCTGATGGAACACTGGGAGTTGTTGTTTTAGAAACATTGACTTAAAATACTTTGCATTCAGAACAGTGAGTTTTATGTGGGATTTACTTACTGTATTTAAAGGCAACAAGCAATTTGTACTGAAATGCAATTATATACTTGGGATTGCCAATGTAAACCAAAGGATTTAACATCAATGTGTTTGAGGATTGTTATCCTTTTATACAGAGAATGTTTCACACAAATGCCTTAATCCCTACCACATCATGGTGAGCCCTGAGCCCCACAGTCTGGAGTCTTTAAGATGACACTTAAGAGTTTCTAGCCACCAGGAAGGGTAAGCTTTGCACCACTTAATCTCTAAAAGGGTGCCTTTAGCTGCAGGTGCTTCAAATGTGTGGCAAGAATGCAAAATTAAGGTAAGCAGTTCAGAAAGGAACCTGGTTTTCCTGGAAAAGAACCTCTGCCCACCATCTCAGCAGTAACAAAGCCCATCTATTTCCACCCCAGCAAAATTTTAATGCCCCTGATCTCAGTCATACCATGCACCACTGGGAGTGCTGGATCATGGCCTGCTGTACTGGGACACAGGGAACTGAATGGCAGAGGCATAGGCAGAGGGGATGGAGGTACTTCTGTGAAGTATTGGTATTAAGATGCAAACCATAAAAAGATAAGTCAGATCTGGACAATCAGAAGCAGCCTTGAGAGAAATATGTGAACAGCTGTCTACATAAATTGTTTTGCCTTAGCTGATACAAGCAGAGCTGAGTTTATAGGCACAGGTCAGGAGATTTGGCTGTTAACCCTAAACAAAGAGGATTCAGTCTTGCGCCAGCTCAGGAGCCAGAGAAGGGTTTTTGATAGTGAGCTGTTGCAAGCTATGTCACCTTTTAAAAAGCAAAAATATAACATACAGAGGCATAAAACCTGTTATCAGTTGAGAACAACAGCATCAGTAATGAATTTTCACTATTAATAAATCCTGCCTCCAGAGCTTCTCCAGAAAGCTTAATAAATATTTCATTGTGTTCCATTCTGAGAAGTAATCCAAAACAAGACTTTGAATATCTTGAGGAAATGGGAAGGAACTGTTTGAAGTGTAAGATTTTTAAATGCTAATAGCTATGAGGAAGCATTAGCACTGTTTATCTCTAATTGCACCAGGAGCAGAATATCTACAAGAGTGATTTAATGAGCAAGACATCCAGTGTAGTGCTATTATATGCTTCTCAAGCATAGTAGGATAATATTCCAAAGCCACTGCAACCATGACACTGCAGCCTTAAACAGAAAGAGAATTAGAATTTCCTCCCCCCTCAAAGGAATTCAGTGGAATTCCCCCTGCCTTCCATCATCCAACATGGATAAATTCAAGCCTAAAATACCACACACCATGTCCACATAAAGTAATCTCATATCACAGATAACATCTTGCTTCTGATACCTTCAGCATAAAACAAAAAGCCACACACTCAGGGCAGAACAAAAAGCCAAGACAAGCATCTGGAAAGTTAAAAAACAGTTAGGGTAAACCTCATTTGAAGTTGTAATGAACAACCTAGTCTCTAAAGGCTTTAAATGAATATCCTCAAGCACACTAGTAAACATTTTAAATATGTATTCACAGTCCTGTTGGATTCTAATGCTCCTCTGATGAATAAAGCTGATTCTCCTTCTCAGTAAATAATTCAGTAGCAAAAACTTGCTTGGCCTGGAAAAGAGATGAACAATGGGCCAAGACTTAGGATAATTGCTCTTTTCTGAGACATTTTGGCCTCAATTTTGACTTTGTGGGTAGATGTTTCTGCAAAAGACGCAGTCATACAAATAAAGTTTGTGTTTGTATTCACAACTGCAATTTAGTATCCATTTTTTCTGACCTTTATTCTGTTAGTGGAAGAAGGAAGAGTTGATGGCATGAAAAGAGAACCAAGAAGTATATTTTATATAAGCTCCTGCCACAGAGGAGTCACTTTCATATTCAAGGACAAAGTGCAGTTTTGTTCTACCTGGGGTCAGGTACATTCATCTTGTGGTGCAGTGTTGCTGGTATTAGATACCTGTGAGTGCAAGGTACCCAGGAACTTTATCTAGAGTAGGATCCAGAAAGCAAAATACTATTCTGTGTTTCCAGGTGGGGTTTTATGTTTATTTAATGTCAGCACAAAGATGCAGCTAAGTACTGAAGAGCAATCTGATTAGCAATGAGGGTAACAGGAATAAAGCACTCCTAAAAAACCAGGCAGCTCCAGTTTCCTCCCTACTAAAAGTAAGTATTTTTAAACAAGAGACTTTAAAGCAGACTAAAACCTTTCCCAGGTTAATTCCATTAACTCTATGAGTCAGAACGTGGTTTGTCCTGAAACACCACCAGGCCTGATCTAAACCCCATGGGAACCTTTTGGATCAGACCAAAAGGGACAAGCAAAATTTATTCATTTTTGATATTACAAAATGCAGGAATTTGAGCCACATGTACTCTTAATATTGGTTTTGTGAGATAATTATACAGATCAAGGAAAGACTATAGTGAGTCTGAAACAGTCACAAGGCAGAAACCTTCTGGTATGCACCTGAGCCTTCCTTTCCAAGAAGCAAAATTCCAACCCAACAAGCTTCTCTTGAAGCTTGAAATTCCAACCCAACAAGCTTCTCTTGAAAAATTGAGATACTCACAGGCATTGGCAAACTATTAGCTCAAGATCCTGCAAAGTCCTAAAGCCAGCCTGGGAGACCCACTGCTTAGATTTAAAAAAAAACACAAAAAGAAGAGAGTTACAACAGAAATGAGATGTACAGAGGCATGTTAAAAGACTAAAACTTCTAGCAGCCAGTTTGGAGCTCTGCTTTAAATCTTCCCGAAAAAATGAAGCTTTGTGTACTTCTTAAGTTAGGAGGAAGCCAAAAGACCAGATATACCAGAACCTGATCTCATTCATCTCACTTTTTTTCAAATTTAAGTATGTTTGTTAAGTAAGCTTATTTCTTGACAACTTCAGGAAAAGCCTTATTTCTATACAGTATTTTCCACAAATAACAAAAACAAAAAACAAAGAAACAAAAAACAAAATTCTTTTTGTATTATTTCACAGACTCCTCCTCATAAGTCAGAAAACTGAACATAAACAAAATTACATATGTAAAACTGACCTTTTCTGTTTTGAATTTTATCCATGAAAGTTAGCTTAGCTGCATGAACATATCTTCGTGGGTGACTCCCTTCTGACTGTGATCTTGATACTAGAAACAAGGAGTGACACAACAAAATACTTCTATCTGGAGACATAATGCTAGCATCTTAAAGTCTAAGTCAGATCAGTTCACCAGCTCTAAGTGCAAAATAAACTTTAGAAAAAAAGTAAATCAGAGCAGCAATCACTAGGCAGTGTCTTTTAGTGAAACAGTTTTGCACAAAGACTGAGTGCAGTTGCTCACTGCTGTTGCATTTTGTATATCCTCAGTTAAATCCCAGGAGTATCAGCCACCTGTGAAGCCCCCCTCTGACAAATTCTGTCCCTAAAATTTCCCCTTTATCCCAGACCCACATCACACCAGCAGCAAGGTGGGTCATGCCTATCTCTTGGGGACTGGACTTTGCTCCAGACCAGAACTATCAAATTCTGCCCTGCTAACTGCATCGAGGTGCATCCCCTCAGGTGTCCCCTGCACAGAGCAGACTCACAGAGCCAAGGGCGCCCAGCAGAGCTGGGGCTGCAGGAGGGCAGCCCCTCACACCAGTGAAGTGTCTGCACCTTCATCCTGCCTCCTCCTCCTCCTGCTTTCATGGGTTGGCCCTTGTCCCTGCCAGGATGACATGAAGGGCTGCTCCCTCCAGCTCTAGGGTGGGCCAGCTTTGCCTCTTCCTGCAGGCAGCAGCTACAGGGGAGCAGAACATGGACAGGGGGACAAGGACAGAGGGGAGAGCAATGCAAAAAAGGTGTCCCATGCTCAAACCACAAAGTGGTTTCAAGCGTTCTCTTGTTTAACACTCTTATTAAACAATAGCTATACAGCAGCTCACACACACTTTTGGTTTGATTTTGGTTTTTTGTTTTGATTTGGTTTCTTTTCCATATTGTTTGATTTTGTATTTTACTTAGGCTGTGCCCCAAGAAATGCTGGCTGTTTAGCTGGACCTTCCTTGTGTGTTGGGAGTAAAGGACAGACTGACAGACATGGTGTTGGGATACCATCAGCACATGTCCCTGTCCTATGTATTTTTATAAATGAACAGGCTCAGAAAGATTCCTTTTTTTTTTTTTTTTTAAGGGGACCAGCATTTCTGCAAAATGTATTACTGGAACTTCTTTTACAAAACAGAGAGAAGTCCCATCTGGATACTGCACACAAGAGCTCACATCAAAAGAGAGGCATGGAGGGGCTTATGGAGGTGATCAGAGGAGCATTTTCTCATGATAGAAGGCTGGAAATCTTGTCTTGCACAGTAAAACACAGACTGAGCAAAGAGACAATTTGCAGTCTGTAAAGCATCCAAGAACTAACTACCATGAGAGGAAGTGTTTAATTTAATAGAGATATTTAGATAATGTATGAAAACTTGCCACAATCACATCCATCCTGTAAACTAGAAGAAGAATTCAGCTATTAGGAGGATGAAGCTGGGGAACTCTCTTCCCAAAAGTCATATTTTACAAAAAGCAAATTGAGACCCAAAAAATGAAGGTCCCAAATTCATACATAAGGTATGTGTCAGAGAAGGGAATCAGATACTGTAGACTTACTTAAATGCCAGGCCAGGTTCCGAAAACAAAATCAATGTTCTTATCAGTGAGGGTCAAATGTGTTGAAAAGATGGTTTGCTGGGCCAAATTTTGCAATCCAATGTAGGTGAAGTTAGTAAAGAAAACAAATGTGAGAAAACAGATTAGATTTAATGTTAATAAACTGTTAATAAATATTAAAGAAGTTTTTAATGGTAAGTCAGAACCACTGATTAATCTTCAGTGAGATTAAAAAATATTTTCCTCTGAGGAAAATATTTACATTTCTGACACAGACCATTACCTCAGGATGCATTACCTTAGAATTAAAAATCAAAAATGTTTTGGGCAGTCTTTTCCTTCTTTTGCATGGCAAAGAAAACAATTTATTGACAACTCAGTGTATATGTTCTCCTGGGTTGGGTTTTTTTTCCTTTTAAATTTAATTATTGAAATTATCAATACAGTCATGTCCTCAGGGAACAACATCCATGATTGTAAATTTCAGTTACAAACAAAAAGGCTTAGACACTTCTCTTTCTTCTGAGCTCCTTTTGATTTGGGATTATCACCTGAGTGTAATCTAATTTTTTTCCTCACATAGTGCTTGTCAATCTGTAGACCTGCATTTTTCTTTCTCCGTGCCAGAAGAGATCAATGAGAAGTTCTATTCTAGGATTCCCAAGGGTGTTTCCCTTATCAGTTTCATTACCAGGCCTATTTTATGTCAAGCCCTATACACTACTTGCTTCATCAGATTTCTCTAAACTCTAATTCCAGCACCAAAATCCCACATTTTCCAGATAATCCTCAGATGTTCACTTTATGCAAACAGGCAGATATATTTGCTGTTGAGGAGTAAAAGTGGTGTTTGTTTGTTCCTCAGGTCCCCATTGTCTCACCCCAGCCTGAGAGCAGGGACTGTGTTCCTGCTACAAACATGTTGTCACCATGTCCAGCAGGGAAACGGTGACACGGGGTCACGCACTCCCCTTGCTGCTCCCTCGTGCTCACAAGGATGTGCATCTCCTGTCTTGGGAACCTGCATTCCCAAACAGTATTAAAAATGCAGTCCCAGCCTTCTTTTCCCCTTGGCCTTACATGAGGCAGAATCTCTCACATTTTGGGCAGCTCTGCTTTGTAAAATGCTTATTTTCTGATTCATGCTCGAGTTAGAAAGTCACCTTTGGTAAGAGCAAGCAACTCAGTGTCCCCTCTTGAGCTCCTACCACTGGAGCCAGAGTGCACTCAATTTATCCAGTCAGCATGCTGGACAATACTTGAAAGAGAAACAGGAGGACATGCACGAATCTTTTACAGTAAAGGTTGGGCACAACCATACTATTTACATTCCTGCTTCTCTGCAGGCATTTCTGTTCTCTGGAAATTTCTTCCAGCAACATTTTCTTCCTTCCATAGGAGCCTGGTCTGAATAATGCTATCTTACCAGTTTTTCTCTGTTGTTTCAAAAAACAAATCCCCTTTATTTTCCTTTTTTCCTGTAAAATTGAAAGATCAGTTTCTCACATGCAGTCAGTGGGATTGGAATGGAATTTCCCCAACACAATGCAGTCTTAAACAAAGATATGCAGGGATGCAGAGGTGAAGGTTATTCCTTTCTTAAGAGTTGAGGTGTTCTTCTGTCTCCCTGGAGAGAGACAACTTCTCTCTCTCTACTTGTCTATCAACTATCTTGCCTCATCTCCTGTGAGCTCCAATGAGTTAATAACCACAGCAGCTTTGCTGAGAAAAGCAGCTGAGAAGAAATACACCAGCAAAATTTAAGGGTTTATTTATTGGTGTGAGCCATGAAAACACTCCTGTAGGACTTTCACATCACCTCCCTGCATCACTGTAAATATACACAGTTTACATACATTTCTGCCTAAATATCTTTGGAGAGCTGGGGCAGAAAGGTTTAAGTATGTCTTGCAGTAAGTTCTTAGGTGATTTGGGGCATTTCCTGATACAGCAGTGCTGAACTTGGACTTTCCAAATCAACATGTGGCACTGCCAGGCATCTTTGCATGCTGTACTGCTTGATCCCAGCACAGGACCAAAGCTACTGGGGACTGCTTGGGGCCTCCCATGCAGAAGCTGAAGCATCTTCTAGAGAAACAGACTGCCCTGGAGGTACAGGACTTGTGTGTGTGTGTGTGTGTGAGGGCAGGAGGGACAGCAGGAGTTCCTGCCAAGGCACCAAAGTGAGGAGAGCCCCCCATCCTCTGCCAGCCCCTGGTCCCACAAGCTGTGAAGGCACACGGTTCTGTTCTCACAGGTGCACTGTGCAGGTGAGGAGGCAAACTTCACATTTCTGCCTGCAAAACCCGGTGTGATGCTGGTGCAGGCCCACGGAGGCACAGCTCCACTGCTCAGGTGAGCTGAGAATTGAATGCTGTGCTGGGAGCTGCCACTGGGCACACTGAGCTGTCACTCTTCAAAGGGCTTGCTTGTGTAAGCGGACCAAGGGAATCACTAAACCACAGACAATGAAAACAATTTTAAATGAGAGACTAAATGAAAGGAAAAAGTTGTCAAAATGTCAAGGTTAATGTTTTCATAAAACTAACCTGGGAATGGCTAGACAGTATAAGTGTAAACCTTAATTAAAACTTTTAAAGTGTGAATACAAAACTAGCTTCGGTCTAGACAGTCAATAAATCTATCCCCCTAAATGAAATACTGGTCCTTTTGGTATTTCTGGTCAATTCTCATCCTCATCTCTGCAACTATGTGTAACATTAATACTCAGATCCCTGTCTATCAACACCAGAGGAGCCATGCAGAGCAGGACCACAGGACCACAGCCTTCTGTTGGCTCCAGCTCCACGTCCTGCTGCACCCCTGGCTGGGCCAGTGGCTCTGGCTGTAGCTCTGGGATGGGCAGCAGTGTCTGCACACACACAGCAAGCTGGGCACTGATGCATCTCTGCCCTCGCCCCTTTGCTGGACCCTGATGGTCTCTGCAGAGGATGTCTGAGGCAGCTTCCTCTGTCTGCACAGCACCCGGGATCTTGAGGCAGTCTGCAGGAAAAGCATTTCTATGTCTTACAGCTATTTGGATAGCCAGAGATGGCAGAAATGGAGTCTGCAGTGCCTCTGAGAAAGCCTGACCCCAACATGTCTCCAGCAGATTTTAAGAGATCATTCTGAAGAGCTCTGGGATCTTGTTTTCTTGCATTTTGTTGTTAGTGGGCATCATCATCCAGAGCTATAGTTCTCTATAAATTATTTTTCAATGTTCTCAAAATAAAATTACATTTTAATTGATTTTAAGAAATGAAAGAGAAATGGTAAAACATCACATGATATAAAGTTGTTTAGTTATTACTTAGTGCATACCATATTTTATATACTATGACTCCATGTGAATTTTATAAAGAATGTGTGTGCTTTATAAAGAATGTGTGTGCTAAGACACACAGAGCAGTTGTTCTTTCTTTCTTCTTTCCTTTTAATTGTTGTTCATAGTTGTGTGCACAAGCAGAATTTGTTAAATTATCAAGCTTTTAGTGGAATCACCACGCTGTGCTTAGACACTCAAACCTCTCTTAGCCCATTTTCCTTCATCTTTCTATCCTTTGTCGAGTTTATCATTGCTTACCTTAAACAAAAATTCCTATTTTGTGACCAATGGGTGCTCTTTTTTTAAAACAAACCTTATTAAGACACAGTTTGCAGCCTGTGCTGCTAGTACACTGCAGATTTCCCCAGGGCAGGATCTGGCCTTGCACTGTGATAAAAACCAACAGTCAGGAAAAAGGTGCAGGCACAATCAGCATGTTGATAACAAAGATTGAAATAACCAGCTCTGCCATCTGCTCCATCTTATAGTCTTAAACTTGGACTAAAATTTGCCTTAATTTCTCTGACTCTACCCCAGCATGAGCTCCATAGCTGGACTCCTACTAAGTCCATCAATATAATCTCAGTACATGAATAACAGAATGCTAAACAAGTATTATGGCTCTGTAACAAAATAAGGATATTGGAATCTTTCATCAAAGCAATTTTGTCGGGGGGCCATAATATTAATTCAGCATTCTGTTATTCACAGTGCTAAAACAAGGCTGTCTCACATGTGCCAATCAACAGGGAGCAAACACAAGCAGTACTTCAGCAGCCCATGAGCAAATATGGTTGTGGATATTTAGTGAGAATAAGTATAACAAGGAAGATGACAGTTTTCTTCAGGAAGGTCACTGATCAACAAGATTAGATCAGAAGCTCCTATCTTTTCTGTACAGAAAAGACAATCTGAAGTTTAATTTCTTTTTCATAACACAAAACAACATAGTTATTGTAGCATATAAAGCCAAGAGCATATTGCAAATATTCCAACAGAAGAAAAGCATAAGCTGAGAATCAGATACTCCAGATGAATGTCAAAATGTTTTGACTTTATATATAGATTGTAAATTGCCAAAGCTACCCCAATTAAAACAATGCAAGAACTTACTTTCTTTCCAAAGAGATTTCAATGCAAGCCTTTTTCTTCTTTTTTTCTCCAGTACATAAAATAATGGATTTAATGTGAGTAAACCCTTTCTGCCTTTGCTCATTTACTAGTGAGGAATCTCAGACATGAAACAATGTGTGACAGAACAGTAGAGAAAAATAATAATCTGACTCTACAGGAGATATGTCCTGGCATAGTAAATCAGCACTGAATGCTCCCAGGGCTGCTGCCTGCATTCATGGTTTTCTTTTATTTTACAGTGTTTTGTTAAATTGAAACCTGATGATGCTTTGAAATGAAAACCTTTCTCAAAAAGCTTTTTTTCTTTTGTGGTTATGGAGTTGCTTTGTTGTTGTTGGGGTTTTGGGGTTTTTTTTGTTTGTTGCTGTTTTTGGGTTGGTTGGTTGGTTGGTGGGTTGGCTGGTTGATTGGTTGGTTGGTTGGTTGGTTTTGGGGATGGGTTTTCTTTTGCTTTTTTTTGTTTTGGGGGTTTTTGAGGTTTTTTTTTGGTTGGTTTGTTTTGCTTTAATAAAGATAAGTATATGCTTTTCCTAGCTGTGAAAGCAAATATTTACTGTATAATCTGCCTGGATCTGCAGAGCTGAAAATTTCACCGCTGCCATTGTGACAAATTTCTGAAGATAGAGGTCTAGAAATTCAGAGATGTCTGTGAAGGTGACATAGTCCAATCCAAGTACACTGGTACAGGGAGGAGTAGTCCCAGAACTACAGAAATATCAGCAGTTCCTAGAAATTTTGGCCAGAAGGAAACAAGATGTAGAGCCTGTACTCCAGTGAGGGACAAGCAGCCAATATAAGTGAATTAAGAGTTTTGGGCAAGGACAACTTCTGGAGGGTTACAGTCACTGTTTTTTTAGTTGCCTTTGGTCATAGCTCATCCTAGAGAGGAGACCCAAGCACTGATAGGGAAGCCCCAGGCCTTGGAAGCCCAGGAGATGCCCAGTGCCTGCCAGTGCTATTGCAGTGGATGCTCCATCACCCTGTGCAGCAGGACAGAGTCCAGGGCCCTGCCCTCTGGCCCCAAGGATCAGTTTAACAATGGGCTGGAGCCACTAAAAGCCAGGGCAGCTTCCTCAGAGGCTGCTGCTGCAGCAATACCAGACAGCAGCACTTTGGACCCAGCCTGCCATGAGCTCAGCTCCCTTGCCAGGAGCGTGAGCAGCGAGCAGTGAAAGACCACTGGCACCTGGGAGACTGGATGCTCTTGACTCCCCATCACTGACATCCCCTGCCCCACAGCACCTGGGCACAGAGGCGTCATCAGCTCAGCTTTTGGGCATCACACACACACAAAGCCATCTCCAGACCTTCCCTGGGGTGTGGGCAGGGCCCAGTGCAAGCCAGCAAGTGAGGGAAAGCGCTGGGGAGCTGCTCCTGGAGCAGCCTGAGGCAGGGGAGGGAAAGCTCACAAGAGGTGCCCTGGCCCATCTGTGCCTCCTGGCATAGCTGAGACAATCAGGGCTGTTCCACCACTTTCAGCTTCCTGCCATCCAAAAACTTCCTGTGCTCAGACCCATCCTGGATACACAGTCACTTGTTGGACAGAGTTTTGCATTTGGTTTTACTAAGAATCGCTTGGCTTGGGAGAATTTATACTTGGGTATTAGAGAGACATAAACAGCCATAAAAATTCGAGCTCTGCTTGTACAAATGATCCACTGATGTGTGTTAAATGCACTCTATTGCTGCACTGAAGTCAATTTGCAATTGATCATATTGCATTTCTGGTGTCAGCAGATATGAAAACATGTCATTTACCGATGCTTAATGAACCTCTATGCTGACAAGACATAAATAACAATAAGCAGCTCTCCAGTTAAGGAGGTTAACCAGCAAAGTACTCAGTGAAAACATTTAAGAGGTAATCATCTGGCAATTGCTGAATACTTGGAGCAGCTGCCCTCAAGGATGACTAAACCTATGCAAAGGACCATTACAAGAAAAAAGGAGGAAAAAAAAAAAGAGGCAATTAACTCCATGTTAGAAGCTGAAAAATTCTATCTGAATGAAGAAAAGAAAAAAAGTAATTGCCTTTCTGGATTGCATTTGTAGTCTCTTCCACAAGTAGTTGAGGTAATCTGCTTAGTGGGGCTCTTTGAGCAAACTCTTTGACCACTTTTTTCCTTTGGAAAGGAAAAAGCAAAAGAGAAAATTGTTCTAGTGTTGTTCCTCTTAATTCTTCCAGGTAATGTTCCTCCTTTCTTCTCTCTTTTTTGAACCTTCATGTTTCTTCCATGGGTATTTTAATCCTTTTTTTCTTTTTTTTAATTGGGACAAAGTTTTCAGTTTTCTATCAAGTCAAAGGAACACCATAAAAAGGAACATTACCAGTCCTTAGAAGCATTTTACAAAAGTAAAACACAGCAGATTAAACTTTGCTTTATACTTAATGGAGCAATTTAACAGTAGCTACATTCACCACCGGACTGAACAGAAATTTCAAGTTCAATTCAGATTTTAAGTAGATGTAAATGGTGTTTATATTTCATCTATGAAGTCCAGAGCAGTGAGAGTTTTCTGAGCAACCAAAGGAGTCCAAAAGAGTTTAACCTCTCATGGCTCAGATATACCACTACTCACAGGCCAGGGTGCACACAATTCCAAACAAACAAACAAAAAAGCAGTCACGTATTGCTATTAAATGCAGCCCTGAAGGCCAGCAGGGTCCCCCATGCCAGAGGGGTTGGAGGTGGATGACCTTTAAGGTCCCTTCCAACCCTACCCATTCTGTGACCCTTGAGAGCAGCAGGTCAGCTGGCTTTGGCAGTGCATCATTGTGAACCTGCAGCTGCTTCAGAAAACCACCCAGTGGTCACATTATTACCCCAGCCAAAAGGAACACTCTAGTGAAGATGAAGGAGGAAAGGGAACCTTCCCTTCCTGCAGAGGAAGCACAGAGATGTTCAGAGATAGCAGAGATAGTAAGGAAGGTGATGCCTTTTGGATAGTCAGTTGTGACTGACCTAGTGACAAAAATTCCCTGATATTTCAATGCTAATGTAATAGTAACTGTGCAAAATCACCACATGTCTGAGACAGGAAAGGGAGGCTGTACGTCATAAGAAAAGCAATTAGCAGGAAATTTCCTGTATTCTTGTGTGGCCTTTGCCATAAATGCTATCAGGTACATCATAAATCCCTCTAATTTCTGGCATAGTCTCCAGTGAAAAAAGTCATCACACAGTCCCAACCCTCCTCTCTCCTGTATACATCCTATTCTATTTCAATGCAAATATGTTGCCCCTTGGCCACAAGAATCACCACTCTCATATCATATTTTTCACCAGTAAATGTAAAGGTAAACATCAAACCAACAGAGGTCAGTTCATTAACTCCATTTTGCAACTTCAGAAAGTGGGGAATGGGAGATGTCCCTACTGACATTTAGACACTGGTACTCCTAAATGTGCTCAAAGGAGCCTGTCTGGTTTTCCCTGTGGTTACTGACAGCATCCACAAATACCTGGACTGATTCGCCTCTGCTTGCATCTTTCAACATGCAGATGCCATTTTTTAATACACAATTCAGGTGAAAAGTTTTAAAAATTGCGTAAAACCTTGAACCATTAGCATGGCTATTTTTAAACTTTCTCCCTTTTTTAAGCATTCTGATAACTTCTTGAGGCCAAGTTCCAAACCTCAAGTTCCAAACATAAGACATTAGGGACAAGTGATAGGGGTTTCCAGCATCCCTATTACTGCATACATCAACACTTGGTGGTGAAATTTAGGAAAGGTAATTGCAGAAACACTTCTCAAAGGGTGTTAAAATGTGCTGAAGAAGGCAGTATGCAATAAAGCAAGATGTCACAGAAGCCTTGATTTCTGTTGCTAACAGTTAAATGGAACCCAGCTGCTGTTTGGCCAACTACAACTTGGAACCAAACAAGAAGGAGAACGAAATTGCAATCAATAACACAATCTTAATACCAAATTAAATATATCCTTCACAACAAGTATAGTTATACACAAATAACTCAGGAGCATTCCATGTCACACAGCAATACTCTAAAAATACATTTGCTTTCAGATGGGATTATAGATGGCCAAGAAGTTTCTTCATAGCTCAGACCTGAATTTAGACGCTTTGCCCAGTACTGAAAGCTTTAATAAAATTAAAAATTTTCTCCCAGGTATGATTATATCTCAGCTTTATAGAGATACCTTATTATTCTTGCTGCTTTGTGGAGAGAAGGAAAAAAAACCGTTATGTAACTCTGTGTTTGATTTTTCAGAAATTAAATAAAAGAGAAAGTTTTGTTTGCACTGAAGGATGAGATTTCCCTCTGGATTTGCTGCCCTCTAGATATCTTTCAGTATAAAACTGCTGTGTTTTTAAATGGATTTTGCAATAATCTGCTTTAGCTGAGGATGTAATGTGGGGAGATGTGAATGAGTACAAATGCAGGGAAGAGGCAGTGTTTGAAGAGTTTGTCAAAGATAAGGTGTCTGCAGATGATGCCAGTTGTCCAAAGGAAGGGGGCAGTTATATGTGTCTGTGGGGAAGGTAAATCAGTGCTGAAGTGCTGAGTGGTGGCTGCTCTGGGACAATGTGCTCCATTTGCTCTGCAGAAGGAGCAGTGAGATTATCACACACCATTCCCACATACTGCTCCACCACTGAGTGTTAGTGCTGCTGTGAGAAAACCAATGTGGATGCAGATTTCTTTCCCCAGAATCCCTCCCTACACATCTCTTGGATAATACAGTACTGCAAAGCTTTCCTCAGTGATGCCAAGCTCTGGGTAGGGAGTGCCACTTCACACATTCCAGATCTGTTTGATTTTCTCTGCAGCAGAGAATAAAAATATTTCAAAGACTTTAGCAGAACCTTTTTTGCTACATTCTCTGTTTCCAGGCCTGCAGTGGTTCTGATCCCTCTGTTAGGGATCCCAGCAGAGGGATATGCACAAGCAAAAAGCCACATAGTGCAGCAGGAGCCTAAGAAAAAAATGTCATACAAAACAGGAGCAGTACTGTTGATTCATTATCAGATCATACTAGAAAGATGAGGATTAGGTAAGCAGGGGAGCCTATTAGTAAAAGATAACCATAAATAAATTCTTCCGTTTATTCAAGGTAATCGGGAAAAAGATGTTGTTCAGATTACCCCGAGCAAAAAGACTTCTAAGGGTCCCTCCAAATGAGATGAGACAAATAAATTGCCTCAATTATCTCTCTGTGTCTTAACCAGAGTGCTTAATGTGAGAAAGGATTTTTTGGGAAAAACAGAAACACTTTATCATTAGATGAAGAAAAGAACTACCTAATTATTTGATGAAGAAAATAAAGCCTGACTTTTGGAGCCTCAAATCTTTGTACAGGTATCCTACACAGATTTCAAGTAATTCGGCTATTACACAAACACTTGTATAAACTTCCCCCAGGCAAAATCCTGTAAAAATAAAAATGTACTTCTTTTTCTCAGCCTAGACATAAATATTCTTATTGGTTCCAAAGAAAATAATATTGCAGAAAGCACTGGTTTTACATTTCAGTGTCTGCAGGATCTGACACCTTGACAAAATTATAAGTTGGGGTGTAGAAAACATCATTCATCAAGGGAAACTAAGGGAAAAAACAGTTATTAACTCTCAAGGTCAGTGTAGGGTGATCAATATTATTAATTGCATGTGGATAAGTTGAGACAGCAGTTCAGCACTTTAGCAATTATCTGAGATTCAATACAAGTATTAAATACTAGCAGTATTCAATCATGGGTGGTTAAGAAAAGAAGATCCCCATTCTGCTCACCTTTAGCAGGTGAAAGTAGAGATCCTGCAGACTACAGCACAGGCACCTTCAGCCCTGTGCTCACACCAAGTGTGATGGAGTCACAGACATCGTGTCTGTCTTATCTTTCTTTACACTGGAAACAGAATCCTCCAACTAGCAAAAAATGCCCTGCCTTGGTGACATTTCTGACTCTACCATAAAGTGACAATTCCCAAGTCCACCCAGACCTCCTGTTACCAAGAGATTGCAGCATGACTTTATCTGTGTTGGAACAAGAATCAGCAAACACAATTTCGGGGAAAAGTGAGTGCAGTAAGCAGACGTGCTTGCTTACACAGCACACAATACCACAGACATTTCTACCCACAGTCCCACCAATTAGTCAGAAAAAATCCCTGCTGAGTTACCTAATTTTATCATATACAAAATCCTAAATCCAGGTTTCACTTACCTGTTCAAAGTCATTTCTAAATCCTATTCAAGATGGCAAGAAAATATAAATTCCTAATTTCTAAATGCATGAACATTTTACTTCTAAAATTTTATCATAACTAAAGTGTTATTTCTATCCTATTGTCATGCCTTCAGCTGATTTATCACTCCAGTTTATTTTATTTGATCACTTTGTTCCCAGACACTGACTTCTGTGGTTAAATACTTGTTATAGACTCTCACTCATCCTGTGGTTTTGGAGAATGGGAAGGATCCTGAACCTCTTCCCTCTACTTGGTTAATGTGGGTCAGACAATAGCAGACAAACTCCCAAACAAAAATAATTTGTATTAAAATTTGCAAGAGTCCTCAAAAAAAAATTTTTTAAGTCCTTGGCTGGAATGGCCAGGCCTTGGCTGTTCTCACTGCAGCTGCTGGGAAGAAAGAATGAGCCCCACAAGGTTGTTAGTCATACCACTTGTTGCTTGCCTGAAAAGGCCTAATTTGCTATAGTGATAAGCAGAGATGAAGAACCTGAACAGAATAAAAGTCTTGCTCTTGCTTTGGACCAGAATCTCAGGTGGATATTATTATTTATAAATTCAAAGACTGTCCCTGGTTCAGAGCTAAATTTCAGGCATTCATCCAAATTAAACCCAAAGCTTAAACCTTTTGACATGAGCATTGCTCTCCACCAAGCATTTGTGTAATTAATATATCTTTTTTTAAAAAACCTTTAAAAAACCTCCAACAACCCACAATTCAAAACTGTATCAAATGAGCTGGAAAAGTACAGAGAAAAGGAGGCATTCAGTGAGAGCCCAGAAGCCATAGCTCTGACTTACATAAGCAAAGGACAAGAAGTGTCTTTTATATAGGAGTTTCTTTTCCTGTCATGATCCAGACTAATAGTGAAGGTGTGTTCACTCACAAGATGGATTCCAAAAGAGGGACATTGTCTACTGACAGCATTAGCCAACCCCAGTGTGCATGGGACCATCACTTTTCTCCAGTCCCACTGCCAACATCAGCTGTTCTTCCCATCAGCCTAACCCAAGTGAAATCTCTCCTTCCAGCAAATAACACCTGCTGAGGCACTTGCTGCCCCGAGGCAGGATTACTGACTAGTGAGGTTGCCTAAGATTTGTACTGATGTATTAAAGCTGTGACAGCATCTGGAGGAGCAAAGGGAGGGTAAAAATCAACTCAAACAATCACAAGAAGCAATAGAAATGGATGTGAAGGCAGAGGTCCTTGATTTCTGGTTATTTTAATCAAATTTTGCCTATGAAAATTTGCAAGTAAGTGATGTTGGTGCTGGTCCAAAAAAGAAAGAAGTACAGAGAGCTGAGCTGAGGGAGGCGCATGGATGGAGGAATTCACTTGAAGTATCACACTTCCAATTACATTGCAAAACCTGTTTCAGTTATCTCCCACTCCAGGATGCCAAGAGTATCCCTCTGACCTTCCTCTGGGTACTTGCCTTCAGCAGCTTCCCTAGGATGGGACACCCTCCCAGGTGTTTCCCCCAAGAACACTGGGTAATATTCATCCAGGAAAATAATCTCTGCTCTGTTCCAAGCTCCAGGGCACGACAATGAGAGGCAGGGAACACAGCTGGGTGCCTCACTAGGTATGGCTGAGCACAGGGTGCCAGGGCCTCTCCCAGGAGCACATGGCATCCAGCAGGAGAGGATTCCTCAAATGAACATGAGTGCAGCATCTGGCTGGCCCCAGTGGAGTGGAGTTCACTTCTGGGCTCAGCTGCAGTCGTGCCCCAAGCCCAGCAGATCGAGGAGTGATGGCACTGCAGTTTGCTGGCACAGAGCAGTAACAGCTTCATGCAGCACTCCTGATGCTACAGCCTGCATGTGGGAAGGGAAACCTGCAGTGTGTGGGTGACTGCCTTAGGGAGCCCTGGCTTTGTGGAGACAAGGGATCTCAACTCTGTTCCTGCTTTTGCCCCAGGGCTCCTGTGCAAATCCCCTGCCCGTGCTGGACTGCAGCACCCTGGAACTGTTCCTGGCATCACATTTGTTTTGCCCCTCTCTACACATTGTAAGGTCATTCAGGATCTTGATCAACAAGGCACCACATGAAAGATGTCAGTGTCCTTTTGCTGCTTGATCTCCTTAGAAGTCCAAACAAATACACATGCCCCTCTGCAGGGATCTAAGCACAGAACAGTAATAGTAAATGAGGAAACTGCTCACTGCCAAGATCTGCTTAGCCCTTTCATCCCAATACCTCTATGGACTCTACTTGATATATAAATGTGCATTTTTCCATATGGAAATCCAGGATAAATAAGTGGACTCTGTTCAAAGTTTCAGTCATTCACACCACCTAGATACAGACAAAAAGCTAATTCTAATCAAAACCGCTGCAAAATATGAGATTTTGGACAATTATAGAGACAAAATAATATTGTTTAATGATATAGGAAGTTGACACTATTACCTTCTCACCAGAGTCATCAACCCACACTGGTGAGAGTTGGATTCTCGTTGATGTAAGTAGAATTAATCCCACTGGAATTAACTTAGTCAACATCCATTGAAGACTTACCTTTTACTTTTCTACAATTACTTCCACTTTCAAATGTCCCCAGGGTGATGAACTGTGGATTTATACAGAGCCTATTGCACTTCTCAGACTTTCACTGTTGCTGCACTTTTTCAGTTGTCCCAGTTTTTCCTCTCACATCTCCTTTTAAAACTTTGGCCATATAATTCACTTAAGCTTCTAAATGAGATACCTCTATAAAGAGCATCTGGGTCACCCAGCCTTAATTTGAAAATGTCATTACTCCCACACTAAACTTCTCCAATCAATCCCACAGCAGCCATCATGGCTTGTATACCTCCCAGAACAACCCAAGTGAAACTGTGGTCTTTTCATCTTTCAAAAACAATGAAAATATGAGAAAGGGGCAAGAAAACATCATCCACGTGGCGAAGACTCAAATTGCACAGGGAAATAGAGTGAGAAACTATGCTCATTTCCACAGATCTTTTGGGCTGCAAAGGTGCAAAAGGCTATCTGGAAAAAGGAAAAAACCAGTAAGTTTTTAGCTTGTGCATGGCTCAGTTCCAACTCAACTATCTCTAAGTCAACATCATTTTGCAAAGCTCAGAAATATTCAAGATGCTCCTGAGGGTCAGAATATCATTACTGTGTCTCCCATATGGCCTCTCCTGCAGGTAACTGGAGAAAA
Source organism: Setophaga petechia (assembly GCA_024362935.1). Classification (NCBI taxonomy): domain Eukaryota; kingdom Metazoa; phylum Chordata; class Aves; order Passeriformes; family Parulidae; genus Setophaga; species Setophaga petechia. Next base: position 11,440,103 of record JANCRA010000003.1, read on the forward strand.
CTGTTTCTGGGTCAGTGGAGTTAACAGGATTACATCTCATCTAAAGGTGGGATGCTTTTCATTTTCTTAACCTGAAAGTTAAACAGCTGCATGCCTAGTGTCCCTCTGCAGCCAGTTTGATGGAAGGGCACTTCTTTTGCTCCTATAGCAGCTATTAAAAATGGGCTGAATCCCTTGCCCTCTGGAGCTGCTTACCTACATGTTTAATTCTAAGTGTCTCTGGGAGCCAGACCTGTATCTTCAGCCATAAGGGACTGGGTGCAGCTGGAGGTGAAGGTGCTTCCATCCAGGTGTCTACATGTGAGTGCTGGGTGCAGGTTGCAATCTCTGACAGTTTGCTGATACAGTGAGCAGATCCTGGAGAGCATTTCAGCCTGCCCTCAAGCAGACAACTAGGTCTGACTGTGTGCAGGTGTCTGGTGTGGCCTGCAGCTTCCAGGACAGTAAAAGTCCTGTGCTAAATCTGCAGCTCTCTGGGGATGTCCAGCCTACTCCAGGGCATCTCAAATGGCACCAGACAGGTTTAAGAAACTGAACTGAGCCCCTGATGCTTGGACACCTCTCTGTATCACTCTGGCAGGACTGACAGACCACCACTGACTACAAACCAAGCACACACAGCCATTTCACATGTAGACAACTCCACGCAGATGTCAGTGTTTGCCTAAATCCTGTTAAAACCTACCCAGGTGTTACACACTGGTTGGGACATAGCACCACCACAGCAAAGTGCTTTTCAGCATGTGTATCCCACCACCTGCTCCCCATTTTCCCAAGGAGGACACACAGCACAAGCAAACCCAGTGTCTCTTGTCACTGGCACTGCACAAACAGGCTTGAGGACAAGCCCTGCTCTGTGGGTTAATTAGTGTTAGCTCATTGTTTAAAAAAACTAGGTTAAGTCATTGATAAAGGGGAGCAGAACCTGAGCCCTGGAGGAAGCATCTCCAGCAGAGTCATTAACAAAGCTTAAAGAGTCTCACAATTCTGCTCTGGCATCATGACCACAGCCCCTGTACAAACTGATATAAAAGGTCAGGGTCTCCTCCTGTCTGCTCTGCCCTAATTGCAAGCAGAAGAGAAATGTAAATGCCTCTTTGAATTTCATCATAAAGCATATGGACTTGTGTTATCATGGTAATAAAGGTAATGCACATTTGCTGAGCTCCAGTGGGCCATATCTACAAAGCAGCATGTTTGCAGCAGTGTATTTTCTCAACAGCTACACCAGACTCTGGATGCTCTGACCTGTGCTTCAGTGTGGTGAAGAAAATAAGTACTTTGGGTTCAAACTCAGTATCATTCAACTGGCTGTTTATAAAGAAATGGCAGGAGATGTTTAAAATATGAGTGCAAGGACAGGCTCTTCAATCTCATGAACCAATCTAGAGTTAAGTGAGTGAATCGCTCATCTGCTCTGTGAGCTAATAAGATGAGAAAATCAACTCTGAGAAACCAATTATAGTTCAACACCACCATCCTCCAGGATGTGATCTCAATGTCAAGTAAGTCTCCCAAAATCAATCTCTGGGACTTGCTGGGAAAGTTCTCCATGCCAGAATAGAGTAAACTTGTTTCCAGAAGATCTAAATGGACACATCCAAATCAAAAAAGCAAGATGGCAACATAGAATGGTCAACTAGAAGCAGACATATAAAAAACAGGAGTTAAAATTACAGCAGTCAGATGAGATTTAACATTTGAAACTCCAACCAAAGCAGGACAGTGAACTGAATGAAGTATTAACCCCACTACACTACAGTGAAATATGGATTTGGTTACCTCATAAACCTCAAGGTTTATCTGTGAGAGGTTCCTGTCATATTGTCAGGATACCAGCTCCCAGTACTCTTTAGAAAATATGTTGTAGGGCTTCATCATGCACTCTATATGATCTCCACAAGAAAAATCATAGTGTCAGATAATCATCTAGAGGGGGCTCAGAAGCAGTGCCCTATTTGGGACTGCTCATTTTGTGCTGAATTTGGAGACTGCACTCCCTGGTGGAATACCTCAAAGGAGAAAGGACTTTAAACAGCCAGGGCTCAGTACTCACAGTCCCTGAAGTCCCTGCAGTAAGAAGATCCCTCTGAAAGAGAGAGGCTGTACTTCATCCTCTGTGCCAGTTGCTATATAAACCACCATGGCCCTTTGCCTGGATTTGGAAGCCCCAGGCCTGATTTTCAAAGAGATCAAGCACCTAAAGTTCCAGCTGAACTCAGCAGTTCAGGAAAACAAACTCGCAATAGCTGACCAGACAAAATGATATCCCTCTTCTGAAAAAAATTTGATTTAATTTTCTTTTAACTTTGGCTTCTCCAAACAGAAGAATATACAGTAAATTCTCCTCAACATGAGATTTGAAGTCACATTCTCCTATTACAGCTTTTTTTGTGAGGAAAAAAATTAAAAACAACTTTTCCAGCAGACTGAAGACCCTTTAGCCTTGGGGGAAGGGTACAGGAAGAAAAAAAGTAACCACAAACTGTATAGTTACAATTTGCCTGATGCTGGCAGGATGATCAGGAAACATGTAGGCATTTTTCTGCTAGGTGGAGCCCAGATGAACAGTTACAACTTGGACATCTTAGAGGAGTTCACAAGACATTAACAATAATTAACACAAAGCTTTTCCCCAAGACTGTATCTATAATCTCTATTTCCTCCTCCATACTCCTGCAACTGAGGACAATTTTCTTTGTCTTAATGATGAATAAAGTGGTTTTGAGAACTGCTGTGGGCAACCATCACTGAGATCTTATTGTTTTATCTAGCCCAAAGTAGTTTTGGGTGAGGGAAGAAATGTCAGAGCTGTCTGCTATTCTGCTGATGTAGAAATAACAAGATCACTACATGTTGGTCTGAGTCTCAGACATGAAAACCAGCTCAAAGAAGCATTTGCTGATGGCATTGATGTGCAAGTGGCTCAGGTTTTTTGTAGGGTCTTAGTTCTCTTGAGCTCTGACAGTTATGGGTGTTTTCATAAATGGGAAGAAAGGACCCAAACCTACTGACCCTGAAGGATTAGCCATTCAACTCTACTGTGGATCGTGCATCTGGAAAAGCCCACAAGCCTGTAAATCAGCAAACTGTCACATCAAGCAGCTGAATTACTGTGTGATGACATGAGCCACAGCATCCCATGGCATCAGAGAGGGGAGATTTTCTTGCAGAAAAGAGCATTGAAAAGGCTGAGCAGTGGGACCCTCGGGACTGCTGGGGAGCTGAGTGAATCAGCCATGCTGCTCTGCTCCATGCTGCCGTGGCAAAACTGACTTTGCATCTAAATTAGCTCATTTAAAAGTGTCCTGGGCACCTCTGCACCATCCTTTCCTCCCTTATGTGACTGCATAAGAAAATTTAAAGGAAAAGGCAAAACACAGTCTTTCTAAAATCAACAGTCTAGTTTATCATCTATAAAAACAGCACTTCTCCAGGCATTTCCTGGCTGATGCTGTTCCCCACCAAATACCCAGAGAAATCCTCAAGTACTGTATATTAGAGATTATTAATACAAAAAATAATTGCACAGAACAGACCAAAGAGAAAAACAGCAGGGTTATTCCAGAAGCCTTTAAATTTTTTTGTTATAATTTTTGTTACTATAAATCAGTATTTCCTAATCAGCAGAGCACACTGAGATGGTGAGCTGTACAAATCTCAAGAAGGAGGCACAGCATCTTGTGCCTTCTAATTAGTTCTGCTGGCATAATTGACTCTGGCTGGGCACTGGAGCAGGTACAGCTGTGAGCTGACAAGGCTGTGAGGAGGCAGGAGCAGGTACAGAAGAAGAGGAGCAACAGCAGCATCACACACCTGTGAGAGCAAGGCAAGAAGGGAAGACTGAGGGAATACATAGAAAAGATCAGAAGAAATAAAGAAGGACTGACAGGCAAAAACAAATGAGAAAGAAGGAGATAGTAGTTCTGATGGCTGCCTAAAAGAGCAAAGAACCTCTGGTTGAAGTTGATGAAAACTGTACATTTGTATTAACAAAGGTTCTGAACATGAAATACTTGTTAAAGATCTGGTTGTTTGGGTTTTTTAAGCTATTGCACAAAATCCTACTGAAATTTTTTCATGGTGGCACGGTCAGTTTGTCAACCTTCACTGACAGAAGAGAACAGGGAAATACCTTTGAAGCAGGATGTGGGAACAAAGAACACAATAAGGAGTCCACAAATGATCCCAATTGCCATAAAATTAAGATAGAAAAACTATGTTTTTAAGAGTAAAGGTATGGATTCTTATGGATTCCCTCTAAGGGAAAAGGTATGGATTTTCCTCTCAGTGCATCCAGAGAGTTGTCTATAAACATACAGGGTTTTTGTGAAACAATGTTGACATTGATATTGTATCTAATTAATTCACACATAGCATTAAGAGGGAAAATTAACACATTCCCTCTTATTTCTTCTTCTGAAATTAGATGCTTTGTTGTATCCATTTTCTATTTTGCAATAACCAAATTCCTTCTTTAATTTTTTTAAAAATAATACTGCTTCTAGTGAGTGACAGTAGTAAAAAGCATTCTGCCAACCAGCCCCAGCCTTGCCCTAATAATTTAGAAGGTCTTAAATGTTTTGCTCATATTTTTCTGTCCCCATGAATGCCTTCACCACAAAGATGCTACCTTGGTGCTACCCCCAGGAAGAGCTTCCCAGCACAGCTGGCACTGATGCTCCTCACCTCCTAGCTGCTGGCCTCCTGCAGTTCCCCACAGCAACCTCTCCATCCTCTGTAGGACTTCAAATTTAAAAGCAGTGTGTAACCCTTCTCACCAGTGTTCACCTTTTCAGACCCCTGAGCCTGACAGACACACAGAAACAACCTCTGCTCATCTTTCTCAGAGGCTGGAAAGGGGTCACTCATCCCCTCACTGGTTTCTCACCTCCCAGGACAGCTGAAAGCAGGGTTTGGCATCACAGGGGTGGGATGTCACTGTTACAGAGCAGGAACAAGTCACAGGCCTGATGCAGCATGGAGATGTCAAGGGTGGTCTGGGCCCCTTTGGACATGCAGCCCAGCACAGTCTCATCAGACTAGAGATTTGCAGCAAAATCCCCTCTCTTTGTTTCACAGTATCCTGCCTAGGCTGAAGGTCCTTTGAGGTTTATCTAAATTACAGTAGTTCCTTTTTATTTGCCCACTATGAGCATGTCCCTGTTGGAGTTAAAACAGATTAATGATGAGGCATGACTCTCTCCTGCAGAAACTTTTCTCTTTAGATACTATCCTTTTTCTTTTTTTTTTTTTCCTACTTTATATTCTGTCTTCAACCAGCTTATAAAACAGAAGTGTATATCTGGGTATAGAGAGTGTGTGCTTTCTCAAATTATCTCAATCCTGTTTTCAACTCTGGGTACAACTGTTACCTTCCATTTCTCCAGCAAAATAGCTGTTTTTAATTAAGGAAGGCATATTTTTGCTGCAGATCAGCTATTTCATACTAAGCTCCTTCAAAACTTTTCAATATACCATCTGGAGCTGATGATTTGCTGCTTTTTAAATTATCGATTTGTTCCAGCTCTTCCTTCTGACACATCTTGATTACCAGAAAGGAGCAAGTCCCAGTAGGTATCACTCTGATATTCTCTGTGCTAAAGAGTGCTGCAAACAAATCATTTAGATTCTCAGCAATGTCCTTATCTTCTTTAATTTCTGCCTTTAACTTTCGGTGATCCAGTTTCTGAACCAGCAGTCAATTATTCCAACTCTTCTGACTGACACACCTGAAGCACTCTTATTTTATAACTCTAGTATTTTGTAGTACACCATGCTTCCTTTTTATTTCCCTTTCATCTAGTCTTTACACTTATTAATAAACCAATGTATTGGAAAGCTAAGGTTCGATTTTCAGATTTGGAAGGGTTCCCTGACACTCAGTTGTACTGATTTCCTCTTTGTTTGCCCAGTATTACTGTTGTTGGCAACATACATGCCCTCCAGACCCTATTATTGTTCTTAAGTGGAATTCATGGCATCTTCCTCTACTCTTCCCTCAGGAGCTTTTGTGACAAATCCTCTCAACACAACCAGTACCCAGATGCTCTGAAATTTCAGACACTTTTTTGTATTTATTTCCCACTAAGCTACAGGACTGTATTATATTAATATGTCTGCTAGCAGCTACAGATGCAATCTTGTCTTTAATTCCTTCCTGCATATTGATAAAGAACCAAAAATCAGGATATCAGGATGTAGGCACCTAAAAACGGTGGCATTTTGATCTGAAATTTCATACTGACTTTAGTCTCTGGCCCAAGCTGGGAAAACAGGCACCTACTCCTTTTTTAATACTTTCCAAAGGCAGTAATTGGACAGTACCTGACAAACCTGGAGTGTATCATGTATACCAGTAGCAAGATGGTGTTGGAAACTGCTTGTCTGCAACAGTGCAATGATTAGAGTACTTCCTTCCAGACATGGAAAGGCTGCGTGGGAGGGAGGTGAGCCATCATTGCCCATCTCAAATGAAGCACTTGGGCACCTAGCAGGAAACTTGGGGGAAGAGGGCACACCCCTCCAGTTGTTGGGACAGGGCTCCTGTCTCAGAGAGAATTGCAAAGCTGCTGGGGGGAAGTGCTGGCACTCCAGCTTGGTGCTCTGGGGTCTCAGAGCAGAGAGGTCTCCCAGGTTTGAGTCAGTGTGCTGATCCTAAGCCCTTCTTTCATCCGTGAGCTCAGTGCAAAATGGTCCCTAAAACAAAGTGTGTAAATTACTGTCTGGTGCCTGCTGAGACTCCTCTTCAATATGCAGGAAGAGCTTATCTTTCTGAGACCAAGGTGTTTGGGATGATGTTAAAGCTGTGGCCTGAGCCCTGAGCCATCTCCTGCTCAGAGCACTCACTCCTCAGGCCCAAGGAACATCCAGCTCCTGCCTGAAAACTTGACACTTGTTTGGCAGAGTGAGCTGAACTGTACCTCAAGTTCACATGAAAAGCAAAGTAATTTGAACAGGCTTGCTTTGGGCTTGTTAAACCCCTTCCCGAACTGCTGTTCTTTAGTATTTTAGTATTTTCTTCTGGCTCCCTTCTGCTGACACACCTAAGCATGGCTGGACAGCAGACTGCTTCCCTACCCAGCTCATGCCAAATCATTACTCATGTAGCAAAAGCCCCCACAAAATGTCAGCTGAGCTTTAAATCATTCATTGTTAAGAAAACAAAAAAAAAAAAAAAAAAAAAAGAATCCTACTACTGGCTAATGAATTGCTGTTAATGATTTAGAAAGAAAGGTCTGAAATCCAGCACAACAGACATAATCCTCAAGTGCTTACACCACTGGCCTCCCCAGTGGTTCTACTCCAAAGGAGGTTTGGCCAACCTCTCTCTGGTGGCTCTTTCCTCACCAGCCACTTCACCTCCACCCCTGGCCATGCTCACCTCAGCCACAGAGCAATGGGTGCCACAAACTCAAAATGGCTCACTCACAGCACAGGGGTGGCTGCAATTAGGGAGGCCTCGTAACCCACCCAGACACCTGCAGGAGGTTTGCTTTTGGCCTCTCTGCCTGCCAAGAGAAAGATCTTGTCTTGGTTATACCCATTCAGATAAAAAAGATCTCAGGCTGAAGAACTGGGGAATTAGATTTAGATCACATCTAAAACCCTGGTCACTGCCTGGTTACACATGCAGACATACTTAGAGACAGAAGCCCTCCTGCAACTGGGGAAAGGCCTTTGACGTTCCCTTCCCTTCTCCCTGGCGTTCCCTTCCCTTCTCAGCAATGTCCTTATCTTCTTTAATTTCTTCCCTTCCATTAAATATTCCTCAAGTCCCCAGTCTGGTGACTTCATGTTGCTACAGCTACTCCCAGGGCATCCACAAACCTGTTCCAGTTCCTGCTGATGTTTCCTGGCCAGGTTTGAAGCCTCTGAACCAAATAAGACGAGAGGATGCTAACAAAACATTAAATCGACATGAAAATGTCACCACAACCCTCTGACCCCCTGCTCTGCCGAGAAACCGAAAGAACCCCAAATCCCCCTTTGCCACCTCCGATCTTCCCACCCCGCGCCGCCCTCAGCCTCGGTGCTCGCAGGGCCCACAGGTGCCCGGGCGGGAGGCGCCGTGCGAGTGCCGGGCACGGCCGGGAGGCCCGGGGGCTGCGCGCCCCGAGCCCCGCGGAGCCGCCTGGCGCTTACCTTGGCAAGCGGGCACGTGTGCGGGACCTCGGGCCGCCTGCCCCGGGGATGGCGCAGGGAACCGGCCGGGAAGGCGGCAGGGAGGGCGGCAGGGAGGGCGGCGGGTCCCCGAGGAGCCCCCGGAGCGGGCGCGCTGCTCCCCACGAGGCTGGGGCACAGCGCTGCTCAGGCGGTGGCTCCGGGGAGGGCAGCGAGCTGTGGAGCTGCTCCCCGCCTCGGCGTTACCATCTCGCAGTCCCGGCGAGCAGCATCTCCTTCAAGCACGGCCGGCATCTCCAGCGAGGGCTGGGAGCGGCATCGCCGGGCGCGCCTGGGTAACACCGACACCGGCTTCTCCCAAAGAAAAGGAGCACCCCAAAGAGTGAAATGCAACACAGATGGAAAACAGGGAGGACCGCATTGAAAGATGCTTCTGGGTCAGGGCTGTGCCGCTTCCCCGGTCCAACAGCACCATCTCCTGGGTGCCCGGCTGCCGGCAGCTCGCCCCAGAGCATCTCCCCGGCAGGACCCTCCACGGGTTTCCTCGTCCATCAGCCTGTTCCGTTTATTTTCAGACACTATCAATATTTTTGCAATTGTTTCCTTTCACATCCTATTGCTTGTGTCTCATGAAGTATCACAGATGGATGAGTAAATAAATTGAATACTGAAGAATACTAGAATGTGTATTTTTTTTCTAATCAGCAGTACAAAGCATTCTTGAATACTGGCACTAAATCTGCTCTTTTCCTGAGCTGTGAAGGTTTAAATATGTATCCAGTCTTCATGGAGCACATCATGTGCTGCTTCTCAGAGAATGCCTATACTTCCTTCAAGGAAAAAAAATCTACTTGAAGAGCTGTTTAGAATTTAGACAACTGAAATTATGGAAAAGAGTAGAAGTGGTAGATTTCATAGTATTACCATTCAATGGGGAAATCCTGTCTGACAAGTAGTATTTCAAAGATACTCCTAGCAGTGTGTATTTGAAAGCTCTAAAATGCTTGTTGAGGTGCACCCTGTAAAAGCATGTGGTTTTCACTCACTAGATCATAGGTTTAAGACTAAAGGCTCCAAAACTTTATTCTCTCTTTGGCTATTATCATACAAGTAACACATAACTTTTGTATTTAAGTTTTCATTAGTCTGCAAAACAAAGATTTGTTTCACTGTTTTGAGGCTAAATTGTACATAAAATCCTTCATGCTTTGAAGGCTGTGCCTATATAAGTCAAAAAAGTTTATGATTTTTTTAATTCAATACTCATCCAAAGCCCCTTTTAACTTAATTTACTGTTAAATGCCTGGCAAAATTTTACAGAAGCTTACCTTTAAAAGATTCTAAGTAGGTCTCTTGTGCAAGTTTTAAGTTAGGAGGGACAATATGTAACTACAAATATAGACATACATGCCTGCACCTGTGCAGGAACAGTCTTGTGGCTTTTTATATAAAACTGTTGCAACAATTAAAAGAAAAAAATAATTTTCCCTGTTGTTTGCTAAATTAACATCTTGTTGATTACATACAGCACTGTGCATTCAGTTGCACAGTGTACAACTGAGTGCAGTGCACTCAGTTACACCCTATGACTACCATGGATTTTATGGAATACCATGTTCTTTCTAACTGAAACCCTTTGCTCCTGGCCTACTTCCTTACTTCCAGAAAAACAAGGCATAGCAAGAAGCTGGATGATCGGAAAAAAATTGTTGAAAATAAAACCTGAATCCACTTAGCATTTTAGTCCTATTTTCTGTGTAACTAAAACCTTCTTTCCCTGGGAGATTCCAGGAAAGGCCTCGAGTAGTTAAATCAGCGAGGCCATGATCAGGTCACATCAGAGACAGCACTGCTTTGACAGAGCTATTAAATGAAACAAGCAGCATCCCAAAGGAAAATCCAGAACCAGATAATGAACCACAGCCCTTTACAGAGCAGTGTGTTCATCTCAACTCTTTCAGCCAAAAAGCAAGCTTGACCTACCACCCAGCACCATTAACAATCCAAACCCTTTCCACTTTTTTCCTTCTTATCTTTCCGCCTTTGCTCACAGATTCCTTAACTTACAGGTGACATGTATCTTGTAACTCATGAGTGGTTTTTTCTTCCACAGTCCTGTAATATGGATATTGAACAGACCTGTGCAAGATCTGGTTTCTGCAGAAGGGACATGCAAATCTGATTGGACAGAGATTTATTGATCAGGCTGCCATCTCTGCTTTTTAATAGTGCCCTTCTTAGAGGCAGGAGCTGCCAGGGTCTTGCTGGGATTTTTCGTGACGGCTCAGGAGAGATTTCCTTTGCTACAATTCTTCGATTTCATGTTCTCAAGCTTGGCTGTTTTCCCTGCACTTTGTTAGTATTGACAGGCTCCCACAAAACTCCTGCCAAAGATTTCTAGCCTACTTTTTAAAGAGAACCAGAGAACTCAGTGAGAACAGGAAAATAAGCCCACATGTTTTTCAGACCTGAAATAAAGGCACTTAAGTATCTCAGGGCATTTAGATGGTATAAAGTTATTTTTTCAGAGCAGACAAGCAATGAAGAATAATGGCCATGTCCAAACATTTGGTAGCAAAATTAAGGCAAGTCATTAGGGCTGAGAAACACACTTGCTGTGTAACCCTTTAATATGCCCTGAGCTGTTAACAGCTGTTTTCTCAGGAAAACAACTTTTGTGGTAATTGATTTTAATGCTCCCAACACAAAATTAGCAGCACAATAGCACATCTTTGCAACCTGTTCCCTTCTGCTCCTTACCAGGACCAGTTCAAGAAGAGCAAAGAAACCTTATACCCCACTTTGGTGAAGGTTTAAGACAGTAGATCAGCTTTGGAATATGAACAATCTCATTTCCTTAAACCAAAGCACCTTATTTCATATCAAAGAGGTATGAAGTGCTAGCAAATACAAAAGATTATCTTAATGTATGGTCTGGTGGATAGGTTGGTTCACTCCTTTCAGCCTTTTTAGCACAGCAGCAACACCAAGGGCATCCTCAGAATAAAATGTAAATAATTACAGCAATGGTTTCCAGTTTGGCAAACGCTCATACTGCAACCCTATAATAGAATAACAATCCCACATAAGTTTACATGCATTCACAAGTATCTCCCTGCAAGCTCTCAGCAGGGCAATCCAGCCAAGAGGGATCCAGCAGTATCTCAGCAGAATTCCTGCCTGGCACAACACACAAGAACACAAAGAGCAGGAATGGGACTGGCAGCTCCACACACCCAACCTTGATCCTGCAATGCTCCTGCCCTATCCTTACCACAGCAGACCCAACTCACAACCAGGCAGTTTTGCTGTTCACCAAAGATGGCAAGGGCAGGTCCCCATTTTTGCTCTTGGCTGTCCTCAGCAACTTCAGTTGGCCTTCCCAAAGTCCGCTCTTGACCACTGTTACCTCTTCAGTCTTCACTCTACAGCAGAGGAACCCAGGAAGAACAAGCAGCTGCAGCAGCTTCCCCATCCCCTCCCTCACCTCCTGTGACAAGCTGCTCCTCCTGGGGAAGAGAAGTCACCCCTTCTTCTGCAGAACCTGTCACATCCTCCTGACCACGGATTCCTCATCGAGCTTCCAGCTGGCACCAGGCCCCCAGTGTGAGCTCAGCACACTCACTGGTACTCACCCCATACTCCAGTATTATCAGTTGCCTTCTCCCACTGCCTAAGAGCACGAGAAAGGCAGGTGCAAATCTCTTCTCAAGACAGGCATGGGCTTTTTCCTCAAAAAAAAAAATCACTTTCTCTGTAGCATCCCTTTGGGATTGGAAGCGTGTGTGCCCTTTTGCCTCTGGTTTGAGGGACAGCAGAGGATGATGAGCAGAGTGCACAATGCTGCCCATCTTCTAAAATGATCCCCTGGAACTAGTTTCTTGGGGAAAATACTCTCAGTCAACAACAAAATAAAGCTCTTTGTGAGCATCTGAAGTTTACAATTTAAGATGGTAATTTTTTTTATTGCAGCTGGTTTAACGTGGTCATTTTTATCAATGTAGAACAACTGCTCATGCACACATTGGCTGGAAATGTACAGCTTGCAAAGGAATGCAGGCAGAATTCCCAATTTCATTCCCTAGTGTGGCTCTGTCACACACACTTCATGGAATCACTGCTGCTGTCACTTGCTCAGTAACAAGTTCCAGTTAGGTAGAGATTGATATAAACAATAATCTCTGTATGTTATGCAAAGGTTTAATCAAGTAATTAAAATCCAAAGAGGGGAAGATAGTAAAAAAAGTAGAAGAACTTCCATGGGTTTTAAACACAGGAACTCATGCTGGGAGAAAAATTTTGCTGCATAGAGAATAAAGACTACCTGACAATGCTGAAATTTCCTTTATGCTAAATTGCTGGCAGATACTGAAAAATATTCAGTTTATGCAGAAAACTAGAGAGCTATGAAACAGCAATTATGGGGGATTATTTTTTAATAGATTTATTTAGTAGTCAGACTAAGAGTTAACTAATGAAGCAGAAAATAATTACATTTTCTTCATTACCTTTTTGTTTACTGTGTACATTCATTTCAATAGGTCAACACAAATAACCAGACTTTTGAAATTTACTTCTATTTTTAAACATTGTTTTACATTCAGAATGGCAAAAACTACTAGTGACTAGCCATAAGAAAGTTCATTTAATCTGAATTCAAATGCTCAGAACAAACCTTCATGGATACCTTAAGCTTTGCATGATGTGGTGTGACACATGAACAGAAAAAATCCTGCACTCACAGCTCGGTGCCTCACAGCCACCAGTGACTGCCCCAGGCGGAACTTCCTGCTACAGTGGCCACACAGGGACCTCCACAGACCTGCTGTGAACACACACAACACACACTTATCTAATCCTGCTGACCCTGACTGCATTACAATCATACAGCGAGCTTACTGTGGTCAGTTTGGTAAATTCTGTGCAGAATGTTCTAGTATAGCTTCTCCACTGCTAGCTCAAGTGGGCAGGAGACATTTAGAACCAGAACTTACATCAAATCTCTCCTGACTACAGGTTCCAGTCCTGTTCTCATCTTTCACTGATCATTTATAATTTCTTCTTCCTCCAGAACACATTTTATATCCCATGCAATGGAAAACATCCTAGGCTTCCAATCAAAAGTAGTATCAGTTTCATCAGACATTTAAAATAAAGAGCAACTACTGCAGACAATCAACATAAAACAGAGTTTATTTCCAACCATTTGCCTAATTCACATGCAGACTGGTTTATATTAATTACACTGCATTTAAAAATAGCTTGGTTAGCTTTTAGCAGTATTGCTATAGAGCTGAAGCTACACTGGTTAATATAATTTCTTTTCATTTAGAGAATGTGGTTGGGTAGGTACTGAAAACTTCAGAGACTTTCCACAAAGAAATATTTATCCATTCAGTAACCTTTCTGCTGCACCCATCTTACCCACATGAACATTTCATCTGTAAATCCTGTGTTTGAAGACTTATTCTCCCGAGCACATCAGTCAGGAGAAAATACTTGGAAACACAACAAATATAAAACATAACAAGCAAATAATACAAGATTACAGTAATAACTGAAGTATTCTCCTGTACTATTTTAAGCTAGAATACTGAAGCCTTAAATAATTCCCACATTTTAGCACTGACACAGAACTCCCATACACAGAGTATATAAGCATGGGGAAAAGCTGTTTTGCAAGAGGTAGAAAAGGTTTTATAAAATATTCAGGCACAATTCTTAGCAGTTTTAAAAGCCATCAGAAAGTTACAAAGTAATAATGACCACTATACATGTATTTGTACAAGTTCTGTTTATTTTTACCCTTCAGAATAAAAGGATATGTCATGCACTCTCATATAATCTTTTTTCTCCTATATTGTTGGAAAACTGTTTTTCTCCTATACTGTATGTGATTACACAGGTTTTACAGGCTCTCAGGATGTCTTATCACCAGACATTAAACAGAAAAACAGATGCACTATTTTTCAAGAGAAGCAAGGGAATGCAAATGCTGCTTGTACAGGTTCATGTATCAAAGAACAGACAATCACACATGTAAAACCCATAAAAATATTATTAGTTCTTTTGGTTTACTCCCACCTCAATGAAGAAGAGCGCTTTTAGAAGTGTAATTTTTTAAAACACAAATTTGCACAAACATTTGCTTTACAGTGCAGTGGTTTATAGTCAAATTTTCACAATACCCATAAATCAAAATACCAAGATCACTACATTTACCATGAGCTAAGAGACATTCACTTAGTGTCAGCTCAAACAGATGCTTTCCTCGACCTAAAGTATGTAAGGCTTTATGGGCAACAAGTTCTTGTCAAAGATTTGCTTTATTCCTGTCACAGCAATTTTTTTTTCTCATGTTACTTTTTCTCTTGGTCTTTTTCTGCATCCAGCAGTGCTGAACGGATTCCCAGTTTCTTCAGCTCTTCTACAAGATCTCCATTCTGATGCATCTGGAGGAGTATATCACAGCCACCAACAAATTCACCATTGAGGTACACTTGTGGGATGGTAGGCCAGTTGGAGTAGTTTTTTATTCCTGAATAAGAAAAAAACAAATTATTAGAGGTTTCCCCCCTCTCCTAATAGAATGGCATTTTAGAAGGAATGTATTGCTTTCACCTGACTCCACCACTGATATTCCAATTCCTTTCCTATAAAGGCAAAAAGATACCTACATAACAGGAGCACTATCAGAAAAAAAAACCTGTAATAAAGTTAGGTTTGTTTCTCACCACAACTCAAAGATGTGGGTTGAAAGACATGGGGTCAGTTCCTATACTGACTTCAGGCAGGAACTGAAAAAACACCACATCTCTTTTTACTCCCAACAAGAAAACACAACTTTCAATCAATTACACAAATGAGAAGTATTGAAAAATATTGAGAACTGCTTACTTTCTGTTATAGTTCCCACAGGGACTTTAAAACATTTTATACTCTTACTGAACTCATACAGTTACACTTATTCCTGCAATTTCAACTGCAAGATACATTTGCCCCTGTAGAGGCCTTATGAATTTCAAATTGCTTTATCTTTCAATGCCAGACCTTACAGCACATGGGAGGGGCACAAAGGCTGAAGTCTTTTTAAAAGTGCTCATTTAACAAAACACAGCTCAAGTCACAATTATGAAGTACAGAACTGAAGTTTAAAACTATACTTCAGAGAAGGAAAATGTAAGACCACCCAAAAATACAAACTGATCAGCTGATACACACTGGAACAGCTTGCACTTGGACATCACAAGAAATTACACAAGAATCTTTGTATCTAATTTGCCACTTTTTAAATGACCCTTCACACAAAGCCATTATTTCTGTAGCAAAGGAGATAGCTAAAACCTACTGTGCCTACTTTTATAACACAACCACAAGTATTTGATTAGATGACAAGTTTTGAATTCGACATTTTTATGTATTTTCAACATGCAGAGCCTCGAATTTTTCTAATAAAGGCATGAAAACAAACTTAATCCCACAGAGGTACCTTTTCAGAACATCAGAGCCTACTCACCTTGGAAGCCAATCTCCCACCAATAAATAATAATAAATATTAGACCTGAGTAGCTGATTGCACAAGAGAACTTGTTTTCCACTAAGAAAACATTTCAGTCTCTAGAGACTAAAAAGACAAAACCCAAAATACTCAAGGTAAAAAATAACCATGTAAGGAAATTATGCTTGCTTTATTGGAACCTAAACCACTTTCTTTTTTAGTAAATATGTATAAGTGGAAATATACGGTGGGATTGTTACTTTAGTGTATAAAAGATGCAATATAGCTAATAATTATATAATTAATAATAATTAGCTAATCCCCTTAGCAAAATACAACATGCTTAAAAATTCACTACAATAATAGCAACCTAGAAAAAAAGGGTGCTGTGACTAAGGGTTTCTAACCACTACATATGTCAGCTAAGAGATTTTATTCTGACTTCAGATTTTGTGCATGGACAATCAATGTTTCATAAGCCCAAACCACAAAGTTCAGCATATAAATTAAAGCCAAAGGGAACCCATAACCATCTAATCTCTATCATCACCACTTGTAGTTTCTTCCTTAGTTTGCCAGACTTTTAAGCTTTGATGTCAACCTCCACTTTCTTAAAAGCTATTTGGCCTTTGAGTGTTCAAAACTGCTTAAACTGCCCTAAATATCCTTTAACCCATCAAAGTTTTAATGAAAAACCACGTTCCATGATTAAGACATGCCTAAAGATGACCCTCATCAAAGAGCCACTGCAGATATGAAATAGGGCTCACTTTTCTCAAGATACTGCAATGCTAAACATGAATTGAGAACCAAGGGCTCTGCATTATAAACCTTCTGCTAATGAGCATTTCAAGGTAGTATTTACACCAATAATTCTTTCATAGAAATATTTTCTTCAAGGACCCAACTGCACACACATACAAGCACTGATAGTACTCTCAAGGACCTACCCAACTTTAGATAAAAATAAGAATACCACGAAGCTCATTTGCTCTGTGTGCTGCATGTCTCGTGCTGGACAAGCTGCTTTGAATGCCTCAGTGCTGGGGCTCTCCCAGGTCACAAACTGAACCCTCCCTCCACGGGGCACCAAGCCTCCCCCAGGGCAGCAGCCACTGACGCTGCTGCACCGGGGTGACGGCGAGTCAGGGCTGCGCTTGCTGCGCACGCCTGTGACGATTCTTGGACATCCCAAGGCATCTCCATCCCCGCTCTGCAGACTGGCTCCTTGCTGTCCTTCACAAGCTGCAGCTTCTGCTCTGAACCTCTGTTTGCTTTGGAAAAACACACTCCACAGGTCAGGGTGTCAGTCTGACAGCTCTGGTAGCACATTTAAGGTAACTGTGATACCAGGATTGGTGCAAAGAGCTGCTGAAACGGGTACTCAGCACACTCCCACCCCTCTCCCCAGCTCCAGTTACCAATTCTCAGCCTCCCTTGGCAGCATTAGCACTAATGAAGGATGGGCCACGTCAAAGAACTGAATCAAGCAACACTCATTCCTACCATACTTGCTCCAGAAAAGCAACACATTTTCATAGGTATCACAGAACCATTAAGGCTGGGAAAGACCTCTAAGATCATGAAATCCAACTGTTAACTCTGCACCATCATCTACCAGTAAACCATACCTCCAAGTGTCATATCCACATGCCTTTGAAACACTTCCAGGGATGGAGATTCCAACACTTCCCTGTGCAGCCTACTCCAAAGCCTGAGTACCATTAGCACTGATACAAGCTTTACTGAGGGAAGGCTAGCCAAGGGTGGAGAAAGGATCAACAACACCTGCCTGGCAGCATCCTATGCTTAGATATTGTAGAGACAGCAATGAAAATAATCTGAGGGTAAATTACTAAAACACCTTAAAACACCAGTTTTCCAGTATCTAATCCCAAATGTCTCCGCCTCAGTGACTGCAACCAGTCTAACACTGTCCATCAGCTGAGAGCCAACTTAGAGAAACCTGAATTGCCGTGGAGCCCAAGAGAGTGCCAAGAGAGTGCAGCTTTGATAAGGATTTGATAAGGAAAGTGTATCTTCAACTCAAGTTCAGACAGATCACATGAAGTACCAAAGACTTTCGTTTCACAGATGTGAGTTCTTAGGTAAAGAGGCAAGCAGGAGAGTTGTTCTAGCTTTACAGCTTGCCATATTTGAGCACAGTGTACGTTTCACCAATTGAACTATAACTAGCTAAAAATAAGGTGTTTATATAGATACAGGCAAGAAACCAACAAGCAATCCAGACATGACTGAATTACCCTTTCTCCAACAGCCTGCCCCTACTACAAATGTATAAACACACATTTATTCAAACATTGAAGTTAGGTTCAGATGAACACAAAGCTGGTGGCCAGCTCTCATACAGCAATCTCCTTGCAGATCAGTCCTTTGCTGATGTACTTGATACTTCCACAGCTAAAGGTTCCACACCCCCTCACCAGCCCCCATGCAGAGCAGATTAGGTTCACAGAGAGAGCCTAGGAAAGGCTCACATGGTGCCTATCTAAATGTTTGGCACTGAGGCCAGACCCTGCCCTTCAGGCAGTCACTGCTGAAATAGGGTTGGCAACTTAGACAACTACAACTTTGAGTAGCCTTGTCCTCCCCTCTGTCAGAGATTGCCACCCACAGAAGCAGGCTAATCCTGGCTTTTTAGGGTGCAGTAGGTAATACAGCTGAAGAAGTACAAGAATTCTGCCGTGGCTGTGTCATTCCCCAACTCCTCAAAGCTCTGTTCTTTGTGCTGGCTCTGGCACTCAGCTCACTGTACAAACTGCTGCTTCAACTTGCAGGCCCAGTGATCCAGTTAATAAAATGAGCTGGCCCTCTGCACAGCTGGACAGGTGCCAAAGCTGGTGCATGGAAAGGACCAGAACAACTCCTTTAAGCACCTGACAACCAGCAGGATATTGTGTAAGGGCACACTCTGTAACTGCATTCTGTGTAGCTTAGACACTGGAGGGCTTGACCAAGACACTAATTTCAATTTAAAGCTCTGGTAGCGAGGAGGGCAATAACCTCTCTCATTGCCTACCACAAGCCCGACTTGATGTGGAGGAAAAATTTAAGATATATAGAAAGAAAACACTATCTATAATAATAATACTATCTATTCACATGGTCAAATGCTCAGGGACTATAGCTTATAAAGGCACTGGCCATTCAGAGGCTCATGAAAGTCCCCTCAACCAAAAGTGAAATGCTGATGGCTTGATTTCAGGGTTTTGTTTCCTCCTTTTTAGTTTATGAATTGTGGGAAGAGATAAGAGTTTATACTAGCAAATTGTACAACTTATAAATTCGATATGTAAACAAAGTTTAGAAAATTACCATGATTCACCTGCAAAGGCAGAGGAAGATTTAGTTGAATGTAACCAACCTTCACTAAGAAAAGACGCCATTACACAGAAATTCCAGTATCTAAACTTTTATACCATACCTACTATTATAGTTGTGAATTGAAAAGCAAACAAGGACTGGAAAAATCAGCCTTTTAGCTAAGAGCCAATAAAAAACTGAGTTAGTCAGATGACACCAAAAACAAAGGAGAACAAAGTCACCTGATACATGCTAGCACATGGCTTTACAGCACAATTTAGTGTATTCTGGGCAAGAACTGTTAATGACACACACATACAAGACTAATTACTATGTACTTGCATGTATTTTTTAGAACTTTCTCAAATAGCCACATAAAACCTCAACAATCAGCTATTCTCATTGAAGAGGGAAAGATGAAAAGCATTACCAGAACAGATTACTAGCTTTCCACAACTGGCAAAAAAACTTTATATAGAATAGCTACTACCACTTGTGCAGTAATGGTGAAACTATTATTAAGTATTTCTTGTGCAAATGATTAACATAAATTTGCACTTTATCAGGAGAATCCCAGCAGGCAGTGCCAGCTGGAAATCAAGTAGTGCAAGTCCAAGCCATACATGAAATTTCACCATACTGTTCACAGGGAAGACAAAACCTGATAATGAAGTATTTCACGGGTGTTTAATGCAGCTCTCTATCTCTGGCCTAGGCGAGGCAGCATGGCACAAAGAGCCCGATCTGCAGTCATCACCCGGCACCCACAACTGCGCTCTGCTGATAACTGAGACCTCTTCAACACTACGAGAGTCACAAAAACCAAACCAGGGCGTCTGGGCAGCAACCCCAATGGCACATCTCTGCGATACACTTCCAGTTCTACCAACACCAAACAGAATCACAGAATTACTTAGGTTAAAAAAGACCTCTGAGATCATCGAGCCCAACCCATGACTGAACAGACTGAACACCATCCTGTCAACTGGACCATGGCACTGCGTGCCATGTCCAGTCTTTCCTTAAACACCTCCAGGGACGGTGACTCCAACAGCTCCCTGGGCAGCCATCCCAATGCCTAATCACCCCTTCTGTGAAGAAATTCTTCTTAGTATCCAACCTAAGGCTCCCCTGGCACAACTTACAACTGTCCTCTTGTCCTGTCGCTTGTTGCCTGGGAGAGGAGGCCGATTCCCGCCTGGTTACAGCCTCGTTCATGCAGTTATAGAGAGCAATAAAGTTGCCCGTCCCACGCACCATGGCACTCCTGCAGGTGAAACACCGCCAAACCCCCTCCGCCGGTCCTCATAGCACACGGGCTGCAGACCCTTCCCCAGCTCCGCTGCCCTTCTCCCCACGATCTACCCTCGTTAAAAAATAACAGAACCCAACCCAGCCGACCCAACAAAGCAAGAAGGGCCAAGTTACAGGTGGGCCAAGCGGGCTGGGCCCTCTCCCGCAGTGCCCGAGGCCAGCGGCGCTAAGACAAGCCCGACCCCCCCGGCAGCTCCCGAGGGCCCTTCCCCAGGGGAGTCGGCCCCGGCTCTGCCCCCGCCAGGCCCCGCGGAGGCGGCAGCCAGAGGTGACCCGGGCGCTGACCTTGGCGGAGGTCGGGGTCCTGCAGCACGTCGTGGGCGCGGTAATCCTCCACGCCGTGCAGCCGCAGAATCTGCACCACGGCGTTGCTGAAGCCGCAGAGCGGCTGCGCCGGGCTGCCCTTCATGAACACCACAACCGGGTGCTCCCGCACCAGCCGCTCCACCGCCTCCCGCGACCCCGAGCCGCCGCCCTCAGCCCCGCCGCCGTCTCCGGCCGCCTGGCTGAGCGGGCGCCCGGCCCGGCCCCGCAGAGCGGCGCTGGTTCCGATTCGCCACGCCGCCCGCACCGCCGCTCTCATCGCCCTGCCGCCGGCACCGCCGCACCGCACCCGCACCGCCCGCCCATTGGCGCACGGCGCGACCGGCCGCCGGAGAGCTTCCTCCGCATAGGCGCAGGCACCTGCCAATCAGCACGCATAGCCAATAGTGTTGAGATACAACGAGACTCGTCCCGCCCAGCAACCCTGAGGTAGCTCGGCTTTCCTAGAAGAGGGAATAGAGCGACTGTAGCTGCATTGGGAGAGGAACCTGTCAATCAACCATGGATCGGTTAATCCCGCCCTCCTACAGACACGATTGGTCAGACTGCCCTGGGGCGGGGCTTTTCTGGGATGCTCGGGGGGCGATTGGCGTGAGGTTCTTTCCGGTTCCGGGTAGCGGCTGCGCGCGGGGGCTTCTGCCGGTCCGACGCTATCGCCGGCATGGACGGGCCGCGCTTCCCTTCCTGCACCCCCGTCGGCTCCTCGGGGAGCGCCGAGCCGCACTGCGGGAGGCGTTGCTGGACGCCGCTGCTGTGCTCAGCCTGTCCCTTCGGGTCTACGGGCCCTCGCGGACCCCCGGGCCGTGCCGACGCCGCCGGCCTTCGGGCGGGCTCTGGGTTTTATCCCGCCGGCCTTTTGGTGGCGGGGCTCCCTCGGGCCGGGGCTGGCTAAGGGTCAGGGCAAACCCCTGCAGAGGGAGCTGATGGAGCCGGGCTGCGCTGCAGTCCCGCCGGCTGTGCGGGGTGAAGCCGCGGGGCTGGGTGGCAGCGGGGGGGCCGCTCTCGGACGAGCAGCGCCGTTCGGTCGGCACCTTCTGTGCTCGTAGGCGGCGGGGGCTGTGTGTGGGCGGCCGGCAAACTGCCGCATGGGGCTGTCGCCTTCCGGGCTTTGGCCGTGTCCGGGGACCGATTTGACTGCATTCATTTGCCCGGGTTTGGTTGATTTTTGGTGGGATAAAGCAGGCGGTTTTTCCCTGAGGAAGTAGCGGTGCTGTGAGTGCTCGGGCTTGGTGCTGATGAGAGAGACCCGAGTGGTTTTGCACAGCTTGACCTTTTCTCCCGAGCACCTGGCAGGGGTGGCAGCGGGATGGAAAAATGGAAGCAAGATCGGGCTGGATGCCTGCTTAGAAGAATGGTTCAGTCGGTGCTGGAGCAAGAGCAGAACTGGCTGATGTTAGCCAGAGAAGGGCTGGGTTTGGAACGTGTCCTGCAGACTGGCCTGTGCAGCCAGCTGTGCTCGGGCTCCTGGGCAGATGCCGAATTCTTTCCAAGAACCTGGCGCAGAGCGTGGCGGTCTCCTAAAGCAGCAGGGCCTATCCTGTAAGTACAAGAAAATGTTGATGAGTTTTCCTTTGTACTAAAATACAGTCTCTCACCAATAACAAGTCACAGTGTATTTTGAGTGCTAATTTATATTGCAGCTGCAGTAGCTGGACTTTTGGTATATTTGACCATTTGTCTTATTTATATTTGTAAGGAAAAGAACTTTTACCATCCAGTTCTGTTCTTGGGAGAGTTTTGCAGACCAGCTTGTTTTCAGCATTCAGAAAAGTGCTCACCTAATTCTTGTTTTTTGTGGAATCCAGCTGATGCTTGAATGACAACTTTGTTTTAGTTTTTTTGAAGCCACCCTCAAGATCGTTTCTGTTGCATTTTATTCAACTTTATTAAGAACAGATTCCAAAGGGAATTGTTGCAAACTTGCCCTTTGTCATCCCATGTGAATAGGTTATGAATAAGTACAGTGTTGCTGCAGTATTTAAAAGTAGATGTATTTATGAGGAAACCCTTTTAATCTGAAGGCAAAGTTCATATGTTGTGTTGCTGATGAGCACCATGTATTTTGTGAGTTGGTATGTTTTGCTGTCATCAAAACACCACAAGCCAGGCTCAGCCATGGTGATCCAGACACAGAGGAGTGTTTGCTTTCTGTGGTTTATGTGTTGTGATTGACATGGTGAAGGTTTTGCAGTATGAAAAAAATGTCCTGTTCATGCTAGATGGAACAGCAGTAACTTATGCAGAGCAAAAGTATGTTTTCCTATTTGTTGGACAGTTTCAATATGCTAAGACTTAACAAGTGTTAAATGTAATATCCCAAGGGATCTCTTTTGTAATTTTAATCAAGTATAAAGATTCCTGGAGAGTGCAAGTGGAATTAAATAAAAATTGATTGACAAGAAAGATATCTTTTTATTCTTAAATACAACTAAGTGTTTTCTTTCAATGAAATATTGGGCTAAGAACAGAATACTGTGGTATTTGCCTTCCTTAATTTTTTCCTAGCTATTCCTACAAAATTCATTAAAAGTAAGTAACACAAAGACATCAGACTCAAGTGTAACAAACCCTTGTGAGTATATATCCTTTCAGAAATCACGTAGAGCTGTAGTTTAATCCTCTGTAGTCAAAGAGGTGCCCTTGGTTGCTGGTACCCTGGGCACACCAGGCTTGCAGAGAGAGCAGCAGCGAGGAAGCCGAGGCACAGCTGCCGGAGCAGCAGCAGCGTGCGCAATATTCCTCCCACAGCTGCCACCCTGTTGCCACGGAGGTAATGACTTGTCCCGTGTCATTATTGATCTATCAACAGTAAGAGCAATTTTGCAGTGTGATATTGTTTAGCAAATAGAGTAATGTCTGCTGAACACTGAAAAAACTGCTATAAAATGTTGGGAAGCTACTCACAGGTCTTGTGTACTAGGTTAAATAGAAGTACTGGATTTGTAGTTACTGTAGTTTTATGAGGTTGGCCTATGACATATTAAGCTTAACAGAATGCTTTTTAATAAAATATTTAGTATGGTCGGATACTTTTGGATGATGCAATATGCAGCACTCAATCAGAGGATAAATACTTTTACCTACAGACTTAAAACAATTTGTCCTTGTATACTCTAGGAACAGATAATGATGTCACCAGGTTCTATCTTCTGTTAGTCTAAGTGAAGCTTTTTGTGTTTTTCAGATAATGATTTAAATCATCTGTTGAGAAGAAACATTAATGGGATTTGCATAAGACTCCTGACATTTTGCTGATGCTCCTGTTAGAAGACCTATCACCTCATTTTGAAAACACTAATAAAAGCACCAGTATTCAAACTGCAGGGTTTAAATGCTCACAGTCAGTTATAAACTGGGTTAACATCAGGCATTCTGCTGCAGAACAGAATTATGATTTATAAGTTTGTGGTTTGTTCTCACATGGTGTACAAGGAGGTGGACATCCAGGAATGATACTGTCAGCAAAAGGGTTTTTATTTGTTTTTAAAAAGGGGAGGGCTAAGTTAGCTAGTGAGAAAGAAAAGTCTCATTTCAGCTTATCAGAACAGGACATGTCTTCATGTTCAAGTCTGATATCTCTGTGTCATTCTGAGTTGTGATAGTGACTGAAAATGAAGTTCCTTATGGTACCCTAACAATTGAACTCGATTTAGCTGGGGTTTTTTTGTTTATTGAAGGTTTTAAGTGGGATAGCTTGAGCTCCACTTGTTTTGCATGCCTGGTAAACAATCTCAGTGTACCATCATGGTATCATCTGGCAGCACCAACATATCCTCAGTTTTGAGAGCATTATGAATGTTTAAAATGTGCTTACAATTCTGGGCTGCCTAAATCCTGAACACTGAAACACATCTGTGAAATGTTCCTGCTTATTTTGGAAGTGTGCTAGTTTTAAAAAGTTGCGCAACAAACAGCAGAAACATAAAAATGCTGTGGGGGTTCTACAGAGCAACTGACATTTTGAAATCTGAGCTGTACTTCCTGTTTTGGGTCTGATCTGGAGATCTATAAGCAAGTTTGTTTCTGAACTGGATTAAGTTATATCCATGCATTAATTAAATAATATTCATGGATTTATGGCATATTCCTAAGAGTGTTTGCATTAGCCTTAGAATACAATGTTCCATTTCATAAATGAGATCACTGAAGAATATTTACAAAGTGACCTGTATCAATTTAACTGATGGAGATAAACATTACCTAAAGCTTAATTTTAACCATGTAAAGACCTTTGGCAGAGAGGGGTCATGGTAATCATTCAAGGAGAAATGTCTGAGCCCCACATTTAAGAAATAGAACAGAAGGTCATGTTCAGGCTTGCGTGTGAACCTTTAAATGAGGCACTCTTGAGACTTCATTTATTCTTAATGACACTGATATCACTGCGTGCCTCTTTTCACTGAGCTTTGTGGGTTGTGACACTCTCTTAAAGCAAGGACAAATAATATGACCTCTGTAATAGAGGAGCAGATTTATTGTTTGGGGTGAGGAAGCTGCTTGCAACTGTTCTGGGATATAAAAATGTGTTAGATCCTTGTTTCTGATTTGCAGATGGTAGTGGTTCTTGAGTCTTTCAGTATTACAGAGGAAGCATAATTTTATATGTATCTATTTCCATGCAGAACTAAGAAATACTGCCTCTAATGGGAAAGCCTCTGGCCTCTTTTCATCCTGGAATTAGGAGTGCTAAAATCTTTGATGGGCCTTAGAAAAAGATGGGGCAAGTGTCCTGGGTTGGCTGTATGATGCTTTTGTCCCCAGTCGTCCTGTTCTGTTCATGCTGAATAGTAAGTTTTGTACCTTTAAGATTTATCGAAGAGAGTGAAGGGGGAGAGAAATGCACAGGTTTTTTTTCCTCCAGGCACTGCACTCACTCCCCCACATTCCTCCTCCTGGATTGTTGTCTGCGGACAGAGAGCGGGACAGAGCTCTTCTTTTGCTTTTTAGTTAGTGTCAGCTAGCTGAGGCAAAGAAGTTCCCTGGACTGTGTTTTTTTCCCTTTTCTTTGGACCTCTTGAAACCTGCTCTGGACTGAACACCCAGGGGAGCACCGGCAGCTCACATTTCTGGCCCACTGGGCCGGGCCTGGCCTGCGACAATTCC
Source organism: Setophaga petechia (assembly GCA_024362935.1). Classification (NCBI taxonomy): domain Eukaryota; kingdom Metazoa; phylum Chordata; class Aves; order Passeriformes; family Parulidae; genus Setophaga; species Setophaga petechia. Next base: position 11,465,790 of record JANCRA010000003.1, read on the forward strand.
AGCACCGGAGGGACTGATCAGAGACTGAGTGAGCTGAGCTGCAACCCGGGGACGGGGTTTTCTCAGTTTGTCATCTCTTTTAGAGTGGCAAGGGGTCTCACTGTTTGATATTGTTTTAGTTTTATTGTTTAATAAACAGGTTTTTTTCCACCTTTCTCCAAAGAGGTATTTTTTTCCTCCCGAACCAGTTGGGGGGAGGGGCCGATTGGATCTGTTTTCCACTGGAGCTCCTGGGGGATTCTTCCCCAAATTTACTCTAAACCTGGAGAGCAAGCTCAAGACAAAAATTGATCTGCCAAGTATAAAGACACCATTATGGTATCAAACCCTGAGCCATCGAAGGCTAGGTGTTACAGCATATGCCACAGCTGAGATGGCCATGATTGTATACAGAGTATCATCATGCAACTTCATTGAGCTTCAACCCTTACAGAGGAGCCCCATACCACTTTAGAAGGCTTCAAGCATGTACCCATGCAGAGTAACAGCGTATCACTTTAGAAGGCTGCAAGTGTGTGCTCATCTTGTTCTTAAGCCAAACCTTGTATACCCTCGTGTTGATGTATTACAGCTGTGTGCCTCTGTTCCTTTGGTGGTTGGTCAGTGCCCCTGGGCACTCCATGGCTCATTGCTGTCAGTGCTGTCACCTGCTGCTCACAGCTGTGCCCATTGGGGATGAGGCTGGGCCACAGCCCCACTCCCAATCACCACAAACTCTTCCTACAGTGGGGAGTGGGACTGGAACGATGTGCATGTCCTGATCTTTGCTTCCTGTACCTACAGCTGGGGAGTGGGACTGGAACTATGTGCATGTCCTGTTCTTTGCTTCCTGTGCACTCAGTTTTGTCCAGTGTCAGGGAAACAGGGTCTTGGTTTCTGGTATGGTAATTTGTACAGCTGTCATTTCCTTGAAGTGCTGGAAGTGCCTTGGCTTTTAGTAAGGCTGGGAAAACCCCAGGGCATTCATTGCCTGTAAGAAGGATTCTTGTGCCCCAGTTAAAGTTTGCCAGCGTGCTTTGTCACAGCAGTCGTGGCAGGGGCGCTTTCATTGGCTTAGTTTATTTTTAAAACATGTAGGTGCGGTGAGGCACAAGAACATCTGTGATTGTCGTGCATGTCGTGACCACGAGGGGGCCCTGGCAGCTTCGGTCTGGGTGAGCCCGGAGTTACATACTGACCACAGGGGCAGGGCTGATTGCTTGGTGCCTCAGTGGTTACATCTCTTCTTGTTCAGCACTTCTGAATTACCTTACCTCTTTTATATATATGTGTATATATATATATATATATATATATAATTTATTTTTTAATTAAAGTCTTTTGCTATGTAATTTTGAGAAATGGATCTTCTTACAAAAACTCAACACTGGCTATTTGAACACTGGATATATTCTCTGTGGGAGAAGACAGTACCAAGCATGTCATCACATGTGAGTTGTCATCTATATGGACAATTTCCCCAAGTAAAAGTTCAGGAGTTTTGCACACATTGCTGTATTTTTAAAGTAGAAGGAATCAGTATGAAGAATTGTAATGATAAGGTTTTTTATATATCTTAAGAGTTTTTAAGCTTGGTACTACAATATTTCAATAAAGATTTTCTTTCCCTGCATACCCTTTATTCTTTCATTTTTTCTAGGAATGTGTGCTTGTGAAATCAGCAGCTGCTTTGAACTTGCTGTGCTTTAAATCCCTGCCTGTTGACCACAGATACTGATGTCATGTGTATGTTAAAAGTGTCCATGAGTACAGTAGGGCTATATTTTTGTACTTGTACTTGTGTGATGTGAAGAAAATCAGAAACAGAAATGCAGAAACTTAAAATGGGAAAGGAGGAGTGGGTGTGTTGGGCATACTTGTATTTGTAATGTGTGGACTCAAAGATGAAGTGCAGAGTAAAAGTATCTCTTGTGGGAGGCAAACTCTTAAAGGGGAGCCCAGAAACTTGAATTTTTAGATTGATGCAGGTTAATTAAAAAGAAAAACTTGTAAAACCAGAAATTACAATATATAGATGAAGAAGGTTTGGGGTTTTTTTAATGTTCTAAAATGTTTTTATTTTCTTTTTCTGAAGTATGAATATGTGTATATTTTGAAAATCTGACTTTTCAAAGAGTACTTCCAAATGCTGCATAGAGATACAGTGATTTTCATTACTCACTGTGCACATGCAGTGGTTTCATAACTACAGTTTTTGGGGGGGACAGTTATTAACTATGTGCTTTAGAGGGCAAGCAGTTTTTTCACAGAATAGGCAGCTTCTCCACAAATGCAAGCATATGCATCTTTCCTAAATTTCCTTTGAAATAATTGCATGCTTCACTTCAAGTTAATTTCTTGCAATTCAGTGATTGAAGTTTCCATCCTGCAGTACTTTAATGATTCCTCTGAAGTTCATAGTAGCCTTCTTCCCTTGCTAATATCCCTGGCAGCTGGGATTGCTCCCCAGCCTCGACATAGCTAGCAACTTGCAGGGTAAAGAACTTGGCCCTGAAAGTTGTGTGTCATTTAATTGTAGCAGTTCTGGGGCTTGTATAAAGGCCTGCTTTATAATCAGTTTGACTTCATTTTAAACAGACAAACAAAAGCATTTTCAGCCTGGGACAAAGCTCTGAGTTTCAGAACAATCACTTTCCTTGTCACAGTGATGCTTGGATCACTCTGAATCAACCTTGGCCTCCCTTTCTTATCAGTAGCCCTTTTGCTCTTTGTTCACATACTACTTTTCCATCCTTGCTAGTCCTGGGAGACAGGAGGAGACAAAAGTGTACCCTCACAGCTGCTTTCTGTCACTATACTTTAGTTTGAGACAATCAGAGTAAGTAGATCTGTGCTCTGTTTTAGTTTCATGCTTGACTACTGTGGTGAATGATTTAAGGTCTGTGTGCCATGGAAGGAGGAAAGTAAAACTAAAGACTGTCCTAGATTGACAGTGTTTTAAACACTGGCATACAACAGTTATTTGGTGCAGTATGTGTTTCCAATCCCTTAAAAGACTAGATCTAAACAAGTTGTTCTACAAACCTATCATGTCTAGGAAAAGGGAGACTAATATTGGTGAAAGTGTAGCTCCAGACTACTGTGAGTCTCAGAGAAATCGGTATGACAAAATTGTATTTGTGGTGGGAAGGGAAGCAAGGAATAACTAATTATGGATGTCATGTATCAACATTTGTCTTTGTTCTCTATTCAGGGGACTTTAGAGAATATTTTCTTAAATTAGTTGTTGGCAACTTCTATAATTTAAAAAAATTGTGGAGACTAGTAAGGAAGAAAACCTAATCCAGTCGAATTGCACACAGGAGATTTGGCTTCAAATCCTGATTTTCATGGAATCTTGGCTTCCCCTGGCTCATTTGCTGAGTGCTGTTAGTTAAGGAAGTTAGCACTGCATCTTCCTAAACCTCCAGCCTTGCATTTTCCTGCTGCTTCCTTCAGGCTTTCAAAGCACATCAAAGAGGCCCCCTTTAGGTACTGGAAGGTGCTCTAAGTTCTCCCTGGAGCCTCCTCTTCCATTATGACCCTGCCTATGTGTTGCTCAGTAAACTGCAGTGTGTTGCACCTGGCTGTCAGGGTAATTGATCAGGACTGGACTAACTTCAGGCCAGCATTGAGAGTTCATTGGATGTGACCAGACTTTGAGTTTATCACACCATTTGTGAATTTGAAAATGTGGTAGTTCTTATTGAGCGTAATTGGAATTACAGTGTCCCATTTGCCCTGCAATTCTGTTCCTTAGTGTTGAATTTGTTCTCACTCAGAATAAGCCCAGCTTTCCCCAGTCCCTCTTGATATCTCAGATCAGTTGGGATGAAAAGGGTTTTATTTTTCTGCCAAATTTAATGCAACTAAAAAATTAGCTGAACTCTGAAAGTTACAGGGTGTCAGGACTGATCCAATAGCACAAAGTTGTACTTTCCTGTGGAGGTAGTCAGTCTGTGCTCAGGTGTGGAGCCAAATTAGACAAAAGGTATGCAGCAGGAAGAATATGAAGTGCTGGTTTTAAGTCCATGTGGTCTCTGGGTGAATAAAAGACAAGAAGTTAGCCTGGTTTGCCAGTGTGGTCCTTGGCCTGGTGCTCCTGAGGATCTGTTGCTTTGTCATCAGCATTTAGAGTTCTTGATTCCTCACTAACTGAGGAGAAGTTCTTGTGTAGCAACTCCTCCACCACCCACAAAAGCTTTCTGTCAGGCAATGTGAAATGTCTTGTAGCTATAACACAACACACAAAAAATGCTGAGAAGCTCCAATATTGAAACCTCTCAGGCTAAAGACATGTCACTGGTATGCTGCACAGAAATGCTACTCTGCCAACAAATGCTGTCCCTCCCACCCTGACTGCCATGTGACTCATTATTTGAGTATATTGCTCTACCCAAGCAAACATAAAGGAAAACATCCTAATATCTTGTAATAGTAGCTTGTCATCAGTCATGAGCATGAATCAATGGGTGTGTTAGACTAATAAGAGAGAGCAGCTACCCTGCAGCATTTTAAGTGGTTCTCTGATACCCTGCAGACATCATGCAGGCCCTCCTGTGTAGTAATCCATGCCAACACTTTTGTAGTATTTGGTGCTTTCCACCCAGTCTCTTGGGCATTCTGCTCATCACAGGAAATGCTTGAAAATGCTATATATTCACTGACTAAATACTTGTGGTTTGGTTTATAGGCCAGGCTAACTGCGTCTAAAAATATATTCCTTTCTTCCAAAGAAAGAGAGTTAGGGCTGCTGTTTGTTCCTTTTCAAAGCCCCTCTACTATTCCACACTGCTTGCAGTCATTCTAACCTCTCCTTTGTCATTTAGGTGTAGTTTGTGGGCAGCTTTTTATTGTTTGAGTAATGCACTGAATGCTCCTTTACTTAATGCCTGCTGTTTGCCTGTGTGTAGGGATTTTTCTAACTCAGCATGTACAAGCTGTTTGAGGGAGTGGAATCAGAGCCATGAAAGCCTCCACATGGGGAATTGCAGAAAAGGAGCTTAATTCAAGCAAGTTTTAGATACAGTGATGTATTGTCCCCCACCAGCAAGCTTTCTGAATACAAGGGGTTTAAAAGGTCTTGTATGCAAATTTCCTAAGGGGTAGTCTCCTAAGGAATTAATCTCTGTCATTAACAGCGTTCGTCTACTCACCATGATAACTGAACCCTCTTTCTTAAGGCAAATTCACAAGTCAGATTTATATTCTCTGTCATCTACCTATTCTAGACACATTCCTTTGGAGTGTAACCCTTTTGGATTGTATCCATTTCCTCACACTATTCCAAAGGTCATTGAGAGATAGTCAGCTCTGAATTACCATGGGCAAGGGCAGTTGCATAGGCATAGATCCAGTTTTACACACTGATAAAGATATGAACTTCCTCCAAGTAAATAGTCTGTCAAAAGCAAACTTCTGGTGGTGTTCACAGGGGTCCCAGGACAAGGGAAGAGACAAGAATGTTGACTCCATGTTTCAGAAGGCTGATTTATTATTTTATGATATATACTAAAACTACACTGAAATAATAGAAGAAAGGATTTCATCAGAAGGCTTGAAAGGAAAGGAATATGGAATGATAACAAAATCCTGTGAGTGACCAGGCAGTCCGAGACAGCTGGGCTGTGATTAGCCATTAATTAGAAACAACCACATGAGACCAATCAAAGATCCACCTGTTGCATTCCACAGCAGAAGATAATTATTTTTTACATTTCGTTTCTGAGGCCTCTCAGCTTCTCAGGAGAAAAAATCCTGGCAAAGGGATTTTTCAGAAAATATCATGGCTATACAAACTAGCAAATGAATGATTTTCCAAGCTAGTTGAAAGGCTTGCCCAGTAACTCAAGGCGATTACAGCATTCAGTTGCCCTCTCAGTGACAATTTAAAAGATCATAGTCACCCCAAATTGTACCACTGCAGTATACACCATGGGCAGTTAAAGCTTCAAAAAGTGCAATCCTTACCATGAAGTTCTGACAAAATTTCCTGTGACCTTTTTCACTGCTGGTGAGGGATAGGGATTCCTGATGCTTTGGGAGCAATATCAGTACGGAGTTATTCCAGTTAAGAGCGTGTTGGCACATGGATGGCAGATCACCTGGCTGGCTGTAGGCAGAAGGGAGCCCATGAAAGCCCTGGGAACGCTGCTGGTGAAGCAGCCATGCCCCCCGGCCTTAGAGAGCTGTCATCCTCTGCCTCTCGCAGGACTGGGGAGCTCACCCTTCACTTTTGAACTAAGTATCTCGAGGCCCTGGGCCACAGAACTGTTATGTGTAATCAGAGATTTTTATCGCAAATAGCCCGTTTTTCTGCTCGTTAGGCAGATGAACCGCCCAACTTCCCAGCAGCAGAGGGCAGCAATATAACCCCTGGCAAAGAAGACGGTTTAGTGCTTTATGAAATACAAGCTTTTCACAGGCTTATTCAGTTTGTTTACATTATATTATTGTTGAAATCTGAAGAAGCTGTTCATTCTTTCCTCCTTCCCTCCCAGTGGCTCAGCACACAGGCTCATATGATTATAACTTTCTGATGCTGCGGATGGAGCACACAATGTTAATGACTGGCTTCTCTCGCTGGGCTACAGAACCGATGCTGTGGCTGGCAATGCACCTCCACGGCTGCTCCTTTTGCTTCTGATCTTTTTGCATAATTGAGCACACGCAGTAGACTTTGTCTGAATCAGTACTGCAGTGGAAACAGGTTTTGTTTCCTAAGTTTTCGTTGATTTTTTTTTCCCAAAATACCACTTCATGCATCCAAATAAATTCCTGTTGGCACTGCCAGTGATGAGCTGGTGTTGTTTCATGCACGTGTAAGTGCTGAGGTGCAGGCTGCCTGCCTGCTTGCTGGCCATTCACAAGAAACATTAAGAGAATCCTCACTTGCTGGCACGGAGCTACCGGCACGTGCAGGTGTCGCCCGGGGCTTGCCGCCCGTCTCCTGGTGTTGGGTGACTCCCGGAGCTCCGAGTCCCCCAGAACGCGACACTGTGAGAGATTCAGCCTCTCCTATTCTGCTGCATTTAATCTGCTAAAAATAGCAGAGTGCGGTGCTCACCCGCCGCCGCGCAAGGACAGCCCGGCCCCGCTGCCCTCGGCGGGGGCTCCGCGGCCGGCGGCGCTGGCAGGGCGGGCCGGCCCGGCTTACATAACACCGCCCGCCGGGCCGGGCCGCGGCGGCGAGGGCGGGCCCTCCGCGCAGCCCCCGCAGCGGCGGGGCCGGTGCCGGGCGGCCCCGCCAGGCTGAGCGAGCGCCCGAGCGGCCGCAGCGCGGCGGGGGAGCGGCAGCGCGGCCGGGGGCTGCCCGCGGGGGAAGCGGCGGCGGCGGCGGCGGTGCCGCTCGGTGAGTGGGACGGGCCCTGCTGCGCTGCTCGGGGCCTGTCGCTGGTGCTGGGGGGCTGCGGGGGGGAGAAGCGACGAGGCGGCGGCGCCTGGGACTGCACCGTCCCGTGCCGTGCCGTGCCGTGCCGTCCCTTGCCGTCTCGTCTCGTCCCGTCCCTTGCCGTCCCGTCTCGTCCCGTCCCTTGCCGTCCCGTCTCGTCCCGTCCCTTGCCGTCCCGTCCCGCGGGCGGGAGCGCGGCACGGCACGGGGCAGGCTGGCTCGGCGGGGCTCACTGTCAGCCCGCCCGGCTCCAGACCCGCCTCCTGTTGCTCGGCGCGCTGGGGCAAAACGCGGCCGGGACAGCCCGGTCCCCGCTCGGCCCCCGGGCCGGCCGCCCGTCCGTGTAACGGGGAGAGCGGGCACCGCCGGGGCTGCAGAGCGGGAGCGCCGGCGGGGCTTGTCCTTGCCAGGACAGCTCCGTGGGTACTACGAGAGCGCCCTGTCTGCTCCTGGTACACCAAATATCGTAGCTGCTGTAACTGCAGCATATCTCCCTAAGTAATGTACGCTAAACGGGCAAAGCCTTTTATTTAGCTTCTTTCAGAAAATCGCATCTGCCGGCCTGTTCAGCACTTAGCTGCATTCTGCAACTTTTCTTCAGATAGATGTCAGGCTCTTGCCAAAGCCAGTTGCTCAGCGTTACTGTCACATTTCTTCATCTGTAGGTTCCCACTGCCAGGACTCTACTGCGGTTTGCAAGGTCCTTGTTCCTCTTCTCAGAGGAACACTTCCCACTTCTCTCCCCTTCAAACCTATCGGATACATCCCAGCTTGACTCTGATTCCCCTTAAGGGGGTCTGACCTTGTCTCACATTTTCTTCCTAAACAGAAAATTTCCCAGTGTTTCTATTATAAGAG